>CM063507.1:33072255-33089755 GCA_032207245.1 Pardosa pseudoannulata
CTTTTGATATGTTTAGACTCCGGATACCGATAATTTCATCATTCTAGTATGAGTAGCTTATATGGAGAAATGCAGTCTTTATTTTTGAATTTGTCTTATAGGAAATAAGCTTAGAAACAGTATTATAGACACTAAAAGTTTTGATATTATTAATTTGTAGCGTTCTGGGGCTCTAATTGAGCCCGAAAAAGGATAGCGGAGGCCTACGTACAGACTAAAGATCTTTATTTAGAAACACAATGTTGAAGTTATGATAAATACAGATGAAACGATGAATATCTACAAATGAAAATGATGATCGTTACAGGAATCGCCTTCCTAATCATTTGGAGAGAAAAGGGGGGGGGTGAGGACACTCTCAGTCGCTCGCCTCGACGTTCTCGGCCGATGAGTTCACAGGAGACTCGATCGGTCAAAAATTCTCTCTGGGTCTCGAACTCTGGTCTTTTTATATCGATCTCTGACTGTAAATTTTCATCTCAGCTGATCGGACAGCTGGTTGATGACGTGGTGAGGAAAACCGCTTGTAGAACTCTAGCTTGACAGGTGCATGCAACCAGGTTCCAAGAGAAGTTTGCAGTAATCGGGGAGCAATGTCGCAGATCATTAATTCGATGTCTCTGGACAAACCCTTTGGAGAACAAGGTAGGAAAGTATTGCTGCTTCTCTTACAATGTAGAGGATTTCTGTCGTGTGAGGACTCTTTCTTCTGCCATTGAAACTAACACTAGAAATACTTCACCAGCATCCCAATGAATTTCTCAGACTGAATGATTGAGATGTTCCTCGGAGATAACAATCATCTATTCAGCATCCTGTTCTATGGAAAACAACGTCCTTTCACTAGGTAAAGAAGAGCTCGGTTCAAGTGCACACAAAAGGCACTTTGCTATTTTTCTACATTATGCCGGTTTTTCTCACGGTCGTAGATAAGTCTGTATCTGGAAATTTAATTTAACGAGAATTCGTTACAATATCTAGTGATCGAAAGCAATTGTAAAGAAGACATATATATATATATATATATATATATATATATATATATATATATATATATATATATATATATATATATATATATATATATATATATATATATATATATGTGACCGGTAAAATTATATCTCGTCTTTACTTTTAAATTTATCGTATAAGAGCTTAGAAACATTGTAGTCACTACATGTTTGGAATAGAGCCGCGGTAGCTCAGTCGGCAAAGGCAACAATCTCGTAACTGAAAGGTTGTGGTTTCTGAACCCTAGCCGGCCTAAGATCCATAGTGCTCGTTCAAGGGGAATGTTGCAAGTAAAACAGGTTCGTGGTCACAATGTCCTCCAAGTCCTCAATCAATACCTCTGGGGGTGGCAGGATTAAGTCTATAGGTTTTCTGCTTGGTCTCTGCTTCAAATTTACGATGACCTGCTTGAGCGAAGTCGAACTTTCAACTTAATGGGGCTCATTAAAACGAACATTAAACGATTACTAAAACAACCATTTATTCTAGGGTTTAGAAGAAACAGCTATTGATACAATGTTAACAATGTAAGTAACAATTACTGTAAAATCTTACACACGTATGCATTAAAAGTTATGTGCGAGCTTATTTATTTAACTAAAACTTAATTTCTGTATGAACGGGATATCGAATTTATTCATAAGTTTAGTATTTGGTTTGTATTCTCTTCTACTCTCTTATGTAAATCCAAACTTTTTAATTACATACTTGTATATCTTTCCCTCTTTAAAGGTATTCAGGTTTTCATAGATGAGGATGGATTATGCATTATTACTTTATCCTTAGTTCTATTTCATTGGAGATATTCGCATAAGTTTAACGGTTTGCGACAAACTAACCTGCTTAATAAACTCACCATAACAGGCACTACACACACAAGAGGAAATAACTATTGTGTTTATTAAATGCTCGAGCCGCATGGCAATTAAACATTAAAGCTCTGGGAATCCATTTCCCGTATCATTACCAAAATTGCCATTTATTACAGGATTTAGAGTAAATAGCTACTTATAGAATAACATGTAAAAATTCCCGTAAAATCATACACATGGATATGGTAAAAGCAGAATTTATATACATGCAATGACAGAAAATAGTGCGAGCTTATTTATATAACAAAAACCTCATATTTAAATGATCGGGAGATTAAATTTATTCGTTAAAGCTCTAAGATTGTTCTGTATTTTCATCTATTCTCTTTGAAATTCAAAGCTTCTTAATTACATGTTTTTATGTCTTTCCTTCTTTAAATTTTTTACTGGGTTTTATAGAGGAAGATGGTTTAATTATTAAGTATAATTACTTTATCACTAGTTTCATTTCATTGGAGATAGTCGTATGGGTTTATCGGTCTGAGACAAACTAACCTGCATAATAATGGTGTCATCTTAATGGAGTACTGCTTAATAATCTCACCATAATAGGCACTAAACATACAAGAGGAAATAACTATTGTGTTTATTAAATGCTCTAGCCGCATGACAATTAAACATTAAAGCTCTGGGAATCCATTTCCCGTATCATTACTAAAATTGCCATTTATTACAGGATTTAGAGAAAAAAGCTATTGATAAAATATTATGTAACAATTCCTGTAAAATCATACACATGGATGCATTAAAAGTAGAATTTATATACATGCAATGACAGAAAATAGTGCGAGCTTATTTATATAACAAAAACCTCATATTTAAATGATCGGGAGATTAAATTTATTCATAAGATAAGGATTGTTCTGTATTTTCATCTATTCTCTTTGAAATTCAAAGCTTCTTAATTACATGTTTTTATGTCTTTCCTTCTTTAAATTTATACAGGGTTTAGAAGGAGATGTTTAATTCTTAAATATAATTATTTATCAGTTTTCATTCATAGATATTTGCAAGGGTTTATCGGTCTGAGACAAATTAACTGCTTAATAATGGTGTCATCTTAATGGTGTACTGCTTAATAATCTCACCATAATAGGCACTAAACACAAGTGGAAATAACTATTTGTTTATTAAATGTCAAGGCATGAAATTCATTAAAGCTCTAGAATCCATTTCGTTATCATTACAAAACAGCCATTTATTCGGGTTTAGAGTAATTAGCTATTGATACAATATGTTAACAATTCTGTAAAATCATACACATGGATATGGTAAAAGCAGAATTTATATACATGCAATGATAGAAAATAGTGCGAGCTTATTTATATAACAAAAACCTCATATTTAAATGATCGGGAGATTAAATTTATTCATAAGATAAGGATTGTTCTGTATTTTCATCTATTCTCTTTGAAACTCAAAGCTTTTTAATTACATATTTTTATGTCTTCCTTTAAATTTATACAGGGTTTTATAGATGAAGATGGTTTGATTCTTAAGTATAATTACTTTATCACTAGTTTCATTTCATTGGAGATAGTCGTATGGGTTTATCGGTCTGAGACAAACTAACCAGCTTAATAAAGGGTGTCATCTTAATGGAGTCCTGCTTAATAATCTCACCCTAATAGGCACTACACACAAGAGGAAAAAAACTGTTCCTAATGGTCTAGGACATGGAAATTATTATATACTCTAAAACAGATCATTATTATACTATTTAAACATTTAAAATAGCTATTGATAATTTATGTACAATTCCTGTGAAATCTTACACATGGATACATAATGAATTTATGTACATGTAATGAGAAAATAGCGATATCAATTATTTAACTAAAGCTTCATTTTGAAATGATCAGGATATTCAATTGATTTAAAAGATAAAAAATTATTCTGCATTCTCGTCTATTCTCTTTGAAAATCAAAGATTTTTAATTACATGTTTTTATGTCTTTTCTTCTTTAAAGTTATACAGGGTTTTGTAGATGAAGATGGTTTAACTCTTATGTAGAATTAGTTTATTGTTAATTCATTTCATTATAGATATTCACGGGAGTTTATTGGTCTGAGACAAACTTACCTAAATAATGGTGTAATTTTAATGGAGTCCTGCTTAATAATCTCGCCATAATAGACACTACACACACAAGAGGAAATAACTATTTCGTTTATTAAATGCTCAATCCAGATGGAAATTTAACATTAACGCTCTGGGAATCCGTTTCGCGTATCATTACTAAAATTGCCATTTATTCTAGGGTTTAAAATAAATAGCTATTAATACAATGTTATGTGACAATTCCCCGTAAAATCATACACATGGAGACAGTAAAAGTAGAATTTATATACATGCAATGATAGAAAATAGTGCGAGCTTATTTATATAACAAAAACCTCATATTTAAATGATCGGGAGATTAAATTTATTCATAAGATAAGGATTGTTCTGTATTCTCTATTGAAAATAAAGCTTTTTAAAATGTTATGTCTTTCTTCTATATTATACAGGGTCTATAGATGAAGATGATTTAATATATTAAATATAATTAATTTATGACTAGTTTAATTTCATTGGAGATATTCGTATGGGTTTTTTTTGGTCTGAGACAAACTGACCAACTAAATAATGGTGTCATCTTAATGGAGTTCTGCTTAATAATATCAGCATAATAGGCACTACACATACAAGAGGAAATAGCTATTTCGTTTATTAAAAACTCAAGGAACCTGGAAATTTAACATTAACGCTCTGGAAATCAATTTCAAATTTCATTACTAAATCAGCCATTTATTATAGGGTTTGGAATGAATAGCTACTGATACAATGTTATGTAACACTTCCTGTAAAATCAACCACATGGATATATTAGAAGTAGAATTTATATATATGTAAGGAAAAAATAGGCGTTTCATTTATTAAAACTAAAATCATTTTTAAATGAATCTGGGAGATTAAATTCATTAAAAAAGATTAAAATAAAGATTGTTCTGTATTCTTATCCTCTTTGAAAATAAAAATTTTTATTTTATTTTATGTCTTCTAACTTTAAAGGTTATACAGGGTTAATAGATGAGTGATTAAAAATTTTGTATTATTACTTTATCCTTAGTTGTCTTTCATCAGACATATTCGCTAGGGTTTATTGCAAATTAACCTGCTTAATAATCTAGTCGTAGGAATATCATCGTAATAGGCACTACACACAGGGAAGTAAATGACTACTACGTTAAAGACTCAAGCCACATGACAATTAAACATTAACACTCTAGCAATCCATTTCGGGCATTATTACTAAAACAGCCATTTATTACAGGGTTTGGAATAAATAGCTGTTAATGCATTGCTATGTAACACTTTTTGTAAAATCATGCACATGGATGCAGTAAATTATAAAATTTTATATAAATGTAATGACAGAAAATATCGCGAGCTCATTTATTAACTAAAAAGTTATTTTTACATGAACATGAGATTAATTTATTCGTAAGTTAAAATATGTTTTGTTTTCTAGACTATCCTCTGTGAAAACCATTAAAAATTAAACATTAAAACTATGGGAATCCATTTCGAGCTCTATTACTAAAACAACCATTTATTATAGGATAGGTAATAAATAGCTATTGATACAATGTTACGTAACGATTCCTGTACAATCCTACACATGAATGCAGTAAATATAGAAGTTATGTCTAGGTAATGACAGAAAATTACATGAATTCATTTACTGAACTAAAACTTCCCTTTTATATAAATGGCAGATTAGATTTATAAGCTAAATATTAGTTTTGAATTCTCGTCTACTTTGCGTGGCCAAATCACTCTGCGACAAACTAACCTGCTTAATAATTGAGTCGTAAGAATATCACCATAATAGGTATTATACGCACAAGAGGAAATGACTAATGTGTGCACAAGAGGAAATGACTAATTGTCGATACACATGGTAATTAAACATTTATACTCTGAGAATCCATTTAGGGCACTATTACTAAAACAGCCATTTATTGGGGTTTGGAATAAATAGCTGTCGATTCAACGTTATGTAACAATTCCTGTAAAATCTAACATAGGACATACGTAAATATAATACTAAATTAATTTCATAAATGAAAAAAATTTCAATATTTTAAAAAATTAAAACCTAAATTTTTTCTTATTCTATAGGTTTCATTTATAAAATCAAAACTTTCATATGTATTTTACAATTCTAATTGGTATACAACGCAAAATAAATTAATTGAGTGTTTATTGAATAATCTCCTGTTATAAGTTACTGTGAAAACTTAAATATACATTCTCTATTAAAAAAAATCATATGACATAATTAATTAATAAATCATTTATAATATAAAAGTTTTATTGATATATTTATTACAATTAAAATCACATAGTTAAGTAAATATAGAAGTTATACCTAGGTAATGACAGAAAATAGTATGAATTCATTTATTAAACTAAAATTTCTTTTTTATATGAGCGGCAGATTAAATTTATTTATAAGCTAAATATTAGGTATGTATTATCGTCTATTTTTCGTGGCCTTATCGCTCTGCGACAAACTAACCTGCTTAATAACTGAGTCGTAAGAATATCACCATAATAGGTACTATAAGCACAAGACAAAATAACTAATGTGTTTATTAAATTGTTGATACACATGGCAATTGAACATTTCTACTCTGAAATTCATTTAGGGCACTATTACTAAAACAGCCATTTATTATAGAGTTTGTAATAAATAGCTATTGATTCAAATTTATGTATCAATTCCTGCAAAATACAAACATAGAAACAGTAAAAATAGAAGTAATAAGTAGGTAATGACAGAAAATAGAGTATGAATTAATTTATTAAACTAAAACTTCTTTTTTATATGAACGGCTGGTTAAACTTGTTTATAAGCTATATATTAGGTATGTATTCTCGTCTACTTTACGTGGCCTTATCGCTCTGCGACAAACTAACCTGCTGAATAATTGAGTCGTAAGAATATCACCATAATAGGTACTATACGCTAAAGAGGAAATTACTATTGTTTATTAAATTGTCGATACACATGGTAATTAATGCATTACCTGCGAAATCCATTTCGCTTATACTAAAAAGCCGTTTATAGGGTTTGGAATAAATAGCTATTGATTCAATGTTATGTAACATTTCCTGTAAAATACAACACATGGGTGCAGTAAATCTAAAAGTTATGCATAGGTTTTGACAGAAAATAGTTTGAATGAATTTAATAAACGACTGCTTCTTTTTTATATGACAGACTGGTTAAAGTTATTTATAAGAAAAATATTAGGCACGTATTTTCGTCTATTCTCTTTATAAAAATAAAGCCTTTTTTATTTACATTTTTATATCTTCCCTTCTATGAAGATATACAGGTTTTCATAGACGAGGATAGTTTAACTCTTATGTATTATTACTTTATCGTTAGTTCCATTTCATTGGGCATCTTTGCATGGCCTTATTGCTCTGCGACAAACTAACCTGATTAATAATTGAGTCGTAAGAATATGTAATATACTTGTAAGTGGAAATAACTATTGTGTATATTGAATACTTGATACACGTGGTAATTAAACATTAAAGCTGTGGTAATCCATTTAGGGCACTATTACTAAAACAACCATTTATTATAGGGTTTGGAATAAATAGCTATTCATTCAATGTTATGTAACAATTCATCTAGAATCATGCACATTGATGCAGTAAATATAAAATTTATGTTTAGGTAATGACAAAAAATAGTGTTAATTAATTTATTATACTAAGACTTCTATTTTATATATGAACGGCATATTAAATTTATTTATAAGCTAAATATTAGGTATGTATTCTCGTCAATTTTGCGTGGCCTTATCTCAGAGCTGTAAGACCATGCAAAAACTAACCTGCAATAACTAACGCAATAACTAACCTGCTTAATAATTGAGTCGTAAGAATATCATCAGAATAGGTACTATACATGAGGAAATGACTATTGTATTCATTAAATTATTGATACAGTGTAATTAAACATTTATAATCTGGGAATCCCTTTAGAGCACTATTACTAAAAGAGACATTTATTATAGTGTTTGAAATAAATAGCTACTACTTCAAATTTATGTAACAATACCTGAAAAATTCAAACGTAGATACAGGAAATATAGATGTTATACAAAGGTAATTACATAAAATAGTATGAATTCATTTAATAAATTAATATTTCTTTGTCATCTGAACGGCTGGTTAAATTTATTTATAAGATAAATATTAAGTATGCATTTTCGTCTACTTTGGGTGGCCTTAAAGCTCTGCGACAAACTAACCCGCTTAATAATTGAGTTGTAAGACTTGGTAATATACGCCAAAGAGGAAATGACTATTGTGTATATTAAATGTTCGATGCACATAGTAAATAAACTTTAACGCTTTGGGGATCCATTTAATGCACTATTACTTAAACAGCCATTTATTATAGGGTTTGGAATAAATAGCTATTGATTCAATGTTATGTAACAATTATTGTAATATCCACACAAAGATACAGTAAATATAGAAGTTATATCTAGGCAATTAAAGAAAATAGTATGAATTCATTTATTAAACTATTTTATATGAATATCTGGTTAATTTTACCGATAATCTAAATATTAGGTATGTATTCTCTACTATCCTCTATATAGAAATCAAAACTTTTGTAATTACATTTTTATATCTTCCCTTCTTTAAAGGTATACAGGTATTCATTGAAGAGAATGGTTAAACTCTTATGTATTATTACTTTATCGTTAGTTTCATTTCATTGGAGATCTTTGCGTTGCCTTATGGCTCTCCGACAAACAAACCTGCTTAATAATTGAGTCGTAAGAACTATACTCACAAGAGGAAATGACAATTGTGTATATTAAATGCTCGATAGACATGGTAATTAAACATTAATGCTTTTGGGACCCATTTAATGCACTATTACTTAAACTACCATTTTTTACAGGGATTGGAACAAATAGCTAGATAAAATATTACGTAACAATTCCTGTAAAATCATACACATGGATGCAGTAAATATAGAAGTTATGCCTAGGTAATGACAGAAAAAAGTGTGAATTCATTTATTAAACTAAAACATTTCTTTTATATGAACTGCTGGTTAAAGTTATTTATAAGCTAAATATTAGGTATGCATTCTAGTCTACATTTCGTGGCAGTATCGCTCTGAGATAAACTAACCTGCTTAATAATTGAGTCGTTAGACTAGGTAATATACGCAGAAGAGGAAATGACTATTGTGTTTTTTAAAGGCTCGATACACATACATGGTAATTAAACATTAATGCTTTGGGGATCCATTTAGGGCACTGTTACTTAAACAGCTATTTATTATAGGGTTTGGAATAAATAGCTATTGATTCAAATTTATGTATCAATTCCTGCAAAATTCAAACATAGATACAGTAAATATAGAAGTTATACCTAGGTAATGACAGAAAATAGTATGAATTCATTTATTAAAGTAAAACTTCTTTTTCATATGAACGGCAGATTAAATTTATTTATAAGCTAAATATTAGGTATGTTTTCGTAATTTGTGTCATTGTTGCTTCGACAAACTAACTCCTTTAATAATCGAGCGTAATACTAGGTAATATACTCACAAGGGTTTGGAATAAATAGATATTGATTCAAATTTATGTAACAATTCCTGCAAAATCCAAACATACATACAGTAAATATAGAAGTTATACCTAGATAATGACAGAAAATAGCATGAATTTATTTATTAAATTAAAACTTTTTTTTTACATGAATGGCTGGTTAAAGTTATTTATAAGCTAAATATTAGGTACGTATTCTCGTGTATAATCTTTATAAAAATAAATCCTTTTTTTATTAACCTTTTTATATCTTCCCTTCTTTGAAGGTATACAGGTTTTCATAGATGACGATAGTTAAAATCTTATATATTATTACTTTATCGTTAGAGCCATTTCATTGGATATCTTTGCATGGCCTTTTTGCTCTGCGACAAACTAACCTGCTTAATAATTGAGTCGTAAGAATATGTAATATACTTGTAAGTGGAAATAACTATTGTGTATATTGAATATTGGATAATTATGGTAATTAAACATTAATGCTTTGGGAATCCATTTAGGGCATTATTACTAAAACAGCCATTTATTATAGTCTTTGGAATAAATAACTATTGATTCAATGTTGCGTAACAATTCCTGTAAAATTATACATATGTATGCAGTAAATATAGAAGTTATGCCTAGGTAATGACAGAAAAAAGTGTGAATTCATTTATTAAACTAAAACTTTTCTGTTATATGAACGTCTGGTTAAAGTTATTTATAAGCTAAATATTAGGTATGCATTCTAGTCTACATTGCGTGGCAGTATCGCTCTGAGACAAACTAACCTGCTTAATAATTGAGTCGTTAGACTAGGTAATATACGCACAAGAGGAAATAGCTATTGTGTATTTTAAAGGCTCGATACACATACATGGTAATTAAACATTAATGCTTTGGGGATCCATTTAGTGCACTGTTACTTAAACAGCTATTTATTACAGGGTTTGGAATAAATAGCTATTGATTCAATGTTATGTAACAATTCCTATAAAATGCAGCACATGGGTGTAGTAAATATAGAAATTATATATAGGTAATGACAGAAAATAGTGTGAATTCATTTATTAAACTTAAACTTCGCTTTTATATGAACGGCAGATTAAATTTATTTATAAGCTAAATACTAAGTGTGTATATTCGTCAACTTTGTGTGGCATTGTCGCTCTGCTTAATAACTGAGTAGTAAGAATAGGTAATATACTTACAAGAGGAAATGACAATTGTGTATATTAAATGCTAGATATATACTTAGTAATTAAAAATTAATGGTTTTGGAATCCATTTAGAGCATTATTAATGAAACAGCCATTTATTGTAAGGTTTGGAAGAAATAGCTATTTTTTCAAATTAATGTAAAAATTCCTGAAAAATCCAAACATTACATACAGTAAATATAGATGCTATATATAGGCAATGAAAGAAAATAGTGTGGAATATTTTATTAAACAAAAACTTTTTTATATGAACGGCAGATTAAATTTATTGATAAGCTAAATATTAGGTATGTATTCTCTCCTTTCCTCTTTATAAAAATAAAAGCTTTATTAATGACATGTTTTACATCTTTCCTTCTTGAAAGGTTTACAGGGTTTTTTAGATGAAGATAGTTTAACTCTTATGTATTATTACTTTATCCTTAGTTTCATTTTATTGAAGATCATTGCGTGAGCTCATCTTTTAAAAACAAACTAACCTGCTTAATAATTGAGTCATAGGAATATCACCATAATAGGTATTATATGCACAAGAGGAAATAACTATTGCATTTATTAAATGCCCGAGACACATGGTTATTAACCATTAACGCTTTCGGAATCTATTTTGGGCATTATTACTAAAACAGCCATTTATTATAGGGTTTGGAATAAATAGCTATTGATACAATTTTCTGTAGCAATTCTTGTAAAATCATAATCGTGGAAACATTAAAAGTAGAAGTTATATATAGTACGTAATGACAGAAAATAGCGTGAGTTCATTTATAACTGTAACTGCATTTTATATGAACGGCAGATTAAATTTATTTATTAGGTAAATATTAGGTAAAGGCCTTTTAATAACATGTTTATATAACTTTCCTTTTTTAAATGTATACTGGGATTTATAGATGAAATTGACATCTCTCATATAGCGTTAACTACTTTGTCATTAGTTCCATTTTATTGAAGATCTTTGCGTGAGCTCATCGCTTTGTGACAAACTAACCTGCGTAATAATTGAGTCGTAGGAATATCACCATAATAGGTGTTATATGCACAACAGGAAATTACTATTGCATTTATTAAATGCTTGTGACAAATGGTAATTAAACATTAACTCTTAGGGAATCTATTTTGGGCATTATTACTAAAACAGCCATTTATTATAGGATTTGGAATAAATAGCTATTGATACAATTTTCTGTAGCATTTCTTGTAAAATCATAATAGTGGAAACATTAAAAGTAGAAGTTATATATAGTATGTAATGACAGAAAATAGCGTGAGTTCATTTATAACTGTAACTGCATTTTATATGAACGGCAGATTAAATTTATTGATAAGCTAAATATTAGGTATGTATTCTCGTCTATCCTCTTTATAAAAATAAAACCTTTTTTAATTACATTTTTATATCTTCCCTTCTTTGAAGGTATACAGGTTTTCATAGATGAGGATTTTTTAACTCTTATGAATTATTACTTTATCGTTAGTTCCCTTTTATTGAAGATCATTGCATGAGCTCATCTCTTAGCAACAAACTAACCTGCTTAATAATTTAGTCGTAGGACTATCACCATAATAGGTGTTATATGTACAAGAGGAAATTTCTATTGCATTTATTAAATGCTTGTGACAAATGGTAATTAAACATTAATGCTCTGGGAATCTATTTTGGGCATTATTACTAAAACAGCCATTTATTATAGGGATTGGAATAAATAGCTATTGATACAATTTTCTGTAGCATTTCTTGTAAAATCATAATAGTGGATACATTAAAAGTAGAAGTTATATATAGTATGTAATGACAGAAAATAGCGTGAGTTCATTTATAACTGTAACTGCATTTTATATGAACGGCAGATTAAATTTATTTATTAGGTAAATATTAGGTAAAAGCTTTTTAATAACATGTTTATGTAACTTTCCTTTTTTAAATGTATACTGGGTTTTATAAATGAAGTTGACATCTCTTATGTAGAGTAACTACTTTATCGTTAGTTCTATTTCATTGGAGATATTTGCGTAAGTGTACGTGTAGCGATATACTTTCCTCCGATGGTCAGCACGTGCAAACACAGCTGTGGAATAAATTTCCAAGAAGAATTGTGGCATCCCTTGGCCTACTCAAGAGATCTGGATGACAACTCTTGAAACCCAACATAGAAACCTTTAATCCCTTTTTTTTACCTTTTCACCTCTGTTCAATGCCCTTTTTTCTCTTTTTATTATGGTAAAATAGCTATTGATCTTCTTTTAAAATAAATCTCCTGTGAAAGTTATTATTTTGTAAATTACGACATTGTATCTTGTTAAAATGTGGCTTCTTTATATAATAATTATTCGAATAACAGATGAGTAAAGTTTTATTTTATACAGCTGTGTATGCACGTGCTACCATCTATCTTGGTACATAGACAACTAACCTGTGAATATATAATTCTCAGTTTGTCATATCATATGCATCACGAGGAATGAAATATAGTATTCTTTATAAATGTTTGAGCCACATTATAACATTACGCTCTATCTACTTTGATAATTTTAGTCATTAATGATTTGTAATCAATAGATAGCTATGGAAAAATGTTAATAAATATTGATAGACAATCTAAGAGTGAACACACTAAAGTTAAATAATTTAGTAATAAATTTAGTCATATCATAATAGGCTGCACGTAAAGGAAATATTTGCTTTATTAAATGTCTTAGCACATTGCATTAAGCACTGACTTAATCACACTATTTGTTGAATAATTTAGTCATAATGATTTAGTCATATCATAATAGGCATAGCACGATGAAAGGAAAAAAGTTGTGCATTTATTAAATGTTTGAGCCACATTGCCATTAAGCACTGACGCTCTGGGAATCATACTAATGTGCTGAATAATTTAGTCATAATGATTTAGTCATATCATAATAGGCATAGCACGATGAAAGGAAATAAGTTGTGCGTTTATTAAATGTTTGAGCCACATTGCCATTAAGCACTGACGCTCTGGGAATCCATTTAAGATATTGATACTAATATAGCCATTTTTATAGGGTTTGGAATAAAATCTTTGATCCAATTTTTGTAAATTCTTGTAAAAATCATTAATAGAAAGGATTAAAAAGTTATATTATACTTATTTATATGAAATGTTTACATACATATATATCATAAATCATATAATGCTTATAGAATGTAAAATACGTATTTGTACTTTCGCTTTAAGATGTTCCTCTATGGTTCTTTCCATACAATGTTTTTAAACATAGATATTTAAACACATCATTGATTTGTTCCATTTTCTTTACCCTTAATTCAAGATGTTTTTTCAAAATTTTTTTATAAATTAATTTTTGTTATTTTTCCATTCTGTATAGACATAGGATCTCTGTAATAATAAAAAAAAATTTTTATATAAAATTATTTTAATTCTTAATTTATAGTAGATATAATAACATGTCATGTATACTAGCCGTTTATAAAAAAATATAAATTCTACATGTTTATATTGTGCAGATATATACATAAATATATATGTACCTTTTTTATGTTTTTCTGTTCTGTTTTGACGAGTGAAGACTAGTTAATGCAGCGGTTTTACATTTCGTTTATTTCTTGTCGTAAAATTCTATAAATACTGCAAATTTTGAATATGATTTTATTAAACGTATGTATTCAAAACACAAATTGAATGTGCATTTAGAGTATTATCACATTTAATTAATAATTTCAGCAAATTTATTTTATATTTCGTACATTCTTCCTAGACATTGCCTGAAAAATTAACCCCTTCCGGTAAAATGACGAGTCTTGTAGACTCGTCATGCGATTAAAGTTACTGTTAAATATGGTAATCTAGTTTAAAATTTCTAGTGTACTGAATTTGGCAACACTTTTATCACTTGTGAAAATCACAAGTCACTATTGCATATTGTTTACTAGAATTTCTTGGTACAAGTCATTGCCAAATTAATGAGTCAGAATAAAAGAAAACCTACTAAGAAATGCCGTGTGTGTTACAAGAATCAAATTAAAAGTGAGACTACTTGGGGTTAAACATTAAGAATTCCTTTGCACTTTGTTTTGAAAAGTACCACTAGCTTGAAGACTATTATCTGTATACCTTTATTAATGTTTTGCTTTGATATTTTCTTAATTTTACTGTTTCTGATATTATTTAACACTATGTAAAAAGTGGATTTTAATTAAGAATATAAGAATTGTAAAATGAAATAAGTTTTTTAAATAAAAATTAAATGGTTATTTCATGCACAGTTTTTCATTATTAAATCATACCGGAAGGATTAATACCAAACAGCAAAATAATATTAAATAATCTCTTTTCATACATGTGTGATTGTGATTGTTATTCTTTAGAAGAAATTTTTGCATTCCTTTCGGAAATTCCATCGTCAAAAATCTCCAACAAAACCGGTCGTTCTCTTTAAGCAGAGAATAAATTCTCACTAACGGGAATTTGTTATATCGTTTTCCAACTATAAACATTCTCTTGGGAACATTCTCAAATACATATAAATAGCGGAATACATGGCCCAAAGTTTTACTTTGCAGCTTTTGTCTAAGAGATAACATTCGAAAAATTCCTCGGGAACGTGACGTGTTTTGGCAAAAATTTTAAAGGAAGAATTACAGGAAGCCAAATGTTTATCAATATGAATTACGTGTAGACGAGCGTTATAACTGTGGATGTATATATAGATATCTATTTGTTTCCCTGGCTTGCTTGATTTTGGGTTTTACGCATAAAAGGCACGTTTTATCTTTATTGTTGTATTGGAGACATGGCGTTTAGAGGCGTTTTTTTATCGGACGAAATTTTTTGTTTCGAATGCTATAAATATTTTTTTTATTTTAACTAGAATTTATGTCAGTAAATTGTATGGGAAAATATTCAAGATTGATTAATTGAACTTTATATCATATATGTGTATATTTTATATATATATTTTTATATATGTATATTTTTGTATTATTTAATTTTATGTTTTATTATGTATATGTATATATTTATGCTATATATATGTATATAGGTTTATATATATATGTATATTATGTATATATATGTATATATATTGTTTTATATGTTAAGATATATATATGTGTAACATATGTATTATTATATATGTATATATTGTATATATATGTATATATATGTATAAATACATATATGTGTTATATACGTATATACTATATATACATTTATATGTATATATAATATAAATGTATATATATATTTTTTATGTATATATTTATATTATGTATAGTATATATATTATATATATATATATATATAAATTATATGTATATATATATATGTGTATATATATATATATGATATATATGTATATATATATGTATGTATATGTGTATATATATATATATATATATATATATATATAATATATTTAAGTATATTTATATATATAAGTATATATATGTGTATATTATATGTATATATATGTGTATATAATATGTGTATATATATGTATATCATATGTATATATATGTGTATATATGTATTATATTTGTGTGTATATATGTGTATATATTTGTGTATATATATGTATATATATGTATATATATATAAATATATTTATATAAATGTATATATATGTATATATATATATGTTATATATATATAATGTGTGATATTTGTATATATATGTATATATATGTATGTATATATATATGTATTTATGTATATATATACATATATATATGCATATATATATATATATACATATTTATATATATTTGTATATATTATATATAATTTATTTAATATATATATATATATATGTATTATTATATATATGTATTATATGTATATATATTAATATACTATATATATATATATATATATATATATATATATATATATTATATATATATACATATATTATTATATTATATATATGTATATATATTAGTTAAAATTAAAATTAATAATTTAGAAGTTTAACGCATTTTAAAGTACTTGTTCCTAATAAATTCATATACGCTTATATGTATAGAGATAAACGTTTTGAGGTATGTATAATCCAATTGAACAAGGCTCCTTTGTTGATATGTTTAAATGACTCTTTCGTAGTATATTATGTATTTATTTTTTTCTTGTTTCCAATCATTTATTTTTTCACATAGCTTTCCAAAAACTCTTCTCAGTTATCTTCTCTTATACTCTCCACATCTCTTATATCTTCTCAGACTTTTCAGAGTTAAATAGAACAATTGGTTTCATGATGAATTCTGTATACTAAAATGTAAGTTTTCATAGGTTGGAAGATGTACTTAGTTTTGTAACAACAGCGATTACAGCATTACATATTTTCTATTGAAATGTTTGCGTTACATTCAGTCAGATTGAATAAAGAGAAAAACGTTAGAGATATAATAGTTCTAAATTCAAAATTCAACATTTTTATTGAACTTTATATTGATTACAATTCTTCATATATTTATGTTAAAAGTACAGAAATCATTTTCTTTAGTTTGTTGTTCGAATAGGATATCTTTATCCTCTTTGAATATTGATTACATATTTCCTTTCTTAGTAAAAGGCAGTAAAAAAAGAAATATGATATTCTTAAGTTGTGCACTAATAGGATTAAGGGCCGTTGTTCTTGCTGAATTTACAATTATATATTTCTTTTTGTTGTATAAAAAAAGTAAAGGAATATGTGATTCCTTAAAGTTTGTGCATGAATAATTAAGATTTATGTATCAAATATTGATTACAATATTTCTTTCCTTTGTATAAGGAA
>CM063507.1:33114755-33122255 GCA_032207245.1 Pardosa pseudoannulata
TGGTGGAGTTGGCTTTGTAAACTGTTGAGAGATTAATTGCCCATAAATAGAAATGCTCTGTTTCTAAGTGGTTTAGGTTAATTAATTAAGAGTGTATAATTATATTTCAATGGCGCACTCTGCCACAATGAAAGTCGCTAAAAAAGGACAGATTACAATATTCGAAAGGAATGCATAAATAGGATACATAAATAGATATAGATATAGATATATACATAAATAGGATCTAGAAGCTACAGATACATATTGCGTGAATTTTAAAATTCCCAAATGTAAATACATTATTTACTAACTGAATAAATTTTTACAGCAAAGATGTAATCTTCAAACGAGGAGAAGTGCAGAGACGTTTTAGATGTCTAAAAATAGATGTTTCGGATTGAGATATCTTCGTACGGATTCTTAATGGAAGTCCATTTGCAAAAGCAAAGGCTTCTTAGGAGAAATTAAAGTGATGTGTTTACTCTTAAAATTCAGTTCTTGGAAAGAAAATTCACTTAAGATATCTCAATATATTCTTTTAATCGATCCTGGATTTTTATTCAGTTTTCCTAATGTTTCAGGTGTAATTTTAAAGTGAATGTATGTAGAAAAAATAAATTCACGAGATACTGTTTTGAAATTTATCAGCTGCAGCGCTGTGGAGACTGTTCTTCGAATGCAATTTGAGTACCAGCATCTATAGGCATAGACTTTACTCAGGAAAGAATAGACTATTTATATGATAAGACCTACAAGATGTCAGTTCAACTAAATTCTCTGGGCCCTCGCCAAAATTAGAGAGGAGCGAATTTAACCCTTTATCTACTGACGGTACTTATAAGTACCAATCACTTTAAACCTTTATCTACTGACGGTACTTTTAAGTACCACTTTAATTAATTAGTTCTAAAAAAATTAAATTCCGCACTGGGGAGATTTTTTGTCTGGTACATTCTTTAATTATCAATATGGCAGATAAAAAATATATTTATGAAGAAATTTTCAGTAGTTTATAATGCAGTAGATAAAGGGTTAAAATAAAAAATAAAACGGGAGAAATACGAAAAGCGATGTTTGGCCAGAATAAAAAGTTTTATACATTTTTTCTTAGAATTAAAAAAAAATTTATATTTTTTTTGAGAATTTTTTAAATTTTATAGATACAAAAACAAATGAGAGACCAGCAAAAGACGTCAAGAAAACCATGCAACAGATGTAAATAACCTAGCAAGAAACCAAATTAGGGACTAGTATAGGGGGCCTCGGTAAGGCCCGAGAAGAACGCTAATAAGCGTTCCTCAGAGGTCTTAGCCCTGACCATATTTGATTTAATGTTCTTTAACTGAGTTAAGATTTTGTTAAAATCTTGAATTTCCAGCATACTTTGAATTTCGTTTAATACGCTGAGAATATCGCTGAGTTGGTTTGATGAATTAGAAAAAGAGTTAATATTATCAGAATTAAGATTTTGAATATTAGCTATAGGGGTGGTCTGAGATGGGACAGTAACTGGTGCTGAGGTCACATTTGTCAAGAGCGCCTGGGCGAAAGACTTCGATAAAGGTTTGGTAACTGCATGTACAGATGAAGGGATGACAGTTTTTACCTTAGGGTATCTAGGGTAGCCCTGGTAGCTAGCGGGGTGAGAACAACTTGAGTTACAACATTTAGGGGAATCAATTTTCCTCGCATAGATGTGTCTGCCATACGAAAAATGCTAATGAATGATAATCCCTGTACCTATCAAATCATCACACAAGGAACTTAACATTGGATCTGCAGCCATACAGAAAGTTATTAATGCACTACATATGAAAAAAGTAGTTTGCCGTTGGGTTTCCCATAATCTTACTACGCAACAAAAAGTGGAGAGTGTTAGAATCAGTAAAGAAGCTCTTAAATTACTAAATGACGGTGGTCGCTGCATAATTTCTAAAATTGTACCGGTTTATGAAACATACTTACCGTTTTTTTGTATTTCCAACACGTGAAGAAAGCAAAGTATGGGTCTTTGAAGAAGATCTCACTCCGACAATGGTGAAAAGACAACGCGCACTGAAAAAAGTGATGTATGCTGTTTTCTTTAGAAGTACGGGATTGGTCAAAGCCATCCAGTTGGAAGGACAGCAAACTGGTATACCACTAAATGTCTTCCACAAATTCTTCAAGAAGTGAATGTTAGGGAACAATGCTCCACCATGACAATGCATCTTCACATACTGCAGGATTAACAGTTAAGTTTCTTAAACAAAAACAAGTTAAAGTGATAGAGCATCCGTCGTATTCACCTATTCTACTTATGTGTGACTCTTGGTTATTCTTTAATCTAAAAAAGAACTTACGTGGACACAGTTTTCATTCAGAAGAGATTGATGTAGCTATAACTGTATTTTTCATCTATTCCAAGAAATGAATGGCTTGAGGCATTTAATCTGTGGAAAATTAGTCTACAAAAGTGCATTGATGCTGGAAGAGACTACTTTGAACACATCTAAAATTTTGTAAGTATAACTTTAAAAACCTAGTTGTATCCCGAAAATTTCAAAGTGACCCTCGTATGAAGGCCTTAAAAGTTCTTTGTAGTTTATATAAAATATTTGAGAAAATAAATTCGTTCGTTTGCATAAATAATGTGGATAAAAACAAAACGAATGAAATATTTCATATCTCTTTAAATTCAAAACATTTTTTTATCGAAAATCAAAGCCTCAAAAAAATTTTTTTATCGCCAAAATACCTCTTTCCTTCACACAATCTCTTTGACGTATTGCGTTGCAGATTGGAGAAAAATAGCCCTATTTCTTTCTTGTTATTGAAGGGAATGCAGATAAATACTGACTGGGATCAGGTGTGAAAAATTGCCGGATATGAAAGAGGAATAGAAAAAAAAAATCTTGTTAGCTCTAAATCTTCTATTTTCTCCCGATTTCTGTTCGCTTTTTTTTACGTGATGTTTTGTCTAAACCAGCATTTTCTAAACTTTATGCTATTAACCATCACTAGTTTTTCCTCTTAAAGTTACATTCAGCTTCTATTAGGTATAATAGTATAGGTACATTTTAAAAAATACTAATTTTATCACAATTTCTTGCAACAGCAAAAATAAATATAAAAACAAACTGCTCGTTTACACTTTCTTCAATCTATCATTACTTACACGGTAAAGTTTTTACACAGTGAAGTTGCATGCAGCTGATTCTGATAATAAATCACCTATATCATTATATCCCCTATATAATAATATCCTAAGTTATCTTTCCATCTATCCTCGAATTTATGAAGCGGTTGGACTTGAAATGGATAGAAGCATCCATATTGGATTCTTGATGAGTTAGGGTTAGCAAAATTCAAAGCGAGTAAAGTTTATCCTAATTTTTGAGTGTTTTATTCCATTGTTTTAAATTTTAATTAAAGCTATTAAATTCATCAATTTTTCACATAATAAATAGGTAAGAATAAACATTTTGCTTAGATTATGATGTCATTAATGCATTTTTATCATACTCATTAAATTAAAAATATCGCTATTATTTTCAATGTTTTATCAAACTAATATTACAAATAACTTTCTTTTAATTTGGCAAAAAGAATTAGGTGAAAAACTATAATTTTTAAATAATCATCTAGCAATGCAATTTTATCGCTGGTATTAATAGCACCAATAAAGTCTAGTGTCTAACTGACTAATATAGTTTTAAGTTATATATCGAAAATTAAATTTGTTCATTTTTGTGTTTTGTTTTATATATATAAGTTTGACTATCAACTTTTAACATTTAGAAGATACATTTATGTTTTGTAAAGATTAAATAAAAGTTCAAATTTGCATGCTTGTCAAATAACGAAATCAGTTACATGCAGAAAATACAGTAAGAGCTTACAGAATTGGGGATCTGACATTTTATACGCTAGATAGTCACAAGATATATCTTTCATTCCGTATGCGATGCAAAATAAACAATTCTTTCGCATGTTTGTCTGTAAAATTACTTTATAAACATGTAACAGTAAGAGCTTAGTCAAATCGAGGAATTATAGCTATAAATTTGACCACATAAACAAGAAAGTTATTTCATTCCGAAAGACGAAGTTAAATAACAAATATCTTTGCATGTTTAGTTTAGATCAAAATAATCAGATCATAAAGCATGAAAAGCAGTAAGAGCTTAGAGAAATCGAGGAATTATAAAAACTATATCTCCATTGGAGACCAGCAAAAATCACAATACTTTTTTTATTCCAAACGTGAATTAAATAAACAAATATTTTCTGCATGTTTAGTCCATAGATACAAAAATTACTCAGATACATAAAGCATGAATAGCAGTAAGAGCTTAGGAGAGAATCGGGAATCATAGAAAACGATATATATACTCCTCTGGAGATCAGCGAAAATCACAAGAACTACTTTCATTCCGTAAAATGCATTAAATAAAGAAATAATCTTTCTGCATGTTACATAGATCCCAAAAATTACTCAGTTACATAAAGCTGAAAAACAGTAAGTTTAGGAGAGAATCGAGGAATTATAGTATATTACTCTTCTGGATCAGCTAATCAAAGAACTTATACTTTCATTCCGTAAAGACGATTGCATTAAATAAACAAAATATCTTTCTGCATGTTTTTAGTCCATAGATCCAAAAATTACTCAGATAATAAGCATGAAAATAGCAGTAAGAGCTTAGGAAGAGAATTTGGAACATAGAAACGATATTTTACTCTTTGGAGATCAGCGAAAATCAAGAAACTTATACTTTCATTCCGTAAAGACGATGCATTAAATAGTTCTCTTTCAGCATGTTTATATAGATAAAAATTACTCAGATAAATAAAGCATGAAAATAGCAGTAAGAGCTTAGGAGAGAATCGAGGAATTATAGAAAAAATATATATACTCCTTCTGGAGACCAGCGAAAATCACAAGAACTTATACATTCATTCCGTAAAGACGATGCATTAAATAAACAAATAACTCTTTCTGCATGTTTAGTCCATAGATCCCAAAAATTACTCAGATACATAAAGCATGAAAAATAGCAGTAAGAGCTTAGGAGAGAATCGAGGAATCATAGAAAATATATACTCCTTCTGGAGATCAGCGAAAATCACAAGAACTTATACTTTCATTCCGTAAAGACGATGCATTAAATAAACAATAACTCTTTCTGCATGTTTAGTCCATAGATCCCAAAATTACTCAGATATATAAAGCATGAAAATAGCAGTAAGAGCTTAGGAGAGAATCGAGGAATTATAGAAAATATTATATTACTCCTTCTGGAGAAGCGAAAATCACAAGAACTTATACTTTCATTCCGTAAAGACGATGCATTAAATAAACAAATAACTCTTTCTGCATGTTTAGTCCATAGATCCCAAAAATTACTCAGATAATAAAGCTTAATAGTGTAAGAGCTTGGAGAGAATCGAGGATTATAGAAAACTATATATTATATCCTTCTGGAGACAGCGAAAATCACAAGTTATACTTTCATTCCGTAAGACGATGCATTAATAAACAAATCTCTTTCTGCATGTTTAGTCCATAGATAAAATTACTCAGATACATAAAGCATGAAAATAGCAGTAAGAGCTTAGGAGAGAATCGAGGAATTATAGAAAACGATATATTTACTCCTTCTGGAGATCAGCAAATCACAAGAACTTATACTTTCATTCCGTAAAGACGATGCATTAAATAAAACAAATAACTCTTTCTGCAAGTTTTAGTCCATAGATCAAAAATTACTCAGATACATAAAGCATAAATAGCAGTAAGAGCTTAGGAGAGATTAGGAATCATAGAAAACGATTATATATACTCCTTCTGGAGATCAGCGAAATCACAAGTTTTATACTTTCATTCCGTAAAGACGATGCATTAAATAAACAAATAACTTTCTGCATGTTTAGTCATAGATCAAAAATTACTCAGATACATAAAGCATGAAAATAGCAGTAAGAGCTTAGGAGAGAATCGAGGTTATAGAAAATATATATATACTCCTTTAGATCAGCGAAATCACAAGAACTTATACTTTCATTCCGTAAAGACGATGCATTAAATACAAATAACTCTTTCTGCATGTTTAGTCCATAGACCCAAAAATTACTCAGATACATAAAGCATGAAAATAGCAGTAAAAGCTTAGGAGAGAATCGAGGAATTATAGAAAACGATATATATACTCCTTCTGGAGATCAGCGAAAATCACAAGAACTTATACTTTCATTCCGTAAAGACGATGCATTAAATAAACAAATAACTCTTTCTGCATGTTTAGTCCATAGATTGCAAAAATTACTCAGATACATAAAGCATGAAAATAGCAGTAAAAGCTTAGGAGAGAATCGAGGAATTATAGAAAACGATATATATCCCTTCTGGAGATCAGCGAAAATCACAAGAACTTATACTTTCATTCCGTAAAGACGATGCATTAAATAAACAAATAACTCTTTCTGCATGTTTAGTCCATAGATCCCAAAAATTACTCAGATACATAAAGCATGAAAATAGCAGTAAGAGCTTAGGAGAGAATCGAGGAATCATAGAAAACGATATATATACTCCTTCTGGAGATCAGCGAAAATCACAAGAACTTATACTTTCATTCCGTAAAGACGATGCATTAAATAAACAAATAACTCTTTCTGCATGTTTAGTCCATAGATCCCAAAAATTACTCAGATACATAAAGCATGAAAATAGCAGTAAGAGCTTAGGAGAGAATCGAGGAATTATAGAAAACTATATATATACTCCTTCTGGAGACCAGCGAAAATCACAAGAACTTATACTTTCATTCCGTAAAGACGATGCATTAAATAAACAAATAACTCTTTCTGCATGTTTAGTCCATAGATCCCAAAAATTACTCAGATACATAAAGCATGAAAATAGCAGTAAGAGCTTAGGAGAGAATTGAGGAATCATAGAAAACGATATATACTCCTTCTGGAGATCAGCGAAAATCACAAGAACTTATACTTTCATTCCGTAAAGACGATGCATTAAATAAACAAATAACTCTTTCAGCATGTTTAGTCCATAGATCCCAAAAATTACTCAGATACATAAAGCATGAAAATAGCAGTAAGAGCTTAGGAGAGAATCGAGGAATTATAGAAAACGATATATATACTCCTTCTGGAGATCAGCGAAAATCACAAGAACTTATACTTTCATTCCGTAAAGACGATGCATTAAATAAACAAATAACTCTTTCTGCATGTTTAGTCCATAGATCCCAAAAATTACTCAGATACATAAAGCATGAAAATAGCAGTAAGAGCTTAGGAGAGAATCGAGGAATTATAGAAAACTATATATACTCCTTCTGGAGATCAGCGAAAATCACAAGAACTTATACTTTCATTCCGTAAAGACGATGCATTAAATAAACAAATAACTCTTTCTGCATGTTTAGTCCATAGATCCCAAAAATTACTCAGATACATAAAGCATGAAAATAGCAGTAAGAGCTTAGGAGAGAATCGAGGAATTATAGAAAA
>CM063507.1:33129755-33149755 GCA_032207245.1 Pardosa pseudoannulata
TTCAAGGTACATTCAGGGTTAGAGTTTGAAACGAAATTAAAATTACACTCTACTGCCAGATCTCACTATAACCAATTGAAAAAAAATAGAAAAAAATTAAATCCTAATTCAATTTATTTTAGAATATCTTCTCTTGGCGACAAATTACTTTCACGTGGTACTGTTAAATTCGTAATTGTAAAAGAACTTGGAAGAAACGTAGTTTGGCGATGCTGAAAAAGAAATTAAATTAAAGGGCTTACTTTATTGTAACTTTCGTTTTTAATTTTAGGTATTACGTTTGAAGATACACTTCTTTCTCCCTGTTAGGTTAAAAATAATGTAGATAAAATAATCTATACTTATACAAAATAGATTTTTCTTGGATTCAGATTAGAAACATTCAGTACAATGTAAAGAAAACATTACATAAATAGTTTAATTCTTAATGTGAAGCTTTCCTTTTAGGACTAAGTTTTTCTTTTAAATTGGACCAAACTGTAAATCTTATTGTAATCTTGGCAATTAAGGCACTCATGAATATTGACGAATAAATTCAAGGCACATTCAGGATTAGAGTTTTAAACGAAATTAAAATTGTACTCTACTGACAGATCTCACTCGAAGAAATTGAAAAAACAGCACGATGAAATAGTAGTTCAATTTATTTTAAAACATCATCTTCTGTTGGCAAAAAATTACTTTTACGAGGTACTGCTTTCTAAATTTACAATTGTAATTGAACTTAGAATAAATAGAGTTTGGCGATGCTCAAAGCGAAATGAAATTAAAGTGCTTTCTTTATAACTTTCATTTTTAGGTTTAGGTATTACGATTGAGTATTATTTTATCCCTGTTAGGTTAGAAATGATGTAGATAAAAGAACTTTTACTTAAAAAATAGATTTTCCTTGGATTCATTTGGATAAGAATCATTAGAAAATGCTTAAAGGAAACATTATATAAATAGTTTAACTTCTAGCTTTCCTTCTGGAATAAGCACTTCCGTTAAACTAGACGAATCTGTAAATCTTATTGTAATCTTAGCAATCAAGGCTCTCATGTCTATTGACGAATAAATTCGAGGCACATTCAGGATTAGAGTTTGAAACGAAATTAAAATTACACTTTACTGACAAATCTCACTTTCAGCAATTGAAAAAATAGCACGATTAAATCCTAATTCAATTTATTTTAAAACAACTTGTCTTAGCGAGAAATTACTTTCACGTGGTATTGTTACTAAATTCGTAATTGTAAATGAACTTGAAAGAAACACATTTTGGCGATGATAAAAAAAGAAACGAACTTAAAGAGCTTTCTTTACAACTTTCTTTTTTAGGTTTAGGTATTACGATTGAGTTGATACTATTTTCTCCATGTTAGGTTAGAAATCATGTAGATAATAGAACTTTTACTTATACAAAATATATTTTCCTTGAATTCGGATTAGAAACATTCAGTACAATGTAAAGGAAACATTACATAAATAGTTTAATTCTTAATGTGAAATTTTTTTTAGGATTACGTACTTCCATTAAATTGGGCCAAACTGTAAATCTTATTATAATCTTGGCAATTAAGGCATTCATACATATTGACGAATAAATTCAAGGCACATTCAGGATTAGAGTTTGAAAGGAAATTAAAATTGCACTCTACTGACACATCTCACTCGAAGCAATTGAAAAAAAATAGCACGATGAAATAGTAATTCAATTTATTTTAAAACATCTTCTCTTGGCGACAAATTACTGTCTCATGGTACTGTGTTCAAATTCGCAATTGTAAATGAACTTGGAAGAAACACTGTTTGGCGATGCTCAAAGAGAAACGAAATTAAAGTGCTTTCTTTTTAACTATCTTTTTAGTTTTAGGTATTACGTTTGAGTCGACACTTTTTTCTCCCTGTAAAGTTAGAAATAATGTAGATAAAAGAACGTTTACTTATACAAAATAGATTCCCCTTCGATTTGGATTAAAAAAAATTTAGTACAATGTAAAGGAAACATTACGTAAATAGTTTAATTCTTAATGTGAAGCTTTCCTTTTAGAACTAAGTACTTCCATTAAATTGGCCAATCTGTAAGTACTTTCCTTAAACTGGGTCAATCTGTAAATATTGCTGTAGTCTTTTCAATCAAGGCACTCGTCTATTGACGAATAAATTCAAGGCACATCCTGGATTAGAGTTTAAAACGAAATTAAAATTACACTCTACTGATAAATCTCACTTTAAGCAATAGAAAAATAGCACGATTAAATTCCTAATTCAATCTATTTTAAAACATCGTCTGTTGACGACAAATTACTTTCACCTGATACTGTGTTTAAATTCGCAAATGTAAATGAACTTGGAAGAAACACAGTCTGGCGATTCTCAAAGAGAAACGAAATTACAGTGATTTCTTTATAACTTTCTTTTTCAGGTTTAGGTATTACGATTGAGTATTATTTTCTCCCTGTTAGGTTAAAAATAATGTACATAAAATATCTTTTACTTAAACAAAATAGATTTTCCTTGGATTTGGATTAGAAACATTTAGTACAATGCAAAGGAAACATGATATAAACAGTTTAATTCTTAACGAAGCTTTCCTTTGAAGACAAATTGCTTAAATCATACTGGGCCAAACTTTAAAACTTTATTGTAATCTTTCCTTTGCTTATTTTGTCATTAATATGTATCTCTTATTTCAGTTTCTAGTAACAAATGTATCTTCAATTCATTTAATAGGTCAGTGGAGATAATATTTATCCCATATTCTACAGTTTGATGAAAGAATATAGTCATAAAAAGCAGGTTTTACTGTTAAAAGTAAACTCTGTATGTCAGATTTTTTTTATGTAGTTCTAATTCTTTTCTAAGTTAAATCTATCAAACATCTATTTTGTATAGTTGAAAAATATTTCATCTACATTTTTCTATCTTCACAGGAAAAAAATTTACTCATCTCTACTAACGGAAGAATTGAAAGCACTTTCAGGATTAGAATCTGAAACGAAATCAGAATTACACTACTGACAACAGAAGAGAGTGAGAAAAAACCACAAAAAAAAGTTAATTAATTTCAATTTAAAACTACTTCTTAGCTTTTTGGGGCAAATTACTTTCACTCCGTTCTGCCTTTAAAATACTATTTGTGGAACAGCCTGAAAGAAACTTTGATATTAAAAGGAACAAAAAACAATTTTTGTCAGTTTTAGATATTACGTATGAATGAAAATTAATTTCTCTCTGTGAGAATAGAAGACATGAACATTAATTTTTCTCTGTGAAAAAAGAAGAAATGTAGAGTGTTCCATTGTAATAGAATACATGAATTAATTAACCAAAATTACTTAGAAATCGGGCATAAATATTGGTGGGCAATCAGTATAAATTAAAACATAAATACAGATTGTTTGGACAAGGCGAGATCAGGAGAAAATGTTAGGCATCCATGCTCAGAATTTTATTGCCAAGTTGGCGGGGGTACCCTGTTCTTCATCCAAACCAATCTTAAAAATACCAACTTTAACTGTTTTTCATTAATATAATTTATTTTATCATTAATGTGCATCGTTTCTTTCAGTTTCTAGTACCAGATGTATCTTCAATTCATTTAACAGGTCAGTGGAGATAATTACCTCGTTTTCCAAGGTTATAATATTTCTTCCGTATTGCTACAGTTTGATGAAAAAATATAGTCATGAAAAGCGAGCTTTACTTTTAAAAGTAAACTATGTATATCAGATTTTTTTATGTTGTTTTAATTCTTTCCTAAGTTAAATCTATGAAACATCTATTTCGTATAGTTGAAAAATATTTCATCTATATTTTTTCGTACATCACAGGAAAAAAATGTAGTCATTTCTATTGACGGAAGAATTCAAAAGCTCTTTCAGGATTAGAATCTGAAACGAAATCAGAGTTACACTCTATTGACAAAAGAAGAGAATAAGAAAATACCACAATAAAAAGTTAATTCATTTTAATATAAAACTACTTCTTAGCTCTTTAGGGCAAATTACTTCTTTCAGTTTCTAGTACCAAATATATCTTCTATTCATTTAATAGGTCAGTGGAGATAATTGCCTCGTTTTCCAAGGTTATAATATTTCTTCCATATTGCTACAGTTTGATGAAATAATATAGCCATAAAAAGTAAGTTTTAATTATAAAAGTAAACTATGTATATCAGATTTTTTAAGTTGTCTTAATTCTTTCCTAAGTTAAATCTATGAAACATCTATTTCGTATAGTTTAAAAAAATATTTCATCTATATTTTTTCGTACTTCACAGGAAAAAAATGTAGTCATTTCTACTGACGGAAGAATTCAAAAGCACTTTCAGGATTAGAATCTGAAACGAAATCAGAATTACACTCTATTGACAAAAGAAGAGAATGAGAAAATACCACAATAAAAAGTTAATTCATTTCAATTTAAAACTACTTCTTAGCTCTTTGGGGCGAAATTACTTTCAAACCGTTCTACCTTTAAAATCCTATTTGTGGAACAGCCTGAGAGAAACGGTGATATTAAAATGTTTCCTTTAACAACAAAAAAAAATTTAGTCAGTTTCAGATATTACTTATGAAAGAACAGTAATTCTTCTCTGTAAAAATAAAAGAAATGTAGATAAAAGAATTTTGAATTATGAAAAAACAGATGTAACATAGATTTAAATCAGAAACAAAATTAGGACAATATAAAGAAAATCTTACATACAAGATTTAAATACAATCTACTTGTTAATTAATTATTTATTAATTTATTTATTAAAATAATAATATAATAATAATTTATAATCTATATACATAATGTTCAGCTTGAATAGATATTTCTTTCTCTCTGTAGAATAAGAAGAATGTAGAAATATTTTAAAAGTTCTTTTAAAATTAAATTGCGTCAACGTTTTTATTGTGCCATTTTTCCCCTAACTTATTTTGTCATTAATATGTATCGCTTATTTCAGTTTCTAGTACCAAATGTACCTTTAATTTATTTAATAGGTCAGTGGAGATAATTGCCCCGTTTTCCAAGGTTATAATGTTTCCCCCATATTCTACAGTTTGATGAAAGTATATAAAGTATAAAATGTAGGCATTACTTTTAAAAGTAAACCCTGTATGTCATATTTTTTTATGTTCTCTAATTCTTTTCTAATATAAATCTATGAAACGTCTACTTTGTATAGTTGAAAAATATTTCATCTATATTTTATCTATCTCTACAGGGAAAAAAATGCAATCATCTGTTCTGAAGGAAGAATTGAAAGCATTTTCAATATTAAAATCTGAAACGGAATCAGAATTTTACTCAAATGACAACAGAAAAGAATGAGAAAATACCACAATAAAATCTTAGAAATGTAGAGTGTACCATTGTAATAGAATTACATGCCTTAACTTAATTAACCAAAATTACTTAGAAACCGGGCATAAATATCAGTGGGCAATCAATATAAATTGAAACATAAATACAGATTCTTTGGACAAGGCGAGATCAGGAGAAAATGTTAGGTGACCATGCTCAGAATTTTATCGCCAAGTTGGCGGGGGTACCCTGTTCTTCAGCCAAAAAATCTTAAAAATACCAACCTTAACTGTTATCATTAATATAATTTATTTTATCATTAATGTGCATCGCTTCTTTCAGTTTCTAGTAACAAATTTATCTTCAAATCATTTAATAGGTCAGTGGAGATAATTGCCTCGTTTTCCAAGGTTATAATATTTCTCCCATGTTGCTACAGTTCTAATTCTTTTCTAATTTAAATCTATGAAAGGTCTATTTTGTATAGTTGAAGAATATTTCATCTACATTTTTCTATCTTTACAGGGGAAAATATGTACTCATCTCTACTGACGGAAGAATTGAAAGCCCTTTCAGGATTAGAATCTGAAACGAAATCAGAATTACACTACTGACAAAAGAAGAGAATGAGAAAACACCAAAATAAAAAGTTAATTAATTTCAATTTAAAACTACTTCTTAGCTCTTTGGGGCAAATTACTTTCCCTTCGTTCTTCCTTTAAAATCCTATTTGTGGAACAGCCTGAGAGACACGCTGATATTGAAAGGAAAATGAAATTAAAAAGCTTCCTTTAACAAAAAACAATTTTTGTCAGTTTTAGATATTACGTATAAATAAACATTAATTTCTCCCTGTGAGAATAGAAGAAATTTAGATAAAAGAATTCTCAATTATGAAAAAACATATGTAACGTAAATTTAAATTAGAAACAAAATTAGGACAATATAAAGAAAATCTTACATCCAAGATTTAAATACAAACTACTTGTTAATTAATTAATTATTAATTTATTTATTAAAATAATAATATAATAATTATTTATAATCTATGTACATAATATTACATTTGAATAGATATTTCTTTCTCTCTGTAGTATACGAAGGATGTAGAACTTTTTTAAAGATTCTTTAAAACTGAATTGCAATAACTTTTTTATGGTGCCTTTTTTTCATTTGCTTACTTTGTTTCAGTTTGTAATAATTGTTGTGTAGCTCTTCTAAGGTTTTTTTATTTGGTGGCTGCACTCTTGAGCTATTTTGTTTTGGTGGTACATAAAAATAATTTATATGTTTTGCGTTGTGTTTAAAATTTAGTTTAATGCTTAATATCACCAGATTTTATAAAGACTCTACAAACATTAATAAAATACTTAAATTATTTATTTACAATTTTTACATTTATCTGAATTAATTTGATTCAACTTGTTTTCACTGATTTTGAAAACTTTATTATTATATATTGATATTCGGGAGCAATTAAATAATTATATAATTTTAAAATACTAGGATATACAATAAGGACCTGATATAATTCAAAAAGGGAAACAAGAACTTAATTTGTAGAAGGACTCAATGAGGAGAGTTGCTAGGATCTTTAAATAATTATATAATTTTAAAAACTAGGATATAAAATCAGTACTTGATATAATTCAAAAAGGGAAACACGAACCTAATTTGTAAAAGGACTCAATGAGGAGAGGTGCTAGGATCTTTAAATAATTATATAATTTTAAAAACTAGGATATAAAATCAGTACTTGATATAATTCAAAAAGGGAAACACGAACCTAATTTGTAGAAGGACTCAATGGGGAGAGTTGCTAGGATCTTGATAGGCAAAATGAGAGGTGGCAAATGAGGTGTAATAGAAATAAGAGTTGTGAGGAGGATCTGGACATCCAGGTACTGCTCGAACGTTGACGGGGTTTAACTCGCCACCTTGCTAACGGTCACTTATTCTGAAAGCGAGTGGTGAGGTCTAACTTATTACTCACTTTTTCAAAGTTGTCTCTTCTAGGTTCTAAAAAATTCACTCTCTTTTGGTTCTCTCCTCTTTTTTATCTCCTGTTCCACGATACACTTCTCTCTCACGCTTGAACAGAATGATCTCATATTGTATTTGTGAGTAAGGCATTTCGACTTCTGATTTAGCCGATGTCTCCTGCAAGAACCACCTTCTGCACCTCCCACGTTTATAGCCTTTCTAGGTTGATGTTATCAGCAAGCCCCTTAAAATTTGGCCCTTGGGTATTCATAACTACTTATATAAAGGCTCTTTCTTCCTCAACATCCAACTTGGCAACATACTTCTTATCTTTCTGGTATAACCTCTCCAACTGTAAATTGCTTCAGTACATCTATCTTGTAAATCAGGTTCTCCTAATATTTCTACAATGTAATGAGGTCCAATTTAGCTATCAAACCTTTCGTTTTCGTAATTTAATTGAAGCTTTAATCATTTTTGAAGAAATCTAATTCTCCTCTTAACAATATTGTGTCTTCAATTTTCAATAGGTCATTGCAGATGAGTGCTTCATTTTCCAAGGTTATATTTCTCACAGATTAGAACAGTTAACGCCGGTTTCTCCATAGTCGTTTAACGGCTAATCGTGATTTAACCATGGAGCCAACCAATGGTGGAACTCAATTCTCCTTTTAAACAGAGATTAATCGCTGTTAGGCATTAAACTACTTTGGTGAGAAAGAGTAGAGCCATAAAAGCCAGTCTTCACGTTTAAAAGTAAACCTTGTATAGTAGATTTTTTAATATTTTTCCAATTCTTTTCTAATTTAAATCTATGAAAAATTTATATAGTATAGTTGAAAAATATTTCATCTATATTTTTTACTATTTTCAAAAGAAGAAAGTGTACTCATCTATACTAAAGGAAGAATTCAAAGCACTCTCAGGATTAGAATCTGAAATGACATTAAAATTACACTCCGCTGATAAAAGAAGAGAATGAGAAAATGCCAATACAAAAGGTTCATTCAATAGGTCATAGGAGATGAGTGCTTCTTTTTCCGAGTTTATAATCCGAGTCTCACAGATAGAACAGTCAATGCAGGTTTCACCATAGTCATTTAACGGCGAACTGTGATTTAACCATGGCGCCAACCAATGGTGGAAAGCAATTCTCAGTTTAAACAGAGATTAATCTCTCAGGCATTACACGACTTTGGTGAGACCGGACAGTAATGAAAGAAAATAGTCATAAAACCCAGTCTTCCCGTTTAAAAGTAAACCTTGTATAGTAGATTTTTTAATAGTTTTCTATTTTTTTCTAATTTAAATCAATATAAATTTATATTGTATAGTTGAAAAATATTTCATCTATGTTTTTTACTATTTTCAAAAGAAGAAAATGTACTCATCTCTACTAACGGAAGAATTCAAGGCACTCTCAGGATCAGAATCTGAAACGAAATCATAATTACACTCCACTGACAAAAGAAGAGAATGAGAAAATGCCACTACAAAAGGTTAATTCAATTTGATTTAAAATTACTTATCTGCTCTCTGTGACAAATATTTTATCTTTGTTCTACCTTTAAAATCGTGTTTGGGAATTAACTTGGGAGAAACGCATTTTGTCGATATTAAAAGAGAAAGGAAATTACCCCTTCCCGGTTTTTCCCGAGCTGAACTTGGCAGGCGAAATGTACCATCCCGGCTCATCCCGAGTATAGCTCGGGCACTGTGAAATTTTACAACGTGCATTCAGTCTTTCACGAATTATCTCACATGTGCTTTTTATGGTTTCGAATGCTTTTACTTACTTTTCTGGCTACTAGATTATTTGCTGCTCAAAGACAGACAGCAGAGGTAAGAAGGTAAGGAGAGAAACAAGGTTCTACTGTTCAGATTGCGATGTTGGACTCTGTGCAGTACCTTGTTTCCCATTGTATCATACATGACCAAATTTTGATTAATAATTACTTAATCATTTATATAAATGCAAAGGATATAAATAAAATTTAATTCAAGATAAAAGCTAGGTATTCTAAGCTTTATATTTATAGTTAGCGTTAATTGATTCCAAAGTCTAATGATTTCTGACCCACAAAAAGGACATACTGTTTAACTACTTATTTATTTAAATTGATTTTTTACATTAATTTTTAGGAAATTTTGTATGCGAATGATGCTGTTATTTTTAAAAGCTATGTAAGTATGAAAATAAACATAAAAAATTGACATTTTTTGGCCCATAATCCCGAAATAAAATTAACCTAGAAGGGGATAATTTTCCAGAATTGTAAAATACTCTATGAGGCAGGTAAAAAAATGGTTTGTTTTTTTGGTTTGTTCAAGTAGTTCCTTATAAAAAGTTACTTTGGTCCTTAGAAAGTCCTTAAAATGTCCTTAATTTTTGTTCTGGAAAAAGAGTGGGAACCCTTACCTATGATAAGTCATAAAGTTCTTGGATCTCATTCCAATATATCTGGGTGGTTACAGATATATTTTTTGAAACGTGTACTGGCATATGTTTATTGACTCATTATTCCTCCCACACTATCACTCCTGAACTAACGGAATAATCCCATCACACAATGTTAGCCTTCAAAGTTTTCTTAGCTACGTCGAAATTATCGTTAAATTTTTCCCAATTTTTTGAAACAGAAATTAATGGAAGTAAAGGAATGAAACTATCATTTCCACTACACTCTGGAGGTAGATAAAATTTGTTGTTAATACCGGTGTTAAATTTTCAATGCAACAAGAAGTAATCGAGGATTAAATTTAACAATATCACATATATACCTAATCTATTATTTAAGCCAAATATAAAGTTCAGTGATAAAAATTATGAAATTAATGCAGACGATATTTGAATAATTTAAAATAAGAAATGATGAAATGAGATAGTTAAAAGAATGACGTCATAATGCTAAAAAACAATATGTTACTTTATCTATTCATTATGTGATAAATCGATAAATTTAATCATCAGCTGTTAACGAGGGAAAATAGGGCTTGAAATAATGCCACTAAACACTTGAAAAGGGGAAAAGAGGTGGAAAAGAGGTGAAAGACAACAGTATTTTTCGCCGTGATATGAAGCATATTTATACCAATTTAGTTTAGAATCGGAGGGATAGTTTAGGAGAAGATAAACTTTACTAGCTTTGAATTTCGCTAACTCATCAAGAATTCAATATGAATCTTTCTATCCATTCCAGGTCCAACCTCTTCATAAATTCGAGGACAGACGGACAGATAACTTAGGCTATTATTATATAGGAGATATTTTGAAATTGAGATTAGGTCCTCTCTCTTATATATAGTTACCTAAGTGATACAAAACTATTGTCAGATATTAATTAGTGTTGCACCTAATTGAATGTGTTGAAAAAGTAAATTTTATGAAGATTACATCAGACTGTTTGTATATAGATATGTATATATCATTATAATAAATTTGCTTTTTTAATTAATTATAATTAAATTTGCTTTAAGCTGAATTCAGTTAATCTTTTTTAGCTTATTAGTTTTTTTTATTTTAAGTCTGTAGTCTCTCAGAACCTGTGGTTGAATTTAGTACTTAGATATTTACACAACACAACCCAAATAATACTTAGTCAATGTGACTAACCAAAATAATTAACCGCTATAAATTTGATCACAGGTAAATACCTAAATTTAAACGAGAGCTACACGACACGTAGATTTACATTAGAAAATATTACGACATTATCTTAAATACAAGATTTAAGATGGCGGTGATAAACATCCGTATGATCAATACAAATGCAATAAAAAACATAAACTGTAATTATTTAAATGGTAAAAAAACAGTACAGATAAAACTTATGCACAAGGTGAACCAAAATTTTAAATTTGCAAACGCATGGAGAACAATTTTTAATTTTTTTTAAATGATACAGAAATTATGGGTGCATAATTTATAAGACTCGTAAAAGCAGCATAAATGAAATAAAAAATATAAACTATAAGTATTCAAATTATTAGTATTTTCATAAATATATGCAATTCAACAATTCAATTAAAAACCGATTGTTGTATTCCACGTCATTTACTCCCAATTTACTTCAGAATAAGACTTGGCTACATACAAGAATGTTGCTAAAACACGCTTGCAACAATGACCATCTGTTACCACTCATTCCAGCCATAAGTGATCACGTCTTCAAATGGAATACTAGAAGGGATCCGCCGCCAGTTTTCCTCCCCTATAACCCACTTTTCAGGTAATCGTCTCAGCCAAAGAATCTTGAAACAGCAAAAACAAACTACTGAGATTCAAGGAAGGAAAGAAAAAAAAATGCAGCTTCCAGAAACGAAACGCCGCAACTCACAACCATTTTGCGAACGCTGCTCCAAGGCAGATGAGGAGATCCTGGTGTCCGTGAGTCCAAAGTTCCTTAAACCCAGCAAGGATAATCCTAACGACATGATGCTGAAGAATAGAAATCCTTTTCCCGTGTACTTCAAAGCCTGTTCTACCAACACGAACGCATTCGAACCCCAACCTATGACTGGCAGAATATCGCCTCTAGGCAAGGTAAGTGATTCAATTCCATTTTAAGCTAGATTTGCGGGTTGGGTGCTATCGAAGAATACAGTGCCCAGTGGCAAATTTGGCGAAATTATTGGTGAAACACAAAGGTATTTCATCCGAACAACATTGTATCCCTTGCTATTTGGGCGACTTTAATTGGTGTATATTGTGCCATTGTAACAGAATTATATATATTTTCTTAATTAACCGAAACTACTGAGATAGCAAGCATTTACATTAATGAGCAATCAATCCCTTAAAAGTTTACAAATCCAACAGCTCCAAATTACTAAAAATTAGCCATAGTGAACTTTTAATGGTTCATTATATCTAATATTTTTAAGCATTACGCTAATTTAATATATAAGAAATGGGTTCCAATAGCAGAACTGAAAACAAATATAATACAAATTAAAATATAGATACAGGTTGTTTGGGCACGGCGAGATTAGGAGAAAATGTTAGGCTACTATGGCTGAGAGCTTTTTCGCCAAGTTGGCGGTGGTACCCTGTTCTTTAGTCAAGGCCTCGGATTGATATCAGAACAAGGTACCCCTGCCAACTTTCTGAAAAAGCTATAAAAATGGCAACCTAGATTTTTTTCCTCTTATTACCGTGTGGCGAAATTGGTTACTAAACTAAAGAATACTAAACAAATAATTTTTTATTAAAAAAATAAGAACTTGCATTTAATATTTTCATAACTTAAACTTTTCCCATGTTTTCGCATTTAGTATTTAAACATATACAGTAATACTGAAGAATAGGGTTCCCCTTGGCAATTATGGCAAAATTATTGGCGATGATGAAGACATAAAGGTATTCCATCCAAAGGTATTCCATTGTATCTCTCGCTCTTTTGTAAATTAAATGGATGCAGAGTGTTCCATTGTAATAGAACTATATGCTTTTACTTAATTAACCAAAACTACTTAGAAATCGGGCATAAATATTAGTAGGCAATCAATATAAATTAAAACATAAATACAGATTGTTTGGATACGGCGAGATCAGGAGAAAATGTTAGGCGACCATGCTCAGAATTTTATCTCCAAGTTGGCGGGGTACCCTGTTCTTCAGTGAAGCCAATGTTAAAAATACCAACATTAACTGTCTTTTTGCTTTAAAACAATTATGTCGCCAATCAGTGAGTGGGTGTACATTTAACTCTAATCATATTGAGGAACACATGTACCTTTTCAAAGACTGAAATTGGGTTCTTAGACCAGAGATTATGTACTTCTCCTTTTCGATGTCTTTCTGTATTCTTTGAAAGTAAATAAAGCTGTAGAAAACGAAAATGCTTTTTTAAATAATTTTTAGCCAGTGCAGTCATGCGACCTGGAAATATATTGTTCAGCTGATATAAGAAATATTCCTTGAAATTAATTCTTGTGATACTTCTATCCCTAATCCTCTCTTTTACTCCTGTTGAGAGTCTGAACAGGTAGAAGACAATTTTGGTGAAGGCTTAAAGACAGTTTGGGGAAAATCCTTGTTTTCCTCAACCACTATCCATGAAAATGGCTGTGCAAGCATAAATATCTGTAAACATGTATTTTTGTCCAAAAGTTAGAATATCTACAAAAGTTGATAATCGCCGTAACTGGGATGTTATGACATATTTATTTATTATTCTCGCATGATCACTAATATTGGGTGAAACTAATGCATGTTTTATTTTGTCTTAGACTACTATTACAATTCCGTTTTATGCACGAGCATAAAACGGAAAGAAATTAAGATAAGAAATATTCCTTGAAAAGAATTCTTGTGATCCTTCTATCCCTAATCCTCTCTTTTACTCCTGTTGAGAGTCTGAACAGGTAAAAGACAATTTTGGTGGAGGCATAAAGACAGTTTGGGGAAAATCCTTGTTTTCCTCAACCACTATCCATGAAAATGGCTGTGCAAGCATAAATATCTGTAAACATGTATTTTTGTCCAAAAGTTAGGATCTCTACAAAAGTTGATAATCGCATAACTGGGATGTTATAACATATTTATTTATTATTCTCGCATGATCACTAATATTGTGTGAAAACTAATGCATGTTTTATTTTGTCTTAGACTACTATTACAATTCCGTTTTATGCACCAGCAACACCTATAAAACACCACGAAGAGGTTATCATACTGATATCACAAAGACCATTCTTTCTGCCTGAAGGAAATGCCTGCCGCTTTTGCTTTAAATCCCATGACGTCGATGAGCTGGCACACTTTGGAGAGTATACAGAAGAGACCATTGGCGAAAGAACTTCCCAGGAACTCATCGACTCTGAAATGAAAACAACTTTTACATGCAAACGCTGCAACAGCCATATCCAGGCAACTAAAAATGGGGCTCAAAAGCGTGAAGCTTCAAATGCAGATCACACAGAACTGGACGCCACGTTTATAGATGCCGAGGCCGAGAAGAAGAACATATGTAAAGCGCATCAAAAAGACAAGCAGAAAACGTTGCCAGTCCAATCATCTTCTTCCGACCACAGCGAGATGGTTTGTCTTTGTTTATCTGCAGATGATATACAGACTCAAAAGTTTTATTTCTCTGGCGACTTTTGTAAAAAATGTTCTGGAGCCAAGATACCGAATAGGCACGATCAGATAAATCAACAATACCAGTACAAAGTCTTTCCCCTTCACTCATCTGTTTCTGAACAGACAACAGTCGTTTGCACCTGCCCGGCATCAGACAGGACTAAGGCACAAGATGTCGTCCTTCGAGACAGTAGGAATAAAAGTCATTCGATCAAGCAGAACACAGGAGTAAACGACAAGAAACAGACGCGATATCATGGTGTCAAGCACGAGAAAAAAATCGTGTCAGACTTACCAAAGAATGCTCAAGATAGCGATGGAAGCAGTTGCTACTGCAACAAGAAAGCCCATATCCAGGCCCGAATAGTGAAAGCGAGTGATAACAACGGGGTTCTAGATGAAGATTCCTCAACGTTATCTTCAGAAGATACTAAAAGAGAGAAAAGAACGAGAATCATTTCCGAACGAGTTATCACGAAGCATGAGAAAATAAGAAAAGAACAGGTAACAAATTTTAAAATATTTAGATGGGCATGCTGATGTGGAATTTTTTTTTGATAGATTTTGGATCCAGTTACGTATCTTAACACTAGAACAACGGGAGGGGTCATTTTGACCCAAAACTTGAAGTTTTTATAAAATTTCTAATAAATAAAGAAAATTTAGTAAAAAAATCTAGTTTTTTCAAAAGGTCTAATTTTTTTAATAAATTAAATTATTTCAATATTTTTTGAAGTAACAAATTTCTTATACACTGGACTAGTGAATCACCTAAAATCTTTGCTTAATTTACATTTTATAAAAAATTTTGGTCCTTCAAAATCATACACATTGAATTTTTAACGAATTTTCATTACCTTTATATCTAACTATAAGTGTAACATCATTAAAAGTTATCCAAATTTAAAGCTTTTAAGTCATTCACTAGTAAATACTATCAAAAGCATTCATAATAATTTTCAACAAAATATTTTAAGAAATTTTTGAGAAATCACATTTCAAGTTTCGACATTTTATTAAAAATACCGTTCTGAGAAAAACGCATTTGAAGTTTATGAAAGCAACTTTAACAATTAAAAAATTAAAATACATGTTTCAAATTCCCCACACTTTCTTGCTTCAAAACTTTCTAATTGCCAAGTTGCTAATTATTAAAAATACTAGAAAAATGTTTAATTTAATCTTCATAAAAATTAAAAAGTTTTGTCCAAAAAATGCTCTCTTAAAGGCTTTAAATTCACAACTTCCGGTTCCAAAGTTGCTACTTTCGTTTTGCTTTGACAGCTGTCACTGATGTTTAAACAGCTGTGACTTTTCTTTAAAATGCCGTAGAGACAAAACAAAAACAGATTTAGAAGCCTAAAAGTAGAAATTTTACAGTAGAGAAATAAAAAAAATTATGATTTTTGGCAAAAAATGACGTTTTTAAAGTTGACGGATACCTTAAGGAATGTATATCATTCGAACTGAAAAATCTGAACTATAACAGACCTTTTTACGATTTGTAAATTTAGAAAAAGTCTGTTAAACATAATTCTTTAAATTTATCAATTTGCATTCGTTTTAGAATAGAATTACAGTCAGTTTTCTAATATAAATTTAATTTTATAATGTAGTTAGTTTTTAATATTGAATTAGACGTAGACTTATGAGGGTACATGGCACCTAGGAGCTAATAGCTCTCTATTCAAAATGTCGGCAATAGTGTCTTCATTATGTGGCCATATGAAAGACACTATTGCTGACTCAAGTTTAAGAATAAAATAAAAGAGAACATAGAAGTAAAAAGTAGAAATATTCACAAAGTAGAAATTTTACAATAGAAAAATAAAAAAAAATGATTTTTGGCCAAAAATGACGTTTTTAACATAGACGGATACCTTAAGTGCTATAATGTTATTAACGTGACTAAATTCCTCTTATATTCCACAGAAAGACAGTTTCGAATCAGCTACGGGATGCAAGCTGAGCAGTGAGAAACCCACAAGGCATCAGAGGAAAAGGAATGCAATGATTCTGGCTTTAGACGAAAAATGCACCAAAATACTGAACATGAGCAAGATGACGTTCACAATGATATCACTGCTCATGACAATAGTTCTCGGAATTGCTTTCAGACATGTCTACTAAACAACGAAGTTCAATGCAAGAATTCAACTAATTCATTTATAATTCAGGTTCTGTGCGGAAACACACCCGAAAGCCAAATGTGAATTTTTAACCAGAACATTTTTTTAATTCTAATCTAAAAACACATCTGCAATTTGTTTATATTTCTCCTTAATTTAAACTACTGGTTACAGTTTGTTAACTTTACTCCTTTCAGCTATTCTGTATAATAAAATGTTCCTAAAATGAAATTTGATTTCTAAATTTGATTTCTTTTAACTCACTTATATATATATGTAATGTCGAGATCCAGAGTTAAGGCAAATGGAAAACAGCCTTCTTGATAATAATAATTTTATTAAATCATCGTTTCTTCTAAAAGCAAAACCTGCGCCATTTTCATTGTTCGTGGAGGAGCTATGCGTGAAAAAGTTGTTGACCGCTCCATGTCCAAGCGTTGACTGATCTTATCTGTTTGCAGGCTCATCAAATAGCTCAAAAATGCTTCCGCTTGACCGGATGATCCCAAAAGCTTAGGGAAGCCTGGGTCTTTTTCATTTATTTTATTATTATAAAAGAGTTCCCTTTTTAAAATCGTTTTTAACTCCCGTAATTTGCAACTACGCCCTTTTTAGACATATATATATATATATATATATATATATATATATATATATATATATATATATATATATATATATATATATATATATATATATATATATATATATATATATATATATATATATATATATATATATATATATATATATATATATATATATATATATATTACTTGGTTCACCCGTGTTATGTGCACTCATATTTCCTACACATCTCTAACATTTTATCGAGATGTGCTTAATAAATTGATGTGCTTTAATTTGAAATACTTTTATTTCTTTCTCTTGAATTGTAATTCACTATTTGTTTTATCCAACTTTTAGATGCTAGTCTTATTTCATAAATTTTGAATTAAATTTGGGGTGTTATATTATGTCACAGGAGACTTCGACGTCATATTGACTTCAGAAGTCACCAGAGAGGGGGAATTTGGCACCATAAATTCCCATCTCTGCACGTCATAATGACGAAATCTCCCGTCATTTCCCCATTTTTCAACTCCTCTTCTTAGCCCACTCTCCTGTTTCTAATCATGGATCTTGTTGGTGCTTCAACCACATTTGGCGAAATTGGCGTGCTTGCAGCTTGCGTGCGTGGCTTGCTTGCAGCGTGGCGTTTGAAATCTGGCGAGGGGATCGTAACTCAACAAATTGATACATAAACAAAAACAACATTTTGAGGAAAAATTTTACAAAAATTGAATATTTAAAATCTAATCTAATTAACAAAGAAAACACAAAGGAAACATAACATTCATACGAAATAGACTGAAACATTCACTTAATCACAAATTAAATAAACTGAGTGTGATTTTCATCACAAATTTGTGATTTAGTGTAAATTGTAAAATTAATTTAAATTGTATTTTGAGTGGAGGTTGAAGAGGAGTTGTAAAATTGAAAATATTTTTTCAAATCTCTTATTAGATGCAAGTTTTATTTCATTACTTTTAAATGGAATTTGGGGTGTTACTATATTGCGGCCGGGATACGCCACAGGCTAATTCCATATCATAATGACATCAGAAGTCACCTGAGAAATCAATTTGGTATCATAAATTCCACTCTCTGCTACGTCATAATGAAGGCGTCTGACATCATTTCCCCATTTTTTTAAACGTCAATCTTATTTCAGTAATTTTAAACTGAATTTGGGGTGCTATCATATTAAGGTCGAGATATGTCATAGGCGACTTTCATATCATGATGACTTCAAAAGTCACCAGAGATGGGAATTCGGCATTATAAATTCCCCTCTCTGCTACGTCATAATGACAATGTCTCAAGTTATTTCACCATTTTTAAATGCCAATCTTATTTCATTAATTTTAAATTGAATTTGGAGTGTTACCATATTGCGGTCAAGATATGTCACAGGTGACATTCATATCATAATTACGTAAAAAGTCACCAGAGATGGGAATTTGGCATCATAAATTCCCCCTCTCTGGTACGTCATAATGACGATGTCTCACGTCATTTCACCATTTTTTTAAACGCCAATCTTATTTCATTAATTTTAAACTGAATTTGGGGTACTACCATATGGCGGTCGAGATATTTCACTGGCAACTTCACGTCATGATGACGTCAGAAGTCGCCAGCGATGGGAACTTGGCATCATAATTCCCCGCTCTGCTACATCATAATGACGGTGTCTCACGCATTTTGCCAATTTTAAACCAATTTTTAGATGTCAATCTCATTTTATTAATTTTAAATTGAATTTGGGGTGCAACCATATTGTGGTCGACATATGTCACAGGCAACTTTAACGTCATAATGACGTCATAAGTCGCCAGAGATAGAAATTTAGCACCATAAATTCCTGCTTCCTGAGACGTAATGAAGTCAGACATCTTCATTTCAAAATGAAGATGTCTGACGCCAATATGACTCGTCTGTCGCCTTTAACATATCTCGACTGGAATATTGGAACATCCTTGAAATCTTAGGTTTTGGGCACGAAATAAAAGAATTATCGTAATCGCAAATTTTTTCGGTTTAGAATGAAATATCAATGTAATGAAATGCTTCAATCTAACAAATATTATTCTTTGGTGAAGAAAGATGGCCGAATGAGTACAATGCTGCCAGAGTTACTAGAGTTTACGGGTTCGAAAACACTGTTGAAATCATTAGACCTAGGGTAGTGAAAAAGTTCGTAGAGCACCAAACACAAAGTTCCAATTAACGATTTTGCAAAGCAAACATTTTTGTCTCAAATTTTCGTCACAAATTTTCTAATGAAAATCAGTTGGGAAGTGACATAATCATTAGGATGTATGTGCGTGAATACCCCTTTTAAGAGAAGACAGATTTTAAAAGTTTTTAAACGAAATCCTGCATTGACAGGAGAATGGATCTACTTTTACCAGTTCAACGCCCTTTTTTCAATAGATCACCGTGTCTTTTTTAATAACTTAAGAAGCCATCTTCCTTATTATTTCGCTCACGTAGAATCGCTTACTTTGCATTTTACCTCCGTGTTTCAAGGAAACATCACATGACGAATTATCTGTGTTACTCTGGGAAATTGAGAAATCCCAATGAAATTACGGAGAGATAAGAGAATTCATGTCTTTTCCTTAAAGAAACGTGATACTTTTTAAAAGTGCACAATTGGAAGAAAAATATATTTAGAGCATAACATTAGGAGAAAATATTTCTCCGAGTAAGAATTTGTTAAGGTGGTTTAGAAAGCATGCTTATAAATTATTAATTTATAGCCATGAAAACTTATAAAAGTGCACAATGGGGAAGAAAATAATTAATGACTGCATAAAAAGGAGAAAAAAGTTTCATGGAATTATGCTTTGTGATAAGAATGATGCGTAACGAAGTGCATTTATAAATTTTTAATAATTGTATTAATAATTATTAATTTAAATTTATTAGATTTTTTTGCTCACCCACATATG
>CM063507.1:33164755-33284755 GCA_032207245.1 Pardosa pseudoannulata
CACGTTCAAAAAAGACGTATTAGCAAAGAGTTTATAGATAAAAAGTAAACAGTTTTAAAATGAAAGCGAAGAAAGATAGAGAAGCATTTTAAATATACATAGCCTGTTGACACATTTTTTAGAAGATTTCGGTTAGACAGATAGAGAGATACACATAAACGAACAAACTTCTTAATTTTCAAAGATATATAACTTAAACATTAGGTATTTATTAGTACGAGAAATAGATTCATAGATTTTTACGAAAAGAATAAGGCGATTTCACGCAGTAGGGCAGATTCTCAAATTATGACAATTCTGGCTTTAGTTTCAAACGGAAGGGCAGTTTATTGTTTGTCTATTGGCTGTTGTAAACATGAAAATGAATGGGAAGGGTATTATAGTAGTTCGTGACCTTGCGACAAACTGCCTTATTTGTTGTTAATACAGGGGATAAAACATTCATTGCAACAAAAAATAATCGATGATTAAATTTAAAATTATCACATTGGATTCTTGATGAGTTAGAGTTAGCAAAACTGAAAGCGAGTTCGGAAACGTTCGAAATCCATCCCTTCCCCACTATTCGATCGTATAATGCATTATTTCAAGCAATATCTTCCTCGGTTAAGAGCAGTTGATTAAATTCATCAATTTATCACATTATAAGTCGATGAAAATAACATTTTGTTTTCTAGCATTATGACGTCATTCTTTTAACCAATTTATTTAATCATTTCTTATTTTTATTAAATTATTTAAATATCGTCTGAATTATTCTCACACATTTTATCGCTGAACTTAGATATGACGCAAATATTTTTCTTTTATATTTGTCTTAAATAATAGAGCAATTTGTCGCAACGTCACGAACGACTACAATGCCCTTCCCATTCACTTTTTACGTTTACAATAGCCAATAGAGAAATTTCATGCAACGTCATGAATGGATTTAATGCCCTTCCCATTCATTTTCATGTTTACGATAGCCAATAGGCAACCAATAAATTGCCTTTCCGTTTGAAATTAAAGCCAAAATCGCCATAAGTTGAGATGTGCATTGCTGCGGGAAATCACCTTATAGAAAAACAATAAACTGCCCTGTCTGAAATTAAAGCTAGAATTGTCATAATTTCAGATGTGCCCTTCTGCGTGAAATCGCCTTATAGATTAGGTACATATGTGATAATTTTAAATTTAATCATCGATTATTTTTTGTTGCAAGGAATGTTTTATCATCGGTATTAACAACAAATTCTTTTCATAAAAATCTATGAATCTATTTCGCGGACTAATAAATGTCTATCGTTTAAGTTATATATCTTTGAAAATTAAGAAGTTTGTTCGTTTGTGTGTTTGTTTTTATACATAACCATACGGTTTGCAATCGATTCGCTCAATTTGGAACATCATTCATATATACCACCAAATAATCACTGTCAATATTTAAACCTCTTCTGTCCATCTTTTCACTTAATGTGGCAAGATAAATTAAAGTTGGCAACTAACATGTGCTCAGTAAAGATAAACATATTATTCAGCATGTACCAGATAATTCTCAGCGAAAAACAAACCATATTTTATCTGCCTCATGGGGTATTTTTCAATTGTGGAAAATTAAAAATTTTAATGATCCCATTAAATGACGGGCTATATGCTAGTCTGCAATGTTATTAAAAGAAAACAAAGTTTAACTTCATTACTACAGAACCCGGCATTCTGTTTTCGCCCTTTTCTTCAAAATCGCTTCTCTTCGTATGATATCCCCAACAATTTGCCAAGGATATACTAAACATCAGAATATGTACCAAATACATATATCTCGTGTTTTGTCGCTCTAAATTCTGAGTTCCACGTTGAAAAGAAATCTATTAGCAAATAGTCTATAGACCAAAAAATGTAATGTTAACTCATAACTTTAAAGAAAATTAAATTTCAAAAACAAAGAAGAGAAGTTGAGTAGTATTTTAAATAAACAGTGTAAATTTTTTAAAATAACGATATAAAAAATTAGAAAAATTGAATTTCAAAAGAGATATCAAAAATTTTATTTAAAATATATATATATATATATCTAAATTTTTCTGAACTAATTTTTAAAAATGTCTAAAATATATCATGCGGACTTTTTTTCAATATATTATGGCATAAAAATTAATTTAAAAAATATATTAGCAAATAGTTTAACATTTTCTATTAAACTTTTAGATTTTTACAGTTAAAAATCTAAACGTTTATAACGAAACTTTACGAGTGCATTATGTTAAATAACATGTGAACTAAACTTTCCCACTTTAAAAAAGTAAAGAAAAGAGAATTGGCTTATTTTGTGAAGCCATCTTTAAATTATAACAAAGTACCCCATTTCCGGGAACTAAACATTCAAACTTTTAAAATTACAACAGAAGAGAATTGGCCTATTTTGTGAAGCCATCTTTAAATTATAACAATGTACCCCATTTCCGGGAACTAAACATTCAAACTTTTAAAATTACAGCAAAAGAGAATTGGCCTATTTTGTGAAGTCATCTTTAAATTATAACAAAATACACCATCTCCGGGAACTAAACATTCCCACTTTTAAAAAATAAAGCAAAAGTGAATTGGCTTATTTTTTGAAGCCATCTTTAAATTGTAGCAAAATACACCATTTCCGGGAACAAAACTTTCCCAGTTTTAAAAAATAAAGCAAAAGAGAATAGACCTATTTTGTGAAACCATGTTTAAATTATAACAAAATATACCATTTCCGGGAAATAAACAGACCTACTTTTAAAAAATAAAACAAAAGAGAATTGACCTATTTTTTGAAGGAATCTTTAAATTTTATCCAAAATATACCATTTCCGGGAGCTAAACATTCCCACTTTTAAAAATTAAGCAAAAGAGAATTGGCCTATTTTTTGAAGCCATGTTTAAATTATAGCAAAATAAACCATTTCCGGGAACTAAACATTTCTACTTTTAAACAATAAATTAAAAGAGAATTAGCCTATTTTGTGAAGCCATCTTTAAATTATAACAAGATACACCATTTCCGGGAACTAAACATTCCCACTTTTAAAAAATAAAGCAAAAGAGAATGGGCCTATTTTGTGAAGGCATTTTTAAATTATAACAAACTACACCATTTCCGTTAAATAAACATTCACACTTTTAAAAAATAAATCAAAAGAGAGTGGATTATTTTGTGAAGCCATCTTTAAATAATAACAAGGTACACCATTTCCGGGAACTAAACATTCCCACTTTTAAAAAATAAATCAAAAGTGAATTGACCTATTTTGTGAGGCCGTCTTTAAATTATAACAAAATACACCATTTCAAGGAGAAAAAATGAAATGTTATTTCCTGCTTTGTATAAAGAAAACCAAATGCTACTTCATATTTTTAAATGCCAAGAACTTTATTTCAGTTTTTTTATTCGCGACACAATCTGCAATGCTATTGCCGGAAAACAATTTTTAACTGAATTACTCGGCTTTCTGTTTTCACCCATTTTTACAAAAGCGTCTCTTTTTACGATGCCAAGAGGCTGTTCTGTTAGATGAGAAGCTGAGAAATAAACTCGAAAAATTGTTCTCCTGGGACATCACCAGGAGTTTACCAGGGATATGACGTGAAAACGTAATGCATTTATATTTTTCCCAGTGTACATGTGAGAACGTGTACTGAATTCATATATTCCGTGTTGTACGAAGCTGAAATTTATGGTTGCTTAACAGGAAAAGTGCGTATTGTTTAGCAAGTAATGCAAAGTCATAAGAAAAGCGTCTTTTGTTAGGTAAGAAGTTTAGAGAAATGTTCAGTTCGAAAATTGAAGAGATGATAAATAGAGTAGCTTTTAAAATATATTGCATGAAATGAAACTTTTAAGAATATTAAATTTTAAATAAATTATCTTTTATGTTTAACTTTTATAGCAGTTTTTAAAAATTTGTATCATTTTTTAAAAATTATATACATTTCTAAATTTTTATAAAGTAATTTAAAAACTACCGAAAATAAAACTTGTGTGCACTCAGGTAATATTTTGAATTCTACTAGAAGATAATTTTAAAAAAGTGTAAAAATTAAAATGTCTATAGCAGATTATTAGACCTCAGTGAATAGATTAGGTTTTACAGTCATCTCTTATACATAATATATATAATATATATATATATATATATATATATATATATACCGAGTGGCCATAATTAAACTAACAGTGCTCACAGTGTTCTGTAGCACTATCTATTTGCGAGAATGACACCACATTTTGTAGGAAGATTAAACAAGACGGGGGACGAAGGATTCCGAGAAAAAACAAGTTAGTTTCAAAAGTCACCGCTAGGGGAATATATATACACACAAACTTTCTGATTTTATTGCATGGAAACGTTTTTATACATATTACTACAGAATCTAGCGTTTAATTTTTCTCCATTTTACAAAATTGCCATACAAAGTCACTAAACAAATTAGTTGGGTGCAATATGAATATTTTTTAACACGTTACGTCTCCGAGAAAAAAAAACATAAATGAATAATTTGTACTATGTGTTTATTTTTAAAGAATTGCAAACTTAATATCATATACTGTTTTCTTGAGAAGGCAAAACGTTTTAATTTATCTTATGTACTCGACTGTGATTTTACTTTAACAGAAATTTTTCCATGTTATTACACGGAAAGAGTTTTTAACCTAATTATTACATTATTCTTCATTCGGTTTTTTGGCCCGTTTTAGAAAATCACCTTCTTTCTTACGATGTTACCAAGCTAATTTATTTGATGCGAAAGTTGAAAAATTGACTTGAGAATATGTGCCTCGAAGTATATGACCAGAAATTTAACCAGTATATGACTTGAAATCTTAATACCTTTATTTTTCTTATATACAATGTCCGATCACTTTAATGGAAACACTTCCTACTTTTGACCTTTTTGCAATATTAAAGAGCTTGATATTGTTAGTTTGCATAATACAAGAATGATTACTTTGTAGCGAACGGATGATCTTCAAAACAAAATCTAATTTGTGAAAAGTCCCTTATCAATTTTCTGATCTGGTATTAACCAAGAAGCAACCCAATAAATGGCCGATATTTTCTTTACTTTTAAAGATATTTAAGCGGGGTTTAAATGTGAGTTTCCCCATAGAACATTACACCTCCGAAAAAGGAAACATAAATGAATAATTTCTTCGATGAATTTGATTTTAAAGCATTACAAATTGAATTCCTTATTTTGTTTACCTGAGAAAGCAAGACGTATTAACTTATTCTATCATACCCTGAAAGTAATTTCACTTTCTCACACACAAAAAAAATATTACCATTTTATTGCATGGAAACCATTTTTATACTTATTACTACAGAATCTAGCGTTTAATTTTCTCCCATTTTGCAAAATTATTTTACAAAGTTACCAAACAAATTAGTTGGATGCAATCTCAATATTTTTCAATACATTACACTTCCGAGAAAGAAAACAAAAATGAATAATTTCTATGTTGCATTTGTTTTTAAAGCATTACAAATTGAATTTCTTATTATGTTTCTCTGAGAAAGCAAGACGTTTTAACTTATTCCATGATACCCGGAAAGTAATTTCATTTTCCTGCACAAAAAAGTCACCATTTTATTGCATGAAATCGTTTTTATACTTATTACTAAAGAATCTAGTGCTTAATTTTTCTCCATTTTACAAAATTGCGATCAAATTTGTTGGATGCAATTTCAATAGTTTTCAACACATTACACCTTCATGAACTAAAACATTAATGAATAATTTCTAAGATGCATTTGTTTTTAAAGCATTACGAATTAAATTTCTTGTTCTTTCTCTTTGAGAAAAAAAGGCGTTTTAACTTCTTCTATGATACCTTAAATGTAATTTCAATTTAACCAGTATATGACTTGAAATCTTAATGCAGTTATTTTTCTTATACACAATGTCCGATCACTTTAATGGGAACACTTCCTTCTTTTGAGCTTTTTAGAATATTTAGGGTCGGTCTCACCAAATTCATGTAACGGTTAATCGTGATTAAACTCTGTTTAAATGTAGAATTGGCGTCCCAAGATTAGTTGGATCCATGGGTCAATCTTGGTTAGCCGTTAAACAACATTGGTGAGAAAGGCACTAAAGGGCTTGATATTGTTAGTTAGCATAATACAAGAATGATTACTTTGTAGCAAACGGATGATCTACAAAACAAAATCTAATTTGGGAAAAGTCCCTAATGAGTTTTTTAATCTTGAATTTACTAAGATGCAACCCAATAAATGGCCAATACTTTCTTTATTTTTAAAGACTATTAAGTATGATTTAAATGTAAGTTTCTCTATAGAATTGATTATGAAACTATTCCAGCACAAATATGTATCGCTTGCGCATGAGCATATTAAAATTATTCCGTTTAAAGGTCCATACCTCACCGAGTACTTTAAGTTCCCAATGTAGCAGGCGATGGAAACATTATCCTAACGCATTAACAAGGCTTACAACCTGTTACTCCGATACAACCAGACAAGTATCACGTGTAGCAATTACAAAACATTACAATACCTGAAATTCTAACTATTCAACTATCCAACAAATCGTAAGAATTGAAAGATAAAATAATACAACCTGACGAACAACCACTGGCTACCAAGCCGACGGCGTTGAAAGAACTGACCAGAGCAATATGGAAAATGGTCGAATAGTGGCGGATATTGACTTCAGAAATCACGAGCACCAATGCGGTTCAAGAACGAATCAGAACTACCATTCCCGGCCATCACTGTCAGCGTAAATATACCTACCCAGCTATCCCCTGGCAAAACCGCCAAATTTAGCGACAAGAGACCCAGCGTGTATAGTCCATCTCTACCAAATTTAAAAATAAACTTTGAATAGCAGTGCAAAATATTTTACCAATACAGCAAAATTTGCATCAAAATATGAAAATGCGATAATGAGGATCTACATTACATCTGCGAAAGGAATCATGGAACAGATGCGATATCTACACCTCTTCTAGCCGCCATGTTTTTTCTTGGCGATCTTGGCAAAACCCCCGTTTTTTGAAAGTCGCCAAACTAAAATGGCGGCAGAAAATAGTGTTTTCTGAAAGAAGATCACCAAAGGGAAAAATAAAATAAAAAAAAGGACTGCATCACATGGCTTTTAAGAAACCAAAGTTATTACAAAATTCTACAAATAGGAAATATTTAAAAATTCTTTAAAACAAATTTAAAAATTTTTGAGGGGGTTCCCCCCTTAATGATTATTACATGCAACAATAAATACATAATAGATATACACATATTTTAATAAGGACAATTAAATTTAGTTTTTATAAGACAGACCTCTCTTAAATTAGGAAATTATTCCCTCCTGTTTAACAAATACAAAGAAAAAAAATTGAACCTATTACACCTTCATCCTTACATACGCGTTGCCCTCTACACGAACTGCATAGTTCTCGCAAAACTTCCGGATACTTCTTAACCATGCCAAAATGTTCAAAACAACATCCATAAAGCACAACTAGAAAAAAAACAAACTATAAAGAAAAAAAGCATAAAATTCTACAACCTGACCACATGTCCGAACTCCAGGAATCCCGTAAGGCAAAAAATGGCTAATCAAAAGAAATAACTAGAAAGAAATTATTCTAAAGAGCCGGGGTGGTGACGTCAGAAATCACGTGCAGCACTGGGGCTGAAATAACGTACCAGAGTTGCCACTACAAAGCTCCAATATCAGGGTAGAGAAAGCTAACCAGTCATCGCCCGGAAAAACGCTCGAAAAAACGCCAAATTGGGCGACAAAAAACCCAGCGTGTATAGTACATCTCTATCAAATTTAAAAATAAACTTTGAACCGCAGTGCAAAAAATTTTACCAATACAGCAAAAATTTCCTCAAAATATGAAAATGCGATAATGAGGATCTACATTACATCTGCGAAAGGAATCATGGAACAGATGCGATATCTACACTCTTCTGGCCGCCATGTTTTTTCTTGGCGATCTTGGCAAAAACCAAATTTTCTGAAAGTCGCCAAACTAAAACTGCGACAAAAAATGGTGTTTTCTGAAAAAAAAATCACAAAAAAAAGGATGGCATCACATAGCTCTAAAGAAACCAAAGTTATTACAAAATTCTACAAAAGTCCCACATCACATATGTTACAGATTTTTACTATTTAAAAACTATATGATCACATCAAAAATGAGTTTTATAATGCGTTTGTGCAGAAAATAAATATTTAAAAATTCTTTAAAACAAATTTAAAATTTTTGAGAGGACCCCCCTTAATGATTATTACATACAACAATAAATACATATTACATACACATATTTTAATAAGGATAATTAAATTTAGTTTTTATAAGACTGACATCTCTTAAACAATTATGAAATAATTCCCTCCTGTTTAACAAATACAAAACAAAAGTTGATCCTATTACTCCTTCACCCCTACATACGCGTTGCCGTCGCCACTAACTACATAATTCCCTCAAAATCTCCTGATGCTTGTTAACCACATTGATTATAGCCAAAACATTCAAAACAACATCCATAATGCACAACTAGAAAGAAACAAACTAAAAAGATAAAAACATAAAATTCTACAACCTGACCACACGTCCGAACTCCAGGAATCCCGGAAGGCAAAAGAAATGGCTGAGCAAAAGAAATAACTAGAAAGACATTATTCTAAAGAGCCGGGTGGTGACGTCAGAAATCACGTGTACCACTGGGGCAGAAATAAAGTACTAGGGTTGCCACTACAAAGCTCCCATGTTAGAGTAGACAAAACTAACCAGTCATCGCTCCGCATAAAGCTAAAAAAATCGCCAAATTTAGTTACAAAAGCTGCGGTGTAAATATCGCATCTGTACCCAAAATTGCATCTAAATATGAAAATGTGATAATGAGGATTTATATTACATCTGCCAACGAATCATATAATCCTTTTGTACCAAGTTCTCATTAATACAAACAGAATAATGGCATCACGAGAAAAACAAAATTAATGAAAGGTGAGTGAAAGCAATTTGAAAAAGCAAACAACTGCAAGCTATAAAACATGAAAGATTCCCATGTAAGTTTCTCCTTGACGGAATTACCATGCACATCGAAAAGGATAACACCTCACAGTTGGGAATGTTCTCTCTTTTTCGAACCACCATCGCAGTGTAAAGAACACCCGGATCACCTCCAAGCTCGTCCGCTCAAAGTGAGCACCATTTCGAAGAACAAGCTAAAACAGCACTTTCTTCTCCGGAATGTTAGACCTTACTTGATGTGCTACAGAATTCTGAGCACTAGTAACCTGTTGACTGCCTGGCCTTTAATGGGAGTTATCGATGCAGAAACAGAAGTAAGACAAACCTGTAGTGTATAGAAGCTATTTGAGCTGATCCAAGTTTAGAGGCCATGCTAAATCCTTTGCACTAGTTGCTAAGTCCTAAATGGGACTACTTAAGAATTGGGTTCCCCTTAGCAAGTTAGGCGACAATATTGGCGATATTTACTAAAACACAAAGGTAAGTCATCCAAACATTGTATTTCTTGTTTTTTTCTGGCGACTTTAATTAAGCACAGTAAACCATCGTAATAGAATTATATACTTTTACTTAAAGAAAACGGCTTGAAGACCGGACATTATGGGTAATTAATCCCTTAACAGTTAAAAAACGCAACAGCTCCAAATTATTACAAATCAGCCATAGTGAACCATTAATGGTTTATTATATCTAATTTTTTAATCTTTGCGCACTTTTATTATATAAGAAAAGAATTACACGAGGAGAGTTGGATACAAATATCATATAAATTATAATATAGATACAGATTGTTTGGGCACGTTGAGATCAGGAGAAAATGTTAGGCGACCATACTTAAACTATTATCGCCAAGTTGGCGAGGGGACCCAGTTTTTTAGTCAAGCCAGCCAAATGGGACAATTCTATCGTGCGTAGAAGCTATTTGGGCTGAATCTAACGTCAGAGGCCATGCTAAATCCTTTGCACTAGTTGTCAAGTCTTTAACACTATGTGTCTGAGAGCCCATGCAATTATGAGCTTCATTGCAGTTTAGAGTACACCGGATTTTGGGTCTTTATATTTATCATCGTCAAATAGGCGAGTTTTCTCAACTAGCTCCTCAATATAGAATAGACTCCCGTATGCGCATACTCATATGTGTTATTAGGGTTAGTTGGTTTACGGTCTACTTTTTGCTACACGAGGGCTTTACTGTTTAAAGCTGATTCCGAACGGCTACGAACATTGCCTCAGTGGGACTCGAACCCACGAACTCCGGTTAGGTCAGTGCTATTAGGGTTACTACATTTATAAGTTTATCGCTATTTTGGCTAGTGTATGAAATAATCGCCAATTGAAATAAGTATGTAGAATTGGGTATCACTCTGTATTGGGATGCGGCGAACACTTAAAATATAGGATGGGCTCCCAAATACCAATCACACATAGGATTTATTTTGACTTTTGTTTTATTATCGCGTAATTTATGTAAGTAATATTATTTTAATTGTTCACTATATACTATGTAAAAAGCATAATTTAATGAAGTTAAACCATAATCTTTGATAATTATATATTATATAAAGCATTACAAAAAATAAATAAAAAATGAGTTTCATGCTATAATTAGTAATTTTGGGTAAAATGCCAGTTCGGAGGTCCACTGCCATGTGCTTGGCTCTATTTTTCTACCAATGATTGCCAAATTGTCGCCAAGTGATGGTTACAATTTATGTATTAAGTTTATACCCAATTTCACAACATATTTTAAACAAAAAAAAGGTTTGAAATTTTGTTAAGATGAATACACATTAAAAAAAATAGAAAATAAAAAATAGAAAGTAGAGGAAGGTTTACCAGAAAGCTGGGCTCTAGAATTTGGCGACATCGCCCTCGCTTGGCGTGCCCACTGAACTTGGTTCGGCGAGCCCCTGAACTGGAATTTAGCCCCATTAATAATTTGTTTAGTTTACCATTTGTTTTAGCAAACATGTCCAATAATTTCGCCACATTTGCCAAGGGGTACCCTACTGTTAAGTATTACCTAGAAGATTTCAAAAATGGTTCTCCATACGTTTGAAAATTTAAAAATTTGTGTATAAATATAATCTGTACTGTGTTATTTTACTATTTTAAAGCTTATAGTTTATTCTTTTAATTGCCTTTTTATTTCTCTTAAAGATGTTAATCGCCGCTATATTAAATAGCATGTCGCCATTATTGGAGCCAAAATATATCGCCAATAAAACTAAGGGGCACCCTGAACTGCATTTTCACCCAATCATACTAGCGCGAGACGTCTTTTTATAGTAGAATCCGAGTTTCGGGGGCCAGCCACCATGTTTTTGGCTCCATTTTTGTACAAATTCTCGCCAAATTCTCGCCACGTAATGTTTGCAATTTGAGGTTCCTTTGATATTAAGTTTATACCCAATTTCAAAGAATATTTTGAACAAAAAAATGGTTTGAAATTTTGTTAAGATAAATACAAATTTAAAAATATGAAAATAAAAAATAGAGCAAGGTTTGCCAGAAAACTGGGTTCCAGAATTTCACGACATCACCCACGCTTGGCGTGCCCCCTGAACTGGGATTTAGACCTTTTTAATTATCAAAATATTTATCTTGTTTTTAAAGTATCTAATAGTATAATATGCGATTTTTACAGCTTTATAATGTGATTAATATGATCAATAAATTGTTACCCCGTGTTTTTATTATTTTGGTATAGATGCATTATATTCACTCGTTGGCGTGCTTTCCGGATATGGGTGCCTGTTTGTTATTTTGGCGAGATTTTTTTATGTATTTCTTTGTTTTCTGTTTATGTTAAATTGCTATATTTTAATTTAGCATTATTTTTTCTCTCTTTTTTTACATTTTTGACAGTACCATAAATAAATGTCTCTTTTTGGTCTTGGGAAAAATAGATAAAAACTTTTAATATCATTGTACTCTTAACATACAAAGGAAATTTTTGCAGGAAGTAATCCATGTTCGCTTCAGGCCTTTGGAAGGCACCATAACTACAAATGAAAGCCTTGAAATCTACTCTAGTCCATGCCCCTGTCCCAGCCTAATAGACGACCCTGTAAATATAAGGGAATTCTGGAATAACGTCCCTCAAGATCAAGTGTATCCCCAATTCGTCATTATGGAATGCCTTCGGATAGAAGACGATAACGCGAAAGACATGACTAATATAATTGACAAAGAGAACAGCAATCTAGCTCTGCTACAGAACACTTGGAACATGTGTTTAATCTGTTTTTTAGTGATCTTAACAATTGTTTTGGCAGTTTATTTTAATTCACCAGTGTCATCACAGAAAAAAATTGATTAATTATATTCTTCCTTGATTTAATACAAGAAATTTGGATCTCTGCTATAACGACTAATGGATATGACAAGGAGAACACCAATCTAACTCTGCTACAGAACACTAGGAACATGCGTTTAATTTGTTTATTAGTGATATTAACAATTATTTTCACAGTATATTTCAATTCATTAGTGGCACCACAGAAAAAATTGATTAATTATAGTGTTTCTTGATTTAATACAAGAAATTTGAATCTCTGCTATGACTAATGGCTTTGACAAAGAGAACACCAATCTAGCTCTGCTACAGAACACTTGGAACATGTGTTTAATTTCTTTATTAGTGATCTTAACAATCATTTTCACAGTTTATTTCAATTCATCAGTGGAATCACAGAAAAAATTGAATAACCTTCTTGCTTGATTTAACACAAGAAATTTGGATATTTGCAATGACTAATAGCAGTGAAACAGAGAACACGAATCTAGGTCTGCTACAGAACATTCGGAACATGTGTTTAATTTGTTTATTAGTGACCTTAACAATTTTTTGGCAGTTTATTTTAATTCACCAATGGCATCACATAAAAAAATTGATTAATTACATTCTTCCTTGATTTAATAGAAGAAATTTGGATCTCTGACTAATGGATTTGACAAAGAGAACACCCATCTAGCTCAGCTACAGAACTCTCGAAACATGTGTTTAATTTGTTTATTAGTGATCTTAACAATTGTTTTGACAGTTTATTTCAATTCATCAGTGGAATCACAGAAAAAAATTGAATAATTACATTCTTCCTTGATTTAACACAAGAAATTTGGATCACTGCTATGACTAATGGATTTGACAAAGAGAACACCAATCTAGATCTGCTACAGAATACTCAGAACATGTGTTTAATTTGTTTATTAGTGATCTTAACAATTGTTTTGACAGTTTATTTCAATTCATCAGTGGCATCACAGAAAAAAATGAATTACATTCTTCCTTAATTTAACACAAGAAATTTGTATCTCTGCTATGACTAATAGATTTGACAAAGAGAACACAATCTAGCTCTGCTACAGAACACTCAGAACATGTGTTTAATTTGTTTATTAGTGATCTTAACAATCGTTTGGACAGTTTATTTCAATTCATTAGTGGTATCACAGAAAAAAAACTGAATAATTACATTCTTCCTTGATTTAATACAAGCAATTTGGATCTCTGCTATGCCTAATGGTTTTAACTAAGAGAACACCAATCTAGCTGTGCTACAGAACACTCGTAACATGTGTTTAATTTGTTTATTAGTGATCTAAAAATCATTTTGGACAGTTTATTTCAATTCATCAGTGGCATCACAGAAAAAAGCTGAATAATTACATTCTTCCTTGATTTAATACAAGCAATTTGGATCTCTGCTATGCCTAATGGTTTTAACTAAGAGAACACCAATCTAGCTGTGCTACAGAACACTCGTAACATGTGTTTAATTTGTTTATTAGTGATCTTAACAATTGTTTTGGCAGTTTATTTCAATTCATCAGCGCCATCACAGAAAAAAAATGAATTACATTCTTCCTTAATTTAACACATAAACTTTGGATCTCTGCTATGACTAATGGATTTGACAAAGAGAACACCCATCTAGCTCTGCTACAGAACACTCGGAACATGTGTTTAATTTGTTTATTAGTGATCTTAATAACCGTTTTGACAGTTTATTTCAATTCATCAGTGGCATCACAGAAAAAAAACTGAATAATTACATTCTTCCTTGATTTAACACAAGAAATTTGGGTCTCTACTATGACTAATGGATTTGACAAAGAGAACACCAATCTAGATCTGCTACAGAACACTCGGAACATGTGTTTAATTTGTTTATTAGTGATCTTAACAACCGTTTTGACAGTTTATTTCAATTCATTAGTGGTATCACAGAAAAAAGTTGAATAATTACATTTCTCCTTGATTTAACACAAGAAATTTGGATATCTGCTATGACTAATGGATTTGACAAAGAGAACACCTATCTAGATCTGCTACAGAACACTCGGAACATGTGTTTAATATGTTTATTAGTGATCTTAACAACCGCTTTGACAGTTTATTTCAATTCATGAGTGGCATCACAGAAAAAATTGAATAATTATAGTTTTCCTTGATTTAACACAAGAAATTTGGATTATGCTATGACTAATGGATTTGACAAAGAAAACACCAATCTAGGTCTGCTAAAGAACATTCGGAACATGTGTTTAATTTGTTTATTAGTGATTTTAACAACCGCTTTGACAGTTTATTTCAATTCATGAGTGGCATCAGAGAAAAAATTGAATAATTGCATTTTTCCTTGATTTAACACAAGAAATTTGAAACTCTGCTATGCTCGCGGAATTTGAAATAGGAACTACAAGAGATCCAAACATACAATAAATATACAAATAACAGAAATAATTTGGGTCATATTTGGACATACATAAAAGCAATTGTATTCAAACTCATTTCATATATTAGTATATTTCTAATTCTGGATTACAGTTTCTGTATTCATTTTTGCTGAACGTTTTGAAACAGTCTTCTAAATGGCATTAAGTGCTTCAGTGTTCAATTTTTAATGCTTTTTGCCATAATTTTAAAGTCTATTATTAAATAAAAGGTAGAATATCTTTATAAAAGGATTCCCAAAACAATATAAGAGATTTTCAATTATCTCGGTGATCTTTATCAAAACTTTAAGGTATCCGTCTACGTTCGGAGAACTTTTTTCTTTAAACGTAGAAACTAGTTTTTGTTTTTATATTTTTATATTTATTTTTTATTTATCATAGAGATTTGCACTTAAAAAATTTATTCCTGGAGAAATTTTTATAAAATTTCTAATAAATGAAGAAAATTTAGTTAAAAAATCGGGTTCTATCAAAAGGTCTAATTTTTTTATTAAATTAAATTATTTCAATAATTTTTGATGCAACACATTTCTTATACACTGGACTAGTGAATCACCTAAAATCTTTGCTTAATTTACATTTGGTAAAAAATTTTGGTCCTTCAAAATCATACACATTGAATTTTTAACGAATTTTCATTACCTTTATAGCTAACTATGAGTGTAACGTCATTAAAACTTATCCAAATTTAAAGCTTTTAGGTCATTCACTAGTAAATACTATCAAAAGCATTCATAATAATTTTCAACAAAATATTTTAAGAACTTTTTGAGAAATCACATTTCAAGTTCCAACATTTTATTAAAAATATCATTCTGAGAAAAAAGCATTTGAAGTTTATGAAAGCAACTTTAACTATTAAACAATTAAAATACATGTTTAAAATTCCCCACACTTTCTTGCTTCAAAACTTTCTAATTGCCAAGTTGCTAATTATTAAAAATACTAGAAAAATATTTAAACCAATCTTCATGAAAATTAAAAAAATTTTTGTCCATAAAATGCTTCCAAAATATTCACAATTTCCGGTTCCGAATTTGGTATTTCCGTTTTGTTTTGACAGCTGCCACTGATGTTTAAAACAGCGGAAACTTTTCTTTAAAATGCCGTAGAGACAAAACAAAAACAGATTTAGAAGCCTAAAAGTTGAAATTTTACAATAGAGAAGTAAAACAAAAATTATGATTTTTGGCAAAAAATGACGTTTTCAACGTTGACGGATACCTTAAGGAATGTATATCATCTGAACTGAAAAATTTGAACTATAATAGACCTTTTTTCGATTTCTAAATTTAGAAAAAGTCTGTTAAACATGATTCTTTAAATTTCTCAAGTTGCACTCATTTTAGAATCGAATTAGAGTCAGTTTTCTAATATAACTTTAATTTTAAAATGTAGTTAGTTTTGTCTATTGAATTAGACGTAGACGTATGAGGGTACATGGCACCAAGGAGCTAATATCTCTCTATTCAAGATGTCGGCAGTAGTGTCTTTAATATGTGGCCATATTAAAGACACTATTGCTGACTCAAGTTTAAGAATAAAATAAAAGGGAACATATACAAGAGCATTTTACGATACATACATTAGGGTATTAATTATATAGAGTTTTTTTCCTGCTTCCCTCTTTACAAAATAATAAGAGTTAATATATAAGTACAGAAATACAATATTAAAGCTAGAATTACGAAGGGGTCATTTTGACACATAGCAAACTTTTATCTGTAACAGCTCTTCTTTTTTTTCGCAAATATCTTAATCTTTTCTCCACTTTTCCTAAATCATTGTGATTTACGATATAGTACAGATTTCAAGAAAATCGTATTCTTATTTTAGCCCTAATAAATGATTATAACTAGAAATACGTCAGGTGTCATTTTCAAACCTTTGAGAGAAAAAAAATGTGAATACATTCCATTGTATTATCTGAACACTGTTACGTCTGTAAACTACTTTTATTTGCCCCTGCTAAACAAAATACAAACAAAGGAAAACTATATGGTGAGTCTGCGTAGTCACATCTGCCAATCACATGATTTGAAATATGTGCAATACTTTCCTTTGTGGAAAGAAAGCAGAAAAGAGATTATTACGAGCTGAGCGTAGAAAAAGACTAACGCATGAAGAAATCGGGAAACTGATGCAAGAACTATCTGAGGCTGATTTTGGTTCTGAAATCGAAAATAATTCTGCAGATAAAGATGGAGATGAAACATCTTGTGATTCTGAATTTGTTATAGAGAGTAATCAGGCAATATCATCCTCTAGCTCAAGTGAAAGTACAAATGGATTTGTTTCTACGAGTTCAAATTCTGCGGTACCTAAGAATGCCAAAGCGGGAACTAGTAGAAGCTCAAAAGGGAATATGAAATTCAACGTAATTCAGACTAACACTTGTAAAGACATTGCTAGTGATGGAACTGTATGGAAAGTAGAAAATGCTTCAAATACTTAAGGCCGACGACCCTTGCAAAATATCTTGAGAGAAAATGTAGAGAAATTAGCAGATATCTTATAAAGGGGTGAAAATGACACCCGTCGTAATTGTAGGTATACAAAGACCATCGTAATTCTAGTGTTAATAGTTTACCAGTGGTTTTTTAAGTTATTTTTAACTATCTCCTTTAAAAAGACCTTGCGATGGGTTTTAGGTAAGATGGAAATGAGGTAGTGGCTCTACCTCATTTCCATCCTGCCTAAAACTGATTGCAGTGTCATAATCAGACAGGTTCGTTAGCACTTCATTGTTGACCGTAAAAATCACACTAAAGAAGTTTATAGATAAGTTTTTAATCACTTCCTTTATTGGTGCTGCCTTGAAGTTGTGAATTAAAATATTCCTAACGTACCATGGAGCACTAAGAATGATCCGGAAGGTTTTGTTCTGAGTTGTCTACAATTTTTGAATATCAGTGGTCGTCTCACAACCAGATCGGAGGAACGTATTGCAGTACGGGCCTTAGCATACTGCCTTCTTAAAAACGTTCGAAATCCACCCCTTCCCCTCTTTTCGAGCTTTTAATGCCATTATATCAACTCCTATTTTCCCCGGTTAAGAGCAGGTGATTAAATTTATCAATTTATCATACAGCAAATAGGTAAAAATAACATTTTTCTAGCATTATGACGTCATTCCTTTAACCATCTCATTGAATCATTTCTTATTTTAAATTATTTAAATTATGCCTTATTTTCATACGTTTTATCATTGAACTTAGATATGACGTAAATAATTTTCTTTTATATTTGGCTTAAATAATAGATTAGGTACATATGTGATAATTTTAAATTGAATCATCGATTATTTTTTGTTGCAAGATAATTCTCAGCCAAAAAACAAACCATTTTTTTACCTGCCTCATAAGGTACTTTACAATTTTGGAAAATTAAAACTTTTACTGATCCCGTCATATGACGGGCTGTATGCTAGTTAGAAATATTTCTTTTAATAACATTACATATGTAACATGAACAAAAATATGCAATAAAAAATGTGACATTTTTGAAGTCGAATTCGTGAAAAAAATTAAACTGTTAAGAAATCAAAGCAAGTTTAAAGACGTGCATTTCATAGAAAAAAAAACCAAACGAATTAAATGTAGCACTGTCATCCTTTGCTGTTTTGAAGCTTTAAAAATAGAGAAAATTTGTAAAAATTGTCTTTAAAATTAGAGCATAAAAATTACTTACATGTGATTTCACAGATTAACCATGGTACGTTAAAAAGTTAAAGAGCATGTATGAAATGATAAAATACAATATTTAAGAAATTAATAGAGAAAAAAAGGTCAGTTAATTCCCATTTTCTATATTCATAATATAGCTAATTTATTCGAAATATTCTAATTCAATAAAGGAGAACAAGTTTTTTTATTTGGTAATTCTTTAATAAATCTATATAAATTATAAATAATGGAAAACTACGGAACAAAATCAAAAATTAAAGAAGGAAATAGGTAAAAAGATGCTATTTATAAATATACGTGCCAATAACGAAATTAAAAGAAATAAAAATCCTAATTCAAACTTTGAAAGAATGTGTTTTTCGATTAAAAAGAAAATTTTTACTGGATAATACATTTACATTTTATATCGCAAAATGCAATCAGTTCCAAACAAAAACTTCTTTTTCCTTTTACATAAAATTGCGAACGCTTTTTTTTAATAACGTAATTTATTTGCAAGACATAAGCAGCATTTAGCTCACAAGTGCATATTCTAAAAACATCAACACGAAATAAAAAGCCCTTTCTCCACGCCAAATTGGTATTTCCTAATTCTTTTAAAATCTAATATAAAATCTTTCTGGAGGAAAAGAACTTACAAAAGGGTTAAGAATAGAAAGAAAAATTCAAAGCACTTCATAAAGGCAAAATTTCATTTTTATACTAAACAGGAAATTTCCAAAAGCATAAATTCTTTCATTTAATAGCTTTTTTCTCTCGAAACAAGATAACTAACATACTCACTATTATTTATTTCTTTAAAGCTTATTATAGACAAAAGATTCATTATGTAGGGTATTTAAAATAATTCCCAGTTGTTACTAATTTTCAGTAAACTTTAGAGTATTATATTTAAAAGTAAAATAAAGATTTATAAAATATATAGTAGAAATCGGGTTAGATTCTTAGAATATGTTTTTTTATTTTTTGCGATATTAAGATCTTTGGGAATATCATTAAAAAACAAATTAAAAAAAGATTAAATCCCAAAAGGCAGATACTTCAATATCAAGATTTTAATCTAAATATTTAAAATATTTTCTATTCATTTATGTGTCTTTGTACATTTTCTAAGCATGCTGAAATGGCTTGATTGGTTTAGAAGAAATTTTGTATGGTTATTTAGGTTAACCGTAGAAAGATAATTTACGCAGGTCAAATTCAGTTCGAAAGTTGGACATGTGATGATAGAAAACGATTTTTAAATCTTAGTTGTCCTTTACGATTTTATTTTGGAAGCAACTGGCATATTTTTCTTTTAATTTCATGCTAAAACAAATGAAATCAAAGTTACTTATATTTTAGACGCTAGTGTTATTCTACTAATTTTAAATGGTCATAGCAGCTGATAATTTGGAGCTATTTAATATATATTTCTATATAATTGTATTCTGAAATAATTAAAATCTTTTAAGTATGTTAATCATCTGATAGCGCTTAAAATGTGATTTCAGATAATATAATTTTTCTTGCATTTTGACCATATTTACTTGATTTATTCATATTGCCAATTTTAATTTGGAATATTTCTTTAATTTCCAATTCTGTTGAGCCATTTTTATTTATCAAAATTTCGACGCCATTAATCTTCAATAAGGCGATTTCATGCAGTAGTGCAAATTCTCAAATTATGACAATTCTGGCTTTAGTTTCAAACGGAAGGGCAGTTTATTGTTTGTCTATTGGCTGTTGTAAACATGAAAATGAATGGGAAGGGCATTATAATAGTTCGTGACGTTGCGACAAATTACCTTATTGGTCTTGGCTTAGTTTAGCACTATTTGATATATATATATATGTCAGGATTTAAAATATAGATTAATTTTAAGAGATTTTAATTAGGGATTCTTTTAATGAGAGTGACGCGGCTTGAGGAGTTAGCCACATAAATACGGCTCACGCGCAGTGATATGGGCAGAGAGCAGTATGCACTGTACACGGTCAGACCTGTAGCTCCCCGAAGCAGTTAAACCTGCCTTTGTTAGAAGTTGGGCGCCAATGTGAGACGCCATTATAGAGTAGTGTGTGATGAGATTTAAATGAAGAGATGAAGTTGTACTCCGAACTCTAGTGTCATTTGTAGACTGCAACATATATATATATATATGTAATCCATTTTTTATAAAACTCCTTCACAAGGAGAAAGTTCAACAGCTAGCATTCATAAAGTACAAAGATGCAGTCGGGTCTCATATTCAAGAGAACTCAGAAGTCTAATTTAAACTTTATTTCAGAGCGGCAACATCGCACATCTGTCCTTCTGGACAATACCAATCAAAAGCCACAGAGTTCACTCTGCTCTCACACAAGTACACCCAAGAGCGCTGACAACAAGAATTTTCCCACAACAAAAACAGCTTAATAAGCGAATTGACTGCAATATCAGCAAAACGCGAAAACATGTTCCGCCAACACCTGGGAAACTGCTGCATAGACAGAAACTTTACAGCTTTAGGACAGAAAGGAATGTTAAGTGGAAAATACTTCGTTGATTAAACCATTTAGAGGCTGATAAAGATATTTAGATGAATTAAAATGGAAGAGAGGAGGTTTTTGAAGAAATATTAAAGTTAAATAATTTTGATATATTACAGATATATATATATATATATATATATATATATATATATATATATATATATATATATATATATATATATATATATATATATATATATATATATATATATATATATATATATATATCTTTTTGTATGCTAAAATAATTAAAATCTTTGAAGTAACTTAATCAGCTGAGATAATTTAAAATTTACATTCAGGTAAAACAACTTTCCTTGCTTTTGACCGTATTTACTTGACTTATTTCATTTTGCCAATTTTAATTTGCAATATTTCTTTCATTATAAATACTGTTACGCCATTTTTATTTATCCAATGTTATTCCATCACTCTTTAAATGGTCTTAGTGGATGTTATTTAGAGGTTTTGGTATATATTTCTTTCTAATTGCATGCTAAAAAAATTAAAATCTTTCAAGTAATTTAATCAGTTGAGATCGTTTAAAATTTGCTTTCAGATAAATCAGCTTTTATCGATTTTAACTTATTTACTTGACTTACTTCATTTTGCCAGTTTTAATTTGCAATATTTTTTTCATTATAAATTCTGTTCCGCAAATCTTTATTTATCCAATGTTATTCTATCAATACTTAAATGGTTTTAGCGGCTGTTGTTTAGAGGTGTTTGATATATATTTCTTTCTAATTGTATGCTAAATCAATTAAAATCTTTTAAGTAACTTAATCATATGAGATCATTTAAAATTTACATTCAGGTAAAACAACTTTCCTTGCTTCTGACCGTATTTACTTGACTTATTTCATTTTGCCAATTTTAATTTGCAATATTTCTTTCATTATAAATTCTGTTCCGCCATTTTTATTTATCCAATGTTATTCCATAAATCCTTAAATGGTCTTAGCCGCTGTTATTTGGAGGTGTTTGATATATATTTCTTTCTAATTGCATGCTAAAATAATTAAAATCTTTTAAGTAATTTAATCATATGAGATCATTTAAAATTTACATTACAACTTTCTTTGCTTTTGACCGTGTTTACTTGACTTATTTCATTTTACCAATTTTAATTTACAATATTTCTCTCTTTATAAATTCTGTTCCGCCATTTTTATTTATCCAATGTTATTCCATCAATCCTTAGATGTTATTTGGAGGTGTTTGATATACATTTTTTCCTAATTGCATGCTAAAATAATTAAAATCTTTAAGGTAACTTAATTAGCTGAGATTGTTTAAAATTTGCTTTCAGGTAAATCAACCTTTATCGATTTTAACTTATTTACTTGACTTGTTTCATTTTACCAATTTTAATTTGGAATATTTCTTTCGTTTTATAAATCTGTTGCGCCATTTTTTATCCAGCTTTTAGACGCCAATGTTATTTCATTAACTCTCAACTGGTGTTGGCGTCTTTAATTTGGCGCTATTTGATATATATCTTTTTAATTACTTGCTAAAATAATTAAAATTTTTATCCCTTAAATGCCCGGCGTTGCCTTACCCAATTTAGGCTTCTAAAATGCTTTTAGAATAATATTAAAGCTCTAATACTTAATGTTGCCAATAAAATACATACAGAAGATATTATTAAACTACTATTTTCAATAAGTAGATGGCACCTTATAAGGAAGAGTCGGAACTTTATGTAGGACGATGTCGGGGCTATAAGTAAGAAGTCAGGACCAGCAATAAAGTGAGTCACCTCAGGTAGAACGAAGGTAAATAACAAAACAGACTTTGATTTCTTTATTATTATCATTCGATACCATTTAAGTCTTCCAGGTTCATTTTATTTCGGGATTATGGGTCAAAACATGTCAAAATTTTTTATGCTTAGTTTCATACATATATATCTTTTTAAACATAATAGTATCATTCGCATACAAAATTTCTTAAAAATTAATTTAAAAAAATCAATTTAAAGGAATGAGTAATTTACCTGCATAGTTGGATTTCTTTGAGTAAGAAATCATTAGACTTTGGAGTCAATTCACACTAACTATGAATATAAAGCTTAGAATACCTAGCTTTAATCTTGAATTAAATTTTATTTATATCCTTTGGATTTACATAAATGATTATTAAATTATTAATCAAAATTTGTTCATGTATGATACAATCGGAAACACGGTATTGCACAGAATTCAACATCGCAATCTGGACAGTAGAACCTTGTTTCTCTCCTTACCTTCTTCCCTCTGCTGTCTTTCTTTGAGCAGCAAATAATCTAGTAAGTAAGCAAAAGCATTCGAAACCATAAAAAGCACACGTGAGATTTTTTGGGAAAGACTGATTGCACAGTGTAAAATTTCACAGTACCCGAGCTACAGTCGGGATGAGTCAAAATGCTACATTTCGCCTGCCAGAGTTCAGATCAGGAAAAACCGGGAAGGGGTTAATTTGGAACAATTCTTTCATTTTGAATTCTGATAAGCCATTTTCATTCATCCAATTTATAGACGCTATGTTATTGTGGTGAACAACTTTTTGACAGGGAAAAAGAGGACAAAATATCGATAAAGGAGGACATAAGTAAATTAAATAACTATTGTCATGTTTTAGTTGAGCAAGAAGTTTATAAATTTACAAATATATCATAAAATATCATTTTTTTTTCAAATAATAAACTGTCGATAACAATCGAAACTAACCAATATTGTGTATTTTTGTGAAATAATATTTGGTCTTTGCGATTTTAGTCACAAAAAATTACTGCTTACACAATATTAAATACAATTTATTTTTGTATTTTTATAAGGAATTTTTGCTATTAAATATGAAAATATTTATAAATTAGCTTTAACACATCGAAAAGAATGATATCTAAAATATCTTATATCAGAAAGGTGGACGTCTAGAAGAATACTTTTTGAGAGAGGACAGAATTTCCAAACGGAGAACTGTCATCCGTAGAGGAGGATAATTGATCATCAATTATGTTATTCCATTCATCTTGAATTGGTATTTTTACTATTTTGGCTCTGTTTAGTATATGTTTCTTTTTAATTACATCCTAAAGAATAAAATCTTTTAACCCTTTGCCTTAAAACAACGTATGGGAGACGTTATCATACTGCTGTGCCTAAAACGAGAACCTCGTATCACACACGTAATGATTCTGTCTGGCCAAAAGTGAAAAGCTCGTGTCAGACATGTTATTGTTTTTAGGCGATAAAGATTTTGTTTTACTAAATTTGTTTACTAAATTTTCTTCATTTATTAGAAATTTTATAAAAACTTCTCCAGGAATAGTTTTTTAAGTGCAATTCTCGATATATGTCTCTAATGTAAAAAATAAATCTAAACATGTAAAAACATGAACTACTTTCTACGTTTAAAGAAAAAAGTTCTCCGAACTTTGAGGGATACCTTAATCAAATAGAGTAATTCCCGTCCACCATGGAAGCAATAAATTCACCAAGCAAAACGAATGTGCAAACTACACAATGTCGTGAAATTCAAAAAGAGTCTTGGGGCGAAATGAATGTTTAATCACCGTATAATAAATCACTGATTAACTTAAACAAACTTTATTGAAGCTAGAAATCCATAGCTAATGACATCGTATGTAATCAACTGTGTATGCAACCAAGATACAAGAATTTTACACGATGTATTTTTACCCAATCTGAGATACTTTTTCTTCCGGAATATATGTGACTATGGAGCTTACTCTGGACTTTGGCAGTCGGTTTGTACGTTCGTTGTGACGTCATTTTGAAGTCAGCTTGCAGACATTGTGCGAGCAAACGATCAATCTGATGTCAAAGTGAGGTCGCAACGAACGTTCGAACCGACTCGCAACGTCCAGAGTAAGCTCCTATACTGTCTGGAATATGTGTGCTATACCACTCAACTCGTGGATTTTCCTCACCCTTTCTATCCGATGATAACGAGATGCTTGTTGTGAAAGAGTGAACAGCATGCATGTTTCGACCATGGAAGATTCGTTATTCGTTTCTAGAATACTGAGGAAGCACGAATCCATATGTGTAGTGCTAGTAGGACTTGTTGCCGGCTTGGCCATTTGCTGCACCGGGGAGTCAAAGAAATGGACAATAGACGAGTTAAAGGCTTCAAAATTCCCACACAAAGTATCGAACGACATTTACTTAGATCCGTGCAAATCGGGTAAGTGGACCTCTACACGGTTATACTCTGTGTAAACTCAATAGGCACTTCAAGGTCACTGATTTTTCCCCGATGACAAACTGTAACTATGGTAACGACAGTTGGGGAATGGTTTTACTCTTTTTTCCCACTGTTTTAAGGGGTGTCATGCATCGTGTGGGCTCTCCGTGCATGATGAAAGTATGTTTATTTAGACTACACTATGAAGAATACTTAATACTTTACACAAAATTTTATGAGTACTTTCAGACCTGTTTCTAAGTTCATAAATTCAAGATATAATCCCATTTCATAAAATTACAATTTAAAATTGTATGTTATATTCTAATCCGTAAGATACCGAAAAAGTCTACCGAAAAAAATAAATCTATTTTTTTTTTCACACACAGTTGCATTATTTACAGAAATAATTAACATCATTTAGATGATTGAATATTTCGCTAATTTTAATGAGTAATTAGTTATAATTTCTCACTATTTTTCTTTATATTTGTATGATTCTTTTAATCTAAATATCAAAAGTATTTCTTAATAATTAATTTAAGAGAATGTAGTTCTGAAATTCCTTAAATTTAAGTTGTATGTTAATAAGTATATTATGAAGTTATGTGGACCATAGTAAACTTTCTATTTCAAAATTGTACTGTATTAATTATTTTATGATTTTACAAGAATTGAAGGAGGTCTTGATGCAATAACAATATTTTGTATAATTTTATTATGTATTTAAAGATTTATGGTCTGTTGACACATTTTTAGAAAGTGAAAATTTCTTTAGAAGGTAGATTCCTAATGTTTGAGTAAGAATTCTAAATTAAAATGAATTTTTGTATTTTTACAAAAAATCTGATTTATTATAACCATTTTATACATATTGTTAAACTTTTCTTTATGTAAATAGTTAACGCATTTATGCATAACTGAAAATTTTGACTTTGCTTATAATAATAATAAAGCAAGTCGTCTGAACGTATTGGAATTAAATCCTCAACTGAAGTACTGAAAATAAGTGTGAATGCACAGGCTTCTTGGTCGCTACGATAGTAACCGATGACTGGGGAAACGAGAAAGTGTGCCCTTGAAGCGCCAATAGATTTTACATGGACTATAATTTTTTGTAGCATTCATTGTAAATAAGTGCAATGTTTTTTAGATTCAGAAATGACTTGTACAGTTCTATGATTTTCTAAAGTAGTATGTACTATAACATATTTAATTTTAGCGACGTAAAGCGACATTTAGAGATTTAATAAGCTCTTTAATAAACTTTTAAAACCCAAGTTTGTTTCTATGGATAGGCTTCAGCTCCGCCAGGTTTAACAAATACGTTCCATGCAGCATAACTTAATTTTAAATGGGTATTTTGATTAAAAAATTTGTAATTCCATAAGCTCGAAGATTCTAATTAAAGATTCGTAAACGTTATAAAGCACTGGTTTCTGAACTTTGATAACGGTGAGTCCAAGATTTCCGATTTCGAAATTCCGTGCTACAATGGAACTTTAAACTGTGGTCGCAATATAAAAGATCCCACATTCACATAGAAGGAAGTATACAGTACGTTATAATAACGTACATATTTCTGATTGTATAACGTAAATAGGATAAAATTTTAAATTTATAATCATTACAGATCACAATTTTTAATTTTGAAATGTCCTTCCTCAATTCTGGTTTGATAAATTTTACATCAATATAAAATTTTTTTTTTCACAAAGATTCTAGTAAATAAATAAACTTATCTTTCAGTTTATTAGAGCTTAATTTCGTAGAAATTTTATTAAAAACTTTGACACTAAAAGACGAAACTGAAAACTTTAACTTGCAGCGATTTGTAAGCAAATTGCTAACCCCCGACACAAAATTACAATTTAAATAGCGAACTAAACTATTTGCTGCGTTCACCAGGAATAAACCCAGTCAATCAGTATTTTAAAAATGAAATACAGTCGAACTTCGGTAACTCGACTTCCTATAAGTCGAATAATCCGCTAACTCGAACTTTTAATCAAGTCCCGAATCATTTCTATACTTTTCTTTAAAAAACTGTCTCGATAACTCGAAGTGAACGTCAACTAAGTCGAAATTTTTGAGATAGATTTTCCTGGTAAAAAACACAATTCAGTTCTAAACTTCGAATGCCAGTCCACTCATGTCTTCCTTCTGTGAATTGCAATGGCATCTACTTACGTCACACATTCTTGGAATGCCCTTTCCCCCTCCCCTCCATTGTCCACACCCTATTTAACTGTGTTTAAAAATTAGATGACTTTGTGAATTCCAACAACCTTAAAAAATCCAAACAACAAAAACTGCTTTTTTCAAATGAAATTCCCATGGTATGAATACTTATTAATATGTAATAAGGCCAAGTTTTGGAGTTTTAATAAACCTCTTGACCCCATTCTTCTCATGTTGTTTTACATAGACTATTAAAAAATTGAAATGCGTACAACTATAGTATTATGGCATATATCAAACCATTTAAACCATGTCGACCCATCTTAACCCTTTAGCGGACAGTGGTTTCGCAATGAGACCACATTTAAATATTTTAATTTTTTCTTTACTTTTTAGACATATGAATGGTTTTTTCAATTTTTTATGTTTTGACAATTTAAAGGCCGAACGCTGGCCGATTGGTTAGGGCGCTGATCGTCGGTACCGGAGTTCGTGGGTTCGAATCCCACTATGGCATGGATGTTCATAGCCGTTCGGAATCGGCTTTAAGCAGTAGGTCCCGGTCTCATTAGCCCTAGTGTGCAAAATAGTTGACCGTAGCGCTCCAAACCAAACTTTCAGTACCTGGAAAGTCAGTAATTGGATTTTTCTGACTAATAAATTCAAATAAATGTATCTACCAGACAACACTTATAAATTGTTAAGTTATTTATTAAACTATTTAAGTTATTTATTTATTAAACTATTTAAGTTATTTATTTATTAAACTATTTAAGTTATTTATTTATTAAACTATTTAAGTTATTTATTTATTAAACTATTTAAGTTATTTATTTATTAAACTATTTAAGTTATTTATTTATTAAACTATTTAAGCTATTTATTTATTAAACTATTTAAGCTATTTATTTATTAAACTATTTTTTAAGCTATTTATTTATTAAACTATTTTTTAAGCTATTTATTTATTATACTGTTTAAGTTATTTATATATTATGCTGTTTATTAAGTTATTTATATATTATGCTGTTTATTAAGTTATTTATTTATTATGCTGTTTATTAAGCTATTTATTTATTATGCTGTTTATTAAGCTATTTATTTATTATGCTGTTTATTAAGCTATTTATTTATTATGCTGTTTATTAAGCTATTTATTTATTATGCTGTTTATTAAGCTATTTATTTATTATGCTGTTTATTAAGCTATTTATTTATTATGCTGTTTATTATACTATTTATTTATTATGCTGTTTATTATACTATTTATTATACTGTTAAGCTATTTATTTATTATACTATTTTTAAGTTACTTATATATTATACTATCTATTAAGCTATTTATGTATTATACTATTTGTTAAGCTATTTATTTATTGTACTATTTGTTAAACTTTTTATTTATTGTACTATTTTAAGGATACTTATTTATTGTTCTTACAATATAATAAAAATTTTATAAAGTATTATATTCTGTACAAGGGGAGGGTTTTATCAGTTTAACTACCACTCAAATCCTCCTAAAGGTATGCCGCTCTAAGAAATGTTGAGAAAATTTTTCATATATTTTTCATTCATAAGGTTCATAGATAACATTTATAAATTAACTCCATTAAATTCCAAACAATTTATGTTCGTGACCTTCAAAGGGTTAAGGGTCAGTAGAGAGAAATGGGAGGTAACTTCGATAACTCGAACTTCGGATAAGTCGAATATTTTTTGGGGTCCCCTGGGACATCGAGTTATCAAAGTTCGACTGTATACGTTAGGTTTTCACAGAACAGTTTATCGAGGTTTTACTGAGTGACAAATTCCTAAACTTACCTTTCCAAATGTGAGCGGGTGCTTAAGAATTTCGAACTTCGGATAAGTCGAATAATTTTTAGGGTCCCCTGGGACTTCGAGTTATCGAAGTTCGACTGTATACGTTAGGTTTTCACAGAACAGTTTATCGAGGTTTTACTGAGTGACAAATTCCTAAACTTACCTTGAATGACCTTAACTTAACCTTAAATGAGAGCGGGTGCATGAGAATTTTGGGGAAAAAACACCCTTTTTCTTACACCTGGATAACTTTGTTTCATGTATTACATGAGTGTGACAGACTATTTATAATATAATTGAGGTTAGTTGGTTTTTTAACACATACCGGACACTTACTAGTACGTTTTCTGACGATTGATGCTTGAGAGCGGGTCATTTACTAGTACGGGTTAGTCTAACATGATTTGTTTGTGGGTACAAAAATAACGGTATATACAGGAAAGCGTAGCCGAATGTTCTTGTCTATTTCATAGATTCTGGAAAAAATTAGACAAATAAAAACTAGTTTTTACATCAGTCGATACGGAACCCCAAAACGAGAAGGTTGTTTAAAAAATAATTTTAAATTTAAAATTAACTTCTTATTTATCCTTGCGAAAATGATGTATATATATATATGTATATTTATGTTATTTGTATTTATATATATTTGTCTATTTATATATATTTGTCTATTTATATATTTGTTTATATATTTCAACATAAAATACGAAAAGTTGGTTAAAAATTAAATAATTTTCGATCTATTGAGATATAACTAAATTTAAGCGCAAAACGCCCGCTCCCGGTACAATTCCGCTGCGAAATGTACCCACACAATGTGTTAATAAACTAATAAGTTATAACATTTTCTCTTATTAAAAATAATTTTATTGTTGCTTATTTTAACAACTATGTGAATATTAAGGTGTTCAATTGTATGGTACATTAGAAAATGTTCATTGCATGATGTAATTGAATGTTTATATGATAAATAAAACAAACAGTGCTTTTATATGGATAAATTTTTTTCTTGTATTAACATTTTACATTATTATAAGTGTTTTTAAATTATTATTCATAAGACAAGGTAATTAAAACATTTTTTAATTATTATTGTAAATCTGTGGTATTTGTAATTTTGGTAGAAGATACTTGTTATTTAATCATCTATTGGTATTGTCCTATTATGTTTAGACGTAAAAGTATAGAATCGTAGTCTACTCTTTGTCTGTCTGTCTGTCATTTTTACAATACCAATAGATTAAATAACAACGTACACATATGTGTGTGTGATATTTAATCCTCTTTTGGCTTTGTCACAATATTATATATATGGTTATGATGCTCATATTAACATCTCTCTCTCTCTCTCTCTCTCTCTCTCTCTCTATCTCTATCTCTATCTCTATCTCTATCTCTATCTCTATCTCTATCTCTATCTCTATCTCTATCTCTATCTCTATCTCTAATCTCTAATCTCTCTCTGTGTTTTTTTTTTTTTTTTTTTTTTACTTTTACTTTTACTTTTAAAATTTACATTTACACATTGTTATAACATTTACTTAACATTAGAATATATAAAACATAGTATAATCTTCATTATTTATGCTTTTCTTTAATTAACAAGCTTTGCATTCTAACATTGTGGTATGGTTTGTACAATAATAAACATTTCTTGATAATGGTGTGAAAAGGTAAAAATAACTCCAATAAAAGGTTTTGTTAATCATTTATCTATAGTGGATGCTGAAACTGAAGACATACTTTTCATTAAGTATTTTGATTTTTTTTTATTTCACGGGTGACCTCAATCGTGTTACTTTCGAATACTTTTATCAGTAAATAACACGTTTTTAAATCCACTGGTCCTACATAAGTAGCATTTACTTTATCTAAAATTTAGTGTATATAATTTATCGGAGTGTCAACTCTTTTTACAAATGGTTTTTAAAAGTGATCTAGGAGGTATTTATAAAATTCAGCAGCAGCTCTCAATTAAAATATTTTCAGTCAAATAAATCCAAATATATAGTTAAGGAAGTTTCTTAAAATCACAGTTGATCACATAACCAATGAATTTAATTTTACCAATTTTGAAACCCATTGAAAATTAGGCTCATTTGATACTTAATGAAAGGGTTGCATAAAGACACCCGGCTCTGAAATGAACATAAATAGAAAGACAAGGCGAGGAGAGGAGTAAATAGTCGAGGTTGCCATCGTTTGCGCTTTATCGCCAATTTGGCAGGAGGTACAAGCATCTATAGTCAAATCGTCTTATACCGAATATTTATGAGCAAACAAGCTCATCATAGACCTTAAGACCACCTGAAGTTAACATACCACTAATCTCCAAACATATTAGAAATATTCTGTATTCTAAACTATTAGAGGATTGGCAGTGCTATTGGTACTCTGCTCACACTCGCCGAGCTCTATATCGTTTTCTTAAGAAGGTCGACCCAGCCCACTTATCTAACTCACCACACATAAATGTTCTTCTAACGGGACATAGACCCTTCCCTCAATATATCTCTCGTTTTCATTTGGCGACTGGGTCACCAAACTATATGGTCAGGAAGGGAAGTCTCTGCACTAAATTTTCGCTTGTGTTCTAACAAAGGACTTTCATCCTAAAGATCCTCCGATAGGAGCGGTATCGAAGTGGTTACAGCTTTCACAAACTCCTGCGCAGTAAGGCAAAGAAACTATTCTCCTAGCCGATTGAAAACTGTGAACTAATCACTTGCACCAGCTAAAAGGTCAAGCCTTTTTTTTTTGTACTGTAAATAATTTTTATGAAATTGTTAAATATTAATTTCGTTTCTAAAGCTCAAGTAACAACAGCTAGACTTTCTATAAATGATTTCTCATGGCAGCAAAGTTTTTATTTTGTTGTCAATTTATGTTCATTTCTCTCGTTACTTTTAAATGCAAATGTTATTCAAGATGTTTGTAACGCTCTTTAGTTCATAGTAGCACAAATTCAAATATCTGTACAGTCAAGTGTTTCTTTCATATCACTTCCGGAGCTTGACCCATGCTTAGAGACCCCCCCCCTCTCTCCAAGTTTAATTATGTAAAAGCAACTTGATCCTAATAATATCGTAAAACCCTATTAACATCACCAAATTTAGGGCTTCGTTTTAGTTTTCGTTATCTTTTTAAACCTTTTTTCGCTAGTTTAAACTTCTTACTCTTACATTAACATTAACGGCAAGCATAATACTACCTACGTGCAGGGTTTCGTTTTAATTATTTAAACTATGGACATTTTTAAATGTTAAATCATGACTATATTTTCTTTATTTTTCTTGTTTGTTTTACTGTTGAGGAGTGAACTGTTTCGTTGTAAAAATCTCAAAGCCTAAAACTTTGGTAAGGCTGTTTACCACCGAGGGTTAAAAAAAATCTATTTGACAAGCATTCATGAATGCAAGAATGCAATGACTATTATTCCATAGTTCTCGCATTTCATAATTGTCCTTTTGTATTATCGTGTTGTAGCTACAGTATTTGATGTTATTTTAGAAATGTTACAAAAGATGATTTTAAGGTATCCGTCTACTTTCGGAGAACTTTTTTCTTTAAACGTAGAAACTAGTTCATGTTTTAGCATTTTTATATTTATTTTTTATATTATCATAGATAATTGCACTTAAAAAATTATTCCTGAAAAAGTTTTTATAAATAGAAAATTTACTAAAAATTTAAATATATAAAATGTTAAATATAGTAAAATATAAATTAAAATATTTATTTATAATTTCTGTTATAAGTTTACATGTTTGTTTTAAATCTTCAAAATTTACGAAGAATAAAAAGATCGAGTTTTTCAGAGTCTAAAAAAATATTTGCCTTAATTAAATTTTTGATGCAACATCGTTGTCTTATACCAACTGACTAGTCAAACACCTAAAATCAGCTTAAACATTTAGTAAATTCTGGTCCTTCAAAATAAACGATACGCTTTAAAGCAACTTATAAATATTTATTAACTTTTTTTATGTCTTTTTTAAATAATATTGAGTGTATTCATTAAAAATTTATCCAAATTTAAAGCTTTTAGGTTTACTAGTGTAATTTTTTTTTTTCAACTTTATTTTTTTGATTAATTTTTGTACCTTTTTTTGATTTAATGTTTAAATTTTTTTTTTTATTAAAAATTATACTTTTGTAATTTTTTTTGTAATTACTGTTAATACTGTTTTGTTAATTTAAAAAAAGTTTTGTAATGCTCTTTTACAAGCTTTTGTAATTTCTAACTTTTGGGTTTTAACTGGTTTAATTTTTTTTGTTTTGACAGTGTACTTTTGTAATTTGTTTTTTACTAGTTGTTAACTTTTTTAAAAATGCTGTACAGATTTTGTAAGTTTTTGAAATTGTACAATTTGGGTAAATTTTGTTGGCAAAGTACGTTTTTTAAATTAGACGTGTCTAATTTATGTAATTTTTATTTTTACAAATTTCTAAAAATCCATTGGCTTGTACTTTTTTTATTTTTCTATTGTACTTAAATTTTTGCTCTTTAATTTTGTTTAACCTTTTAGATTTTTTGGAATTTAATGTGTTTTAATTTTGTATTTGTGAATTGGTTTTAGAAATAGGTTTATGTTATTTGTTTTTTTTTTTTTCCAAATTTTTAAAATCTTTTATGTCTGCTTAAATGCTTTTAGTAAAAAACAGACGATTATGATAATGTTTGTTATGTTGAAATTTAACGAAGTTCATAAAAAAGCTGTTTGCTATAGCCTAAAATATTACAATTTATTAAGTACTTTAATTTACTTTTTTAATTTGCTGGGGATAATGTTTTGGGCTTGTAACACAATAATTGTGATATCAGCAATGTCAATTATCATAGTGGCAGATATATCACTGTAACGTTCCATGAACCGTTGAAACTATGAAATGTCTTTTTTAGTTGGTTATGGGGACATAGCATGACGTGAATTTTAAAAAAAAAGTAATAAGAAATAAAAATGGCGAAAGAGAAACTCTACAGATGTAATAAAGAGTGAAACAACGACCAACTGAAGCAAGAAAAAATTCAGTCATTATGAATTCTACTTTCCAGAACTGAACTTTTCCCAAGAATACATCGAATGGGAACACGCCTTAGTAAAAGATCTTAACTGGCTAAGTGGCTTTCTCGCAGACCACTGTTATGCATTTGTAAGCATAAGAATGGCCATACTGGAAGTATAGGAAATTTAATGTTCGTTATGAATAGGGGCTGTAAGGAGTATAATCATAATCTCTCAGCATCTAGGGAAGTGGTACTTCAAAAACTAATTAGTACGGAAATATGGCAGTAAAATTGGACTACATAATAAACAAATATGCTAAAATCGCTCACCAAAGTCGGTTAATAACGGCTAAGTTAATCGAAATAATTTTCTTTATCCCAATAATCATATTTAAGTTAGAGTTTTAATTCCGACAAACATTAAATTCCCCAACAGCAGTCAAGCATGGTTAGGGACAAACAAAGATAGATAACAAATGCAACTTTAAAGTGTTTAAGTAAAAGTACTCCATCATATTTATTTGTAAGATTTATAAATGGATAGTCTATAAACCAAAACTAAATGCCAAACCTGGAGTTCTGTTTTAAATGGAAATTGTGTATTTATGTTTGGATTTATTCAGTGGTCAAAAGAATAACATTTATTTTTTATGTGAATACGACTTTTACATTAATACGCAAACATGGCAGGCTGTTATATAAAATTAAAGACAAAAAGGAAAGTTATGTTGGAAAGTACATTTGAGATAGCTTATAAGATCTTGAGTAGAGATCTAAGATTGCTTTCTCCCCCTCGACTAACATTGAGGGCAGTGGGGGATAATAAAACCAGATCTTTAACGTGATGGGGGAAATCAACTTTGATAATCCCCTCAGATACTAGCGGGTTTCCCTAGACAAAATTTTTATATTCTGTCAATAATTAGGTTGATCAACAGGCCCTTTTTTCAGACATAGATAAATTTTGTAACTAAAAATAGAGAAATCAATAATAAGTCCCCTATACTAAATGGCTCTTATATTTGTCGTGATGAGTCTATTTATATCAGACAGGTCCTTTGTTCATCTTTGAAGTAAGAGATAATATTTTTTGAATAACTCTTTCGATAACGAGCCATGGCTTTTTGAATATTGCTTTCGGCCCTATACGCATATGATCGACAATTTATTATTCATCTGGTGATGTTAGTAAATGTTTTTATATAATGACTGATCATTTGAAGTAAAAAATTTTAATAGAATTGTTTTCTCCCCAGACAAAATGATCACTATTACTAATGAAAAGACAAATTTAAAAAAATCTTTTTTAAAAAGCAATTTAGTAATCTGTATAGTCACAAAAGGTTAGAGAATATGTTTTTCCATCATGAGAATAACAAAACTTTATATGTATAAAAATGGAAGAAAACATCCAACATTTCAAACAGAATTATCGAGAAATAAATCGATTACAAATTAACGGGAATACAAACTAGCTGTAATAATCGATTGTAGTCGGTAAAATGTGCAACAAAAAGTATTTACAACTGGTGCATGAAGACAGCCGGCAGACACGGTAATAAGACAAAACTGTTCACACTAAACTGGCTGGTTTGTTTCAATTTGGATACCCCCGACTTTAAAATAGAGCCACCCTTGTTACCTTTATCACAGTAAGTACGAAAACAGAATTTCATCCGGTAGCTTGTACATGGTCGTGTTTACTTTACGAAAAATTAAAATTAAATGATGTTGTACGTATTTTTACAACAATATAAAATTTTAATTACATGTTCTTGATTTATAAAAGAATTTTAATTTATCAAAATAAGATGTAATTTTTTTCTTACAAAAAAACTTACTTTTTAAATGAAAATATTACTGTCTCCTTCACTCTGTCTCCTTCACTCTGTCTCCTTCACTCTGTCTCCTTCACTCTGTCTCCTTCACTCTGTCTCCTTCACTCTGTCTCCTTCACTCTGTCTCCTTCACTCTGTCTCCTTCACGCTGTCTCCTTCTCTCTGTCTCCTTCACTCTGTCTCCTTCACTCTGTCTCCTTCACTCTGTCTCCTTCACTCTGTCTCCTTCACTCTGTCTCCTTCACTCTGTCTCCTTCACTCTGTCTCCTTCACTCTGTCTCCTTCACTCTGTCTCCTAAACTCTGTCTCCTAATCTTTCTCCTTCACTCTGTCTCCTTCATCTGTCTTCCACTCTTATCTACTCTTTTGCACTCTGTCTCCTTCACTCTGTCTCCTTCACACTCTCTTACTCTGTCTCTTCACTCTGTCTCCTCACTCTGTCTCCTTCACTCTGTCTCCTTCACTCTGTCTCCGTCTGTCTCCTTCACTCTGTCTCCTCACTCTGTCTCCTTCACTCTGTCTCCTTTGTCTCCTACTTTCCTTCACTCTGTCTCCTTCACTCTGTTCTTCTCCTTCACTCTGTCTCCTTCACTCTGTCTTTCATCTCTCCTTCACTCTGTCTCCTCACTCTGTCTTTCACTGTCTCCTCACTCTGTCTCCTTTCACTCTGTCTCCTTCACTCTGTCTCCTTCACTCTGTCTCCTTCACTCTGTCTCCTTCACTCTGTCTCCTTCTTTTTTTACTCTGTCTCCTTCACTCTGTCTCCTCACTCTGTCTCCTTCACTCTGTCTCCTTCACTTTTTTCACTCTTCTCCTTCACTCTGTTTTACTCTGTCTCCTTCACTCTGCGCCTTCACTCTTCCTTCACTACTCTGTTTTTTCTCCTTCACTCTGTGTATTGTCTTTTTTTTCCTTTTTGTCACTCATTTTTTTTACTGTCTGTAACTCTGTCTTTTGTCTCCTTCACTGTCTCCTTCATTTTTTTACTCTTTTTACTATTTTTTCACTCTGTCTCCTTCACTCTTTTTGTACGCTTCTCCTTCACTTTTTTCACTCTTTTTTCACTCTGTCTCCTTCACTCTGTCTCCTTCACTTTTTACTTTCTCCTTCACTCTGTCTCCTTACTTCTGTAATTTTTTTTTACTCTTTTGTAATCTTTTTTTCTCCTTCACTCTGTCTGTACTCTGTCTCCTTCACTTTTTAACTTTGTCATTTCTGTCTTTCACTCTCTTTCACATGTATTTTTTACTTTGTTTTACTCTGTTTTTTCACTCTGTTGTAATTTTTTTTTTGTACTTTTATTTTTATTACTCTGTCTTTGTAATTTTTACTTTTTATTTACTCTTTAATCTTTTTCACTTTTGTAATTTTTTTTTTCATTTGTAATTTTTTACTCGTTTTTTTTAATTTTTTTTCTGTTACTCTTTTTTTGTAACTTTTTTTTTTTTTACTCTTGTTCACTCTGTCTCCTTTTTTTTTGTATTTTTTTCCTTCACTCTGTCTCCTTCACTCTGTCTCCTTCACTCTGTCTCCTTCACTCTGTCTCCTTCACTCTGTCTCCTTCACTCTGTCTCCTTACTCTGTCTCCTTCACTCTGTCTCCTTCACTCTGTCTCCTTCACTCTGTCTCCTTCACTCTGTCTCCTTCACTCTGTCTCCTTCACTCTGTCTCCTTCACTCTGTCTCCTTCACTCTGTCTCCTTCACTCTGTCTCCTTCACTCTGTCTCCTTCACTCTGTCTCCTTCACTCTGTCTCCTTCACTCTGTCTCCTTCACTCTGTCTCCTTCACTCTGTCTCCTTCACTCTGTCTCCTTCACTCTGTCTCCTTCACTCTGTCTCCTTCACTCTGTCTCCTTCACTCTGTCTCCTTCACTCTGTCTCCTTCACTCTGTCTCCTTCACTCTGTCTCCTTCACTCTGTCTCCTTCACTCTGTCTCCTTCACTCTGTCTCCTAGACAGGATACGGAAATATGGCAAGCTTTAAAGTGTTTTAATCTCATCATATTAGGTTTGTAACGAATATACTAAAGGCTAGTCACACCAAAGTCGTTTAATGCCAAACCGCGACTGGTGTCTGTTTAAATGGAGAATTGTGTACTACCCTTTGTTGGCTCCATGGTTTAATCATGGTTAGAAGTTGAACGACTTTGGTGAGACCGACTTTAAACTTTAATACTCCCCAACATCTGGCAGGGATGTGGTTATGGAGCAAAAATAAAGACAGAATACAGAAATTTGTTAAGTTGTAAATTGCTCAACCATTAGATTAGATCTGTAATTGTCATACTAAACCATAATACTCTCCAACACCTGGGAGGGCAGTGGTTGGGGAGCAAAACCAAAGATCCGAAACGAAATTAGGGGAAATCGGGAAACATTTTAATCCTCTCAGATACTCCCATCTGTGTTAAGATCCTACTAAATTTTCGATTCCAATTAAGTTAGGTTTTAAGCACTTTTTGCAGACATATATAAAATTTTTAACAAAAAAAATCCAAAATAAGCTAACGCTATGAACAAAATGTCAATACAAAAGTTGTCGAGCTTCAATATTTGAATAAAAGGATCACTTACACTCAATACATGAATTGAGAATTAACTCTTTCGATACGAGCCATGGCTTTTGGACTAGGTCAGTGGTCGGCAAACTTATTAGCAAAGAGCCAAATATGAACCTTACAACAATTAATATAAAATTGGGAGCCAAATCTGCTTGTTTAGTAAAATTATTATTAATATAATTACTATAATTTAGGAGTAAAAATATTCTAAATATATTTTTTCTAAAGCCACCAGTACAAAATTATCACTTTTAAACTAATGAAAATACAAATAAAAAAAATTAAAAAAAAATTTATTAATATGTAACTGCACTAAAAAGAAATTTTTCCATTATTAGAATAACAAAACTTTTAATATGAATAAAAATGGAAGAAAACATCCAACATTTGGACAAACAGAAGTTATCGAAAAATCGATTACAAATTTTATACCGGTACCACAAACATATATAGCAGGTGTAATAAAATATTATAAAAATATCTGTAAAATGTGCAACAAAATTGAAAAATACAACTTTTCAATAAGACAGGACAACGGCAGACACGGTAGATAAGACAAAACTGTTCACACTGCAACTGCTGGTTTGTGATGTCAATTTGTACACCCCCCTACTTTAAAAAAGTATGCGCGCGCATGCTTGTGGTACCTTTTTATCACACCGGAGTACGCCGAAAACATAAGAACAATTTCAACCGGTAGCTTGTACATGGTTCGTGTTTACGTTTACGAAAACTAATAAAATTAAACTTGATGTTCGATACGTATTTTTACAACAATATAAAATTTTAATTACATGTTCTTGATTTATAAAAGAATTTTAATTTATCAAAATAAGATGCAATTTTTTTCTTACAAAAAAAAACTTACTTTTTAAATGAAAATATTACTGCGTCTCCCCCTCTCTCTGTCTCCTTCACTCTGTCTCCCCTGTCTCTCTCTCTCTATTTGTATGTCCATCTCTCTTTCACCCTCTCTCTCTGTCTGTCCCTCTCTGTCTGTCCGTCTGTCTGTAGCCGTGTGGAAGAAACTGTAGGTCCTGGTCTCATTAGCCTGCCTGTTGCCTTTGCACTCCAAACCAAACCTTTCACAGCCAAAAACTCAAACATTTTCTGTAGACATATTGACTAAAATGTATTTGTATTGGGAAAATGCGCAGAGCTAGTTTTTGAGTGTACATATGCTAATATGGCTGCATAAAATGAGTTGCATAAAAAGATGAAAAATAGCACCCACTCATCTTTTACCTACTTTTTTACCCCTTTCACAGCAATAGAGGCAAACAAATGCACAACTATTGTAGACATAGTGATTAAAATGTATATATCATATCTCAATTCAACTGCCATAGAATTAAGCTTGATACTCAGTAAGGGGGCTAATGACAACAACACATATCCATTCGATCGTCCAGGCTTCTAAAAAGTGAGACCAATGATATCGTTTATCAACGGCTCTTTTATGCCCATACAGCTAAACATTCCGGGCATGATCTTGTTTTCACTGATCGTTCTAAGACTGACGAATATGTTAGCTGCAGCTTTGTATGTAACGCTGTTAGGTGGTGTTAGAGATTACCTCATCAATGCTCTATTTTTACAGCTGAATGTAAAACTGTGTACCAAGCTCTAAAACACATCTCGCACAGGAAGAACCGGCACTTTATATAGTGTGCATCGACTCAATCAGTGTACTAGATTCTCTGAACTCTGATGAGACGGTGCACTTGACTATTAATGATATACAGAAGATGTATACCTCTCTATATAAACGAGGTTTTACAGTATTCTGCTGGGTTCCAGCGCATCCTCGGGAACGAGCTTGCGAATGAAGCGGCGAAGAATGCCATTACCTTAATGCCTATGAAAATCTCAGTTTCAGACTTGAAATGTGCAATTAAACGCCAGTTGCATATTATGTGGAAGAATGAGTGGGACATAAATGTCAGCAATAAGCTTCACAACATATTCGCTTTTTCCCGGATAATGTTAGTCTTAAGCATGACGTTTTTGTCACTCGCTTGTATTTTGGACACACCCGTATCGCACATAGTTATTACCTTTTAAACGAACCCAAACCCCGATGTTCTTTTTGTCGGTCATCGCTATCTGTTTTACATATACTTACCTCTTGTAGCCACTTACAGCCTGTCTATGCCTTATTTTTTGGCACACGGCATCCTAACTTAAGGGATTTACTGGATGAACCCCCGCATCCCTTTCTTTTCTCTTTTCTCCGTTTTACAGGCTTATTTTGGTCAATTTAACTTATGTTTTATGAAATATTTTAGTACTTTTTCCACTTTTAATTTTAAAACTTATTTTGCTTTATGCTTTTAGCTTTTACCTTCTAATGTTTCAGCTCTTTACCTTTTACGTACCTTTCCTGTGCACTTGAGTTTATATACAGTAGGCAAATTCACTTGGAACTCTTTTATTTCGCAAAATATTTTCACAAGGACGCCAGTTCTGTTTTCTCCGTTATACAGGCTTATATTGGTCAATTTAACTTGTTTTTTATGAATTGTTTTCGTACTTTTTCCATATTTTTAATTAAAATTTATTGTGCTTTAACCTTCTAATGTTTCATCATTTTACCTTTTACGTACCCATCCTGTGTACTTGAGTATATATAGAGTAGATATTTCTATAATTTTTTAAAATTGGTATGGTTTAACCTTTGCTAGTTTTAGCTTGTTCTGTTTTCGGACTAGGGCCCTTTTATCTGCTATGTCTTGTACTTCTGAAAAAAAAACTTGTTCTTGGCGGTTATGTCCTAAATAGGACCTTGCGCCGTAAAACTTTAACCAACCATTCGATCGAGATAGCCATACATCTATCTATTCTGAAAGGAACGTAAGTTGAGTATATTATACTATATATTCTTTTTGCATGTATATGAATGCATAAGGTTTAAAAAAGGCAAAACATTATCAGTTACCACTACTATAACTTTCACTTTAAACCGTATTTTGTAATAAGTCCTGAATTCACTCCTTTCAGATCCCGGATTTTCAAGCGGTATATGGGTAGAAATCGAAGAAAAAGGAGCACGAAAACTCACAGTCGTTCCAAAAGAGCTGCAACTGCGTTGCCTGGGAAGTTATGGGAGGGAGGAATCATTCCTTATGAAATTGATTCAATGTTTAATGGTGAGTATTGGTTACTATACAGTTTAGAAGTATTTATTTTTAATTAAAGCCTGTTTCAGACTTTCCTAAAGCGGTGACATGAGATTTAATTATAATCCTCGTGTAAAATCTTCCTGGCAATACATCATGTGAATTAGGTGTTGTGTAGCTCTCGTTTAAATTTAGGTATATACCTATGATCAAATTTATAGTGGTATTTATTTTTGTTAGTCACAAGGGCCAAATATTATTTAGGTTGCGTTGTGTAAAACATTTAAGTACTAAACTCAACCACAGGTTCTGAGAGACTACAAACTCAAAATAAAAAAATAAATTAATAAGCTAAATTAAGATTGACTGAAATCAGCTTTAAAGTAAAAAGTAAATTTATTACAATTATACATGCATTACTAATATACAAAATTTTGACGAAGTTTCATAAGATTTACTTTTTCAACATGATCAATTTAGGTGCCACACTAATTAAGATTTCACAATAATAATTCCCTATCACTTAGCAAACTATATATTTAAGAGAGAGGACCCAATCTCAATTTCAAAATGCATATAATAACAAGTACCTTTGTGGATCTATTTGGTGTGCCAGGAACACTGCTGTTTGGGAAATGTCCGGGATTGGGTAAGTATGGTAGCAATTTTCAATCTTCTGTTGGTCTGGTCAGGGGCTTCCCTCAGAGTATTTTAGGTGCGGCCGTAATATTTGACTCAGAAACACTGCTGTTAGCCTCGAGATGTTCCAAACGTTTCCGGAGTCTCCGCCAAAATCGAGGTTATCTCCTCGGACGCCCGAAGTCTTACTGTCACAGTCGTCTCCTCAGACTTCTCATCTCTGACAGTCGGATTTCTCTACTCTACTCTATTCGACTCAACTCTCGAACACCCTGACAGTCGGACTTCTCTTCGACTTATTTTATGTATTTTTCATCTGTGTCCATTCTTATCGCTCTTCGTCCAATCAGAAGAGCTGTGAAAATCCAATTGGTCTCTTTTACCCCGCCTTGTTATCGCAAACGTGGAAAAAGCTTAACTCTTCAAATTGGACGATGTCCCTTGGACTCATAAATAACTCTACAAAGGTATATTCTTATTTAGTGTCATGTACGGAGACGTGATTCTAATCTGAGACTGGAATCAGAACCCTGCCCAAGGATCCCACACACGACGTTGAAATAATTTTTATTGACCCTCTTCTCCTTTACAAAAGATGTGATGAGGTCAGATTTAGATCCCAAGCATTTTACTTCTCGTATTAATTATATTACTGATCTAAATCGCATCATCACATTAGGTGTAATTTTGAGAGGCATATACCAGGGAATTGGGAAGCAACAGATATCAATTTGGCCGGATACCGGATATCTGGCCAGAGTTTCAGTCGAATATCCAGCCGTAAGTATGTTTTGCACTTTTTCTTTTTAAATTTATTTTAAATAAATCAGCTTTATGCACTTTATTTTTGCGACGAAATTGCAGTATTTTTCTCACCTTTTTATATTTTTTAATTAGTCAACTATTTTTACGATAATTTATTTTGAATTTTTTCTTTTAAGCTTCAGTACTCAATATCTCAATTCGACATTATTTAATTAAGAAAATCAAATCTGAATAAAAGCATTTTTAATAGTCTTTTACCTTCTTTCTTTTAATGGTTCTTATGTTTGTGTATGAAAAAGTTCAAGGATATATTCCCATTTTTTTCTTTAAGTAAACAGTCTTTATTCTTCTATCCTCCAAAAAAGTAATTTTTGTCTGTTGTGTTCTCAGATGAAAGAACACAATTTTGCAATTTAGACAGAAAAGAATGTTTTATGATTTTTTTGTAATGAAATGTATAAATCTATTTTCCAGAAAACTTTTTTTTAACTTAATGCTTCAAAATTTTTGAATGAATTGTTTCATATAGTATATTGTTTCACATTTTGCATTTTTTTAGCATTTCATTTCTCAGTGTATATTTTATGGTCGGATGTACTGAAAGATAATTGTAATATCTGGCTACTGCCAATTATCTGGTATAGTAATCGGATATGCCGGATACAGTATGTTGGCCGATTAACCGTTACATTCCTACCAGGGACAATACCATCAAGTCGATTGTGAGGTCAATGGCAGTCGAACTTGTCCAAAATATTCTCTTTACATTCAAACATGTATTTTTAAAGTTTCCTTTTTAACCCACATTCCTTTTGTATGCAAGCCGTCCTTTCCAAACTACGAGTGCAGATAATTATTTTAGAATTCCCTTTTTTAGAATTCTTTCTTGCAAATACAATTATCGGTATGAGAGTACTCTTCCCCACTTTTAAACATCACTGTTCTAAACAAAAACGCACCTCATTTCGAAATTTGGAAGGCCATACTGCCGAGTCCCAAAACATTCGATTGTTATTGTACCAATGACGATACTACATATTAAACGAGATGATTATTGATGAATTCTCGATTATCCGAAGTAGGTTCGAAACCAGTTACTTCGGATAATTGAGGTTCTACTGTATTATGAAATATTTCGGATTTCTTCTTAGTGTTTATGTTTATTTACGTTGGTTTTGTGTTTAATACTATAATACAGTCCAAGAGTTTTACTTTCTCGTATATCAAAACATTCATAATTTGATTTTCTGAATTTAAAAAGAATTTTCTTTTTTTTGCTAGATGACCAACGGAGACTCTTTACGAAAGCTATGCGACATTGGGAGAATTACACGTGCCTTCAGTTTGTAGAACGTGAGAAGCAGCATGCTAATTATATCGTTTTTACAAAGAGACATTGCGGGTAAGTCGATTACCACCGACTAATACTCTTTTTAACCATTGGATAATGGATGAGGTTTGCTGCTATCCCAAACTAACTGTGATTCTGGACAAGTTTGAGTAATATACTATCCCACAAAATTTCCTACTCCGCCTGCAAATTTAACTTGAATACTGTGAATATCACATGAAAAATTTTAAGCAGAGATACTGGAGTTCCAAAGCCAAAATCAGTTCCGATTTGAAACCCTGCTGTTAGTGTCTCTCTGCAGACGTCGTACTTGAATGGACAGTCATTTATTCAGTCGGGTTAAATGTACTGGCATTGAAGTGCAGGCTTGACAAACTTTTAAACACAATGTACAGCACTTGACATTAAGGTATCTGTCATTTTTTAAACGTCATTTTTTTGCCAAAAATCATAAAAAGTTTTTATTTCTCTGTTGTAAAATTTCAACTTTTCGGCTTCTAAATCTTTTTGTTTTGTCTCTATGGTATATTAAAGTAATGTTACAGCTGTTTAAACATCAGTAACAGCTGTCAAAATAAAACGGAAGTAGCGCCTGCGGAACCGGAAGTTGTGAATTTAAAGCCTTTTAAAGAGCATTTTTTTGGACAAAACTTTTTAAATTTTCATGAAGATTAGTTTAAACATTTTTCTATCATTGTTAATAATTAGAAGCTTGGCAATAGAAAAGTTTTGAAGCAAGAAAGTGTGGGGAATTGTAAACATGTATTTAAATTTTTTAATAGTTAAAGTTGCTTTCATAAACTTCAAATGCATTTTTCTCAGAATGGTATTTTTAATAAAATGTTGAAATGTGATTTCTCAAAAAGTTCTTAAAATATTTGTTGAAAATTATTATGAAAGCTTTTGATAGTATTTACTAGTAAATGACCTAAAAGCTTTAAATTTGGATAATTCTTAATGTTACACTCATAGTTGGTGTAAAGGTGATGAAAATTCGTTGAAAATTCAATATGTATGATTTTGAAGGACCAAAAGTTTTTTTCAATGTAAATTAAGCAAACATTTTAGGGGATTCACTAGTCTAGTGTATAAGAAATGTGTTGCAACCAAAAATATTGAAATAACTTAATTTATTAAAAAATTATACCTTTTGAAAAAACCCGATTTTTTTACTAAATTTTCTTTATTAGAAATTTTATAAAAACTTCTCCAGGAATAATTTGTTTAAGTGCAATTCTCTATGATAATATAAAAAATAAATCTAAAAATGTAAAAACATGAACAAGTTTCTACGTTTTAAGAAAAAGGTTCTCCGAACGTAGACGGATACCTTAAGTAAAACAGCTCACTAATAAAATTCCATAAACTGTAAAACACATGTATTTGATAAATTTGATAAAACTCGATAATGAACAAACTTAGCCTTTCAGAAAGGCACTCTATCATCACGTTAACATTGAATGCTGAAAATTCGCATACCAGCGAGTAGCAGTCACTTCAAACAACGTTCAAACGCAACCACACTCCTCGTGGGCATAAACACTGACTAGTAACACCTCTCTCGCTGTATTCCAGAAACCTCGACCAGTATCGCCATCTATTGAAAAAAAACTAAAAACTCGAACAGACCCTCAGTGGATTGTTCCCATTCCTCTTCAAAGTGGGGAGCAGAAAAGTGACCGAAAGTCATACTTTTTATCTTCTTCCTAAGGCCATCGCCGAATTATGGATGATTGGTTAGGGTGCTGGCCTTCGATACCGGAGTTCGTGGATTTGAATACCACAGTGGCATGGATGTTCGTAGCAGTTCGGAATCAGCTTTAAACTGTAAGTCCCGGTCTCATTACCCTCGTGTTGTAAAAAGTAGACCGTAGCACTCCAAACCAGACCTAAAGTCACTCGTTATGAATTGTTTTAGTACTTTTTCTATCTTCAATTAAAATTTCTTGTGCTTTATGCTTTTAGCTTTTACCTTCTAATGTTTCATCATTTTACCTTTTACTTTCCTATCCTGTTTACTTGAGTATATATACAGTCGACATTTCTTTAGATTTTTTAAATTACTACAGTTTTACCTCTGATGTTTTTAACTTGTTCTGTGTTCTGATTAGGGCACTTTTATCTGTTATATGTTATTGTATTTATGAAAAAACACCTTGTGCTTGGCGCTTATGTTCTACATAGGACATTATACCGTAAAACTTTAACTAAATAACCAACAAACCAACCAACCAACCAACCAACCAACCTAAGGTCACCCTTGAAGGAGGGTAGAACAGAGATGTTCCGGTTTGAATTCTGCGGTATCGTGGTTAATATGTGACAATCCATCATCATCATGAAAGTATCTTAAGATATCCAAGATATTGAAACTTATTAATGCTTATTGATGATTTTAAAGATAACTGGTTTGGATATTTTGACACTCGAAAAACAAGGATATGTGACAATCCGTCATCATGAAAGTATCTTAAGATATCCAAGATATTGAAACTTATTAATGCTTATTGATGATTTTAAAGATAACTGGTTTGGATATTTTGACACTCGAAAAACAAGGATATGGGACAATCCGTCATCATCATGAAAGTATCTTAAGATATCCAAGATATTGAAACTTATTAATGCTTAGAAATGATTTTGAAGATAACTGGTTTGGATATTTTGACACTCGAAAAACAAGGATATGTGACAATCCGTCATCATCATGAAAGTATCTTAAGATATCCAAGATATTGAAACTTATTAATGCTTAGGGATGATTCTAAAGATAACTGGTTTGGATATTTTGACACTCTAAAAACAAGGATATGTGACAATCCGTCATCATGAAAGTATCTTAAGATATCCAAGATATTGAAACTTATTAATGCTTAGGGATGATTCTAAAGATAACTGGTTTGGATATTTTGACACTCTAAAAACAAGGATATGTGACAATCCGTCATCATGAAAGTATCTTAAGATATCCAAGATATTGAAACTTATTAATGCTTAGGGATGATTCTAAAGATAACTGGTTTGGATATTTTGACATTCTAAAAACAAGGATATGTGACAATCCGTCATCATGAAAGTATCTTAAGATATCCAAGATATTGAAACTTATTAATGCTTAGGGATGATTCTAAAGATAACTGGTTTGGATATTTTGACACTCTAAAAACAAGGATATGTGACAATCCGTCATCATGAAAGTATCTTAAGATATCCAAGATATTGAAACTTATTAATGCTTAGGGATGATTCTAAAGATAACTGGTTTGGATATTTTGACACTCTAAAAAACAAGGATATGTGACAATCCGTCATCATGAAAGTATCTTAAGATATCCAAGATATTGAAACTTATTAATGCTTAGGGATGATTCTAAAGATAACTGGTTTGGATATTTTGACATTCTAAAAACAAGGATATGTGACAATCCGTCATCATGAAAGTATCTTAAGATATCCAAGATATTGAAACTTATTAATGCTTAGGGATGATTCTAAAGATAACTGGTTTGGATATTTTGACACTCTAAAAACAAGGATATGTGACAATCCGTCATCATGAAAGTATCTTAAGATATCCAAGATATTGAAACTTATTAATGCTTAGGGATGATTTTAAAGATAACTGGTTTGGATATTTTGACACTCTAAAAACAAGGATATGTGACAATCCGTCATCATGAAAGTATCTTAAGATATCCAAGATATTGAAACTTATTAATGCTTAGGGATGATTTTAAAGATAACTGGTTTGGATATTTTGACACTCGAAAAACAAGGATATGTGACAATCCGTCATCATCATGAAAGTATCTTAAGATAGCAAAGATATTGAAACTTATTAATGCTTAGGGATGATTCTAAAGATAACTGGTTTGGATATTTTGACACTCGAAAAACAAGGATATTATTTTTTTACGTGAAATTCGTACCCGAACTTGTCTTAATGTTTTGTGGGATTTTGTAGAAAGGAAAATTTGAGCTAAGATATTCATCTGCTTGATGTCATCATTTTACTTAATAAATACCTAGATATAAAAATGGTTTTCTTTGGATGTCAAAGTTACAAAGAAAAGGCATAAGTTTTTTCTATTTCAATATTTCTCGGTTTCTAACATCCACGATGAAGCAAGTTTCAAACCCTGTACTCACCAATACCAAAATTTTAAACATACACCAATACTCCAAGTATGTTATATTTTAAGAGGACACAGTACCTTTTGTCATAAATATTACTTTTGATTACAATATTCTTTGGTACACGTCGAATATTAAGGCAATTTTTTTTAAAGATATAATTAAAAATACTAAATGATTGTGGGAAAAACATCGCTTACAACTAAGAGAACTTGGCTGTTTTTGTAAATTGAATCCGTAATCAACTTCAGAACAAATCGTGTAGTTTAGGAACTTACATCATCCTCTATATAATAATAGCTAAAGTTATGTCCATCTGTCCTCGAATTTATAAAGCGGTTATACCTTGAATGGACAGAGGCATCAATATTATATTCTTGAGTTAGGGTTAGCAACGTTCAAAATCCAACCCTTTCCTTCCTTTCGAGTGTTTGATGCAATTATTTCAAGCCCTATTTTCAAAGGTTAAGAGCAGGCGATTAAATTTACCAATTTATCACATAATAAGTAGTTAAAAATAACATTTTTTTCTAGCATTATGACGTCATTCTTTTAACCATCTAATTTAATCATTTATTTTAAATTAAATAACTTGGTTGGGCCTAGAATGGAAAGAGGCATTCATATTAGATTCCTGATGAGTTACGGTTAGCAAAATTCAAAGCAAGCAAAGTTTATCTTCTCCTCAACTATCGATCGATTCTAAAATAAATTGGTATAAATAAGCTTCATATCACAACGACAATACTGTCGTCTTTAAAACGTTCGAAATCCACCCTTTCCCCTCCCTTTTTGAGCGTTTTATGCCATTATTTCAAGCACTATTTTTCCCAGTTAAGAGCAGGCGATTCAATTGATTAATTTATTACGTAATAAATAGGTAAAAATAACATTTCTTTCTAGCATTATGACGTGATTGATTTACCCATCTCATTTAATATTTTTTTTTATTTTAAATTATTTAAATATCGTCTGCATTATTTTCATATGTTGTATCACTGAACTTAGATATTACGTGAATAGTTTTCTTTTACGTTTGGATTAAATAGATTACATATGTGCAAATTTGAAATTTAATCACCGATTATTTTTTTGTTACAATGAAAATTGAATCCCTGGTATTGACAAATTCTTTTCATAAGTCTAGGAGTGTATTTCACGGACTAATAAATATCTAGCGTTTAAGTTATATATCTTTAAAAATTAAGAAGTTTGTTCGTTTGTATGTTTGTTTTGTATACATAACCACATGGTTTGACTAAATAAATCCAACGTAATTCTAAACTGCATTCCCAGTATCAAGATACTTTATACCCTTGTTTCGTAAAGGTAAACCATTAAAGTTACAAATACCTCTTTCTGATTGTCTTGTATGTGCATCTCAACTATTGCTCATATACATGAAGAATTTGAATCTCAGTAAGAGTTTAGGAGAGAATCGAGGAATCATAGAAAAAAATATGTATTCTTATTCTGGAAATCAGCTAAAATCCCAAGAGCTTATACTTTGCTTCTGTAAAGACGAAGCATTAACGATACAAATACCCATTTCTGCATGTTTAGTCCGTCATGTATCGGAGAAACCGTTGGATCCCAATGGATACTCAGATTACTCAAGGGTTATTGAGATACATGAAGCATTTGAATCGCAGTAAGAGTTTAGGAGAGTATCGAGGAATCATAGAAAAAGATATGTATTCTTATTCTGGAAATCAGCGAAAATCACAAGAGCTTATACTTTTGTTCTGTAAAGACGAAGCATAAAAGATACAAATACCACTTTCTGCATGTTTAGTCCGTCATGTATCTGAGAAACCGTTGAATTCCAATGGACACTCAGATTACTCAAGGTTACTGAGATACATGAAGCATTTGAATAGCAGTAAGAGTTTAGGAGAGAATCAAGGAATCATAGAAAAAGATATGTATATTAAGTTTGTTCGTTCGTTTGTGTGTCTTTTATACATAATCATACTGTCTGCAATCGATTCACTAATTATTCTGGAAAATTAAAAAATTTTCTGATCCCGTCATATGACGGGCTATATGTTAGTAAGAAAATAATGGAAGCATTATGAATTTAATATGGAATGTGATCCCTCGTGATGTGTGTATACATCACAACGTGTTTTAATGCTGGTAATAATGTAGTTTACTATAGGTTTGAGGGTTAAACAGTTCCACTGCACTCCACTTTTCCTTAAATGTGCCGGTCGATGGCCGACTGGTTAGGGTACTGGCCTTCGGTACCGGAGATCGTAGGTTAGAATCCCGCAGTGGTATGGATGTTCGTAGCCGTTCGAAAACGGCTTTAAGCTATAGATCCCGGTCTCATTAGCACTCGTATTGTAAAAAGTAGACCGTAGCACTCCAAACTATACCAAATCTTCCTTAAATGAAGTTTACAAAGCTCTATTCGTCTGTAGGATGTCCACTGGAAATTGCTCTTCCATGGTAGTCCCACGAGTATTTTAAGGCTTTAAATTCAGAATACTTTGCTGGCCATGGTATTCTATTTACTGTCATTAACTCGTCAATGAGTTTTGCTGGACGTGGAAGAACATTTTCGCTTATAAATACAGATCTATATTAACCTACAGGGTTCCCACGGTCCTTAAGCCGAACGATGGCCGATTGGTTAGGGTGCTGACCTTCGGTACTGGAGTTCGTTGGTTCGAATCCTACTGTTGCATTGATATTCGTAGTCGTTCGGAATCGGCTTTAACTCTTTAGTGGACAGAGGTTTCGCAGTGAGACCACATTTAAATATCTTAATTTTTTTCTTTACTTTTTGGAGACATGTGAATGATTTTTTTCGATTTCTTTTTGTTTTTTACAATTTAAACCTTAACATATGATAGCACTATATTTAATTTATTTTTTTCTTTTGAAATATATGTGATTCAACTTGTCTTATCTGGAAAGAGTAATTTGATTTGTCTCACTTAAGTCATAAGTGAGAAAAATAAAAGTATCTACCAAACAGCACTTATAAATTGTTAAGTTATTTATTTATTTATTTATTTATTGTACTATGCGTTTATCTTTTTAATTTTTATACTGTTTGTTAAACTATTTATTATACTATTAGTTAAGCTATTTATTTATTGTACTATTTGTTAAGCTTTTTATTTATTGTACTATTTGTTAAGCTTTTTATTTATTGTACTATTTGTTAAGCTTTTTATTTATTGTACTATTTGTTAAGCTATTTATTTATTGTACTATTTGTTAAGCTATTTATTTATTGTACTATTTGTTAAGCTTTTTATTTATTGTACTATTTGTTAAGCTATTTATTTATTGTACTATTTGTTAAGCTATTTATTTATTGTACTATTTGTTAAGCTATTTATTTATTGTACTATTTGTTAAGCTATTTATTTATTGTACTATTTGTTAAGCTATTTATTTATTGTACTATTTAAGCTATTTATTTATTGTACTATTTAAGCTATTTATTTATTGTACTATTTGTTAAGCTATTTATTTATTGTACTATTTGTTAAGCTATTTATTTATTGTACTATTTGTTAAGCTATTTATTTATTGTACTATTTGTTAAGCTATTTATTTATTGTACTATTAGTTAAGCTATTTATTTATTGTACTATTTGTATGCTATTTATTTATTGTACTATTTGTTAAGCTATTTATTTATTGTACTATTTGTAAGCTATTTATTTATTGTACTATTTTAAGGATACTTATTTATTGTTCTTCCAATGTAATTAAAATTTTAAAAAATATTATATTCACACTGTACAAGGGGATGTATTTGCCAGTTAAACTACCTCTCAAACTCTCCTATACCTATAAAGAATAAACCTATCAGGTATAGGAGGATATAGCATGGTAAAGTATAGGAGGTCCTATAAGGTATACCCCCTCTGAGGAATGTTTGGAAAAATTTTCATATATTTCACATTTATAATGTTCATAGATAACATTTATAAACTAATTTCATTAAATTAAACGGAATTTGTGTTTGTGACTTTCAAAAGGTTAACCCATATTGGACCGCTGTCCTATAAACAGGACAGCAAATAAAATTCCATTTAATAATAAAGTTATAAATATTTTCCGAGTGGATTTTATTTTAACACCTTTAAAATAGACACACTTTAGCATAGTAACAAAAAAAACTGAGAAATCAAATTATATTGTATTGTAAAATTTATTTTCAGCTACCTCTTAAAAATTGTCATTTTTTAATCTTTAATTTTATATTCATTAATATTATTTTTTAAACATTGTATAGGTTACTTTTAGTTTCAAAACACAGCTAATAATGTAGCTGAAAGTTTTTGTTTAAAAATATATTTTACATGTGTATTTTGTAAGTATAAAAAATGTGCCCTAAAATTAAGACGACGGTCCAATCCTGATTATTTTTCTCTGAATTCGATATTGCATTGATAGAGCACATTAATCTGTTATCTTTCAATGAAAACCAGTTCAAACACCTGTTCACACACCTGGACACAGCAAGGTGTAAATAGATGTCTATTCTATTCAGAAAACTGGAGATATATTTTGCAAGATAAACTTACTGCCAGTTCAATAACTGCAAGAGAAAACCTACAACAGTATGCTTAAAATGTAATCTTGGATTTTGCTTTTACTGTTTCCCCAAATTTTATCTTTGAATCAGCCTAATGCACTGTAAGTGATATTTGTTAAGTTTTAGTAGTGTAATGGACCGTTGTCCTATTTATAGGACAGCCAATTACATAAAAAATTAAAAATATTTTTTCAAAATTTTCGTTTTACATACTTAGTTACACCATATTAATGATATATATTAAGTTTTAATAACTTACAGAAATATTTAGTTGGTGTGGTACAATATGGGTTAACCTGTAATCCAAGGTCTCATTAACCTTATGTTGCAAAATAGTAGACCGTAGCACTCCAAACCAATCCAAGCCCACGGTCCTTAAAAGTCTGTAAGAACTCCTTAATCTTACCTTTCATTTTTAAGGGCCCTTAAAACTACTCAATTCTTGTCAAAGGTACTTAAAAAAATTAGTTTTTGAGTTGGAACTCGATCCTCAACGTGATTGAGGTGGATAGCGTCGATGGAGAATATCGACGCTATCACGAGATCACGAGATTTCCTATCACTTTTTGCCGCACTCTATGAATTTGCTGGTTTTATAAGTTTGGAGTTAAACTTGCCCAAAACCGGTTCTAAGAACGCCAGTACAGGTGATGAGTACTGGTCTAAGAATATGTAAAATATTTTTTAATGTTTATAACATTCGTTTACATTTTCTAGCCAAAAGTGCTGTATTAACCCTCCGAGTGGAATACATAGAGGAAAAAGTCTCCAAAAATACGCTAAAGGTTTACTTTGTCAGCGGCCAAAGCGTTTTATGATTATCTCCTTCACCCTTTGTCTACTACAATGGAAAACGGGAAACCCACCCTAGTTATGGTCCCTTTACTTCCGGTTATAAATAGATATATAAATAGATATTATAGATTGTTAATTTTTAAAACACATAAAGCTCGCCAAGTCTCAAAGATCATCCCATAAGAAATAATGGTTTCTAAGAGTCCAAATAAAAATATTCTTTGAGAGACTTATTTATATTTTTTTTACGAAAGTCATCCAAGATTTTAAATGGTGCAATTAGAGATACATCTGTTACCGCAAATGGAATACTTCGAATTAGAGATTTATAAAGCCATGAAAAGCTATCAGCGTCTTTGTGCGTAAAGTAGTAGGAGTACATCCCTCAATAAATGTCAGTCAAAGAGGGGTACATATCCTAAACAATCGACCTGACCTTCTACCGCAAAACGCTATAGGGAAAAGTACTAGCAGAAATGCACATTACATTTATTTTCAGAGAGTTTTTGGAAGTCGAAAATTGTACTTGACAACCGCTTTGAAGACATCATCGGTTTGGCAGAATAGTACGTGCGAACCGCTTAGAGGGTTAATAATAAAGTCCCCTAAGTTTTTAGCTTGTCACCATAAAATGTACTACGAGACGAGATGTACGTACAAGATGTATGTCCGAGACGAGATGTAATGTACTGAAAACATGTTTTCCGTGTATTACTATAATAAATTAAATTTGCTTTCCTACGAAAAAAACTTTTAGTTTATTAGTACATTTTATGGTGATGAGTTAGAAAACAACTTATTTGACAAATAATCTTTGACGTATTGAAAAGTGTTAAATATAAAGTCAGCAGCCTTTCCTAATAGCTAACAGTCATGCAGATTTTAATGAAACGAAGCATGGAGGGGAGGTTGTAGATATTTCAGTTATTTATGGAAATTTAATTTTCCTTGCATTGAGTGTAATAGAAAAGTCTAAAACTTTCTTCTTTCCCAGGCAACGTCTGGTATAATCAGCTAGTATATACGTACATATATATCGGTCCTTTTTAAACCCCTAGGAAGTGCTGTTTATAATGTATTTTATTCACAATTTCTTTTTAGTTTGATCACTCAAAAAATTTTAGATGTACAGTTTTCAAAATTAGTTTTTGTCAAATAGATTTATCTTATAATAATTTTTAGGCATTTTTAAAAACTTAATTGTGAAATATTGTAGGGCATTTATTGAACATGCCTTGTTTCTTTTATAATCATTAAAATATCCTTATCAAATAGTTTATGTCGTTATGCTGTGTGTTTAAAGTAGTTCCTTATAAAAAGTTACTTTGGTCCTTAGAAAGTCCTTAATTTTTGTTCTGGAAAAAGAATGGGAACCCTGACCCATGATAAGTCATAAGGTTCTTTGATCTCATTCCAATATCTCTGGGTGGTTACATATGTATTGTTTGAAACGTGCATATGTTTACGACGTACGGGCTACGTAGGCATATATGTACGGGCATATGTTTATAGACTCATTATTCCTCCCACACTATCACTCCTGAACTGACGGAGCAATCCCATCACACAATGTTCGCTTTCGACGCTTTCTTAGGTATGTCGAAATGATCGTGAAGTTCTTCCCAAATTTTTTTTCCACAGTAATTAATGGAAGTAAAGGAATGAAACTATCATTTCCACTACACCAGGTAGAATTTTTTGTTAATAGCGGTGATAAAATATTTCATATCAACAAAAAATAATCGATGATTAAATTTAAAATTATCACATATGCACCTAATCTAATATTTAAGTCAAATATTATTTACGTAATATCTTTGTTGAGTGATAAAACAAAATAATGCAGACCATATCTAAATAATTTAAAATAAAAAATGATTAAGATGGTTAATCGAATGACGTCATATTAGAAAAAATGCTTTTACCTATTATGTGATAAATTTAATCGCCTGCTCTTAACCGGGGAAATAGCACTTGCAATAATGGCATTAAATGATAGAAAAGGCTTTAAAGGGTGGATTTCGAAAGTTGCTAACCTTAACTCTTCAAAAATCCAATATGGATGACTCTATCCATTCCAAGCACAACCCCTTCGTAAATTCGAGGATAGACACAGATAACATAGGCTATTATTATATAGGGGATGGTGTCAAATTATCACGTGTAAGCCGCGATGCAGATGTACGCCATATTTGTGTCTAAAACTTTTGATGAGGCGATTTAGATCAGTAATAAAATCAATTACTACAAGAAGTAAAATGCTTGGGACTAAATCTGACCTCATCACATCTTTTGTAATGGACAGAGGACCATAAAAATTATTTCAACGTTTTTTTTTCGTCGTGTAATGTATTCTCGGGCGTGGTTCTGATCCCAGTCTCGGATTAGAATCACGTCTCCGTACGTGACTCTAAATAAGAATGTACCTTTGTGGAGTTATGAGTTCATAAGGGTCAGTGCCCAATTTGAAGGGTTTTCCACGTTCTCGGTTTCAAGGCGGTGTTAAGGAGATCAATTAGATTTTTATAACTATCCTTACTTATTTTAATATTTACAACTCATTTTTACTCATTATTACAGGTGTTGTTCTTTTGTTGGCAAAAAAGGAAAAGGTCCGCAAGCCATATCTATAAGCGAGAACTGCGACACATTTGGCATCTTGTTGCATGAACTGGGTCACGTGGTCGGATTCTGGCACGAACACATGCGGCCTGACCGGGACGAACATGTCAAAATCCTCGAAGAGAATATCAAGACTGGTGAGGATTTGATTCATTGCTATATCTTGCCTTACCTTTGTCATCGTCCTTCATTCATAGCCAAGATTAGCGTGAGAACGTCAGTAGTTAAGGCCTTAACTCTGTCAAATTGTAGTCCTTGAAAAAGCAACGCAATGATATTAAGCTATTATTGCATTATCTGCCTGACCGAGGCAGACAAGTTCAATCATCGAAGAGAACATGACGTGTGAGGGTGTGATTCCTTGCTATGTCTTGTTTTACTTTTGTTATCTGCCTTCCTGATTCATAGCCAAGATTAAAGTGAGAACGTCAGTAGTTGAGGTCTTATCTCTGTCAAACTGTATGCGTTGAAAAAGCAACTCATTGAGTTTGTTATTTTTCCTCGATAAAGATTGCAAGGATTTCTCGTGTGAAAGCCAAATTTTTCACCCCATTTATTTTGGATTAAGTGAACGGGATACACGGTATCTATAATTAAACTTTAAAGTTGTCTGCAGTCGAAATATTCTTCAGAATGTTACGAAATATTATGTAGAACATAAAGGGATGGTAATTTGTTTGATAATATAAAATAAGGTAGTTCACAATGTCAGTATTAGAAGGCATATTTAACGGCTTTCACATTTATATAACGTTTACTCTAGTTAAAAATTATTACAATACACGTTCAACATGACGACCGTGATTTTCAGCTATCATTTGAAATAGTAAGATAGCATGTTCTATAGTTGACCGCACTTTGTATGGGGAAAATCTTAAGAACAAGTCTTGAAATGCTGTCTTTGAGATCAGATATACTTTTTGGTTTATCAACTTTTAGAGTTGGGAGCACTTGAAACAGCTAGTCAGTCTTGATAAATCGAAAACTATACCTGATATGAAAGATAGCATTTCCCCGGGCTCGCTGATTATATCTATCAAAAGTCCCCAAAGCCGTAAGACAAGATGGTGCTCCTTCCCACATTAGCCTTCGTGTTAAAAACGTTCTAAGAATCTATTTACAGTAAACGTGTCATCAGCCGCCATTTTCCGAATGTGTGGCCACCCGATACCCAGAGCTCAACTCATTCAAGTTTTAGATTTGGGAAATTTGAAATATCTAGTCAGTCTTGATAAACCAAAAATTATACCCGATCAGAAAAATAGCATTTCCTCGGGCACGCTGATTAAATAAATCAAAAGCCCCCAAAGCCGTAAGGCAAGATGGTGCTCCTCCACACATTAGCCTTTGTGTTAAGAACGTTCTCAAAAATCTCTTTACAGTAAACGTGTCATCAGCCGCCACTTTCCTAATGTGTGGCCAACCCGATCCCCAGACCTCAACTCATGCAACTTTCAGATTTGGGAGCATTTGAAACATCTAGTCGATTTTTATAAACCAAAAACTATACCTGACCTGAAAGAGAGCATTTCCTAAGATGTTCTCATCATTTCCCCGGGCACACTGATTTCAACTGTAGAACATGGTATTTTACGATTTCAAATGGGAACTCAAAATAAAGGCCTTTATGTTGTAATAATTCTTTTTAAACTACGGTAAACGTTAGATAATTTTGTAATCCATTTAAAAAAAAATCATCTGGTGGCAAAATTAAAAGCTTTTTTTAATGCCTTATACAACACTTCGTAACTTTCTGAACAATATTTTGGACTGCAGACAACTTGTATAGCATATAATTTAAATATAATGTACAATTGGACCCCAATTTAACGTTTATTCGTGAAACTTAATAAAAATTAAGGCAAAACCCCGTTTTTAATGAAACTCAAGTTAACAAATTTTTTAAATTGCCAAATTTTTTAAGTTCCTGGGATAGACTTTAACGATTGTTACATCTGAATACGGACTGTATCCGTGCAACTGAAGCTAATGAAATTGTTCAGTTATCGAAATACCAGTGAATAGCTATTCTGACACAGGAATCTATAATCAAACACCTAGTGAAACTGTTACCTTTTCTAATGCTTTAAAGGGCTTGCAAACTGTTAAAACGTACATCATACAGCATGATGTAAATAGCGCAATGTTTTCTTCTCTTCATAAAGTCGAAAAAGAACTTTTTCGAGTCGAGAATCAAGGTAATAGTCAAATATCTCTTCCTCAGTACTTTCATATTTCAAATTAGTGTAAATACTTGGTGTACATCTTTTAGCTGCTGAATAAAAAAGCATAGTTTCTCTTTAAGGGTATTTTTGTGCAATTGCTTATTAGGACCCCATAAGTACAGGATTTTTTTATTTTTGGTTTTGAACCCTTATATTACAAATAATCCCGATTTAACGAAAAAATTAGGTCCCTATGATTTCGTTATATTGGGGTCCGACTATATATTAACATTGTGAATTATAACTTAGACTATTCAAAAATTCTAATAGTGTTTAGCATATCCAACTTAACATGAAACTACAATAAGTGGTCTATTTAACGAAATTTCTCATAACGGCTAATGTAGTCACCGATTGGTGAACATCCAGCTGCAATCATCGGTCTATTTAACGAAATTTCTCATAACGGCTATTGTGGTTACCGATCGGCAAACATCCAGCTGCTATCAGCGGTCTATTTAACGAAATTTCTCGTAACGGCTATTGTAGTTACCGATCGGCAACTATGTAATTTAAAGATATCGCCACATTCATATGCATTTTTGACAATACATTTTTAACCCCTTCCTTTACGATTTAATAATTAAAAACTGTGCGTAAAGTAACCATTTATTTTTTATTTAAAAAACTTTTTTCATTTTACAATTCTTACATATTCCTAATTAAAATCCACTTTTTACATAGTGTTAATATCATAAAAGGTATAATTAAGAAAATATCAAAGCAAAACATTAATAAGGTATACAGATAAGTCTTCAAGATAGTGGTACTTTTCAAAACAAAGTGCAAAGGAATACTGAATTGTTTACACCGCTGGGGAGTCTCACTTCTAATTCGATTCTTGTAACACAGACGGCATTTCTTAGTAGGTTTTCTGTTATTCTGACTCATCAATTTGGCAGTGACTTGTACCAAGAAATTCTAAATAAACAATATGTAATAGTGACCTGGTATTTCCACAAGTAACAAAAGTCTTGCTAAATTCAGTATACTAGAAATTATAAACTAAATTAATTATGATATTTAACATTAACTTTAGTCGCATGACGAGTGTAGCTCGTCATTGTGCGGTATGGAATGAAAAACCAATGGCGAGCTAGACTCGACATTTTACCGGAAGGGGTTACAGTTGAAATAACGCTATAAAACTCATTTTTACAAAACAAATATTTTGCGAACTGTATTTAAATGCAATTTGAATTTGTATTGTTTATTACTGCCTGATACGGAGTATCAGTATCGTATTCTCTAAGTATTCAGGTGTAGAACGAAATATCTATAACGAAATGTACTTAATACGATGATTAATGACAGCAGTATTTGAGCTGAATTTTCAATTCGTTTTTCATTGAGAAACGAAGTCTTTTGTGGAATTTTGAATACAATGTGCGAATAATGATTGATGTTACATGGTAAAAAATGAAGATTTTAATATATTCCGAGTACAAAGAAATCATGTGATGTACACAGGATCATCATTTTTCTAAACCACTGTTCTGGTACATCTTTTTTCACGATTCTACGATTAGGCTATAACGTGGTTTCTAGCCTTACATCAGTCGTTCGACTAAATGAAACATTTTTCATCATGGTTCTAATGTATTGTGACTATAGCATTCAAAGTAATTCAATACAACTTTCCTTTTTTAAATCTTCTTACTTGGCCGAATTTTAACTTTGATTTCCTTATATTCGATTACTTTTAAACAGGTTAATAATCTGAAGCATTTATTTTTATTAAAGCATGTATCACAAAAAAATTGTCAGTCGCGAATGTGTAATCTAAAATTTTTACTTTGGAAATTAGTGTAATTCTTTTTTTTCTGTTCTTAATCTTTGACTTGTTCAAACCGGTGTTCTTATACACGCTTTTCTACTTTTCAGATGAGAAGTACAACTTCTTAAAACTGACTAAAAACGAAGTAGATTCACTGGGGTTTCCATACGACTACGCCAGCATCATGCATTATAGCCGAAGAACCTTCTCCAAGGGAATTTTCGTGGACACCATATTACCACACGAAGACCCACAGGGAAAAAGACCACAGATTGGACAAAGGAATGGGTTGAGCAAAGGGGACATATCCCAGACAAATCTACTCTATAAATGCCCGAGTAAGTACTGTGCTTACAGTCTGACCAGTGGTAGTTGTTGGAGTTGCAAATCGCGAGTAGGCCAGTGTCGATTTGTGGTCATAAAGATCTGACGGAGTTCTGGTCTCACTCAGGCTATTTCCCCCTCAAATAACAGATGAAAGACATACGTTAGTCATTAAAAAATGTTAAAATTATTGGAGTAATTTCACCCGAGGGTGTTCTTATATTGCAATTGAGATGTGGTACAAGCAATTTCCACGTCATAATTTCGTCAAGTCACCAGGAATGGGTATTCAATATCATAAATTTCCCTGTGACTTGATCATGATGCGAAGTCGCCTGCTGCATATTTTGAAAGCAGTTCGTCTTTTTTCGTTAGGCCTTTATCTTCAGAAATTATACAGGTTTTACAGACTTATTTTGGTCAATTTAACTTATTTTTTATGAATTGTTTTAGTATTTTTTCCATCTTTTAATTAAAATTTATTGTTCTTTTATCTTTTACCTTCTAATGTTTCATCATTTTACCTTTTACGTACCTATCCTGTGTACTTGAGTCTATATACAGCAGACATGTCTGTAATTTTTTAAAATTGGTGCGGTTTTACCTTTGTTGGTTTTAGCTTGTTCTGTTATTGGATTAGGACACTTTTATCAGTTATGTCTTATTGTATTTATAAAAAAACACCTTGTACTTGGCGCTTATGTCCTAAATAGAACATTGAGCCGTAAAACTCCAACCAACCAACCAGAAATTATACAGGAATCGTTTAGTAGTCAGCTGCAGGTGCAGAAAGTGCCTATCGCTCATCTGTACTCTGTGTGTATGTTCATTGGTACTCCAGAGCGCATTCATACCATATTTTGAATTTCCTGTATAGTACTGTATGACGCTTTACCTGGTTTTTAGTTTTATAACCTGAAATTGGCTGTTCGGAAATTGGGATTATCGCAATTAATAAAAAGTACAAATCATCAAGGGTCGGGTTGTACAATATTCTAGTCTAACCTTATGTTTAAAGTCAAAGTACGTAAGTACTGCGCTCAAATACTTAAAGTCGAACCTATGATAGTTGTTGGAACCTATAATTATAAATTACGAGCGATACTGTCGCACTTTGTGGTCATGATGATCTGACGGATATCTTACCTCACTCACAAAGGTTATTTCTATCGCAAATCACAATTGATGTTTATAAAATAAAACATTTAGCCAACCAATGTTTAAGAACCAGTTAACGCCGGGAGGATATCTATTGAATATAAGAGGAATATCATCAGTCTAACTTATGTACACTTAAGAGTACAATATGAAATTCGAAACAGCTAAATAATTCACCCTGTCCCCTAGTAATTGACGGGTCGTAGTCTGAAGGATCATAGGATGAAATTCATAAAAAAACTTTCTAGATCGATATTGTTGAAGAGTGGCTGAGAAATATTGGAGTCAACAAATGCTACAGCTAGATGATGGAGGAAAATTGCCCTGGCCAGAAACCGGATCTAGTGCTTGAAAATAAGACACTTTCTTGATACGATTTATTTCATGTACACATAAAACTCTAAAGTTTAATAATAGTTATAAGTCTTAAAATGCTTAGCCAAATAGAAGAATTAAAAATAATTGAAGCATGCAAATTAGGCATATATTTTTTATAGTGCTGCCATGTTCTGTTCAAGAAAAAAGTTTTAAGAAAATGACAAATTAAGTTATCCGGCCGTGGTGGCTCAATCGGTAGAAGCGATTTCGTAACAGGAGTGTAACGGTATTTCGGCTCCAGCCGGCCATAGAACAGCTGCTCAACAGAGCCTCAAACGATATCTTTGGAGGTGGCATGCCAAGCTTAGGGATGTCTTATCTTTAGCTTCCTAATCGTGATTACTCCTTCATGAGGTTAAGTCATTCTTCAGCCCTCGTGGTTCATCGCTCGAAGTAAAGATGCATTTTACCCTTAGACAAGTTGCATATTGCAACGAGATTTATTGAACATGGTGTAGGCTTTCTTGCACGAGGGGATTGAGTAACAACGAAACAGCGGCTTTAATGTGTTGAATTGACAATTGAATCATATTTTATTACATAAATAGTCAAAAAGTCAAATATTCATTACAGCTATCTAATCAGTAAGAATTGGAATTACTTACGAATGGATCAAAAATAGGAATGGAATTACTTTATGAATTTGACAGTTTAGATTCATCCAAGTGTTTAAAATGTCCTACCCAACTAAATTTTAAATTTAGGTTTAAAATTTCGCATGAGTTAGTCAAATTATTAAAAAAATAGCAAAAAAGTAGACCGTAGTGCTCCAAATTAAACAAAAGATAACTTCATGAAAAACGCAATACTCATCACAATTATAAATAGCATTTATTTCGTAGAAAGATGTTCTTGCGTTTCAGTCATTTGTAATTAAAAAAATTAATGAGCAATAAATCAATTTTTTAATTGACAGCTTATTCATTATTTGCTCTTTTGCTTTAAATTAAAATTTTAGTAAGTTGTCTTGGTGACAAGTTATAAGATTCAGATATCACCACTAAAGGCACAATTCTGCAGAAATCTATTCAGGTTCTTGCATATGAAGATAAAATTGATATTGTTGGGCGAAGAAAACAGGATGTGGTTGAGGCATTTATTGCACTTGAGAGTGCTGATAGGGTTATGGGCGTAGCAATAAACGAGGAAAAAACTAAGTTTTTAGTGGTGAGTCAATACATGATATACAGTCACTTAATTTTGGAAACTATATTTTTGAGGGAGTCACCCAGTTTAAATACTTGGGCACACTTATTACCAATAGAAATGAGATAGACTGAAATTAGTAACAGAATTTTGATAGCAAATAGGTGCTATTTTGGTTTAAAGAGCCAAATAAAATCTAAACTCCTCTGCATCAATACAAAAATAAACCTATACAAAAGCCTTATGAGAGCGATCATTTTATTTGGCAGTTAGACATGGGCAATTAACAAAACGGAAGAAAATAGGTTACTCATTTTTGAAAGAAAATTCATTCAGTCAATATTTTGAGCAGTAAAGTAAAATAATACATGGAGAGGTTTACATAACCATGAATTATATACTAAATACAGACAACCTAACATCTGGAGACTTATTAAATCCAACAGAATTGGATGGCTGGGGCATGTTTTCAGACGGACCCAGTTAAAAACTTAACTTTTTCAAAGATTGAGGGTACAAGAAGAGGTAGACCAGCAACAAATTGGTTGGATTGTGTGGAGAAAGATTTGGAGATCTTGGGTATTAATAGATGGAGAAACCTTGCAAAAAGTAGTGCTGTTTGGAGGAAGCAGACAAATCCTTGGCCTGTATCAGGCTGTAGCTCTGCTGAAGAAGTCTTGGTGATAGAACAGTAAAGTAAGAGTTTAACACTAACAGAATTCACTCAAGGGTTAACTGTTTTCACTACAATGCTTTGTCTGACTCTAGATTAGCCGAATTATGAACAAATTGGTAGGGCACTGTTCTTCCGTACCGAAGTCAGTGAGCTCAAATTTCATTCCTGGAAGAGATGTTTGAACCTTCCCAGAATGGCTCTGCCTTAACACTCTAAATTATATTTAAATTTTGTTAGCAGCAGCTCTCAACGCTTTACCGGCTCTCAAGATTTTCTCCTTGCCTACCTTTTATTGACCGTCACCTCTAAATTACTCCTTTTCCAAATTTTAAACTTAAATTTTACTCAGTTCACCTCGATTACTTTTCACCTTTCGGCCGGGGATAAGGCCATCTGGATAAGGTGCCCCTTAATTTCCGCTTACATCGGTGAGGCTCTCAAAGCTTTTAAGTATTTTATTTGAAATATTCTTAAGCTAAAAAAATAAGGTAATTTAATTAAATAAGACATTCACTGAAATGCGGTTTTATTTACAGTATTTCATGCCTCACTAAAAGTAGTTTGTCTGCCGATGTTACTTACCCCATTCTGACGTCGCTACACCCCATTGGCGTCACAAAGGGTTTTTTTAAAGCCCAGGGCAGGGCGACACTCTGTCCAGGTTTTTGACACTACACTACGAAGGGTTGTCGCTCCGACCACGCCTTGAGATGTCCTAGGTGATTGGAAGGTCAAACGCGAAAACAGAACGGTCAGTGAGGCGCCACAGCAGGAACCAATCGGAGTCTACCAAGAAGACGATGAGGGAAGAAAGGCCAATGGGAAGAGGCAAAAGGTGACGTCAGGAGACGCGAGTGTTTCGCTGGAGAGTCTCCAGAAAGCAGAACGAACAGAGGTTGAATTTGCGGAGGGTTTTTTTTTGTGAGAGTTTTTCCTCCAGCTTTTGTAGGACTCAAGGAGGTCCAGTGGTACCCCTGTACAACGGTATCTGTCGACACCTGTCCTCAGATTGTTTTTTAGGTTCGCCTTGAACCTGGGACTTTTAGGTCCAGAACAGCCCACCTGAGCTCTGTGATTTCCATTTGGAAAATTTGTACATATTCCATTTTAATCAAGAATGTTATTGTTTCTAAGCTGTAAGTCGTGTCATAAGCACTTCGACACCCACACGCTACCCGAGGATCCCGTGACGGTACACCATGGTGCAGGAATGTCTGCACCAGGTCCAATAAACCCCGTTGAAAAATATGCAACTATCTATGGCTAAGGGGTAATATACAACTTCACTTTGAGCAAAGAACCTAGTAGGGCTGATGATGACTTAACCTCAAGACTGGATCCTCTTAATTTAGAAGTAAGGATCAAGAAGATCCCATCTTTGGCCACCAACTCCAGCGATATCAGTTGAGAACGTGGAGGACATTGGTGAATGTTATGCCGGCTCGATCCTCAATCCCATTACTCACCGGTTACGAGGTCACTGCCTTTACCGATTGAGCTACCACGGTTCATTTGTCTTCTTTCTCCAGTTATCTTTTTATTTGAACATCTATTGGTTTAGATTTGGAAAAGTCAAGTGAGTCTCACATAGGAGCTTCTAAGATAAAAACCGATGTCAAGTCACACTCGACATAAAAGTGCCAATAATTAAACAGTAAGTTACTGTATCTTTCGCCCTTGTGAACAAGGTGGATCTCCAGCGAGATCGAGCATTGATCCTGTTACTCGACCTACCGGTTACGAGATTGCTGTGACCCCAAAATCCTGTACTTATATCTTACTCATATATGAATGAGTATCTGAGGCTTTGATTCTCAAAATTAGCTTGCGTGTTTTTAATGCTTATAAACAGGTCTGAATCAGACGAAAACATCATATTCCAGTGTATTAACATATTGTGTGCGGGTATATTTCGCAGCGGAATTGTACCGATCGGGCGTTTTGCGCGTAAATTTAGTTATTCAGTTAAATCTCAATAGATCGAAAATTATTTCATTTTTAAACAACTTTTCGTATTTTATATTGAATTATATAAACAAATAAATAACAACCATAAGATTTTTGTAAACAAAAAAATATTTTTTTTTGTGGATAAATTTATAATATTATTGTAAATATGTAAAATCTAATACAAATAGTAGTATATAGTTTTATTTTTTCCTGTTCTGTGGTTCACCATAGACTAATATAAAAACTAGTTTTTTATTTGTCTAAATTTTTCCAGAATCTATGTAGCAGACAAGAACATTCGGCTTCGTTTTCCTTTATATACCGTTATTTTTTTTCACACAAACCATGTTTTTATACTAGCCTTTACTAGTAGGTGAGCCGCGCTCAAGTATCAATCATCGGAAAACGTACTAGTACGTATCCCGAGCTGAAGTATCAATCGTCAGAAAACGTACTATTTTTCAAGTATCAATGTCAGAATTAGTCTTTGTATCAAACGTAGCATCAGAGTGACCCGAGGTCAAGTATCAATCATCGGAAAACGTACTAGTACGTATCCCGCGCTGAAGTATCAATCGTCAGAAAACGTACTAGTACGTGACCTCAAGTATTCTGCATACAATGTGTTAAGATAAAACTCGCTTTAAACCACCCAGCATTAGGTATGGTTCATGCATGTAAAGTTACTTTATTTCCTGTTAAGTCTTCTTAAACAGTCTACTGTAATTGACTTTATCCAATCCAGTAATCTTTTACTAGAATTCATCAATCTCCATATTAATGTTGTTTTGAATCTTTTACGTGAGCTTACTTGAATATCTAAGGCATTGGCCCTGTGGAACTAAAAGTATAGTATTGGTATAATATTGGTACTTGTATTCATAACAGCCCACTTTGTCTAAACAGTTCCCCCAAAGTCCCAATCTAAGCTTATTGTTCGTTTGCCATCGACTAACTTTGACGGCACGAATCCTTCCCTTCGCATTTTCTTACATCCCTGTCCAATCCATTCTAAAAGACTTTTTTTCCCCTGTGGGCAGAAATATCACTCCAGAAATACTGTTTTTAACGTGTCATAACAAAGGAATTTCCCCTACCTGCCATGTCTTCTTACCCTAAAGTTATTATTGTTTGTTTTGATAAGGTTGATTTGAATAAAATAATGAAGAGAATTTTATTGAAAGAGTAAAACGTTAATGCTGGTTAAAAAAACAAAAGAAAGATGAAATTGAAATGTGTAAAAATTTGTAAAAATGTTTATTTGTTAAAATATAAAGTAAGATGGTCAATAATAAGGGTAGTTCAATAATCTTAACATAAGTCATTTTAACACTTTGACTGCCATGGCTATCATATGTGATATCCAGTGATATTTCCGTTGAGACACTGGCTATCCGATATGATAGCCATGGTGTTTTAACACTTCAGGCCATGGCTATCAAAGATGTTATCAGTTACATGAAAATCGTATTGGAGTTTGATTGTTGGGCTCCCTACGATGTGTTAGGTATACGTGGTTTGCGCAAATTGGTATATGTGACGATTTTATGAGCTAAGTTTTATGAAAAATTAAATATTTGGAACATGCAACAAAAAAGGAAATATATATATAAATAGAGAGAGTTTGTTTTAAAATATTGTTTGTTTTGAAATACTGTTTTTATATATAGTTTTATGTTGAAAAAATACAAATTACACAAAAAAAAAGTTTGGCCCCGTTGTGAACATTTGCAATTTTGGCTTGGCAGTCAAAGTGTTAAGTGTTGGTACAAAATGTATGAAGTTGTAATGGAATTCAAATGAGTATCAATTGTAATTGCCATTTAGATTTGAATTTTGATTTAATATTATCAACTTAATATACTTGAATTTTACCACTGTTTCTATACTTAATTTTTGTCAATGTATCTACACTTAATTTTTGCCACTGTTTCTATACTTAGTTTTTGCCAATGTTTCCATACTTCATTTTTTTGCCCTTTTATTAATATGCGTCTCAAAAAGAAATTTTTTTTTTGCTGTCGATGGGGAGGAGTATGAGAGTGCAGCTATGTTTTACATACGGTTTGCGAAACCGATTTGCTATCTGCACTCGCACGTTGTGGGTTGCATGCCCAAGTATTTTTTCGCGATTCCAGGAAGCGTGTGGTGTGCAAACGATTGCACTTAAACTTCACCAAGTTTTGGAGAGTTGTGATTGGTCTCCAGGAGCGGTTCAAGATAATCCTTGGAGTCCCGGTCCTTCTGGACAGAGCCGGGAAAGGACGCATTGCGCAAAGGACAATGGAACAAAGAACGCATCAGCACAGAATAATGGAAAAATTTTGGGTTGCTGGACTAGCTCAGAAGGAGGAAAAGAGTGGACTTTGGCAAATTTTTCTTTTAGGTGTAGCACGTGGAGTGCTTCTTTTACTTTTTAATATTCTTACACATTTTTTAGCATATTTCCTTGTCTTTTTTTCTATATTTGAATATTGTGATATAGATCAGTGACATTTTACTATAATTAAAGATGACATAAAGCAAACTTGGGTTATCAATGGCTTTGAAATAACAACAGCAATGTACTACACCACAACAAAGTGATCGAATAAATATTCGGGCAGTAACCAATTCAACTTCCATCTGACGTTGCCATTTTGTTCATTCCAGAGTGCGGTGCAACCCTCCAGACTCCTTATGGTAATTTCTCTTTTATTCATCCCAATTCATCCCTGCCGTCAGAGGCTGAATACTGTGAATGGCGGATAACTGCAACTAGGGGTGAAAGCATCTTGCTTATTGTAGCCTATGACATCTTTATCTCGAAGAACTGTGAAACGGACTATCTGGAAGTGAGAGACGGATACTCGAAGGAATCACCAGCGATAAGTTAGTGGACATGGGATATTTTATTTACTCTTTAATTTTAATTAAATTTTTTTTGCATTTATTTGTATTTCTATGGAAATTTATTGTATTTCTATTAGATATAATTAATAGATTTATTGTATTTCTATTGGAAGTGGAAAAATACTCTTAGTTTAGCATCTTCCTAGAACACTGGAAGACTCGCAAGGGCTGTGTGTGTACGATAGAGAGAAATATACCAAAGTAATCTTTGGTTACAATCAGGGACTGGTTTATACCCTTGGATGTCCCGGGCCAAAGCTTCATATGGGCATCAAAGCTCCCTTACATCTTATCTTTTGCATTTAGTTGTATTTCTATGGAAATTTATTGTATTTCTATTAGATATAATTAATAGATTTATTGTATTTATATTGGAAGGGGAAAAATACTCTTAGTTTAGCATCTTCCTAGAACACTGGAAGACTCGCAAGGGCTGTGTGTGTACGATAGAGAGAAATATACCAAAGTAATCTTTGGTTACAATCAGGGACTGGTTTATACCCTTGGATGTCCCGGGCCAAAGCTTCATATGGGCATCAAAGCTCCCTTACATCTTACCTTTCTCGAACTCGAGAGTGATTTTATTTTATAACCTGCTATATCAGTTTAAGCCAAAGAATCAACCTAACATTTTATTTAAAGTCGGCTCTTAAGGTAGTTTTACCTTCTCAATTTAGTAAAACAGTTTTATTCCAAATTCCACATCTATAAGGTTATTTTGGTACCAAAAACTGCAAAATCCAATAGGAACTCAAAATTTCAGATTTCGGGTGCTTCTCGTTCCAGATTTTTTGCGAAGAAAAATCAACTTAACATTTTATTTGAAGTAGGTGTAATGAGGCGATTTAGATCAGTAATATAATGGATTAATACGAGAAGTAAAATGCTTGGGATTTAAATCTGACCTCATCACATCTTTTGTAAAAGGGAGAGAACAAAAAAAATTATTTCAAAGGCTTTCGTCTTTTGCGGGATTCTGATCCCACTCCCAGATTAGAATCGCGTCTCCGTACATAACACTAAATAAAAATGTAGCTCTGGAGTTATTTATGAGTCCCTAAGAGACAGTGCCCAATTTGAAGAGATAAGGTTTTTCCACATTAGCTTTTTCAAGGCGGAGTTAAGGATACCAATTAGATTTTTACAACTCTCCCGATTGGACGAAAAGAAGTAAGAGGGGACAAAGAAGAAATTAATATAAAAATAAGAAAAGTCTAGAAAGAAGGGGGTGTTCGAGAGTGATGTCGAATCAAGGAGGGCAGAAGTCGGAGGAGACGATGTGACAGTGAGACTTCGGGAGTCCAAGGAGAATAGCCTTGAGTTCGACAGAGACTCCGGAAACGTTTGGAACCTCTCGTGGCTAACAGCAGTGTTCCTGTGTCAAATATTACGGCCGCACCTCAAATACTCTGAAGGAAGCCCCTGACCAGACCGTACATATATTAGGTCATCTATCTATCTATCTATCTATCTATCTATATATATATCTATATCTATGTGTCTGTCTGTATATGTGTCTGTCTGTCTGTATATCTATGTGTCTGTATATCTGTGTCTGCCTGTATATCTGTGTCTGTCTGTATATCTATGTGTCTGTCTGTATATGTGTCTGTATATCTATGTGTATGTCTGTCTATGAGGGGGGGGGGGAAATGTAGTTAAAGATTTTTTTTCTCTCTCAGAAGAGGTGAATTTGTAAATTGCTGTCACTGATATGGTTGGTATTTCAATCTTTTAAATATTACACACATTTAAAATGTTAACATTGCTTCAAAGTATTTTTAAGCAAATAAAAGCTTACTTTTGGCTAAAAATTACAGTATAAATTTAATTTACTGACTTTTGAAGCCCACTAACATACACACTACAGTTTGTCATTAACAAGAGAAAATTTATGTTTTCCGTTAGTATGCCGGAAAACATAAACTAATTCGAAGATGTACCAAAAAAAAAAACTGTCTTTTTTTAAATTTGGAATCTTCCTGGAGTGGGGGCCCTAAATCCAATAAATATATATATATAATATATATATAATATATATATACATATATATGTATATATACATATATATATATATATATATTATATATATAATATATATATATGTATATAAATCAGCCCCTGGTTACAATTATTTTCCCTTATACGAGGCGCACCAAGAAAGTAAGTTTCCCTACTTAAAAGTAAAAAGAACTCTCTTTCAGGAACATATTTGTAAACGTGGCGAGCGGTCGCGCTTTTTCTATGTCCGATGTCCGTCACACCCTAGTCATTTGGGTATAACTTCGCATGGGTCTCGTGTAAGGAGAAGGTATGGAGACGAAAATATCAGCCGTAGAGGATTAAAATTAATAATGTTGATTTATTACAACACAAAACATTTAAAGAAATATTAAAATGTATAAGTAAAGTCGTCCAGAGAGGAGATTACTCTAGACAACCTTCTCTCTTCGAAGTTCAGCCGAGAGTCCCCTCCCGCTTCTTTTCCAAAAAGGAACCTCGGTTTTAGGGGAGATCGACCCCCTCCTCTTTGACCTTCGTCCTTGGAGTCGCCGAAACGCCCTTTGGCGCCCAGTCGACGCCGTCACACAAAGCACGATTTCTTTTCTCTGTCGGTGCGTTGACAAAAACGGCACACTTGACACCACTAATTGCGTCAAAAAGACCATTACTGGTACAATACTGCAATTGTTCAAAAGAATAAAAATTCTCCCGACCACCGACAGAGGCGGACGTGACTCTTACAATATTTATTGACATGCACAGCAATGTTTCAGCTATTTTTCAACATTCACCAGCAGAATTGAGACACTTGGCGTATTGTGGGATCAACTTTTGTATCCCTTTGTGGTAGAACTCTGCCGACTGTGAATGGAACCAGCCTTCCTGTCCAAGAACACCGTGCACATCTCTTGAATTTAGTCCTGACCGAAGATATACTATGACGCCAATGCATTAAGCTTCTTGTTTTCCTTGGTAAAGTGCAAAATTGAAGTGTCATTGCCCGTGACGATCCTGTCGAGGAACTCGTCTCCGTCATCGTGAGCAGAAATGTTAGAGCTGCTCCTAAGCTTTGAATTTTTTGTTCGGGTGTCAGTTTTGGCTCAGAGATCTCTCAGAACTGACGATGAATTTCAATTGGTCCATTGCTTTGTGTATTCAAGATCATTGACTCAACCTTGCAGGTGGCGGGAGAAGGATTTTAGTTTCCATATCGGACCACTGTTACCACGCTTCTGGCAGGAGTCGGGACCTGTCCAGCTGGCATATGATTGGAACGTCAGAGATCTGTTACGCATGCGCAATTGACACGGTTAATTAAGTTTACTTTAAAGGAGAAGACATCGGGAAACTTGCTTTCTGGATGCGCCTCGTATATTTTTTTTCCAGTTATAGCTTTTGATCTGATATTGATGTCCTTTTAGGGAGGATGTGTGGAAGTAAAGAAGCTGATATCATTCTTAGCAGCAAACACCGTATGCTCGTTATCTACCGAAAGTCGAAGAATCATGTTAACCACGAAGGTTTCTTTGCCATTTACACAGGTAGGATTCTATCTGTTTCAGCACATTACTTTTTCTTGTGATTTATTTGTATTAAGGGATTTGTGCGATATTCTCGGTGAAAACATAAATGGAATCTGAGGAACCCCTAGAGGCAGTTTGACTTTGAGAAATCGTAAATTACAAAATTGAATTAACCCACCGAGTGGAACACATCGAGGAAAAAAGTCTCCAAAATATATGCTAAATGTTAACTGTGTCAGTGGCCAAAGCGTTCTATGATTTTTACTTCACCCTTTGTCGACTAGAATGGAATACGGGAAACCCACCCTCGTCATTGTCCCTTTACTTCCGGTTATAAATATATATTTAAATAGATATTATAGATTGCTAATTTTTAATACACATAAAGCTCGTTGAATCTCGAAGATCATCCCATAAGAAATATTGGATTCTACTAAATGTTCTTTGAGAGACTTGTTTATATTTTTTACGAAAGTCATCCAAGATATTTAAGTGGTGCAATTAGAGATACATTTTTTACCGCGAACGAAATACTTCGAAATAGAGATTTGCAGAGCCATGAAAAGCTATCAGTGTCTTTGTGCCTCAGTAGGTAGGGGTGCATCCCTCAATAAATGTCAGTCAAAGAGGTGTGCAGTTCCTAAACAATCCACCTGACCCTATTATCGCAAAAGTTCATGAGTGAAAGAACTAAAGCAAAAATGTACATTCCATCCATTTTTGGAGCTTTTTTGGAAGTCAAAAATTCAAAAGACTTCATCGGTTTGGAGGAATTGTACGTGTGAACCGCTTAGAGGGTTAACCGCTTCCCTTACAAATATTTTTGAAAAATACTTGCAAAAAATAATCACATTTTTTTTAATTTTATCATTAAATACAAGAAAATGAGACAAAATATATAATTTTGGGTTGAGATTTTAATTTCTTACAGGTGTAAAAGCATTTAGTTAGGTATTCATCTACGTTCGGAGAACATTTTTTTTAAACATAGAAAATAATCCGACCCAATTAATATTAACCTTTTCTTGAAAGAAGGAAATAGGAATTTTAAATATCTCAGTTACTTTCTGCTACAGAAATAGAAGCATTTTATATTACGGTTCTTAGAGCAAGTTGGATCTTTAAAGATAATAGAGAACGAGAATTATAAATATGTACATTTAATTATCGCAAAAAAATTAGGTTAACCTCGAAAAAATACCTTATGAAGAATGTTTAATCTTATTCAACATATTTTTGTAATTAGAAATGTATGTGTACTGTCAATACACATATATATACATATATATATATACACATATATATATATATATATATATATATATATACATATATATATATATGTGTGTGTGTGTGTTTTAAAAAAAAAAGTTCAGAGAACTTTTTTCTTTGAACGTAGAAAATAGTTCATGTTTTTACATTTTTAGTACATATATATACATATATATATATATATATATATACATATACATATATATATATATATATATATATATATATATATATATATATATATATATATATATATATATATATATATATATATATATATATATATATATATATATACTTAATCTATGCAAAAAAAATAAATTGCACTTAAAAATTTATTCCTGGAGAAGTTTTTATAAAATGTCTAATAAAATAAGAAAATTTAGTAAAAAAAAATCGGGTTATTTTCAAAAAGTCTAATTTTTTAATAAATTAAATTATTTCAATATTTTTTGATTCAACACATTTCTTATACACTGGACTAGTGAATCCCCTAAAATCTGTACTTAATTTACATTTGGTAAAACAGTTAGTCAATCAAAATCATACAAATTGAATTTTTAACGAATTTTTATTACCTTTATATCGAACTATGAGTGTAACATCATTAAAAATTATCCAAATTTAAAGCTTTTAGGTCATTTACTAGTAAATACTTTCAAAAGCATTCATAATAATTTTCAACAAAATGTTTAAAAAATTTTTTGAGAAATCGCATTTCGAGTTTCAATATTTTATTAAAAATACCGTTCTCAGAAAAATGCATTTGAAGTTTATGAAAACAACTTTAACTATTAAAAAAATTATGTTTCAAATTCCCCAAACTTTCTTGCTTCAAAACTTTATAATTCCCAAGTTGCTAATTATTAAAAATACTAGAAAAATGTTTAAACTAATCTTTACGAAAATTTAAAAAGTTTTGTTCAACAAATGCTCTTTAAAAGGCTTTAAATTCACAACTTCCGGTTCCGAAGTCGCTACTTCTGTTTTGTTTTGACAGCTGTCACTGATGTTTAAACAGCTGTAACTTTTCTTTAAAATGCCGTAGAGACAAAACAAAAACAGATTTAAAAGCCTAAAAGTTGAAATTTTACAAGAGAAAAATAAAAAAAATTTTTGATTTTTGGCAAAAAATGACATTTTTAACGTTGACGGATACCTTAAGGAATGTATATCATCCGTACAGAAAAATCTGGACTATAACCGACCTTTTTTTCGATTTCTAAATTTAGAAAAAGTCTGTGAAACATAATTCTTTACATTTATCAAGTTGCACTGGTTTTAGAATAGAATTAGAGTCAGTTTTTTTAATATAATTTTAATTTTAAAATGTAGTTAGTTTTGTCTATTGAAGTAGACGTAGACGTACAAGGGTACATGGCACCTAGGATCTAATAGCTCTCTATTCAAGATGTCGGCAGTAGTGTGTTTATTTAAAAAATTTTTGCAAAAAATGCTTTTTAAAAGGCTTTAAATTCACAACTTCTGGTTCTGAAGTCGTTATTTCAGTTTTGTTTTGACAGCTGTAACATTTCTTTAAAATGCCGTGGAGACAAAACAAAAACAGATTTAGAAATCTGAAAGTTGAAATTTTATAATAGAGAAATAAAGCAGTTATGATTTTTTTTCAAAAAATGAAGTTTTCAACTTAGACCGATATTTTAATATTAGTTTACTATCATGAGTTATCTCTGGCAAATGGATAAAACTTAAATATTTGTCTTTGTATGATAGTTTTTGAAGTAAGTGACAACACAAAGTGATACCTGATATTCTGTGCAATAGTATCTGGTCTCTTTTCTTATTGGTGTTACCGGTATTGAAATGAAGAACTCAATACCGGTACTTGAGAAGAGCAAGGTTCTGGTAGTGATTGACATGAGTACTATAAAGTGAAAGCTGTAGATGAAAAGTAACTGAAGTTCCATATATAAAAATGACAAACTATTTAAAAGCGAAAACAAGTAGATTTATTTAAAATCTTAAAATAACATATTTTACGATGTCCGCCTACGTGCCGGGAAAAATGCACAAGTGCAAAAAATCATCCACGGGTTCAGCAGCAGACCTCGCACACAAATTAATACAATCATGCGGATTCTTCCCCCACTCAACTAATCTAAAAATTACACAGGCCGTAGATGTGGAGTAACAGTTGATGTCACATTTGCATTTGCCGTGCAGGCGTTACGACCAAACATACAGCGAGAGTCAGCTCCCTTAACACTAGAATTACGGAAGGGGTCATTTTGACACCTAGCGAACTTTTATCTCTGACAGCTCTTCTATTTTTTGTAAATATCTTAATCCTTTCTTGGCTTTTCCTAAATCATCGTGATTTACGGAACAATAAAGATTTCAAGAAAATCTTATTTATATTTTAGCCCTAACAAATGATTATACCTAGAAATACGGCAGGATATATACTGATGTTGAATACAAGTGTAAACTTCATAATAACTCTTTCACTGTTTTATTAGCAGAACTGGAAGCATTCATAGCGGTGTTGTACGTAAGGGGACATTAGCCGCCAAGGACTTACCAATTCTTAGTTTGTGGTCCAAGACTTGGGGACCAGAGTTTTTGCATGAAACTATGAGTAGAGATAGGTTTCCGGAAATTATGAAATTTCTTCGTTTTGAAAATAAACTAACAAGGTCTTCACGTTTGCAGTGGGATAAATTTACACTAATATCCGAGGTATGGAATACTTTTATAGAAAACTAAGTTTTGCTACAAACCAAATGAAAATATTACGTTTGATGAACAGTTATTCCCTACAAAAACAAGATGCCTTTTTTTGCAGTATATGCCTAAAAAGCTCGATAAATTCGGAGTAAAATTTTAGCTAGAAGTAGATGTTAGGACAAAATACTTATTAAATGGATTTCCATATTTAGAAAAAGAAGAAATGAGACAAAGTGATCAAAGTTTAGCAGAGAAAGTAGTGAATCGTTTAGTTGATCCTACATACCTGCAAAGTCTGTATATTTTTGAATACAAACTGTGGTTGTCATAATTTACATTATTTTAATTTATTTTTCACAAATATATTATATCATATAGAGAAATATGCAGATATCTTATCAAGGGGTGAAAATGACACCCGCCGTAATTCTAGGTATACAAAGACCACCGTAATTCTAGTGTTAAAGAATGACGCTCAAATTGGCGGTAAAATCTGCCTTGGTTAACTTTAAAAAAACAAATTGCCGGGATTCACCGGAAGTTGAGAAGGTGCCGATCGGGTTGCAACTTTTAACAAGTGGCTTGCCTCTGAAATCTGTTTTACGGCAGCACAGAGTACATTGTCTCATTGGATTGGGGTTTTTTTTTCAGTAGCAGGAATAACATCTGGAAAATGCAATAAGGTTAACCTGAGTGGTAAATTAATACTGGGTCTTTTTGATGTAGCAGAAAACTCGTCAAGATGGTTTTCTGAAATAAGTTTTTAATCAGTTCAAAACACGTGACCAGTTCCGTCAAAAGGACCGCGAAACCAACAAAACTTATCAAACTACCTATCAAAGCCGAATATTTCCTTTCATTTCCTCCAGATTAAGTAAAAACGTGATAAAACAAATCGTACAGAGAAATTCTGATTCGCCAGAGTTTTATCCGGATAATAGCTAACTGCAATATATATGAATCAGAGATAACTCGGGATAATCAGGCTAGCTGTTAACAAAAATAGACAACGATGTTCGCATAACATCTATATTTACCTGCAGCTTGGAATAAAAGAATCCCGAAAGGCATCTTGTTTAGGACGTTGAGATAATGAAATACTAATTAATTGCATTTAATTTCATTTTAGATTTTTTCATTGTGTTCTATCCATTTACACTTTGCATATATCGCCAAAAAAGAAATATATTTTCTAAATAAGAAACTTTATCTTCCAGGTGTTTGTGGTGGCGATGTTATCAAAGAGGAAGGTACACTGTACAGTCCCAACTATCCTGGGGACTATTTGCCGAATAAGACATGCACATGGAACATTACAGTGCCTATAAATCACCAAGTAATTCTTAAATTCCGGTCTTTTGAGGTACGTAGTATTTCAAAGATGTTTGAAATATATAAAAAGGGAAAAAAAATTTTATCATTAAAAAGCACTATAAAATTTTGTAAATCAAAACAAACTGCATGCTTTTAAGTTAATTGTATCTGCAGCTACCACACTTTGTGCTTCATAATTTTAAATGTAAACCACCAGGGGTAAGTCTTTGTAGTATATACTCAAATAAAATTTTGTGCGTTAAGCAGCTATATTAATACATTGACATAAAATGACATCTCTGAGATGTCATGTATTTCATGTGCCATGGGAAACTTTGATGTCTTCTAGACTCTCTTCGGCAAACACCGGACAAGTATAAGGTGTACACCTCTCTATATAAACGTGGTTTTACAGTATTATTCTGCTGAGTTCCAGAGCATGCGGGGATCCTATGCAACGAGCTTGCGGATGATGCGGCGAAGAATGCCATTACCTTAATGCCTACGAAAATCCCTGTTTCAGACTTAAAGTGTGCAATTAAACGAAAGTTGCATATGTGGAGACATAAATGTGAGGGACATAAATGTGAGTAATAAGCTTCACAACATTACTGCGGACATTCGCTTTTTCCCGGATAATGTTAGTCGTAAGCATGACGTTTCACTCACTCGCTTGCGTATTGCACACACTCGTCTCACACATAGTTTTTATCTTTTAAACGAACCCAAACCTCGATGCCCTTTTTTGTCAGTCATCGCTATCTGTTTTACATATACTTGTAGCCACTTACAGCCTGTCTATGCCTTATTTTTTTGGCACACGGCATCCTAACTTAAGGGATTTTCTGGATAAACCCCCGTATCCCTTTCTTTTCTCCCTTTTTCAGGCTTATTTTGGTCAATTGTTTTTTATGAATTGTTTTAGCACTTTTTCCACTTAATTTTTAAATTTATTTATTGTGTTTTATGCTTTCAGCGTTTACCTTCTAATGTTTCAGCAATTTACCTTTTACGTACCTTTCCTGTGCACTAGAGTTTTTATACAGTAGGCATTTCTATAATTTTTTTAAATGTTACGGTTTTACCTTTGCTGGTTTTAGACTGTTCTGTTCCCGGTTTAGGGCACTTTTGTTAGTTATGTCTCATTGTATTTATGAAAAAACACCTTGTGTTTTGCACTTATGTCCTAAATAGGACCTTGAGGAATAAAACTCCAACCAAACATCCAACCAGAAATTATACAGGAATCTTTTAGCAGCCAGCTGCAGGTGCAGAAAGAGCCTATCACGTACCCTGTGTGTATGTTCGTTTTTACTCCGGAGCGCAATCATACCATATTCTGAATTTCCTGTGTAGTACTGCATGATGCTTTACCTGGTTTTTAGTTCCACATTCTGAAATTGGCTGTTCGGAAATTGAGATTATCGCAATTAATAAAAAGTACAAATCATGAAGGGTCGGGTTGTACAATATTCCAGTCTAACCTTATGTTCAAAGTCCAAGTAAGTACATACCACTTATCTGTTATGTCTTGATGTATTTACGTAAAAACACCTTGTGTTTGGCGCTTGTGTCCTAAATAGGACTTTGCGCAGTAAAACTTTAACTAACCAACCAACCGGACAAGTATAATATTGGATTATGTTTCGGGCGTGCATCAATCCTGATTAGATAGTTGAAGATGCTTTCCTCCTCTCAGTAATATAAAAAAAAATTCGCATCGAGAAACGAATATTCTACTACATACTCCTAAAGGATTTGAGATGTATAACACATTAGAAAAGTACTAAATTATTTTGTAGTATTACTTAATAAATTATTATACACTAACACTGTGTATGTCAACCTTATTGAATGTTCTAGATCAACGGTGGCCCAATGGTGGCTCGCTAGCCACATGTGGCTCTTCAAGCAGTTTATTGGGGCTCAATTTATAAATCAAAAGTGTTTGTTATATTTTAAATTTATTGAGTCGCATAAATACATGCAGCCGTAGGAAATGATTCGTACAGTTAGGTATTTTTAGGTTCGACCCTGTTCAACCCTTGTAAAAATATAATTTTTTCTAATACATTTGTTCAGACTTCATATAGGCCTGATAGGATTCCCGGTCCTTGTTCAATTAGTAAATCATATAACAAGATCAAGATCCCCGAATGTTCTGTAAATTTTCTAAACCTATTAATGAATGTGTGTCAAAAACTATAAATAAAAAAATTAAATTGCAGCCTATCGTTTATTGTCGATTTTGGGATTGAGAAATGTTAAGCATTGCATTGTACTATGAAACTTATTAAATCAGAATTCCGTTCAAAGTTTACCAACCGGCATTCCAAAATAATTAATAAGTTCAGTTTCTAATTACTAAGTATTTATTACTTAATTATTATAAATATTAGTTTCTACATTAAAAATTCCTTTACCTTGTTGTAGCAAACAATAAATAAAATGTTTTGATAAACATGGGGAAATACGAGGCGCATCCAAAAAGTAAGTTTCCTATTTAAAAGAAAAAAAGAACTCACACTTTCAGGAACATATTAATTGGCAACAAGTACAGTCATGTTTCAGCTATTTCTCAACATAGCCACCACCAAAATTGAGACATTCGTCGTATTGTGGGATCAACTTTTGTATCCCTCTGTCTTAGAACTCTGCAGCCTGTGAATGGAACCAGCGTGTGACAGACGTCTTCAGCTTTTCATCGTTGCCAAAATACTCACCGGAAAACAGGAATTTCTTGAGGTGCAAGAGAACGGGCAGGTCGTTGGGAATGAGATCAGGGCTTTATGGATAATCGAACAACTTCCAACCAAATTTCGTCAAAACAGCTTCTATGCTTCGAGACATATGTGGAGGAACACACCTGAAGCAAGCATTCCACGCCTCTTATTTTGAATGTCACATCGCAATTTCCTCAGTGTTTCACAGTAACGGTTCAACACGTGGTACACATGTACTGTTTCAACACGTGGAAAGAAGTCAATGAGCAGAATACTCTTCCCTTGCAGTTGGCTTTAGAAGGAATTAGAGCTTCCATTTCGGACCACTGCTACCACGTTACTGGCAAGAGGCAGGACCCAGTGTTGCCAACCTTCAAAGGCAAAATTATGGATTCTAGGTGATAGGATTCCCGGTCCTTGTTCAATTAGTAAATCATATAACAAGATCAAGATCCCCGAATGTTCTGTAAATTTTCTAAACCTATTAATGAATGTGTGTCAAAAACTATAAATAAAAAAATTAAATTGCAGCCTATCGTTTATTGTCGATTTTGGGATTGAGAAATGTTAAGCATTGCATTGTACTATGAAACTTATTAAATCAGAATTCCGTTCAAAGTTTACCAACCGGCATCCAAAATAATTAATAAGTTCAGTTTCTAATTACTAAGTATTTATTACTTAATTATTATAAATATTAGTTTCTACATTAAAAATTCCTTTACCTTGTTGTAGCAAACAATAAATAAAATGTTTTGATAAACATGGGGAAATACGAGGCGCATCCAAAAAGTAAGTTTCCTATTTAAAAGAAAAAAAGAACTCACACTTTCAGGAACATATTAATTGGCAACAAGTACAGTCATGTTTCAGCTATTTCTCAACATAGCCACCACCAAAATTGAGACATTCGTCGTATTGTGGGATCAACTTTTGTATCCCTCTTAGAACTCTGCAGCCTGTGAATGGAACCAGCGTGTGACAGACGTCTTCAGCTTTTCATCGTTGCCAAAATACTCACCGGAAAACAGGAATTTCTTGAGGTGCAAGAGAACGGGCAGGTCGTTGGGAATGAGATCAGGGCTTTATGGATAATCGAACAACTTCCAACCAAATTTCGTCAAAACAGCTTCTATGCTTCGAGACATATGTGGAGGAACACACCTGAAGCAAGCATTCCACGCCTCTTATTTTGAATGTCACATCGCAATTTCCTCAGTGTTTCACAGTAACGGTTCAACACGTGGTACACATGTACTGTTTCAACACGTGGAAAGAAGTCAATCAATACCCTTCCCTTGCAGTTGGCTTTAGAAGGAATTAGAGCTTCCATTTCGGACCACTGCTACCACGTTACTGGCAAGAGGCAGGCAGGACCTGTCCAGCTGGTATATGATTGATACGCCATAGATCTGTTACGCATGCGCAATTGACAAGTCTAACTGCTTTTACTTTAAAGGGAAAAACATCGGAAAACTTACTTTTTGGATTCACCTCAAAATAAATACATTATGATTCTGAATTTCTTTCGAGCAAGAACGTTAAGTGTGACTTCCAAGATTTTCAGGTAGGTAACTTTGGCTCTTGCTTCAAAAAGTCTGGCCACGCTTGTTATATAGTAATGTAAATCTGAAAATAAAACGCACTGATTCTTAGCTTGTACAAGAGCTTGCACAATTGAGCCAAATTGAATGTTCTACTAACGAATTAACGGGTATTTTATTCGTATGCCAAGGGAGTTAAATGAATTTATTTTGAATAGTCAATTTTAGTCATATTGTGTTATATGTTATACATATAGAAGCTTGAAATAGAGCAAAATGTAAGAAATGGTAGATAATTTTTAAGACTAGTTCCAATCTTGGAATATTTTATAAAAATTTGTCAGATTTCACCCCATGTATTTTGATTTAAATCTGTTTGATCTGGTTGGATTACCCCCCCCCATCCTAACCTCTTTGCCTTTTTAAGAGCGATTGGAATTCTCAAATGTTTATCATGTTTTACTTTCCTAGCTCTTTCTATCATTGCCATTTTTCTTTCACGTATTTATCATTAATTTTGTGCATATGCAGGTTGTACTTATTGCTTTCATTTTTAATGATTTTTGTTTTGACATACCCATTCCTGTTGCTTGGAAATTCATTGCCGTGCTACTTAACCTTTTTAAATATTCTTATACATTATAATGTGTCAAATTACCATTTGTTCTAAGCATGTCCTTGTTTCGATTTTGTGTCAATCCCAAAACGCATTTACTCAATCTGAATTATTGTACTTTGTATTGAGACTACAAGGTTGAAATTTAGTTCAGATATTATTTAATGTATTCCTCAATTTCACTCTTGGATAAAAACAAGAGTTTAAAAAAAACTGCTTACAAAACAAATCTTCCAAATATTTTAAAATTTTTGCTTAATGAATTATAAGTTTTTGTAATTATTCATTACAAATCCCCGAAGGTATATTTATATTTTTCTAGGAACAGATGCGATATCTACACCGTTTCAGGCCACCGTGTTTATTTCTTGGCGATCTTGGCAAAAACTCCATTTTCTGAAAGTCGCGAAACTAAAATGGTGGGAGAAAATGGTGTTTTCTGAAAGATCACAAAGAAAAAGATGAATGGCACCACATGACTTTTAAAAAACCAAAGTTATTACGAAATTCTACAAAATGTCACACAGCATATATTTTACAGATTTTTACTATTTATGAACTATATAATCACACCAAAAATGAGTTTCCAATCATTTCGTACTGTCATTCCCGTCAGTTGAGCAACAGAAAATTTCTTCTCCGATTTGTCCCTTAAATATACCCATGACTCATCGAGTGTTAGCACAAATTTCCATTTTTCATCCGCTAGGTGTTTTTCATATAATTTTCTTCATTTGGCTTTTTTCACTAATATGATTTGCCAAAAGCAGATGGTCTAAACATCTTTTTTAACATCAAAACTTTATGAACGTTTTAACAGTATCAAGATATTCCTAGTTTCGATGCAGTGGATCTTTGAGTCGGAACAATTTTCTTTTAGGAACTGAGGCTTCACTTTCTTGATATTTACCTGCTTATTGTAAAAAATATTTTTGAAAGCTCTTTCGCAGCAGGCCAAGATGCTATAAACTTCAATTCAGAAATTAAGGCTTTAAGGCAAGCAATACGCCACCTGACTAGTTTAACTACCCCTTATAGATTAGCTGTTCTTGTGTATTCACAGGCTGTTATTCTCATTCTCTGCTCCCTATGAAATAGGATTTAAAGTGTAGAGGAGGTGTAGCAAAAAATTTATGAACTCAGCTGTGCCGATTAGACTATCGTCTTTCAATGGATTCCTAGCCATTTCGGCATCTCTGGTAATGAAAGGGCTGACTCGCTGGCTAATGGTAGCTGTACTCTTTCCTCAGCCCTCTATTGACTCCTCGCCCAATCAGTCATTTTCAGCTACCTCCAAGTCTGCAAGAAAATCCGTTCTCAGATATCAAGAGAATGATGCTAAAGGTAAGGTCTGGGAGACGCTGCTCTATAAACCAGTACCAATGAATTTTTCCAGACAGACCTTCTCTGGAAATTTTAGCTGACGGGATATAACGATCTTCAAAGACACTTGAACCGAATTGGTTTAAAAAATACTCCTCACTGCCCTCTATATCTTACGGAGGTTATGAATTTTAACCACTTGAAAGTTTGTGCTTCCTTGGCCAGAATTAACCCCCTAGCTTACAATAACGCCTCAGAGGCTTCGTAAGTATACCAGGCGAAACACAAATAAGACTGTTGTATTCTATGTTATTTTTATGTTCAGGAAGTTTCAGAATGAAACTTACTTCGCACTTTGCAAAGTGCATTCATTTACTTCTGTTTTTACCTCATGGTTTCGTATCAACTTAATTATTCACTTTTTAGTTAAATTATTAACTTCAACTTCCCTTCACCAGTCAGCAAGATTCTAAGTTTTTTGGATCAATGGTGTTATATCCCTTCAGGGGAAAATAATATCATTAGTGTTGCTTGGTAACCCTTTTGGCTCGCACAGTTGGAAATTCGATCGTAAGGGAAGGGGCTAATCTTGACTCTTTATTCCCGGACAATTTTTCTGCAAAGGCTAATTTTAATTTGTATTGGGCTGCTCGCAGGTATATGACCTGTACGAACTTCCTTACTGATGTAACAGAAAAGTTTTAGAATGAGGTTTGGAGGTCAAGTTTTCATTTTGCTTTCAGATTCATTTTTTTTTTAATTCCGAATTTAATATATTCTTTTTTAAAATGCAATAACTAAAACTTTTACACCATTTTATAATTTGTTAATACGAATATGTCTCCTTGAAAAGTGCAGTTACGTGATCATCTAGTATGAAGTTTATGAGCCATTTTCGAAATCTTTATTTGGCATTCCAACAAAAGCTAACTGTATCAGGCGTTTATTCTGAAATTACCAAATTTTTATCTCAAAATGTAAAGAATATGAATCACAAAATAGATTCTGTAAAGTGTACAATTTAATAAGTGAATCGCTTGCCGTCAAACGGCAGTACTTGATATTCTCTCGGTCAACCTGATTAATTTGACAAAAGTGCCTTTTTGATGAATCTGCAAGTAGTTCTGAGGACAATCAAAATAAAATATTTGCATGATTTAATAAGCGAGCATGGAAGTCGTGTGTCAACATCAGGCTCAGGCACTTTTACCTTTCTACTTTTGTACAATTTATTGTTGACACAGATTGTTAGTTAGCCGAGCGGTTGTACTGTTTCTATGTCCAGTAGTCCGTCACACCCTAGTCATTTTGAATATGACTTCGCATGGAGACGAACTAATCAGTCGTAGAGGATTAAACTTAACAACGGTTTGATCTATTTAAAACTAGAAAGAAACGTTTAATAAACAAACTCAAATGCTGATATAACATATCGTCCAGAGAGGAGATCATTATACATTCAACTTTCTCTCTTAAAAGTTCAGCCGGGAGTCCTTCCCGCTTCTTTTCCCAAACAGGAAACCTCGGTTTTAGGTTAGATCGACACCCCCCTCTTTGACCCTTGTTCTTGGGGGGGGGGGTAACCTAAACCCCGTTTGGCGCCTGGTCGACTGGATCAAACAAAGCACAATTCCTTTTCTCTCTCGGGGTGTTGAAAGAACAGCAGTTTTGACACCTCCAATCGTCCGCGCGTCAAGACCAGTGTTGCCAACCATACGATAATTATCGTATATGTACGATAATTATCACAAAATTGTTTGATGAAAAATTACTGAATATTCACAATTATACTAGAGATATTCCTTTATGATTACATAATTGTGGATAATTAGAAAAAATTTTGCATTTTACTTGCTCTATTGCAGTTTTCACTAAAATATGGTATTTTTAGTAATTAAACCGATTATTAAATAATAATCGGTTTTATTACTGAATATTTCATATTTAAAAAAACCACAGTAAATAATGAATTATAACATTATTAAAAAACTTATATATATATATATATATATATATATTTTTTTTTTTTTCTTCTGTCAATACATAACATACCTGAATAGTTTTATTGAGGGCAAATAAAATAAAGAAAACTAATTAAATTTTTTATTGTATAGAAATATATTAATCCTATAGCCTAAATATACATATAAATAGTCCAAGGCTTCAGTAAAATGCATAAAAATAAATAAATAAAAATAATTACAAATATCTTGATTTCATTATCATTAACCCTTCTACTATCTTTTCCAAATTAAAAGTAAATTATATTGTTTTTTAAACAATTAATTGGCTGTAAATTGTTTAAGATCTGAATCAGTATCTATATTGAAACTTTTTTATATATGGTATAAAAATGCTTAGATCAGTAAAGAAAAATATCATATGTCTGGTATTTCATTTAAAGTAAAATACGGGGTGATAGAAAAAAATTTAATGAATCATATTAAAATATTTACATATTTTTTGCCACCTCCCCAATAAAAAAGAAGTTGGGGGAAATGTATAACGAGAAAATATATCGTACAAACGAGATCTATTAACACTATTTTGAACTATTACAAAAATGTACGATAATTTATAAGCCAATGCCATAATTTTAGGACCTAGAATCCATAATTTTGACTTTGAAGGTTGGCAGCACTGGTCAAGACCATTACTGGTACAATACTGCTGTTTTCAATTGTTCGGCGTTTTGAAATGTTCGGCGTCTTACAGTGAACAAAAGTCCGCTTTAACCAACGCCCTTCTTGACCCCCGACAGAGACGGACGTGATGCTTACACATATTTCTATAAGGAAAAAAATATTTTTCTTAATCCAAAAATTTTTGATTATATTAGATAGAGAATTGTAGACGTTGAAAGATAATTCGGTTGTATTTGCCCCCTCTGTATCCACGAGAGAAAGAAATACTAGCTCTTTGAACTTAACGAAATTTGTTATGCTTTTATATCTTCAGTATTTTTTTATAACTTTTGTACTTTTAGGTCTTTAAAAATTCTTAATGTATTGTCATTCTAGATTGAGAATCACGATAACTGTTCGCATGACTATCTTGAAATTAGAGATGGACATGAAAGTGCAAGTCCTCTACTAGGTCGCTTTTGTGGTAATAAAATCCCCGATGATATTCTATCCTCAAGCAATAAGATGACAGTCAAGTTCGTGTCTGACAGATCAGTGCAGAAAGCAGGATTCACTGCTGATTTCTTTAAAGGTAATGTTAATTTGGGATTAGACCTATTGCAATGTTCAAGTACAAACTTGACCTTCAGTTAAACCACTAATATCCAAATCCCAAAAGTATTTTGGAGCATTATATAAAACATATTTATGGAAAAAATTAGGTTTAATTTTACATTTAATTAAAAAAATCATTAATCTGTCAGTCTCAACAGCAAAACTGTTCTTGCATCTGAGAACAACATAAAAGCCAAAACTTACTTTTTTTTGGAGGATAGAATAACAAAGACTATTTACTTAAAGTGAGAATATTTTGACATTTTTCATATAAAAACATAAGGACTATTAAAGATGAAAGGTAAAAATCTATTAAATGCTTTTGTTCAGATTTGATTTTTCTAATTAAAGTCTAATTGAGATATTGAGTACTGAAACTTGAAAAAATTTTAAATAAATTTTAGTACAAATAGTTGACTAAATAAAAAATGTAAAAAGCGAGAAAAATACTAAAATTTGGTTGCAAAAATAAAGTACATAAAACTGATTTATTTAAATTAAATTTAAAAACAAAAAGTGAGAAACACACTCGCATCCGGCCGAACAACTGGTTGAAACTTACCTGACATCCGGCATTCGTTGCATCAATAATTTGTAAGGTGCAAAGTAAAATTATAGTACGGTTATAGTATAGTTGACTAATTAAAAAAATGTAAAAGGTGAGAAAAAGACAATTTGGTTGCAAAAATAGAGTACATAAAGTTGATTTATTTAAAATAAATTCAAAAAGAAACAGCCCAAAACATACTAACGTACTGACATCCGGCCGGATAACTGGCTGAAACTGACCAGACATCCGGCATCCGTTGCATTCCTAAGGTGCAAAGTAAAATAAATTATACTACGGTTATAGTATAGTTGATTAATTAAACAATATATGAAAGGTGAGGAAAATACTATAATTTGGTTGCAAAAATAAAGTACATAAAGCTGATTTATTTAAAATCAAAAAGAGCGAAACATACTGTCATCCGGCCGGATAACTGGCTGAAAGTGACCAGACATCCGGCATCCGTTGCATCCCTAATTTATAAGGTGCAAAGTAAAATAAATTATAGTACGGTTATAGTATAGTGGACTAATTAAAAACATATGAAAAGTGAGAAAAATGCTACAACTTGGTTGCAAAAATAAAGTACATAAAGCTGATTTATTTAAAATAAATTTAAAAATAAAATGTCCGGAACATACAGACATCCGGACGGATAACTGGCTGACCAGATATCCGGAATCGGTTGAATCCCTAATTTATAAGGTGCAAAGTAAAATAGTACGGTTATAGTATAGTTGACTAATTAAAAAAATATGAAAGGTGAAAAAAATGCTACAATTTGGTTGCAAAAATAAAGTAAATAAAGCTGATTTATATAAAATAAATTTAAAAAAAAGAGCGAAACATATTGACATTCGGCCGGATAACTGGCTGAAACTGACCAAATATCCGGAATTCGTTGCATTCCTAATTTATAAGGTGCAAAGTAAAATAATAGTACGGTTATAGTATAGTTGACTAATTAAAAAAATATGAAAGGTGAGAAAAATACAATTTGGTTGCAAAAATAAAGTAAATAAAGCTGATTTATATAAAATAAAAAAAGGAGCGAAACATTGACATCCGGCCGGATAACTGGCTGAAACTGACCAGACATCCGGTATCCGTTGCATCCCTAATTTATAAGGTGCAAAGTAAAATAAATTATAGTACGGTTATAGTATAGTTGACTAATTAAAAAAATATATAAAAGGTGAGAAAAATACTACAATTTGGTTGCAAAAATAAAGTACATAAAGCTGATTTATTTAAAATCAAAAAGTTCTAAACATACTGTCATTCGGCCGGATAACTGGCTCAAACTGACCAGATATCCGGCATTCGTTGCCTCGCTAATTTATAAGGTGCAAAGTAAAATAAATTATAGTGCGGTTATAGTATAGTGGACTAATTAAAAAAATATGAAAGGTGAGAAAAATACTACAATTTGGTTGCAAAAATAAAGTACATAAAGCTGATTTATTTAAAATAAATTTAAAAATATGCCCGGAACATACAGACATCCGGCCGGATAACTTGCTGACCAGATATCCGGAATCGGTTGCATCCCTAATTTATAAGGTGCAAAGTAAAATAATAGTACGGTTATAGTATAGTTGACTAATTAAAAAAATATGAAAGGTGAGAAAAATACTACAATTTGGTTGCAAAAATAAAGTAAATAAAGCTGATTTATATTAAATTAAAAAAAGAGCGAAACATATTGACATCCGGCCGGATAACGGGCTGAAACTGAACAGATATCCGGAATCCGTTGCATCCCTAATTTATAAGGTGCAAAGTAAAATATAGTATGGTTATAGTATAGTTGACTGATTAAAAAAATATATGAAAGGGGAGAAAAATACTACAATTTGGTTGCATAAATAAAGTACATAAAGATGATTAATTTAAAATAAATTTAAAAACAAAGTTCGAAACATACTGTCATCCGGCCGGATAACTGGCTGAAACTTACCGGATATCCGGCATCCTTTGTATCCCTAATTTATAAGGTGCAAAGTAAAATAAATTATAGTGCGGTTATAGTATATTTGACTAATTAAAAAAAATATGAAAGGTGAGAAAAATACTAAAATTTGGTTGCAAAAATAAAGTACATAAAACTGATTTATTTAAATTAAAAACAAAAAGTGCGAAACACACTCACATCCGGCCGAACAACTGGTTGAAAGTGACCTGACATCCGGCATCCGTTGCATCAATAATTTGTAAGATGCAAAGTAAAATAAATTATAGTACGGTTATAGTATAGTTGACTGATTAAAAAAATATAAAAGGTGAGAAAAATACAATTTGGTTGCAAAAATAAAGTAAATAAAGCTGATTTATATAAAATAAATTTAAAAAAAAGAGCGAAACATATTGACATCCGGCCGGATAACTGGCTGAAACTGACCAGATATCCGGAATTCGTTGCATTCCTAATTTATAAGGTGCAAAGTAAAATAATAGTACGGTTATAGTATAGTTGACTAATTAAAAAAATATGAAAGGTGAAAAAAATGCTACAATTTGGTTGCAAAAATAAAGTAAATAAAGCTGATTTATATAAAATAAAAAAAGAGCGAAACATTGACATCCGGCCGGATAACTGGCTGAAACTGACCAGACATCCGGTATCCGTTGCATCCCTAATTTATAAGGTGCAAAGTAAAATAAATTATAGTACGGTTATAGTATAGTTGACTAATTAAAAAATATATGAAAGGTGAGGAAAATACTATAATTTGGTTGCAAAAATAAAGTACATAAAGCTGATTTATTTAAAATCAAAAAGTTCTAAACATACTGTCATTCGGCCGGATAACTGGCTCAAACTGACCAGATATCCGGCATTCGTTGCCTCGCTAATTTATAAGGTGCAAAGTAAAATAAATTATAGTGCGGTTATAGTACAGTGGACTAATTAAAAAAATATGAAAGGTGAGAAAAATACTACAATTTGGTTGCAAAAATAAAGTACATAAAGCTGATTTATTTAAAATAAATTTAAAAATATGCCCGGAACATACAGACATCCGGCCGGATAACTTGCTGACCAGATATCCGGAATCGGTTGCATCCCTAATTTATAAGGTGCAAAGTAAAATAATAGTACGGTTATAGTATAGTTGACTAATTAAAAAAATATGAAAGGTGAGAAAAATACTACAATTTGGTTGCAAAAATAAAGTAAATAAAGCTGATTTATATTAAATTAAAAAAAAAGAGCGAAACATATTGACATCCGGCCGGATAACGGGCTGAAACTGAACAGATATCCAGAATCCGTTGCATCCCTAATTTATAAGGTGCAAAGTAAAATATAGTATGGTTATAGTATAGTTGACTGATTAAAAAAATATATGAAAGGGGAGAAAAATACTACAATTTGGTTGCATAAATAAAGTACATAAAGATGATTAATTTAAAATAAATTTAAAAACAAAGTTCGAAACATACTGTCATCCGGCCGGATAACTGGCTGAAACTTACCGGATATCCGGCATCCTTTGTATCCCTAATTTATAAGGTGCAAAGTAAAATAAATTATAGTGCGGTTATAGTATATTTGACTAATTAAAAAAATATATAAAAGGTGAGAAAAATACTACAATTTGGTTGCAAAAATAAAGTACATAAAGCTGATTTATTTAAAATAAATTTAAAAAAAAGTCCGAAACATAGACATCCGGTCGGATAACTGGCTGACCAGATATCCGGAATCCGTTGCATCCCTAATTTATAAGGTGCAAAGTAAAATAGTACGGTTATAGTATAGTTGACTAATTAAAAAATATATGAAAGGTGAGAAAAATACTACAATTTGGTTGCAAAAATAAAGTGCATAAAGCTGGTTTATTTAAAATAAATTCAAAAAGAAAAAGTGCAAAAGTATTGCATCCGGCTGGATATCCGGCAGAAACTCTGGCTAGATAACCATTATCCGACACAATTAACATCCGTTGCATCCATATTAACCATTTCGGGAAAGAAAAAAGGAATTTTAAATATCTCAGTTAATTTCTGCCACAAAAATGGAAGCATTTTATATTACGGTTCTTAGAGCAAGTTGGATATTTAAAGATAATAGAGAACAAGAATCATAAAAATATACAATTATCGCAAAAAATTAGGTTAACTTAAAAAAATACCTTATGACGAATGTTTAATCTTATTCAACATTTTTGTAATTGGAAGTGTATGTGTACTGCCAACGGATAAGAAAAAAAATGTTGCTATATCTGTTTTTATTTTTCTTTTAAGGTATCAGTCTACGTTCGGAGAACTTTTTTCTTTAAATTTTTTTAACCAACATATTTCTTATACACTGGAGTAGTGAATCACCTAAAATCTTTGCTTAGTTTACATTTGGTAAATAAGTTTGGTCCTTCAAAATCATAAACATTGAATTTTTAACTAATTTTCATTACCTTTATATCTAACTATGAGTGTAATATCAATAAAAATTATCCGAATTTAAATATTTTAGGTCATTTACTAGTAAATACTAGTAAAAGCATTCATAATTTTCAACACAATATTTTAAGAACTTTTTGAGAAATCGCATTTCAAGTTTCAACATTTTATTAAAAATACCATTCTGAGAAAAACGCATTTGAAGTTCATGAAAGCTAGTTTAACTATTAAAAAATTAAAATATATGTTTAAAATTCCCCACACTTTCTTGCTTCAAAACTTTCTAGTTGTCCAGTTGCTAATTATTAAAAATACTAGAAAAATGTTTAAGTTAATCTTCATGAAAATTTAAAAAGTTTTGTCCAAAAAATGCTCTTTAAAAGGCTTTAAATTCACAACTTCCGGTTCCGATGCCGCTACTTACGTTTTGTTTTGACAGCTGTCACTTGGTGTTTAAACAGCTGTAACTTTTCTTTAAAATGCCGTAGAGACAAAACAAAAACAGATTTAGGAGCCTAAATGTTGACATTTTACAATGGAAAAATAAAAAAAAAGATTTTTAGCAAAAAGACGTTTTTAACGTAGACGGATATTTTAAACTCATTGTTATTATTTTTCCAGAAATAGATGAGTGTGAAGGTGACCACGGCTGTGAACACATGTGTAACAACACCTTGGGAAGCTACAAATGTGAATGTCGAAACGGCTACAAGCTTCTTCCCGATGGCAAAAAGTGTGAAGGTACTAACATTATGTTTCCTTAAATAATTGATACTCACCGGAACGTTAAGGCTTCATCTCACTACAAGAACACATTGACATGTTTCGAACAACTGCTTCTTTTGCTGTAAAACTACTATCGAAAGAGTTTCATGCAGGAAACAGTCACGCTAAACAACTGTTAACCCCTTCCGGTAAGATGACGAGTCTAGCTCGTCATTAGTTTTTCATTCCATACCTCACAATGACGAGCTACACTCGTCATGCGATTAAAGTTACTGTTAAATATGATAATTTAGTTTAAAATTTCTAGTGTACTGAATTTGGCAACACTTTTATCACTTGTGAAAATCACAAGTCACTATTGCATATTGTTTACTTAGAATTTCTTGGTACAAGTCATTGCCAAATTAATGAGTCAGAATAAAAGAAAACCTAAGAAATGCCGTGTGTGTTACAAGAATCAAATTAAAAGTGAGACTACTTGGCGGTGTAAACAATTAAGAATTTCTTTGCAATTTGTTTTGAAAAGTACCACTAGCTTGATGGCTATTATCTGTATACCTTATTGATGTTTTGCTTTGATAATTTCTTAATTTTACTGTTTCTGATATTTTTTAAAACTGTGAAAAAAGTGGATTTTAATTGATAATATGTAAGAATTGTAAAATGAAACAAGTTTTTTAAATAAAAATTAAATGGTTATTTCATGCACAGTTTTTCATTATTAAATCATACCGGAAGGGGTTAATGCCTACAGATATTCCAGCTGCTCCGGAATTTCCGGAGTTGCTCTGGAGAAACCCCTCATTGATAACTCTGGAAACCCCTCAGAATACTTCGGAAAAGAAAAAAACTTTTGAATAACTAAAAGATCTCAATTCAGCAATAAAATACATGACTTGCCAAAATATAATGCGGAATATGTCATTTTGGAGTATTATGTTAAAGAAAATGTTTTACGGAAAAATTAGGTTTATACAGTGCATTACCAAAAAAAAAAAAATCATTCTTTTTTCATTCTAAACTTCAAAATTGTGTTCTTGCATCTGAGAACACAAAAGACAAAACTTGTTTTTTCGGATGAGTAGAAAGACAATTTACTAAAATAAAAAAATTGGGAACATGTTCTTGAAATTTTTCGAACAAAAACATAAACATTAAAGAATCAAGGTAAAAGACTATTAAAAATGCTTTTATTCAGATTTGACGTTTCTAATTAATGTCGAATTGAGATATTTAGTACTGAAACTTAATATAAAGAAAAACTTTTAAAGTAAATTATAGTACTGATAGTTGACTAATTAAAAAATATATAAAAAGATGAGAAAAATACTTCAATTTGGTTGCAAAAATAAAGTACATAAAACTGATCCTTTTAATATATATTTAAAAAGAAAAAAGTGCGAAGCATACTGACATCCGGTTGGATACCCTGCTTGAACTCTGGCTAGATATCCGGTATCCGGCCAAATTGACATCTGTTGTGTCCCTAGTGGACAGCACGAAACAGTCGCTCGAAATCTGTCAGTATCTTCGTCTTTTTTGATAAGGTCTGAAGCGACAATGATCAACTGAGTAATTACGGCACTGTTTTTCGGGACTGTAATCCAAAAAATTGAATTTTACAACTGACCTACACGTCCATAATCGGCTTTAACTCAAAATTATAAGTGAGAAAAGTAACTAACGGAATCACAGGTACGTGATATCTCATACCCATAGCTGTTTGACACATTTTCTAGCGTAATTAATACATTAAACAAGTGTTTCTCAAACTCTCAATATTTTGGTAACTGCGATCTTAAGCTACCGTATTTATGCGAATCTAATGCGCCATCAAATCTAATGCGCATACCCATTTTAAAACTTTAAATAATTAAAAAAATTTGTCTGCGAATGTAATGCGCATCAATGGTATGAGGAATTTATTGAATCTTATTTTCTACAACAATGGATTTGTATATAAACTATCAATCAATGGTATGATAATTTTATTTAAATTTAGATACCATATTTTATACAACAATGGATTTATACATAAAGTAGCGTCCAGAGAAAGCATTGATGGTGGATTGGAGAGCCCACCGGAACGGCGTTCCCATACATTTCGAAGCCAGCAGTTTGTATCCTCTATGCAACGTGTCAACGATAAATGTAACGGTAAATGTAGTCGAGAAGTACAGTGATCCATTGTACGATTTAAATTTGGTTGACTGCATCGGAGAACTGCTGACGCACTCGAATCTAATGCTCACCCCAATTTTGAATACTACATTTGGCCAAAAAAAACGATGCACATTAGATTCGCTTAAATACGGTATTTTATTTTGGTAGTACATAAAATAGATTTTATTTGTTTTGCTTTGTGTTTAAGGATTAGTTTAATGCTTAATTTCGCCAGATTTTATGAAGAGATTATAAACATGAATTAAAAATATTAAATTATTTACAATTTTTACAATTAATTAGATTAAAATTATTTTCACTTATTTTGTCAACTGTATATATTTCATGGTAAGATTAAGGAGCTATTAAATACATATATATTTTTTAAACCGATTTAAATAAGGACGATATAACTCAAAAAGGGAAACACGAATCTAATTTGTAGAAGGGCTGGATGAAGAGAGAGGTGCTAGGATCTTGATAGGCAAGATATGTTGCGGACGAGGCGTCCAAGTACTAGGAAATTATGATGAGGCAGGCTGCTTGGCATCCAAAGAGTGATCTTGAACGCTGATGGGGTTTAACTAGACTTCTTGCTTCCGGGCACTTATTCTGGAAGCATGTGGTGGAGTCTAACTCAATACCCACTTTTTTAAAGCTGTTTCTTCTATGTTCTCCAAAATTCCTTCTCTATTACGGTCTCCATGATTCTCTTTTTTTGGTTCTATCCTCCTTTTTTAATATATTTTGATGTAAATGTCACTCTGTTTAAAGAAAGACTTCGAACTGTAATGGACAGTAATTTATTCAGTACTTTAGATGTCTTGGTGTTAAAGTGCAGGCTTGACAAATAACATATACAGTACTTTAAATTGAAGTAATACAGCTGACAATAAAAATTTCATAAACTGTAAAACATGAAATCTGTAAACTTGAATAAAACTCAGTAAAGAATAAAACTCGATAAAGAATAAAACTCAGTACAAACAACTGTCTTTCAGAACGGCCCTCTATCACCACGTTAACTCTTAAGGCTAAATCTCGGCATGCAAGCTAGTTGTAGTCACTCCAAAACCTTGAATGCAACCACACTACTCCAAGTCGGCATAAATACTGACTAGCAACACCCCTCGCTGTACTTCAAAAATTTTTAACAGTATCCCCATCTATAGGAAAAAAAACTAAAACTCGAACATATTTATACCATGTTTTATAACCTGTTTTATAATATACCTACCTCCCACAATTGACCTATATGATCTCTTTAACTACTTTAATGGTTGAGAAAGAAACCTCAACTACCGATTTGGTAAAAGTCTCCTACAAGTACAACCTTCTGCACTTCCCTCATTTAAGCTGCCACAATTAATCCCCAGTCATCTATTGGTTGGGGAACCTTCCCCTAATTGCAAACATTGTAATATACGCATTACTGTAAAACATATTCTCGTGGAATGTCCCAGTTTTTAATCGCCATCGTACTTATCATTTTAACTCTCATTCTATATCTCTATATTCAATGCTTCATGATTCATCCACCTCATTTGAATCTTAATTTTTTTAAAAGGTTTTATGCTTATATTTAAGGTCATTAACTCATCGCTTTTTATTTATACACTGTTATTGCATGTTTTTATGTTTGCTTTTATCTTCTGACGTTCTTTTATTCGTGATGTTTTAACTTGTTCTTTTATAGTATTGGTTTAAATTTCCACTATTTGTTTGGCACAATGTCCCAAGAGGACTCAGTGCCAGTAAACTCTATGCAACCAATCAACCAGACAGCCACATTTAAGATTCCACATTTAACCCTCTAAGTTGTTGCTATCAATACGTCACAGAAAACGTGGCCTTAGGGTACTCATAAGTAATTGTATAAAGGCACTCTCTTCCTTAACATCAAATACCGTGAAATTCTTATCTGTTTGGGGAGAACTGTAAATTGACTCTCTACGACTGTAAATTGCCTCAATAAATTTATATTTAAATACGGTAATCCTAAGATTTTTATTATAATGTAATGACATCCGATTAAAATCTCAAACTCTTCATTTTTGTATTTTAATTGAAATTTGAATTATTTATGAAGATATGTAAATCGCCTAATTACACATTCTTTCGCAACTGTCTAGAAAACTAAGGGTCTTGGAGGTACAGTTTATTTTCATTGGCATTTATGTATTCCAAGCAATAAATCTGGTTGTGCAGAGTTTATTCGGTCCTGTTGGGACCCCTGTGATGTAATATATTCTGCTTTAGCCATTATGTGAATTGTGTATCACAAACAAGATTAAACAAAAACTGAAATTACTTCATGGGTCACACTAAATTGATTTGTTCGGTAGCAAAATCGGTCGTGAATAGAGGTATGGTGTGCAACGATATGTTAGGTGTTTGGAATGTGCTTCTCAATGTTTTATCTCTTACAGGTAAATGTGGGGGTGTGATTAAAGAGACGAATGGAACGATTGTCAGTCCTTCATTTCCTGACCTATACCCCCCAAACGAAATCTGCATCTGGAATATCATAGCACCTCCAAAGTACAGGATCGTACTCAATTTTACTCACTTTGATTTGGAGACGAGTTATCCGGTATAAGATTTCTACAATTTTTCTTCAGATACAGAAGCTGTTCGCACATTTTTTAGATGATTTTGGTTAACGGTATTAACCCTCTGACTGCTCATCCCGCGATTTCCACGGGCAATCCAAATGTAGCAAAATTTGCGGGATTTTCGCGGGCATGTGTTTTTCTTCCTTTCTTTATTAAAAAGTACATTCCGCCTTTTCAACTTTTAACCAGTGGAATAAATTATACACAGAATTATATATTTAATTAGGTAAATAGTATTATATGACTAGAACTATTATAGTTATATTAGACAATAGAATGATAGATAGTATGTTATAAATAGAAACTATGTTAAAGTTGAAATTTACTATAAAATAAATTTTTTTATGTGATAACACATGAAATTAGTTTTTCTGAAAGCTTATTTTCTCATAAATGTCAATATAAAAAATCTTTTCTAGAAAAGAATTAGTATTTCAATTCTCCAATAAATATATATATATATATATTATATATATATATAATATATATACATATATATGTATATATATATATATATATATATATATATATATATATATATATATATATATATATATACATATATATATATATATATATATATGTATACATATATATACATATATATATATATATATATATAATATATTATATATATATATATAAATATATATGCAATTGTATATGTATATATATATACATATATATAATATATATGCGACTTGAGATATATATTATATATATAAATATATATATATATTATTATACAATATATATATATTATATATATATATATATATATATTTCCGAAAGAAGTATATATATACTTAATCTATGCAAAAAAAATAAGCAATTTTTAAAGAGATCTCGGTTTACAAATTGAGCAGTCAGAGGGTTAAAAAAGTTTGTTGCAAAATAAATAATTGCAATTGTACTATGTTTTTAAAAGTCAAAATTATCGAATGCGACTTGAGAGATTTGTTTTTATTCAAACTCGCATTCTTAACAAAGCAGTGGTTCGAAGGCTATATTTATGCTCTTTCCGAAGAGAAGTATTCATATTAAGTTATCCCAAAACGATGTGAGAGTCATGGTTTTGTGACATCTAAAGCGTCGATAGGTAATATCGTCAAAAAAGAAAGAAAAAAAAAGTCAAATTGGAACCTTCAAGTGGGACAAATTCCAAATAAGTATCCAAGGAAAAAAACTAACATCTTCTACTCATGCAAAGGGGCGTTGTGTAATGTTAAAAGAACATCCCCCTAGTCAAAGGACAGTTGCAAAATCATTAAAATGCTCGGTGTCCACTGTAAACAAAATGATAAAGGTTTATTTAAATGTTAAGAAAGCGAAGAAACGCAATGCGCATCGTCTTTCTCTAAAGAATATCGCTGAAGGCAGGACACGTTGCAGAATTCCGTATGAGAAAACATTTCCGAAGAAAAATGGAAAAAGATTGTCCCAATAGATGAATAATGGGTGTATTTAAATGACTTCAACCAAAAGAAAGAGCCATTATCCTAAATAAGAGATTTGAAAAAAAATTTTCAATTTTACAACTCCTCTTCAACCTCCACTCAAAATACAGTTTCTTTTAAGTCAAAGAGTTTTTTGCTGGATGAGATCCCGCCTACCCTCCCTCATCCCTTTGGACTAACTTTCTCTTAAATTAATTTTACAATTTACACTAAATCACAAATTTGTGATGAAAATCACACTCAGTTTATATAATTTGTGATTAAGTTAATGTTTCAGTCTATTTAGTATGAATGTTATGTGTTTCCTTTGTGTTTTCTTTGTTAATTCAATTAGATTTTAAATATTCATTTTTTTGTAAAATTTTCCCTCAAAATGTTGTTTTTGTTTATGTATCAATTTGTTGAGTTACGATCCCCTCGCCAGATTTCAAACGTCACGCACGCAAGCTGCAAGCACGCCAATATCGCCAAATGTGGTTGAAGCACCAACAAGATCCATGATTAGAAACAGGAGAGTGGGCTAAGAAGAGGAGTTGAAAAAGGAGAAAAAATTTAAGTACATGGTTCAAAGAATCAAAAGAAAGTTTTTCTAAGGGATTCATGATTGTTGCTGGTTTTTTATTCAATGGTAAAGTTAAAAATAAAGAATTAAAAAAATGTTGAGATTAACTCCAAATACTATCAAGAATATATTTTATCTCCCATTTTTCTGAATGAAATACCATCGCGTTACCCGCAGTGCCATCAATCCGTGGGACTCCGTCAAGACAAAACTAGCAGTCACACATCAAAATCCATTGTAAATTTAACTAAAAGAAATGGAACAAAAAATCGGTATCAAGGCCATACCTTAAACTGATATTTCTACTAAATCTTCCGATGTTTCACCTATAGATTTTTGTGTTTTTGGACTTTTAAAATCTGCATTATCCAAATGTTGTTCCACAATCCTTACAGGACTGGAAACCTGTTCAGGAGGAATGGGATAAAATGCATCTTTTGACACTTCAAAAGGCATTATTATCCGGGAAATTACGATGTCCCAAGATAGTTCAGAATAAGGGCTATCAAATAGAGCATTTCAAACACAAGAACTTTATGTAATTTAGTTTTGTGACTACAATGTATATCGTCTAAAAAATGTGTGAACAGCCTCTGTATATGGGATGGAATTTTTCATATGTATTTTGGAAATTCATTATTTTAAATCATGACCCGTATCCCTAAGTTTTTGGTGATGTCTTTTAATTAAGAGAATAAACTGTGATATGCTGAAAATCGTTAGATACTTAATTTTTATAATAGCTTATGCATTTCTTGCTTTTCAGTACTTTAAAAGTTTTTTTTTAAGTTATCCTGCAGACGTATTAAGTCTAGCAACATTCACGAGTAGTATTGTGTTTATAAGGTTATAAAACATTAACAACCTGGGTAAATTGTCCATTTTGAGTACTTTTTAAATTGCTGTATTACGTAAAGGCAATTAAGTCTCAAAGAGACCAATAGCTGAGATAAATCTAAGCATCAACTGAACCGGGATGTTGGCTAACTCCCACAATTCGATTAAATGAAACCCAAGGAATTAAAACGCTTAGCAGAGTAGTAATCAAAATCACAAGATGTGTAGGGAACTCTTCTCCGCCACGTGACACCCTCTACTTACCGAGCTGTCCTTGAGGCCAATAATGTTAAGATGCCTCTTGAGGCAACAGTGACCTGTTAACAGACCAATGGCCACTCTTAGCTCATTCCTACTGAGCTTAAGTAGCTCCTTAGCCCTCAGCCAGCGATACCCTTGGTTATCTCCTTAGACTGCTTTGGATTACCAGAATCAAGCCAAGCCCTATAAGTCTCTTCCATAGGAGATCCTTAACAGTCTAACTACATTGTGAGGTAGACCAAGTACTGATTCCGGGCCAATGAAGGGCAGTTCAGAACCGTACTTCGCGAGATTAACAGCAATTTCACTGCCAAAAATACCGCATTTCCCTGGGACCCAGACTAGAATTACCTTAACCATAGCCAGTTGGTTGATGGTCTTGTAGTATCCATCCAGATGTCGTGATACTTCATCTACCATGTTGGAACTCGGAGGAAACCATGGGCAACAGTCAAGTCTCTCACAATGCTTGGAGGACTCCATGATGGAACGAAAAAGTAGCTTTTGGATCGTTACCGCCTTTTGTATTAAGAATATTTTGCAAAAGGCTTTGATTTTTGTATCAAATCTTTGCAGCTAGTGTAAAATAAGCTAGCAGGCAAAGGGTTAAATACAATTGTAAAGCACCTTTTGTAAAGCCATATTAAAGGAGGCTTACATATACTACAAGTAGTTTTGTAAGAGTGTTACAGGGCAGAGCTAGGAAAAAATACGCATGCAAACATCTTATTTAAAGTTTGTCATAATCTATGTTTGTTCTCTAGACAAACATTTGGCAGTTTGTAAAAGTTTTCTCGATCTCATTAGTGGTACATGTAAATTATATTTTATAGTGTGGTTGATTGTAAGGTCACGAGCTGCTTTTTTATATGCTCCATGCTCTGAGATTTCTGACGCGTGGCTATGTGTTTAGAAAATATAGAGGTTAAGGATTAGATGTAGGTAGGTGAGCCACCAAATTGTCTGCTTCTGGTTTTGCACGGAGAAGTACCGTTCGAGTTTACTTTTTAATTTCAAATAGTTATATTTAAATTTTAATGAGACTACAAGTTCAAATTTCTATGATTAGTGTGGCGATTATATGTAAGAAAAGGTAATTTAGATAGTAGATATATGAAAAGGTAGTAACTCTGTTGATCTAAGAAATGAATCATTCTTGGAGAAATATATCAATCCTTCTTATACTTCGAAGAGCAACGCCCATCATTTTTATAAGTCGTACTAATTTTCCAGAGCTTAACACGTTATACGAGATTTCATTTCAATTAATGACTAATCCATAAAATAAATATTTAGGATATGGGATAACCCGGAATGGTTTTTGAAAAAATTAAAATAGCGACTATACGATTTAATATGCTTTATGCCAACACATTAATTCTTCCTGGTATGTACGTCCTTCATAGCAAGTCTAAATATTAAGGATGCAACAGATATCCAGCCAGCATACTGCATTCGCCATATCCGGCTACTGTACCAGATAATTATCAGTAGCCGGATATTACAATTATCCAGAAAGTACATCGGGCCAAAAATTATACACCGAGAAATAAGATAAATATAATAAATGCAAAATGTTAAAAAATGTACTATATGAAACAATGCTTATAAGTATTTTGGAGCATTATGTAAAACAAATTATGGAAAAAAATTAGGTTTATTATACATTTCATTACAAAAAAGCATAAATTATTCTTTTTTAGTCTCAACTTCAAAACTGTTTTTGCATCTGAGAACACAAAAGACAAAATTTACTTTTTTGGAGGATAGAATAACAAAGACAATTTACTTAAAGTGAGAATATTTTTTGGAATTTTTCATATAAACACATAAGAACCATTAAAAAAAAGGTAAAGATCTATTACAAATGCTTTTATTCAGATTTGATTTATTGAGATATTGAGTACTGAAACTTAAAGGAAAAAAATTTAAAATTATATTACAAATAGTTAACTAATTAAAAAATATAAAAGGTGAGAAAAATGCTACAATTTGGTTTCAAAATAAAGTACATAAAGTTGATTTACTTAAAATAAATTTAAAAAGAAAGTGCAAAACATACTAACATCTGGCCGGATATCCGGTTGAAACTCTAGCCAGATATTCGGTATTCATTATCCGGCCAAACTGTCATCCGTTGCATCCCTACTAAATATTAGTATTTTAATTAATGACTACCTGCTTCGCACCCATCCTTCGGTAGGGGTATTAAGTTGTTTCTATTAAAGATTTAGAATCACTATAAAAGATAAACGTATTAATAGAAATATTGAATAAATCTCGCATTCTGCAGATTGTTGACAAATGTGGTTTAAACAGACAATCCCAATTATAAATTTTTCCTAGAATAGTTATACCCGGGAACTACAGCTAAATGGTGCTAAATACCACGATTTTCTATACTACATGATCCAATTTTCAACGTGATATACATATATATATATATATTAATATATATATATATATATATATATATATTAATATATATATATATATTAATATATATATATATTAATATATATATATATATATATTATATATATATATATATATATGTATATTAATATATATATATATATATATATATATATATATATATATATATTAATATATATATATATATATATATATATATATATATATATATATATATATATATATATATATATAATATATATATATATATATATATATATATATATATATTAATATATATATAATTTTCATCACATGCTTAAGATGGAAAGGATTTTTTTTTATTATATACCTGATTTCACGCCTCCTCTTTCCAGTGCATACTACAAAGGTTTTTTTTTACGATGTACTGGAACACCGAGAAATAGTCAAAACGAATTTGTTGGATTAAGTCCATATAACGAATACAATCTCTATCACGCAGTCTTAATCTATAAAAGACATACTAAATCTCTATGTTAGTTACTTTATGTTGCACAACAGTTTGATTACTTATAGAAATTGTGACGTTATTAAATTTATTTCCCCACGTCATCTCTAATATATAACCTATCTTTCTGCACCTCAAATTGGTATAAAATTTTTATTGTTCTTTATGAAATGTTTCTAAATTAGTTTCTGAAAACCAATAAACCGTATTCTGAAATTACCACCAATATAATACATTGCATCTTTGGGATGTTTTGTAAGCATATGTATACAGTTTTCTTAAATCCTGTCGGTGAAAGGATCTATTTAAAACCTGAATATTTTTCTCGTTAACACTAGAATTATGGTGGCCTTTGTATACCTAGAATTACGGCTGGTGTCATTTCGGCCCCTTGATAAGATATTTCTCTATATGATATAATATATTTGTGAAAAAAATTAATATAACGCAAATTATGACAACTACAGTTTTAAAAAAATATATACAGATTTTGCAGGTATGTAGGATCAATTAAACGATTTACTACTGTCTCTCCTAAACTTTGATCACTTGGTCTCATTTCATCTTTTCCTAAATATGGAAATCCGTTTAATAAGTATTTTGTCCTAACATTTACTTCTAGCCAAAATTTTATTCCGAATTTATAGAGCTTGTTAGGCATCTACTGCAAAAAACGGCATCTTGTTTTTGTAGGGAATAACTGTTCATCAAACGTAATATTTTCATTTGTTTTCTAGCAAAGCTTAAAGTTTTCAATAAAAGTATTCTATACCTCGTATATTAGTGTAAATTTATCACACTGCAAACGTGAAGACCTTGTTAGTTTATATTCAAAACGAAGAAATTTCATAACTTCCGGAAACCTATCTCTACTCATAGTTTCATGAAAAAACTTTGGTCCCCAAGTCTTGGACCACAAACTAAGAATTGGCAAGTCTTTGGCGGCTAATGCCCCCTTACGTACAACAACGCTATGAATGCTTCCAGTTCTGCTAATAAAATAGTGAAAGAGTCGTTATGAAGTTTACACTTGTCTTCAACATCAGTGTATAGCCTGCCGTATTTCTATAATTTGTTAGGACTAAAATAAAAATAATATTTTCTTGAAATTCTTACTATTTCGTAAATCACAATGATTTAGGAAAAGTCACGAAAAGATTGATATTGGCAAAAAAATAGAAGAGTTGTCAGAGATAAAAGTTCGCTAGGTGTCAAAATGACCCCTTCCGTAATTCTAGTGTTAAGCTAATAGGAATTCATACTGTTATAATCCAGCATTGTACTTTCATTTACAAGAAATGTGTATCCCTCCCTCCCTCTCTGAAAAAAAAAATAAACAAAATGAAAGTTGTTTGTCTCTAAATTTTGGATTGCTGTCATATTTATTGGTCTTCAGTAATTTGTTCTTTCTCTTTTAGTGTGTCTATGACAGCGTGAACATAAGCAGCAAAATGGCTAACAATGAAGTTAAAAAGCACGGAACCTTTTGCGGTATAAAATTACCCCCTTTGATCACCTCTGAAGGTAATTCTTTGCTAATAGAATTCACTTCGGATAGTTCTATCCAGAAAAGTGGATTCGGTGCTTTCTTCTTTATTGGTAAGATCTATTATTCAGCGAAAATATTTTTTGTATGTTTCTTTGTTGCTCACAAAATAAATTAATTTTTAAATACACATCATTATCGGGGAAAAAACGGAGTTTAGTTAAACGAGTCTTATTTTGTACAGGTTTATCCTAAAGAACTCGGGTATTTTTGTGATTTTAATGTTAAAAAATCCTGTTTCTGTGTAAAAGCATACTTATTGAATACAATTAGTTTTTTAATAAAATTTCGGTCTGAAATGATATACAAAATTTGGAACAGATGCAATATATAAACAGCTTCCGGCTGCCATATTTTTTTTTTCTTGGCGATCTTGGCAAAAACCCCATTTTCTGAAAGTCGCCAAACTGAAATGGCGACAGAAAATTGTGTTTTCTGAAAGATCATAAAAAAACCATGAATGGCACCACATGGCTTTTAATAAAAAACCAAAGTTAGTACAAAATTCTACAAAATGTCACACAGCATCAAGTTTGTAGGCAAGGTTCGGGGAGGGGACCGGTCCATCCCCGAAATTCTAAATTCTTAAAGACCATTTCGTGGAAAGAAAGTTGACCCTGTGTGTTCGTGTATCATCTGACATAGACAAGTGTTATCAGAAGGAGGCTATAAATATCTTGCGGGGCTTTTATGTACCCCCCCCTCCCTATGGTTTGGTTTGGAGCACTACAGTCTACTGTTTTGCACATGAGGGCTAATGAGACTGGGACCTACTGCTTACAGCCGATTCCGAACGGCTACGAACATCCATGCCATAGTGGGATTCGAACCCACGAACTCCGGTACTGACGATCAGCTCCCTAACCAATCAGCTATCGTTCGGCCTATCCCCTATGATCATCGTCTCAAGATCATTTTCCGTAATCTGTCAGGAGTATCCATGGGGAAATATTTTGAGAAAAATTTCTATCTTCTAAAATAGCTTCAAACTATTACGGTAGACTAGATTTTGCTATATATAGATCAATGAAGATAGATCAATGAAGAGTAATTTAAACGAATAAATAAAAAAACAGTTTTTAATGGTAATTTTACTATTAAATGAATTCATAGTGCAGATACTTCATTACTCAATTTTTAGCTTTAAATTTGTTCATTATGTTTTAATCATTTTTTTTTATTTTAAAGCTCATTGTTATGGTATTCATTAGGGGTATACATAGGTAAGAAAACCTGTAGTTTTAGTGTGTCATTCATAAAAGAACAATGTCTTTCCCCTTGGTCTCCCTCCGAACATAATTTCTGGCTACGGTGCTGCACAACATATATTTTACAGATTTTTACTACAGTCGAACTCGTTTATGACGAGCACAAAGGGGCCGTAATATTTACTCGTTAAATCCGAGTGCTCGTAATAAACGGGTTCTTAAGGCAGGCGTGCAACCAGGAGTGGAGGTGCTTGGGAAGTCAAGTGATTGATTTTACTTAAAATTTAATTAGTACTTAACGAATTCAGGTCAAAGAATGATCATCTGACCTTCCTACTTGACCCCTACACTTAGTAGGTGCAGCTGTTCTCCCCCTCCCACCCTACCTCCCTTATTTAAAATAAGCCTCACCTGTTGCACCGGATTTGTGAACTCTTCCTATTGACATTGGAATGCTAGAGGAATTTTTTCCTACAAAAGTATTAAATTGCGGAAAAGAAAAAAAAATAAGACAGAAAGACTAGAAAGATGAGAAAAAAGATTGCAAGACGACAAAATATTGCTCTCTAAAACCAGGTCTTGCTCGTTAAAAGCGACTTCTGTTCCATAGACTTAACATTGATCCAACCAAATATTCTCGTTTCTCTCGGTAAATCAGAGTTCTCGTTAAATCCGAGCTCGTTTAAATTAGTTAGACTGTATTTAAGAACTATATGATCATACCAAAGATGAGTTTATAATGAGTTTGAAAAGGAAATAAATATTTAAAAACTCTTTTAAAACAAATTAAAAATTTTTGAGGGGGGGTTCTTTCCCTCAAACCTCCTTCATGATTATTATATACAACAATACATATTACATAGACACATATTCTAATATGGACAATTAAATTTAGTTAATTACAATTAAAAAAAATAATATTCTATCACCCGACCACGTGAAACATGTCCGAACTTCAGGAATCCCGTAATGCAATAGAAATAACTAGAAAGAAATTATTCCAAAAATCGCGGTGGTGACTTCAAAAATCCCATGCACTAATGAGGCTGAAAGAAAGAAACCAGGGTTGCCACTACAATGTTCCAATGTTAGGGCAGACAAAGCTAACCAGTAAATATTGCATCTCTACCTCAAATTCTTTGTTTAGTAGCTAATTCTCGTTTATATTCTATCATCATATCGATTATGCATACTAAATATTCTCGTTATTTGTATGTATAAATTCAATATAGTTATATACATACCACTCTTGTTTCGAAATTGAAATAAGATTGAGAATTAGATTGAGAATTTTAATAAAACAATAACACAAAGATTTTACCACAAAAATTTATTCAACTTCGACCTTGGTGATGCTTCTCACTGTAAATGTAAAAAACTTTTTATATTCTATTATATAAGGTGTATACAAAAGGCCAGTGTCTTTAGTTAGTAAAATCAGCTTAAAATAACTCTTCACGTGATACTAATAGCATCATGGTACCTCACCAATATCATGATTCGGCTTGACTAAAGAACAGGGTAACCCCGCCAACTTGGCGATAATAGTTTAAGTATGGTAGCCTAATATTTTCTCCTGATCTTGCGTGTCCAGATAATCTGTATCTATATTATAATTTATGAGATTTTCATCCAGCTATCTATGTGTAACACTTTCCTTATATATTAAAAGCACGCAATGTTTAAAAAAATTGGATTTAACAAGCCTTTAATGGTTCACCATGGCTGACTTTTAATAATTTGCAGCTGTTGCCTTTGTAAACTGTTACGGGATTAATTGCCCATAAACATAAATGTCTGGTTTCGAAGTCAATTTGTTTAATTAAAAGTATATAATTATATTACGATGGTGCTCTGTACATTAAAGTTGCCATAAAAAACAAGAAGAAAATGTTTCTAGGGATTACCTTTGTGTTTTAGGAAACATCGCCTGTAATTTCGCCACATTTGCCAAGGGGAATCCTACTCTTATGTAGTACCCACGATTCACAATAACCTAAAAGCAACATCAATCATAAGCTATTAATCCTTTAGCAGACTGTAGTTTTGGAGCAAAACCTTCTGTTAAACATTTTTTTTTTTTGGGGGGGGGGTTATGTTTTTAACATTTAAAATTTACAGTAAATGATAGTACTACATTAATTTTTTTCGTTTGAAATATATATTTAAATTTGCTGTACCTGGAAAGTTACTAATTCGACTTTTTCCACTTATGGCCCAAACAAAAATATCTATTCAAACAACACTTATAAATTGTTAAACTATTTATTTTACCTTTTTAAGAACACCCATTCATTGTTCTTCTAATATAATAAACATTTTAAAAAGTATTATGTTCACATTGTACAACGGGATGGATTTGTCAGTTACCCCTCCCCCCTTAAATCCTTCTTACGGTATAATCTAATGGAAACCCCTCTAACGATTCTAAAGAAAAGTTTTAATATAATTTGCATTTATAAGGTTCATAGGTAATATTTATAAACTAATTTCATTAAATCCGAAAGAGTTTATGTAGGTGACCTTTAAAGGGATAAAACACCAAGCTAACCATTGTTAATGTTATATATGCTATTGAAAAAATTAAGATAGCAGAAATATTCGACAAGAATGGGTATAATCTTCTGATAAATTTAAATAAATTTACACCATCAGAAACCACTATTTTTATTGTGTGTATATACATACATACATATATATATATATATATATATATATATATATATATATATATATATATTTGTTTTTCTATCCAGAAATTCTTTACTCTCTAGTTGTGCTATGAACTCACGAATTCACCCTTCTATCTCTTTGCTCTTATGTGTTTATTTTTCGCTCGTTGTCATTTTTGTGCTTACTGACAGAAGCCTCTGGATTGAAGGGCTCGGTGCATATGGTCCAGTTGCCACGCCGATTTTAAAGCCTTTAGTAGGTGTTTTATTGTGTTACAAACTCACGAATCCACCATTCTATCCTTATCTTTCATCTTTCGTTTGTTTATGATCTGCTCGTTGTGAATTTCTCTGCTTACTATAAGAAATCTCTGGATTTGAGGGCTGGGCCCAGCTAATCCAGTTGAACCAGTTACTTTCTTGAAGGTAAAGTAAGTTTCGTCTTTTATGTTCTGAGAAGGGAAAACAAATTTGCAGTCCAGACAGAAAAAAAGATTATTTTTAGTTAACCCTTAAACTGTCAAGTTATTTTGATAATTTGGGTACACAATTTGTCAAATTTTTTTATTGCAAAACTCAAATGTTTACTACAAAATAAATTATACTTAGTACTAGAGGAATTTTTTCCTACAAAAGTATTAAATTGCGGAAAAGAAAAAAAAATAAGACAGAAAGACTAGAAAGATGAGAAAAAAGATTGCAAGACGACAAAATATTGCTCTCTAAAACCAGGTCTTGCTCGTTAAAAGCGACTTCTGTTCCATAGACTTATTGATCCAACCAAATATTCTCGCTTCCCTCAGTAAATCAGAGTTCTCTTTAAATCCGAGCTCGTTATAAACGAGTTGGACTGTATTTAAGAACTATATGATCATACCAAAGATGAGTTTATAATGAGTTTGAAAAGGAAATAAATATTTAAAAACTCTTTTAAAACAAATTAAAAATTTTTGAGGGGGGGGGGGTTCTTTCCCTCAAACCTCCTTAATGATTATTACATACAACGATACATATTACATACACATATTCTAATAAGGATAATTAAATTTAGTTAATTACAATAAAAAAAACGTAATATTCTACCACCCGACCACGTGTGACGATATGTCTGAACTTCAGGAATCCCGTAATGCAATAGAAATAACTAGAAAGAAATTATTCCAAAAATCGTGGTGGTGACTCCAGAAATCCCGTGCACTAATGAGGCTGAAAGAAAGAAACCAGGGTTTCCACTACAATGTTCCAATGTTAGAGTAGACAAAGATAATCAGTAAATATTGCATCTCTACCCCAAATTCTTTGTTTAGTAGCTAATTCTCGCTTATATTCTATCATAATATCGATTATGCATACTAAATATTCTCGTTACTTGTATGTATAAATTCATTATAGTTATATACATACCATTCTTGTTTCGAAATTGAAATAAGCTTGAGAATTAGATTGAGAATTTTAATAAAACAATAACACAAAGATTTTACCACAAAAATTTATTCAACTTCGACCTTGGTGATGCTTCTCACTGTAAATGTAAAAAACTTTTTATATTCTATTATATAAGGTGTATACAAAAGGCCAGTGTCTTTAGTTAGTAAAATCAGCTTAAAATAACTCTTCACGTGATACTAATAGCACCATGGTACCTCACCAATATCATGATTCGGCTTGACTAAAGAACAGGGTAACCCCGCCAACTTGGCGATAATAGTTTAAGTATGGCAGCCTAATATTTTCTGTTGATCTTGCGTGTCCAGATAATCTGTATCTATATTATAACTAGCATATAGCCCATCATATGAAGGGATTAGTAAAATTTTTAATATTCCAGAACTGTTAAAAATCCAATGAGGCAGGTAAAAAATGGTTTGTGTTTTGGCTGAGAATTATCTGGTTCACTCTCAATAATTATTTATCGTCATACTCCTCTAGAGTCTCCCGATCCTGTAATGCAGTTTAGAATCACATTGAATTCATTTAGTCAAACCGTGTGGTTATGTATAACAAACACACAAACGAACAAACTTCTTAATTTCCAAATATATATAAATTAAAAGTTAGATGTTTAGTAGTCCGTGAAATAGACTCCTAGACTTTTATGAAAAGAATTTATTGTTTATACCGATGATAAAATATTCATTGCAACAAAAATAATCGATGATTCAATTTAAAATTATCACATTTGTACCTAATATATTATTTAAGCCAAATATAAAAGAAAATCATTTACGTTATATCTAAGTTCAGTGATAAAAGATATTATAATAGTGTAGACGATATTTAAATAGTTTAAAATATGAAATGATTAAATGAGATGGTTAAAGGAATGACGTCACAATGCTAGAAAAAATTGTTATTTTTCCTATTTATTAAGTGATAAATGGTTAAATTTAATCGCCTGTTCTTAACCGGGGAAAATAGGGCTTGAAATAACGGCATTAAACTCTCGAAAAGGGGCGAAGGGGTGGATTTCGAACGTTTTAAAGACGACAGTATTTTTTGCTGTGATATGTAGCATAGTTATACAAATTTATTTTAGAATCGGATCGATAGTTTCGGAGAAGATAAACTTTATTCGCTTTGAATGGATGCCTCTATCCATTCCGGGTCCAACCGCTTCATAAATTTGCGGACAGATAACTTAGGATATTATTATATAGGGGATTTATGAGATTTTCATCCAGCTATCTATGTGTAACACTTTCCTTATATATTAAAAGCACACAATGTTTAAAAAAGGATTTAACAAGCCTTTAATGGTTCACCATGGCTGACTTTTAATAATTTGCAGCTGCTGCCTTTGTAAACTGTTACGGGATTAATTGCCCATAAACATAAATGTCTGGTTTCGAAGTCAATTTGTTTAATTAAAAGTATATAATTCTATTACGATGGTGCTCTGTACATTAAAGTTGCCATAAAAAACAAGAAGAAAATGTTTGGAGGGATTACCTTTGTGTTTTAGTAAACATCGCCAATAATTTCGCCAGATTTACCAAGGGGAATCCTACTCTTATGTAGTAACCACGATTCATAATAACCTAAAAGCAACATCAATCAGAAGTTATTAACCCTTTAGCGGACTGTAGTTTTGGAGCAAAACCTTCTGTTAAACATTTTCTTTTTTTTTTTTTGAGAAATGAATTTTTTTGGGGGGGTTATGTTTTTAACATTTAAAACTTACAGTAAATATATTTATCTTAATTCTTGGTGTATAATTTTTGGTCGGATGTGCTACCGGATAATTGTAATATCCGGGTATTGCCGATTAACTGGTATGATCGGATATACCGGATCCAGTACGTTGGCCGGATAACCGTTGCATCCCTACTATAAATATGTTGTCTCATTTGATTCTTTTAAAATTCTTGATATTTTTCCAGAAATTGATGAGTGTGAAGGTGATCACGGCTGTGAACACATGTGTATCAACACCTTGGGAAGCTACAAATGTGAATGTCGAAACGGCTACAAGCTTCATTCCGATGGCAAAAAGTGTGAAGGTACTAACATTAGGTTTCCTTAAATAATTGATACCCACCAAAACATTAAGGCTTGATTACACTAGACGAACAAACTCACAGCAGTTTCGCCCGACAGTTTCCTTTTGCAATCGTGTAAAAATACTCTATCGAACGTATACAAATTAGCATTTTATAATATCCTTAAGGTTATTTTTTAAATAATCTTTTTCTATAAAACAAACCTTCCTTTCTTCACCGCAAAAGTTTTGATCCGACAATTCAACTTGTTTCCAACCTTCAATTATAATAATTGATATTAACGAATTCTGAATGAAAGTGAAAAAAAAATTGGATTAATGAAAATTTTTTCCATAGAAGGGGAAATATTTTATAGTACGGTTCTAATTCTGAGTCGAAATTCAAAAGTGAACGGGGTAAATTTACAAATTAAGGTTTAAAATATTTTCTCAAAAATGAGATTTTAAATTTAAAAATACCTGAAAATAAACTTTTTTTCTTTTACTGTGTAATAGATATCTCATCACGATTTCAACCACTTATTACAGTATATTAACCATTTCATGAAAGAAGAAAATAGATTTTAAATATATCAGTTACTTTTAACCATACAAGTGGAAGAGTTTATATTACGGTTCCTTAGAGCGAGTTGGATCTTTAAAGACAATAGAGAACGGGGATCATAAAAACTTGCATTCTTTAATTTTCGCGAAAAATTTAGCTTAAATTTTAAATACCATTTGAATAATACTGTTTTTATTTTCAACATATTTTTGTATTTGGAAGTTTATGTGTAATGCTGACGGGTGAGAAAAAAAGTTGTCACATCTGTTTCTTTTAATCTCATTTTTATTATTTTTCCAGAAATCGATGAGTGTGAAGGTGACCACGGCTGTGAACACATGTGTATCAACACCTTGGGAAGCTACAAATGTGAATGTCGAAACGGCTACGAGCTTCATTCCGATGGCAAAAAGTGTGAAGGTGCTAACATTAGGTTTCCTTAAATAATTGATACTCACCGGAACTTTAAGGCTTGATTACACCAAACATACGCACAACAGTTTCGTCCGACTGTTTCGTTTTGCAGTCGTGTAAAAGTACTCTGTCGAACTTATACAAATTAGCATTTTATAATTTCTTTAAGATTTTTTTAATAAATAGCATAAAATAACCCTTTCTCTCTTCACCGTAAAAGAGACGTTTCAACGGGATTTCAACCTCGAATTATAGTAATTGATATTAACTAATTCTCAATGAAGGAGAAAAGAATTTGGATTTTAAATAATTGTCATTTTTGCGACAGAAGGGAACCATTTTATACAAGGTCCGCAATTAATTTCCACGACTGACGTAACTGTAGGAGAACGAAAAGCCTGAAGATGGCGCTAATGATTGCATATTGAAGAGTTTCCTTGCGCATGTGCAGTGCAATCGGCGCCATTCTGAAGTAAGTGGTTCTCAAAGAAAGGCGCATGAAAACGTAGCTCTCAAACTGCTGTTGTCGAAGAGAAAAGGAGGCAAAGAATTAACATTAAATTTTGTTTCAAATTGGGCAAGATAGCTGAGGTAACCAACGAAATGTTAGACGAGGAAGCATTATCCCATTCAAGAACTTTTGAATGGTTTAAAAGCATTCGGGACGGGCTGGAAAGTTTCGAAGATGATCCACACATAGGTCGGCGGCAGTCCGTATGCACGTCGGTAGCAACTGTAAATTGTAACGACACTATTATAAAGCATTCCAAAAAAGGACTTTAGAACTTTTTTTCCTATATTTGTACAGCCGAGCACAGACGTGCATTATGGCTAATGGGGATTACTTCGAATCATATTAAATGGCTCTGTGTTTAACCTTTTATTTTCTGAGTCATTCCATGAGTCTTGGAAATTAAAAGCTGGACCTTATTGTATTACGATTCTAAGCCTGATTTGTAACTTTAATAGGGAACGGGGGATAGTTTACAAATTTACGTTTCAAGATTTTCTCAAAAATGAGATTTTAAATTTAAAAATACCTTAAAATAACCTTTTTTTTTACCGTGTAACCTTTTTTTTTACCAACCATATATTACAGTATATTAACTATTTCGTGAAAGAAGAAAATCGATTTTAAATATCTCAGTTACTTCCTGCCATAGAAGTGGAAGCATTTATATTACGGTTCTTTAGATTGAGTTGGATCTTTAAAGGTAATAGAGAACGGGGATCATAAAAACTCAATTTTTTTTTAATTTTCCCCCAAAAAGTTAGCTTAAATTTTAAAAAATACACTTTGACTAATATTCTTTTTCAACATATTTTTGTAATTGGAAGCTTGTGTGTACTGCTTACGGGTGAGAGAAAAAAAAGTTTTCACATATGTTTCTTTTAAGCTCATTGTTATTATATTTCCAGAAATAGATGAGTGTGAAGGTGACCACGGCTGTGAACACATTTGTAACAACACCTTGGGAAGCTACAAATGTGAATGTCGAAACGGCTACGAGCTTCATTCCGATGGCAAAAAGTGTAAAGGTACTAACATTATGTTTCCTTAAATAATTGATACTCAGCGGAACGTTAAGGCTTGATTACACCACTCGAACATACTGACAGCAGATTTGTCCGACTGTTTCGCTTTGCAATCCTGTGAAAATACTCTATCGAAAGTAGATTTTCACGCACGAAGCAATCACGCTAAACAATTGTTAATGGCGGCCTATTTTCGTTTTACGGGATACGATCATACAGGTAAAGCAAACAAGATAATTTTAAGTTTGGTTCGTGCTTACTCCATTACATTGTACTTCTTCCAACATAGATTTATTTTTTTCGAGGATAAACTAATCGTACATTTTAAAGTCTAGAGAGCCAGCCGAAAATCCGCCGTAAGTCGTTAGTGATTATTAATCTTGTTCGTAACGTAGCATTGATAAGTTTTCAAATACATTAGGCTGTACTGATAAAAGTATTCACCGACTTACTGTCCCCAAAAATTTATCATTTATCCATGCTGATAACTAAAATTGGGAAATATTGGTTTGAATGAGAACTGCTTGGCATATTTTGTACATTGACGTTCGTTTATCAATATCCAAAAAATGGAGTTAGTCAATTTGTGCACTGAACGACTCATTTATGTAATCCAAACAAAGAATCTGATTGCGTAGAGTTTATATGGTCTTGGTGGGACACCCTGTGATATAATATACTCTGCTTTGGCCATTATGGAATTGTGTATCACAAACAAGATTAAACAAATAGTGAAAACACTTCAAGTGCTACATTATCCTTTGTTGTGGGTGTTTGCACCACTGGAATGCTACTACTGTAGCGAATCGAAAAATAAACTCCAAAAAAGTAAACTTGCGTTAAAATTCTTTTAATACGAGAGTGACTTGTATAATAAAAATAATAATAGTAACGAAAGAAACAAAACTAATAAGGGCAGATACAATGCTTGCAGCATGCAATTGAAGCATCATCCGGCGAACGTTCTTTTCAAGCAAGCTGGATCTCGCAGTCGAATGCAGAAGTGCTTTTGAGGGCGAAATACGCCGGATTCCACCGCCGCGTGAGAATGCTCTCCTCTTTCTTTCTCGCCTGGCTGCAACTTATAAGGCAGCCGGTCGCTGAGAAGTACGCGTCTGCGCACGCAGATCTTCTGCCGCTTGTCAAAACTTTGCATACTCAAATGAAAGTACAAATAAATACAATTGTCGGTAACAAAATAATTATAATTTGTGGACTCCACACTTTCAAACCAATTTGTTCGCAAGCAGAATCACTCGTGATTTGAGGTATGATCTGTATCGATATGTTTGGTATTTGGAATGTGCTTCTCAATGTTTTATCTCTTACATGTTTTCTTTAAGTCAACCACCAAAACAAATTAAATTCCTTTTCGGCACTGGTAACGGGGAACAGATGTACACTCCAGTATCGCTCAGTTAATAATTATTACTCGAGTCCTTTGCCAGTAGCAGACATAAAGCCGCAGACGCGCTGGCTCCAGCGTATCGACAGTTTTCAATTACGTCCATTTCAGCGTCAGTAGTGGGTTTGTTGACGGGACCTAGTACACAAACGTCTCTTGTTTGGACCGCATGTTTCTACCTGCCGTTAACCGTAATTGTTGCGAAAGGTCACCTTCCGTTCTTCTTTCACCAGTGTCATGTAACAGATCGTTACAGTATTTTAATTGAATTTTGAATTATTTTTGAAGATATCTAAATCGCCAAATTACACATCCTTTCGCAACTGTCTAGAAAACTATGGGTCTTAGAAGTGCAATTTATTTTCATTGAGCATTTTTATGTATTCCAAACAACAAATCTGGTTGTGCAGAGTTTAACCGGTTCTGTTGGGACACCCTGTGATATAATGTATTTTGCTTTAGCCATTATGGAATTGTGTATCACAAACAAGATTTAACAAAAAATGAAATTACTTCATGGTCCACATTAAATCGATTTGTTCGGTAGCAAAATCACTCGTGAATAGAGGTATGATGTGCAACGATATGTTTGGTGTTTGGAATGTGCTTCTCAATGTTTTATCTCTTGCAGGTAAATGTGGAGGTGTGATTAAAGAGACGAATGGAACCATTCTCAGTCCTTCATTTCCTGACCTATACCCCGCGAACGAAATCTGCATCTGGAATATCATAGCACCTCCAAAATACAGAATCGTACTCAATTTTACTCACTTCGATTTGGAAGATGATAATGTAGGTATACGGTTGTCTACACATTTCTCTCATGTATACGGGATGGAGTTTTTCACATGTATTCTGGAAATACCTCCTTTTAACTCATGTTCTCTATCCCTAAGTTCTTAGAGATATTTTTTGGTTAAGAGAATAAGCTGTGATATGCTGAAAATTATTAAGTAATATAAGTTTTATAATAGCGTATGCATTTCTTGCTTTACAGTGCTTTTAATTTTTTTTAAAGTTATCTTACAGATTTATTAAATCTAGTAACATTCATGACAGTGTTTATAATAGTATAAACCCTGTATATAGGATGGAACTTTTCCCATGCTCTCTGGAAATTCCTGATTTTAACTCTTGACCGCTATTTTTGTTTTCTTGGAGATTTTTTTAAATTACAAGAATAAACTGTTAAATATTGAAAATTTATATATAAGCAATATTTTATAACGATAGCATATGTATTTCTTGCTTTGCAGTGGTATGAAAGTTTTTTTCTAGCAACATTCAACAATGGGATAACGTTCGTAAGGTTATAAAACATTAACCCTCTCGATGCGTATTTATTTTATCAAAATAGGTTCAAAAATTGCGTAATATTTTATTACATATTTCAAATCTATATACATTTTAGAGTTAAAATATACAAAAAAGTTTTGTAAAAGAGTTTTTTTAATACAGAATTAGGTCCTAAAAAGTTATTCAGAATAATAAAATAGAAGAATTATATAAAAGCTAAATTTTGAAAATTAATCTTGGTTAAATTATCATTTATTTTATAAAATACAAAAGCAAAACGTATATACTAATTAAGACTTAGAAAAATTTATTAGAAATGAAGTCTTGTATGATATATTTCGAAACAAGGCTCGAGGCAAATTCTTACCTAGCAATCCTTGCACGAAATTCGCGTTTCTTTGATGGGATTTGAGTGTATAAGGCTAGCAAAGTGTCGAGCAGTTAGTCTCATGGGTCTGTTACACTCATGTAACTGTTGGTCTTTTACTATTTGCAACATAACATCATCAATATAAAGTTCAAAATAGTCCAAACAGTTGAATTATTTGCCATAGTGAAATTTATTCCGGGATTTCCAAGGAAAGGAAATGGAGCAGGAACTGGTGGAATATTTTTATATCAATTTTGCACCACTGTCGAACATTTTGAACAGAAAATGAATTTTCAGATTCACCACTATCCGCAGAGGAATCAGAAATTCTCATCAGTTTCGCTATAACTATCTTCAATATATTCGAGATACGAGTTGGAAGTGCTATCAGTGTAGGAAATATCGTCAGAAGTATAGGTTATATAACTCACGAAATGCTTCCTGCTAGACATCTTTCAGCTATCAAAAGCGCTCTCAAAATGCTACAAAAAAGTCTTCTATATTTCACAGAAATGTGGACAATTAAAGCCATCTGCTAGTTCACCGCAAAATAAACAAAAATCACTTTTTTTGTTCACCAAAATGAAAGAATAAACGGGGAAAGAGCGGGTTGCAGAGTTAAATAGATGGCTAAAATGCATGCCCGTGGAAATCGCAGGTTGCGCAAATTTTGCTACATCTATGTTGCCCGTGGAAATCGCGGGATGCGCAGAGAGAGGGTTAACAACCTGTGTAAATTGGCTTCGGTCAGAAGCCATCGCAGAGCTGGTGGAGACAGACCAGATTAAGCAATTCCACGTACTCCGTCCACCATGTCAGAACTCTGAGGAAACTAACGCTGGTAGTCTAGTCTCGCACAATGCCTAAAAGAGGCGATGATGGAAGAATGAAGTGATTGTTGGATTGTAATCCCCACACTTACTAACCCCTTCCAGTTTCATTTTATTTCGGGATTATGGGTAAAAAAATGTCAATTTTTTATGCTTATTTTTATACATACATAGCTTTTTAAACATAATAGCATCATTCATATACAAAATTTCTTAAAAATTAATGTAAAAACAATTTAAATAAATGAGTAATTTACCTGTATAGTTGGCTTTCTGTACGGCAGAAATCATTAGACTTTGGAGTCAATTCACAATAACTATAAATATTAAGCTTAGAATACCTAGCTTTTACCTTGAATTAAATTTTATTTATATCCTATGCATTTACATAAATGATTATGAAATTATTAATCAAAATCTGGTCGTGTATGATACAATCGGAAACACGGTTCTGCACAGAGTCCAACATCGCAATCTGGACAGTAGAACCTTGTTTCTCTCCTTACCTTCTTCCCTCTACTGTCACCGAATGATGACCGATTGGTTAGGGTGCTAACCTTCGGTACCAGAGTTCGTGGGTTCAAATCCCACTGTGGCATGGATGTTCGTAGTCGTCCGGAATCGGCTTTAAGCTGTAGGTTCCGGTCACATTAGCCTTCGTGTTGCAAAAATGTAGACTGTAGAGCTCCAAACCAAACCAAACTCCCTCTACTGTCTCTCTTTGAGAAGAAAAATAATCTAGTAGCGGGAAAAGTAAACAATCATTCGAAACCATAAAAAGCACATTGTAAAATTGCACAGTGTAAAATTTCACAGGGCCCGAGCTACACTCGGGATGAGCCAGGATGGTACATTTC
>CM063507.1:33289755-33319755 GCA_032207245.1 Pardosa pseudoannulata
TAATGAAAAACTGTGCATGAAATAACCATTTAATTTTTATTTAAAAAACTTGTTTCATTTTACAATTCTTACATATTCTTAATTAAAATCCACTTTTTACATAGTGTTAAATAATATCAGAAACAGTAAAATTAAGAAAATATCAAAGCAAAACATCAATAAGGTATACAGATAATAGTCTTCAAGCTAGTGGTACTTTTCAAAACAAAGTGCAAAGGAATTCTTAATTGTTTACACCGCCAAGTAGTCTCACTTTTAATTTGATTCTTGTAACACACACGGCATTTCTTAGTAGGTTTTCTTTTATTCTGACTCATTAATTTGGTAATGACTTGTACCAAGAAATTCTAAGTAAACAATATGGAATAGTGACTTGTGATTTTCACAAATGATAAAAGTGTTGCCAAATTCAGTACACTAGAAATTTTAAACTAAATTAATTATCATATTTAAAAGTAACTTTAATCGCATGACGAGTGTAGCTCGTCATTGTGCGGTATGGAATGAAAAACTAATGACGAGCTAGACTCGTCATTTTACCGGAAGGGGTTAATTGGTCAACTATTTGTACTGTAATTTATTTTAAATTTTTTCTTTATTTTAAGTTTCAGTACTCAATATCTCAATTGCCGAACGATTGCCGATGGTTAGGGTGCTGGCTTTCGGAACCTAAGCTCGTGGGTTCGAATCCCACTATGGCATGGATTTTTGTAGCCGTTCGGAATCGGCTCTAAGCAGTAGGTCCACGTCTCATTAGCATCCATGTTGCAAAAAGTAGACCGTTGCGCACTAAAACTAATATCTCTATTAGACATTATTTTATTAGAAACAATTAAATCCGATTAAAAGCATTTTTAATAGTCCTTTATCTCCCTTCTTTAATGGTTCTTATGTTTGTGTATGAAAAATTTCAAGAATATATTACCACTTTTAGTAAATTCTCGTTATTCTTTTATCCTACCCAAAAGTAAGTTTTGTCTTTCGTGTTCTCAGATGCAAGAGCACAATTTTGTAGTTGAGACTGAAAAAAAGTGATTTATGATTTTTTTTGTTATGAAATGTAGATATCTAATTTTTTTCCATAAAGCTTTTTTTACTATTACATAATGCTCCAAAATATTTATACGCTTTGTTTGATATAGTACAGTCTGTATCGGTTATATGGTCAGCTCAGCGGTCCAGAAAAATCGGACCATATTAGCGGGGTGATTATATATGCGGAACAATACAACCCTATTGTACATATACCTTGAAAAGAGAAAATGTGCACTAACCCATTTAATATTATACAAATGCAAATTTACAATCTAATTACAGTCTGTATCGGTTATATGGTCAGCTCAGCGGTCCAGAAAAATCAGACCATATAAGCGGTGTGACCATATATGCGGAACAATACAACCCTATTGTGCATATACCTTGAAAAGAGAAAATGTGCACTAACCCATTTAATATTATACAAATGCAAATTTACAGTCTAATGACAGTCTGTATCAGTTATATGGTCAGCTCAGCTCTCCAGAAAGTCAGACCATATAAGCAGGGTGACCATGCATGCGGAATAATACAACCCTATTGTGTATATACCGTGCATTTTTAATACATAATATAAGAGCCATATCAACGTTTCCATAAGGTGACAAGCGCCGACGTTTTCTTTCTTAATCACCGATTTCAACACTTGAGGACCAAAGTTTGGCAGCTAAAATGTTGTTTAATGTCGTCCGGGTAATCGAATTTGCTTTGGCGAAATTAGCGCCGAACGATGGCAGATTAGTTAGAGTGCTAACCTCCGGTACCGGAGTTCATGTGTTCGAATCTCACTTTGGCATGGATGTTCGTAGCCGTTCGGAATCGGCTTTAAGCTGTAGGTCCTGGTCTCATTAGCCCTCGTGTTGCAAAAACGTAGACCGTAGCACTCTAAACTAAACTTGGAGAAATTAGCCTTTAAATGGTTAGATTTTTTAAAAATTTTCAATCAATTCATTTTTCGCAGCATATATTTTTGAAGCCATAATTAAAAAAAATGAACGTTCTTATTCGTGACGTATGATCCAAATGCAACAAAACTTTCTGTTTACTTGTTTCGTCTCAATTTCAACTTAAGCAGGGAGAGATCACTTCAACCAATAAACAGAGAGATGCCCACCTCTTATCAGGGGGCAAGAGAACTGAGAGAGGTGATGTCTACACAAACAAGAAAGAGGTAAAGGGAGGGAAATAAAGGCTTGAATTCAGGTCCTCTCCGATTTCGCACTGACTTCTTAAAAAAGTAAAAAAAAAAAAAAAAACTCTTTGAAAACACCAAACTGACCATATAACCGGTAACAAGAAAAAGAAAATGACTGTACAAGCGGTGCACTTTAACACATGTTCCGTTACGTTTATTTATCATTATTTAGGCCCTTTTCGGATTTTTAATGCAATTAATTTTTAAAACATATGTTTTTATTTTTTTCCAAAATTTTTAATTTTTTCGATCTTGATTAATATTCTACATTTTCAGCTTTTTTCGTACGGATGTCACTGGCCACAAAAAAATTTTGTTTTACTATCCCTAAACTCTCTACTCTCTAGTTTTGTGTATTTTTATACTCGTGTAAGATTTTAAAGTTTTTGCTATTTTGTTTATATTTGTGAATATTTTAACATTTATTTGTATATTTGATTTTTGTTTCACAAAGCAAACGGGTTAATTAAAAGCATCTTATTAAAAGGTGAAATATGATTCTTACTATATTGCAAGCGGCATCGATTAGTTACAGTGTCATTTATTACCTCAGAGTAAAAATTAACTGGTAAAAAGTTAACAATTTCAATTAAATGATAACTGATCTTAATAAGTTGAAAAAATTACGAATGAAATGCATGAAATTTCAAGAAATTAATAATATAAATTTTGAAATTTGACAGAAAGATAAAATAGCTCTTTTGAAATCCATCGTGGAATGTAAAGATATCCCCCATTACTTTTTTACTAAGAAATGTATCGTGTTTTTTCTTCCGTATCAAAGATTCTGGTAAAGTCCGTCTGCTTCGTTGCGTCATCGTTCTCCTCGGGTGTATGGTTCTGTCCCCGGCGATGACAAAAATTCTAAAACTTAATCTAAATTAATAAAAATTGTTTTTTATGCTTATTTATTATTTAGGTCCTTTTCGAATTTTTAATGCAATTTATTTATTTTTAAAACATATGTGTTATTTTTTCAAAAATTTAATTTTTTCGATTTTGATCATTGTTATTCTACATTTTCGGCTTTTTTCGTACTGATGTCACTGGCCACAAAAAAATTTTGTTTTTCTATCCCTAAACTCTCTACTCTCTAGTTTTGTGTTATGAACTCACGAATCCACCCTTCTATCTCTTTGCTCTTTTATATGTTTATTTTTCGCTCGTTGTCATTTTTGTGCTTACTGACAGAAGCCTCTGGATTGAAGGGCTCGGCCCATATGGTCCAGTTGCCACATCGCCTTTAGAGCCTTTAACATGTTCCTTATTAAGTGTGGTATAGCCACATTCTATGTAAAAGGGAATGCCAGGAATTGCCGGCTTCCTGACCCCTTATTTTATGGAATGGGGCTTGTCCATATCCGAGTCACTTTGAATCTTCCCGCGCTGACCATCCGTGGGTTGCCGTTTTGCTCTAACCATCTTTCACCTTTTGTCAAGCTTGAGCGCTGCTTGGCGCCCTAAGATTCCTAGGCTGTTGTTCCTACTCAAGCTACGTTTGGCGATTGTCTTAGGTTCCCGCTGGCGGGATTTTTCCACTTACCTCGCCATTCGCGGTGTTGAATGGACATCATTCTGGCCGAAATTGGGGGAGAGATCACCCGCATCATTTTAAGAAGAAAAAATATTTCTTTTGAGCCATTTTGCTCCTCTTTTTTTTATTCTTGTGTCATGTCGAGGGACGTGTATTTTTCTGACAAGGTCAGCAGGGAAGAGTTAATAATAAAAACTCCTTTAACCTATCAAGTTAATTGGACTATTTTTATTTTCGTGAATTTGAATTTTACTGTGTTAAAAGATTCTGGAGCATTCCATATGAAGATAGTGAGTTGTGTCTGCCGCCATACAGTTCCACCAAAGAACCGGTGAAAGGTTATTGCGGCTAAGGGAAAATATGGAATATTCAACTACAACAATAATCATACATCGATAAATCTACAATAATTATTCTACCACTATTAATCTTCAACTTAATTCTACATTAAGTTGAAGACTTTAGAAAACTGACCATATAAGCGGGGTGACCACACAGCCGGTATACCCACTGTATTTAACATTTCGCCTTTTGTATGTCATATTTATCTTATTTATCAGTGTAACATTTGGTCAGTTGTACTGCCGGGTAATTGTAATATCCGACTACTGCCAATTATCCGGTGTAGTGACTGGATTTGCCAAATAACAATTGCATTCCTAGTTTAAACTTCATATTTATTTTATTCTGTACAGTCCATAGTAACTTAAATTTAAAGTATGCACCGGTATGGAATCGGTAAAAACGACTCGGACAGTAAAGGAATAAATAGTACTAAATTAGTCATGATTTTTGTTTTACTGCGCAGTTTTATATGTGTTTAGTAGATCTCTACTAATTGATTCAAATATATTTTACAGTATGTTTTTTAAAATGTAAAGTCTGAAATTAATAGAAGATAATGTGCAAAATTTCAAATGTTTGGTAATTGTTTTAGTATAAGTAGAAAAAATAAGTTGAAAATAGATTAAAATATTTGAGACAGAAAGCTATATATATAAAAATGAATTTGTCTGTCTGTCTGTCTGTCTGTCCGTCTGTCTGTACTCGATAGACTCAAAAACCATGCATTCGATCGCCGTGAAAATTTGGGAAATTCTTAGGTATATTCTTAGGAAGGTTTTTGTAAGTTTTTAACTTCGAAATCCATTCCTTCTCCCTTTTTCGAGCATTTCATATCATTATTCCAAGCATTATTTCACCCGGTTAAACGCAAACGATTAATTTTTAAATTTATCGCATCATAATTAAGTGAAAGAAGCAATATTTCTAGCAATGTGACATCATCCCAAGTAATTGTTTCAAACGCAGTTTTCCTCTGTTAAAAGCAGGAGATTAAAATTTTTAATTTATCACATAATACATAGGTGAAAATATTTTTCTATCCTTATGACGTCATTACTTTAAATATTTAATTTATTCATTTCTTATTTTATATTATTTAAACGTCGTCTGCGTATAATCAATTCGATTTGACCTGGAAATTGAAATATAAAGTGATTGACTTTCATTTCTATGTGACGCAAATTATAGCATTTTTATGTAAGAACTAATTTTAAATTTAATTCTTTGTTAATGTTTACTTTACAATGAAATGTTTATCAACAATATTCTAATAATAAAAAGTACAAATTTCATTGACTCTCGTAGGTAAGTAAAAACCTATCATTTTATATAATAATCTTTATATTCATATGGTTGTCAATATGAATGTGCGTTTCTGTTTCATACAAAACCATGTGGTTTGTCATAAATTTCCTTAATTTTGGACAACATTTATTAATACCAGCAAAATTAGCACTGTTGCTGTCAAAACCTCTGCTACCACGTAATATAGCAAGTCTATTAACGTTGCTAATCAACGTACAGTAGTAATACAATAATGTAATTTATGGCTAAACTTAATTTTACCATAAAAAAGTTTGAGAAAATTTAATAGACAAATTCGATGCAGATTTAATCTCTAGCATGTAAATATATATTTGTTATTTTTATTTATTGATATTAAGAACAGTTTTCATTTGTATGTTTTTTTATACAAATCTACCCGGTAAGTCATAGAGTAACTAACTTTGGACAGAAATCCTTGATACCGCCAAATGAATATATTTGATATTCTGTTCATCTTAGCATGTGACAAGATAATATAACAAAAAAGATTATTTCATATAGTAGGCTGTTATTGTATATTTAGAGTACCTCAAAATAATTTATTGTCGTCAAAAGATGGAAAGAAGCATTGTCGCCAATACACGTTTTCAACCAAAGCAAATTTATGACAAGGAAATTAGAAATAGGGTAATAGAAATATATAACTATTCCAATGACTCGAACTACACTGTGACGAATTTAGAGTTATGCGGGAAAAAAATCTTTGTTTAAAAATAATATACTAAGTTTACCGTAGCGAAGCACGGTCATACTTCCTAGTTAAATATAAAGAAATAGTTTTAAAAATCACCTATGTGACATAAAAGCTATTAAAAATACACTAAAAAGTAAAGTAAAATGGTGCATGAAAGAAGTTAGGTGAAAATCTTCTACTATGAAAATTGTAATGTGGTGATCTAGAAAAATTGGGTGAGAACTTCTATAGCAGGGGTGTCCAAGACAGTCAACCGTGGTCGACTGGTCGACCGCAAAGGCATTTTAGGTAGTACTTGCGACCATCCCGCTAATGACCTCGGATATTAACAATTTAATTTATGACTATTGACATAGAATTAATGAATTATTTAAAATAAAAATTTACTGCAGTTTGAACTTTAAAACCTAAAACAAACTGTGCAAAATAATACAGTGAATTTATCGTTTTACAGTGAAGAATTAAATAGAATCAACTTGACAAAGTGTAATGCTTAGATTATATTATAATTGAATCAGTACTATATAATGATTATATGGTACTGACTCGATACACACCGCTGTTTTTGTCGCCATACTTGGCGACTTTTCGGGTGATGTCTGACCTTGCTGGAGACTTTTAGCAACTTGAATCTTTCCAAGCTTTTTGGTGCTTTGTAGTGGCAACCTTGGTTCGTAATGGTTCTTTAACAGATGAACATTTAATGTCGTGTTTACGCATTGCAATAAGCTTGTGCCAGCTGCAATATGATAAACCTGCCGCAGATATACAGGGACAAATTTCAACTAAACGAAGTGAATAGGGTGGTCAATTTTTGATGAATACTTTGATTATTTTCGTCAGTAAATTTTTATTTTGTAAATATTAATATTAAGTTTTTTTAGAAAAATTAGATATTTACCATTTTTCTTGTTACTGAAAATAAATATATAAACATGTACGTTACGTTAATTTAGCTCTGCCATTGGTAGACCGCCTTCGATTTTTTAAATGTGCAGTAGACCACGGATCCCAAAAGTTTGCCCCCCCTCTGTTCTATAAGATAAGGTCTAGTTGTTATGATGTCTAAGAATAAAATCGTGGGCCGCAGTTGGAATCGATGTCAAAGTAACATTGTCCGAATGTACTTTGACACTGATTTAAGATATGCACCAGCACACATATAATCGTATAATCATACAGATATTATCGTATAAGGGAATATTTATTAAAAAATACTAATGTGATATCTAATTATGTTGAGCGAGCCTTTCATTGTTTTGTTTCATAACCCATCGTAACAACTGTCCCTTATTTTATAAAAGATCCCCACTCAATTTTTCTATATCAGCACATTAAAATTTTCATACAGGAGATTTTCACATAATTACTACTTCATGTGCTGTTTTAAAATTATTTTCTTTTTAGAGCATTTTCCATCGCATTCTTGTTAAGTAAAAGTGATTATTTTTAATATTTTTTTTAAATATTTTATTTTCCCCCACTGTCTCTAAAATATTGTTTGCCGGAGAGGTGTAAAATATCGCATATTTTTTCACCAACGCTAGTTTTGTCTTGTGGAATATTGGGTGTATCGGTTACATCTTGGGCTTAAATTCTGACAAAAATTCGACTTTAACCCTTTCGTGGGCCATGGAAAGATTACTTCCCACCTACACGATCTTACAAAATACACTTGTAGGAAGCGCAAAACCCATTATAATATATAGGTCTTGTTATTGAAACGACGGGAAGACCGATTCCAGCTTCGGTTTTGCACTGTCATCAATTGTTCGATCGATTGAATAAAATTAGCAGCTCTGTTTTGAAAGTTTGGAGACGTGGAGTGAGAAATAAATGGCCCACGAAAGGGTTAAACAGTGGTTCCTCGTCTCCTCAGCCCTTATGTTTTTCAAAAAAGTAGACTATAGCGCTCCAAACCGCCTAAAATACGGGAAAGTTCCTCCTTGATCGTTGGTGCTTGTCATTTCCAGGTATGTTATCTTTGGAAGGTTACAAAATCCATATCACCAATGTGAAAACATGAATAAAGAATCTGTCATACTGCCAATTGCTGTTATGAAGCACTCCAATCGTTACAGTATTTTTGGCAAGATTTGTTTTTGAAATTTTCGTAGTTTTTTACTATAAAGTTTTATAGGAAGCCCCAGAGGAAATTATGACTGTATTTAACGATAAACGTCATATGTGCATGTGAGTGGGTCAGTTAACCCTTTCGTGGGCTGTGGGAAGATTACTTCCCACCAACACGATCTTACAAAATACACCTGTGGGAAGCTCAAAACCCATTCTAATATATTGGTCTTGTTATTGAAACAACGAGAAGACTTATTCCCATTTCGGTTTTGCGCTGTCATCAATTGTTCGATCGATTGAATAAAATTAGCAGCTCTGTTTCGAAAGTTTGAAAACGTGAAGTGAGAAATCAATAGCACACGAAAGGGTTAAGTGAGTCATACATAAATATTCCTCAATTGATTTTACTGAATGTAGATTACTTATATTTTTAGGTAGCTGTGATCACCAGATTAATTCTTCACAAGTTGAGATTATCAGCCCTAATTATCCAGACTATTATCCCAGCAGAAAGAATTGCACTTGGCTTTTAACTACGAAACCTGGACATAGGATTAAATTGGTAAAAACTTTGTGTACTATAATACGAGTATATTCACGGCAGTTTTTAGCTTTATGTATAATTCAGTCGAAAATTATGTACTACGTGTTAATCGTTACAAGGTTAAGTTATATCGCCTAATGCAGGAGTTCTTAATTGTGTAGTTCTCGTTTATATTTGGGTATTAACCTGTGATCAAATGTATAGTGGTATTTATTTTGGTTGAGTTGTGTAAAAGTATTTTAGTACTAAATTTAACCACAGGTTCTGAGAAACCACAGACATAAAATATGAAAATAAACTAAAAGCTAAATTAGAAGCATCTGAAACCATCTTAAAATAAAATAAATTTATCATAAGGATATATAAACATCTAATTATACTCAATCTGATTCTATCTTCATAAAATTTGCTTTATCAACACTTTCAATTTAGGTGCCACTTTAATTTAGTTCTGAAAATAATTTTTCATCACTTAAGTAAATATGTAAATATAAGAGGAACCTAATCTCAATTTCAAATATATGTAAAAGGGGGTACCTTTGTGAGTTAATATTGTGTTCCCGGAGCACTGCTGGTTGAGGGCTGATCAGGATTTGGTATGTATGGATCTTCCGTCGGTCTGGTCAGGGGCTTCTGTTCTTGGAGTGCGGCAGTAATATTTGATACAAAAACACTGCTGGTAGTCGCTAGATGTTCTGAAAAATTCGGGAGTCTCTGTCGAACTCAAGGCTATTCTCCTTAAAATTCTGTCGGATTGTCTCCTCGATAACTCGTTCTCTCTTTTTTAGATTTTTCTTATTTTATTAAATTCATCTTTGTCCCCTCTTCCTTCTTATCGTCCAATCGGGATAGTTGTATAAATCTAACCCCGCCTTGAGACCTCCAACGTGGAAAACCTTATCCCTTCTAATTGGGCACTGTCCCTTAGGGACTCATAAATAACTCCACAAAAATACATTCTTATATAGTGTCAAGTACGGAGACGGGATTCTAATCTGGGACTGGAATCGGAACCCCGCCCGAGACAACCGTACAAGACAATAACCGTTGAATAAAATTTTACGGTTCTCTGTCCTTTACAAAAGATGTGATGAGGTCATATTTAGATCCCGAGCATTTTACTTCTTATGAATGAATCAATTATGTTACTGATCTAAATTGCCTCATCACATTAATCTAATTCCCTGCCTAGACACAACTGACAAACAGGAAATTGTTAGAGGGCGCAGTTTAAAAAAATAACATTTCTTAACACTTTGCACTCTAGCCATTTAAAATTTGTCTTCGAACTCGAAGACTCTGCTACGGAGACGGTGCAAATAATTTTCAGTTTAACATAAGAATAATTACAAACCGTAAAAACTAATTGTTTTGCATTGTCTTCGTTGCGGAGCCCATGAGTTTGAAGACAAATTTTAAATGGAGCCCTCGAGTGAAAAGGGTTAATATTTCTTTATTTTATTGCATTCATAAGCATCATAAACAATATCCTACACTAAAAAGGTATACAATAAATCAAAATAGTTGCATTTAATGCGAATTTTGGCTTTGAATATTATCCACCAACTTTCGAAAGTCAGTCGGACAAGATGATATTCCTCGTCTTATATCATCTTCGAGATAGCTATCTTGAAGTCGAGATCGGATTGTTTAATCCTGTTCATTCTTGAAAACGATTCACATAAATAAGTGGAAACGAGGCAGGATTTTAATCTGTCATCTCCTTTTTTCCAAAAGGGATATTTTTTTTAATCTTCGACTAGATTCCAAAAGAGTTGACTGAAGAAGTGGGTGCTCTCGCCAATTTGGCGATAAAACTCAGAGCATGGTATATATACTGAAGAGTTGGAGCATAGGAAGGGAGCAGTACGTAGAATGTCAGGACCAGTAGTAAAGTGTTAAGTCAAGTTGAGGGAAGGTAGACAGAAAAGACTGTCTTGGGTTCCAGAAATTTATTTTTTTAATTCTAAATTGCAAATATAGTCCACTTCTGTCCTGATCCTATAGTGGTTATTGGAGGTTCATTTTGTTGTGTTGTTTTTAAAAATATCACGGCTATTAATGTGCAGATGGAAAAGATAATTACAGGAGCGTCGCAGTATTGGGACCAAAAGGTAGGCTCCAACGGAAAAGGTGTCCGGACCAAAAACATCCGAAAAGGTCTTAAATCTGTTTCGCAAAATTATCAAAATCTTCTAGACTGCGCTCACGCCAAAAGCGCCGAAACACAGCCAGCAAGAGGGTTGCCAGACGCCAAGAAAACCCCGCGCTCTCAAGGAGACTGACGGGTTCTCGCGGCTCTGACCAATGAAACGTCGAGACAAGGAGCGCGGAGAACAAAAACCCAATCGCAGTGAGGCACAACTCCGGTGGTGAAAATTTGCCAAAAACTATGAGGAGCAGAGCTGAGCTTGGCAACACACCACAAAGCGGCACCTGTCAAAGGAGCGGCTGTTATATCCTGATTATGTACAGAATGAGGAATTTTCACGTTTTCTAATTTTGATTTTAAACGATAGAAGACAAAAAGTAAGCAGGACAGTAGCTATTTTTTTTTCATTTGGGGGCCTAATGAGTGATTTCTAATGGGTTTTATAGCGGACTCTTTAACGTCTCTCAAAAACGTTACTTTATCTCCGTGTTTGTGACGTCATCGTTCATGTAAACACCGAGCCCTATGCTGTTTACATGTTAAAAGGCGACTTTTAAATTTGTTTTTGTGTAAAGTATCGCATATAAACATTTTTTTGTTATGTCTGGCATTAAAATCATACTCTAAATATTGTTTGTGCCACTCTGTAAAATACAACAACTAATTGTACTGAGAAGATATTTTTATCGTCAAAAGACCCACATACACGTAAAATCTGGACAACTGCGATGAAAAGGGATGAGAAATTAAACCTCAAATTATCATATAAATCATCTCTATGGGTTTGTGAAGACCATTTTTCGGTAAATAAATGCTTGCATTTGTTTAAATATTACAAATTTAGAATAATTAAAGTATATAAAAGTACATCTATACCTTTAAAAGGATTGTTGATTAACCACTGCTATTTAACTTTTAAACTGCTAATTTTCGAGTATTATCACAGAGTTCAAGTACAATAAATATTTTATAAAGCATATAAATATCGAAAAACATATAAATATCTAAAGCATATAATTATCTAATAAATAACTCGAGGGAGGGAAAGTTATGTATTTTAAGGTATTATAAATATTTTCTTCAGAGATGCATACTTTCTTATGTATCAAATGTAACAGTGATATTTTTCGATTAAATTGGTGACTAATTTGAAAAAAAAGTATAATTTTAAAATACTTAATAATTATATTACTTTAAAAATTAAATTTAATTTGAGAAATTTTATACATTTTTTAATTTGACATTAATATTAAAGGCAATAAAATTGTATTGCTATTTAAAAATGTATAAATAATTAAGTAAAGACATTTAAAGATTTTAAATTTCTTTTCATCATATTTAAAATATCTAAGAATTGATTTTGTTTTGGTTTGGTTTTGGAATGCTACGGTCTACTTTTTGCAACACGAAGGCTAATGAGACCGGTCTCACAAAAAATACCTCCTCTAATTTTTATTTTAATATTACATCCGTCTCTATTTATAAAAAACGATGCAACTACAAATGTGTATGTATATGATATATGTATATTTATTTGACTTGTTTGTGTTACAACAAAAGAGCTGTGTTTAGCATGAATAAAGTATTAATACATGTTAAGTAAAATTGGAAAAAAAATATAAATGATTTTACACACCTTTGGGTTTTAATTCTTGTATTTCTGTTATAAAATCCGGGTTTTTTGCCAAGAAAGAAAACATTGACATGCTGTCAATTTTCGGGAGGTTGTCTGATTGGTAAATCCAGGTAGAAGAGACATTTATGACAAATTGAGATAACTAAGCTATCTAGATCGATAAAATAAACCTTCAGGTTTAAATAAAAATAAATTTTGATAGCTAGAAAATTTCAGGAACTTGCAAAACAAAATCGGAAAATAGTGCGCGCTTAAAAGCAATACAAAAATATTGGTCTGCATGAACGATGACATCACAACCAATCACGGAGCATTTGATGTCACGTGATTTTCGCTTAACTTTAAAATTAATTTTTTAAATGATGGACCCAGTTTTTTACATTTTTGAGAACATTTTTGGAATCTACGAGTCTGAAATTACCAGAAAAACACTGTTGTTCGAATACATGTGCAAATATTGTCAGAATATGAGCCGATGAGCGCAAATTATAGTCGAAAGGTTTAAGGGCTGCGGATGCAGGTCGCCAGAATTGGACGCTCGGCTCGAAACTTAATCCCAGATCGGGGGCGGCTCTGTTTGAAAAGACAGACTGCAATCGGGAGTAAACAGCTAGAGCTGCACCTGCAAGGGGCAATATGCGAAAAAAAGGCATAAAATGTAGGTTAATATATATATATATATATATATATATATATATATATATATATATATATATATATATACATATATATCCCACAAGGGAAATATGTAATGAAGGGTTATGAAAAAAAATCTTCATTACCGTAGATTCCTCACAAATTTTAAATTTATATTAAATTTCTTTTTCCGTGTGCTCAACAGTCTGCAGTGAATTCTTTTATCCATCTGTTTTTTTTTTCTTGGTGATCTTTCAGAAAATGCCATTTTTATGTATGGTTTCTTAAAAGCCATGTGGTGTCCTCCATGTTTTTTCTTAGTGATCTTTCAAAAAACGCCATTTTCTGCTGACATTTTTGTTTGGCGACTTTCAAATATGGGGGGGGGGCGGGTTTCCAAGATCGCCAAGAAAAAACATGGTGGCCAGAGGAGCGTAGATATTACATCTGTTTCAACGTTAGTTCGATACAGAAAATATCATTCACTTAAAAAAAAAGTGAACGATGACTGTCATGATTAGGTAAAACTATTCCTACTGTAGACTTTTATGTAAATTCTGTTCGTCTTTTCAGGTGTTTAAAGAATTTGAGCTGGAGCCCGAACAAAAATGTGAGTACGACCACATTATGGTCTACGATGGCACTGATAGTTTTCATCGAAAGCTATTCATGATCTGTGGCAGCAAGGTGCCCAATCCTATACTATCCTCAAGAAACAGCATGTTTTTAGAATTCAAATCGGATGATAGTGTCCAGGGGCATGGATTCAAGGCAACCTACACAACAGGTGTGTTGGACACTAATTTTTCGCCTCCCGTAACATAAAATGGTACATGCACCTCCCCGAATCAAACTAAACAAAGCAAACCATATTAACCATGTGTGTATCGAAAAGAATAGCATATATAACAACACATGTGGGTTACCGAGAAGTCAAGGCTGTTAATTTTTAATTTTCTGTGAAATTAAACTTTTACAAATCATGACAGCGAATTTCGTTAATATTTTTTTCTTTTTTGTTAACACAAATGGGTTACTGAGAAGTCAAAGCGTCTTTTTTTTTGTGAAATTCAATTAATTGAAACCCTTTCATCAAGACCGTCATGAAAGCGAGTTTCCTTAATAACTTTTGTTTTTTGTAAACATGTGTGGGTTACCGAAAAGTCAAGGCGGTTTTTGCAATACGAAGTTTTTTTAGTAAAAATTGAACGACCAAACTCAAAAGCCGAACTTTCTGAATCCAAAGCTGTAGAGGTGTTATTGCCATTCGAGAGGTCCATTCAAGAGGTGGTATTGCCATTCTAGGAGACCTATTTAGTGCGTCAGTTTCATCCAAATTGGCTTTTTCAGGAATGACTATAATCGATAAAGTCGGATCAGAGTGGTCAGTGGCGTAAACCTATGAAAATAATAGCTTTTTCTCGGTACCCTACATGTGTTTACTAAAAATCCAAAAATTATTAATGAAAATCACTTTTGTGACGGCCATGATGAAAGGGTTTTATTAAATTGAATTTCACAGAAAATAAAAAATAAGCACTTTGACTTCTCTGTAACCCACATGTGTTTACAACACAACAAAAATTATTAATGAAACTCAATTTCATGACGTCATGATATAAGGATTTTAATTAATTGAATTTCACAAAAAAAAACCATTTGACTTCTCAGTAACCTATGTAAAAAAAAATATTAATGAAATTTGCTGTCATGACGGTCCTAATGAAAGGGTTTTAAAAACTTAATTTCACAAAAAATTAAAAATTATCCGCCTTGACTTCTCGATAACCCACATTTGTTTACAAAAAGCAAAAATTATTAATAAACTCAATTTTATGACGGTCCTAATAAAAGGGTTTAATTTCACAAAAAATTAAAAAACTAACCGCCTTGACTTCTCGATAACCCACATTTCTTTACAAAATAGAAAAAAAACTATTAATGAAACTTACTTTCATGACGGTCATAATAAAAGGGTTTTAATTGAATTTCACAAAAAAACCTGCTTTGACTTCTCAGTAATTCATATATGTTAACAAAAAAAAAATATTAACAAAACTTGCTGTCATGATGCTCCTAATAAAAGGGTTTTAAAAATAAAATTTCACAAAAAATTAAAATTTAACCGCCTTGACTTCCCAAAAAACCAAAATTGTTTAAAAGAAAAAAAGTAAAAATTATTAACGATACTCTCATGACGGGCCCAATGAAAACGTTTTAAAAAAATTTAATTTCACAAAAATTTAAAAATTAACCGCCTTGACTTCTAGATAACCTACATTTGTTTACAAAAAAAAATAACGAAACTCACTCTCATGACTGCCCTAATGAAAGGGTTTTAATAAATTTAATTTTACAAAAAAATAAAAATTAATCGCCTCGACTCTTCGGTAACCCACATGTGTTTACAGAAAGTAAAAGTTACTAATGAACTCAATTTTATGACGGTCCTAATGGAAAAAATTCCAATAAATTTAATTTCACAAAAAATAAAATTAAAAAATTAACCACCTTGACTTCTCGGTAACCCACATGTGTTTACAAAAAAGCAAAAATTATTAATGAAACTCACTTTCATGACGGTCATGATGAAAGGGTTTTAATTCAATTTCACAAAAAAAAAACGCTTTGCCTTCTTAGTAACCCATATGTGTTAAACAACAAAAAAAATTATCAATGAAACTTGCTGTCATGACGGTCCTAGTGAAAAGGTTTATAAAAAAAAATTTTACACAAAATAAAAATTTAATGCCTTGACTTCTCGTTAACCCGCATGTGTTTACAAAAAAGCAAAAATTAGTAATGAAACTCAATTTCTTGACGATCCTATTGCAAGGGTTTTAATTGGATTTCACAAAAAGAACCACTTTGACTTCTCCGTAATTCCTATATGTTAACAAAAAAGAAAAAATTATTAACAAAGATTGCTGTCATGATGATCCTAATAAAAGGGTTTTAAAAATAAAATTTCACAAAAAATTAAAATTTAACCGCCTTGACTTCCCAAAAAACCAAAATTGTTTAAAAGAAAAAAAGTAAAAATTATTAACGATACTCTCATGACGGGCCCAATGAAAACGTTTTAAAAAAATTTAATTTCACAAAAATTTAAAAATTAACCGCCTTGACTTCTAGATAACCTACATTTGTTTACAAAAAAAAATAACGAAACTCACTCTCATGATGGTTCTAATGAAAGGGTTTTAATAAATTTAATTTTACAAAAAATAAAAATTAATCGCCTCGACTCTTCGGTAACCCACATGTGTTTACAGAAAGTAAAAGTTACTAATGAACTCAATTTTATGACGGTCCTAATGGAAAAAAATTTAACAAATTTAATTTCACAAAAAATAAAATTTAAAAATTAATCGTCTTGACTTCTCGTTAACCAACATGTGTTTACAAAAAAGCAAAAATTATTAAGGAAACTAACTTTCATAACGGTCATGATGAAAGGGTTTTAATTAACTGAATTTCACAAAAAAAAAACCGCTTTGCCTTCTTAGTAACCCATATGTGTTAACAACAACAAAAAAAATTATCAATGAAACTTGCTGTCTTGACGGTCCTAGTGAAAAGGTTTTAAAAAAAAATTAATTTTACACAAAATAAAAATTTAACGCCTTGACTTCTCGTTAACCCGCATGTGTTTACAAAAAAGCAAAAATGAGTAATGAAACTCAATTTCTTGACGATCCTATTGCAAGGGTTTTAATTGGATTTCACAAAAAGAACCACTTTGACTTCTCCGTAACCCATATGTGTTAACATAAAAGAAAAAATTATTAACGAAACTCGCTGTCTTGACGGACGTAATGAAAGGGTTTTTAAAAATTTAATTTCACAAAAAAAATTAACCTCCTTGACTTTTCGATAACCCACATTTGTTTACCAAAAAAGAAAAAACTACTAATGAAACTCACTTTTATGACGGTCCTAATGAAAGGGTTTTAATAAATTTACTTTCACAAAAAATACAAATTAATCGCCTTGATTTCTCGGTAACCCAAATGTGTTTACAAAACAGCAAAAATTATTAATAGATTCAATTTTACGACGGTTCTAATGGAAAAAATTTCAATAAATTTAATTTCACAAAAAATAAAATTTAAAAATTAACCACCTTGACTTCTCGCTAAACCACATGTGTTTACAAAACAGCAAAAATTATTAATGAAAATCACTCTCATGACGGTCTTTATGAAAGGGTTATAAAAATTCCATTTCACAAAAAATTAAAATTTAACCGGCTTGACTTCTCGAAAAACCAAAATTGTTTACAAAAAAAAAGAAAAATTATAAACGAAACTCACTCTAATGATGGTCCTAATGAAATGGTTTTAATAAATTCAATTCCACCAAAAAATTAAAATTAATCGCTGACTTCATGTTAACCCACATGTGTTTACAAAAAAAGCAAAAATTATTAATGAAACTCACTTTCATGACGGTCCTAATGAAAAGATTTTAATTAACTGAATTTCACAAAAAAAACCCGCTTTGCCTTCTCAGTAACCCATGTGTGTTAACAAAGAAAAATTATTAATGTAACTTGCTGACATGACGGTCCTAATGAAAGGGTTTTAAAAATTCAATTTCACAAAAAATGAAAAATTTACATCCTTGACTTCTCGTTAACCCACATGTGTTTACAAAAAAGCAAAATTTATTAATGAAACTCACTTTCATAACGGTCCTAATAAAAAGGTTTTAATTAACTGAATTTCACAAAAAGAAATTAAAATTAATCGCTTTGACTTCTCGTTAACCTACATGTGTTTACAAAAAAGCAAAAATTATTAACGAAACTAACTTTCATGACGGTCCTAATGTAAAGGTTTTATTTAACTGAATTTCACAGAAAAAAAAAAACCCGCTTTGTCTTCTCAGTAACCCATGTGTGTTAACAAAGAAAAATTACACAGGACTGCGAAATTGAAATTTTTGAAAAATACAAGAGAAGTTTTTTCTTATTTTTAAGTTATTTGGTATGCTGATTTCGAAAATGACCTCCATTTTTTTCCATCACGTCAGGATTTTTTGTAAAATTGATGTACATATTACTGGTAATATCCTATATGGAAAAAATGCTCTCGAACTGTTAGCTTGTACTAACTGGCAACAGTGGGTTTTATCTATTCATGTGAGTTTATTTAATCTGTTTATGATTAGGCATATTAATTTTTAAACAACAATTAAAATTAAAAATGTATACATTTTGTATATAAAGAATGAAAACCATCGCAACCAGAACACATGAGCTGCACCAGGGCGAGACAAAAAGTTCTCTCGTTATTAAATTTTTTACATTAATTTTATAAGAAAAACACTCCTAGAAAAACCCGAACGACCTGTTTTTACGTTTTATTAAGGTTTATATATATATAATAAATGTAAGTTTGAAATATATTTGAAACGCAATACGAAGCAAAGACATATAAATTTAGTTACGTACATTTTTTCCGCTAAAATTTCTTTTTGAAGTTCTTCTTTTACGTTCAATCTTATCTTCATCTCTTGCTAACATCCAACAATAGTCGGCAAGCATATTCTTATTCCACCTACCTTGATATTTTCTCTCCATATCCTTCATGTCTTGGTGGAACCTTCTCCCTGTTCTTCGCTGACGGATCCTAAATTTTCGGGAAAAAAGTCCAAATGCGATTGGAGGAAATGCAATTTTACACTCATGGAGCAGCCCAACACTTGAAATTTGTCTAGCATGTTGCCAACAATTGTTTTAAATTTGGGATCTTTGTGATTGCCCAGAAATTTTTCCACAACATCTTTGAAGGCAACCCAAGCTGCTCTTTCCTTTAATGTCATTGTTGTCTCAAATTTGTTATTCCTAATAAGTTTTCGGATGTCTGGTCCTACGAAGACTCCCTCTTTCAATTTGGCTTCAGAAAATCCAGGAAACTTTTTACACATATATTTTAAGCAATCACCATGTTTTGGAAGAGCCTTAACAAACTGCTTCATAACACCTAATTTTATGTGCAGGGGGGTAGTAATATATTTTTTTTTATCAACCAAGCTTTCTCGAATTACATTTTTGGTGCCTGACACAAGATTCTGCCTTTTGAACCAATCTTTTCTGACCCAAAATTGTGTTTTGTCACGGCTGTCTCACTCACAAATAAAACATGGAAATTTTGCATACCCGTTTTGTTGATTGAGAAGCATGGTGATGATTTTTAAATCACCACAAATGATCCAGCCGTGGTTGTCATATTTTATTTTGTTGAAAACGAGAGTTAGGTTTTCATACCTTTCTTTTAAATGCACCGAGTATTTAACTGGCACAGACGCCCATTGGTTTCCTTGATGAATTAGGACAGCTTTAAGGTTCCTTTTTGACGAATCTATGAAAAGCCTCCATTCATCTTTATTGTAGGGAATCTTAAATTTTCTCATCAATCCAGGAACATCTGAGCAATAAATGAGGTTCTCGTCTTCGTCAAAATACTGAATAAATTCCTTTTCACGATTCCTGTACCAATAAAAAGTGGTTCCTTTGGCCAATAAGTTTTTTTCTTTCAATCTGGAGCCTAATAATTGAGTTGCCTCTTTCACAGACTAAGTACTGGTGCTTACATGAGGTCACTGATAAGGATTCGAGCGTCGCTATAGGTTAACAGTGATTGCGACGGGAGGGAGGGATGATGAAGAGGTACATTGCGCGTTCCTAGACTCTTCCAAGGCTCGCACGCTTCCAGGAATCTGTCTAATTGGTGATCTGGATCAACATTGAAGCTTTAAAAGCCCTAAAATACTAACTGCGCTGTTGTAGTTTACCACAGAAGGGTAATTTTGAGGGTTTCATCACGGTAAAATGTCAAAGCACGAAGGAAAGTATGAAAGCAAAATACGTGAGAAATATTCATAAAAAACCACATAAAATTCAATTTTTCAAAAAAAAATGTGACGTGATAGACATTTTTGATGATTCTTTTCAAAATCAGTACTAAAAAATACGTTAAGTTTAGATGTCACATCCCTTGTATTTTTTTCATCGCAGGCCTGTGTTATTAATGAAACTTGCTGTCATGACGGTTCTAATGAAAGGGTTTTAAAAATCCAATTTCACAAAAAAATTAAACATTTAACTCACTCCTTGACTTCTCGTTAACCCACACGTGTTTACAAAAAAGCAAAATTTATTAATGAAACCCACTTTCATGACGGTCATGATGAAAAGGTTTTAAATTTAATTTCACCAAAAATGAAAAATTAACCGCCTTGACTTCTCAGCAGTCCACATGTGTTTACAAAAAAGCAAAAATTATTAATGAAACTCACTTTCATGACGGTCAGGAGGAAAAAGGTTTCAATTTAATTTCACCAAAAATGAAAAATTAACCGCCTTGACTTATAACCCACATGTGTTTACAAAAAATCAAAATTTATTAACGAAACTCACTCATAAGACGGTTTAATGAAAGGGTTTTAATAGATTTAATTTCACAAAAATAAAAATTAAAAATTAATCGCCTTGACTTCTCGATAACCCACATGTTTACAAAAAAGCAAAAAATATTAATGAAACTCACTTTCATGACGGTCATGATAAAAGGGTTTTAAATAACTAAATTTAACAAAAAAAAAACGCTTTGACTTCTCAGTAACCTATATGTGTTAACAAAAAAATTAACGGAACTCAGTCTCATGACGGTCCTAATGAAAAGGCTTTAAAAATTCAATTTCACAAAAAAATAAAATTTAACCGCCTCGACTTCTCGAAAAACCAAAATTGTTTACAAAAAAGCAAAAATTAATAACGAAATTCACTCTCATGACGGTCGTCATGAAAGGGTTAAAACACTTTAGCACGACAAAACTTTTCTGCGAGTGGGTGTGACTTTTGTTTAATCTGATGTCTCATTTATTTCTTCAGTTTGTGGAGGTCGTCTAGTGGAAAGCAGAAGCATGAAGCCCCTGTACTCGCACGCGATGTTCGGCTACCAGAACTACGACATCAAGACGGATTGTCAGTGGACTGTGCAGTGCTTCAGCGACCACAAGGTGATTCTCAGATTCCTCACCTTCGAGGTGGAGCATGAAAAAAGCTGCAAATACGATTATGTCGAGGTTTATGACGGACTAAACGACTCAGCGAAGGAACTCGGTAGATTCTGCGGAAACAAGGTATGTTAATCTTTAACAATTTCATTTTAATTAGAATTCAATAAAAATATTATTTTATTTTGTTACTAACAAGTGTACACTAGACCTTAGAAATCATGATTGATCAGTCTACCCAACCAATCGCAGGACAGCTTACCAAAAAGGAAAGGGCCAATCATAGAAAAGATTACAGTGACAACAGAGTCGAGACTAGTTTCCCCAAAGTTTGGCGCGCTTAAACCCTGCGACCTTGTGGTCAAACTTAAAACAGTTTGACCACAAGGTCAAACTGTCGATCAGTAACGATTAGCTTATTATACCCGATTAGCTTATTATACCCATCAGTAATGATTAGCTTATTATACCCATAAGTAAAGATAAAGTGATGGGAATGAAAAATGTTTTGCTCCGTATTCCTAGTGATATATTATTTCACTATTCACTAAAATCGAAAATTCGAATTTTCGGTCGATTTTAGCCAATTTGAAAGTCTACCATCGCCTTAAGGCAGATTAATCCAATATTTATTTCAAGTTCTACCTAGATTTCAAAACTATTGAAACTGTTCTTTTGTGTGCTTGTACCTCAAAGTTAGAATGCCATTGAACTTCAGCATTCTGTTTGAAATTGAAACTTAAAAATTTCAAATGGTTTTGTCTTCTGTGCCCTCAACATAAATTTTTTTATGTTCTTTCTCAGGTTCCACCTGAAATTCGTTCAACTGGAAACAATCTGATGATTCGCTTCAGGTCCGACGAAACTATAAACTCCAAGGGATTTTCAGCCCAATATCGTTGCAGTCTCTACTCTTTAGAAGATTACAGCGGGATGTAGCTGTGCTACCATTAACGAACAATTAACATTAATCATAGACTTTTTGTACAAATGGATTTTGTATTACGTTGTACATTTTCCTACTCATCTTTCAAATCAGACCACTGTGCAGTAAACCATGAGATAGAAGGGAAGTGTTCAACACTTTGGTTTGAGCAGCTAATATTGTTAAATACTTTAGTCAGTGATTAGAGTTTCCACTATTATATGGGGTGTACCAAGTTTGAAAACTCAAGTACTATGTAAAATCCACTTGCTTTGTCATATTATCGAAACAAATGATGAAGCTGTTTCTCTGTAGCAAAACAAACCTGTGTTTAGACCACGCCTACCTGTATTTATAATACTGAAAGTGAATTTAAAACTAAATCCCTCCTGCAAGGATAACTTTTATCACCTTATGTTATTCTAAAAGATTAAATTAATGCCAATATTTTCCCTTTAGTTCAAATTTATTAATCCTGAACGTTGATTAAATGTTATTAAATCTCAAAATGTAGATTAAGAAAGCTTCGAATTTAATTTTAATATTGCAAAGGGGATTTTTTCCGAGTAGTTGAAAATCAAGCTATTTTTCTGAAACAAAAACTAACATGAGTTTAGACATATTAAAAGAGCAGTTAAAAGCAAATCGGAAGTGAAAATGACTTTGACGGTAAATTTTCTCACCATTTTGAAAGATTAGACAGAAACGAAAATATTAGTTTATGTTTAAAGTTTATCCTCAAATTTCAATGTCGTTATACAGTTTTAAAAAATTAGCAACAAATTGTTAAATGTATAATTCTCTCATTTTACAGAAGTTTGTTTTGTCTGAGTTAATTTTCTGAGTTGAAACTGTTTCTAAGTTTGCATTATATGTAAATCATTGAATTTTTGTTTTCAATTTTTCCTTGTTGTGGAGAAGACTAAAATTGTCTCTTACGTTTTGTTAAATATATATTTAAGAATTACTTTTAATATTATTCTTTATTGTTCAACAAAAAAAGAATAAGATATTCTTCCTACAGAAATTAGAAATTTAATTTTTTATACCAAAATTTCCTAGTTGTGTTTTTAATTATTTAATTTTGTTTGGCATAATTTAAAAAAAGTTGACATAAAATATGACATAATATGACATAAAGAAAAGATATAATATGACAAAATGACATAAATGAAATATGTTGACATAAATGAAATTCAGCTTGTTGGTAACTTACAATGTATAAATTATTCTTCAGTGGTAAAGAGTTTAATGGGCAATATCACAACTCTTATTTGCAAAGTATTTACTTAAAGTAAGGATACTTTGTTCGCATATATAGTAAAGTATAACTGAATTAATTAAAACTCAATCTGTTATTTTTGTTTTAAGTTTAACCTTTTTTATATTTAATTTATATAAAATTTAAATTTTGAAAATTACCTTTTTTTTGTTACATAAAGTCAATGTACAGATAAATGTTTCATATATATGGCTTTGTCTGCTTGTTACTCAATTATTTCATAAAATAATTATCAGATATATGCAGAATATATTTTATAGTTGTAAAAAGACCAAACTAGAAAATTGAGAACAAATCCTAGTAATATTAAAAAGAATAACAATACATAACAAAACCTTGAGTTAAATTATTTGATAATCGATGTCTGTAATGATTGTTCTTCAATTTATACGTGCATAGTTTTCTAAAATTAAGCTAATAATTTAGGTAGAATATTTTCCTTAATAGGGCATAATCTAATTTATATGGCTTTATGTCTGCTTGTTATTTAATTATTTGAGAAAATAGATATATACAGAATATATTTTATAATTGTAATAAGACCAAACTAGAAAATTGAGAACAAATCCTAGGAATATTAAAAAGAATAACAATACATTACAAAATCTTGAGTTAAAATAAATTATTTGAAATATCTATGTCTGTAATGATTGTTCTTCCATTTATATGTGAGTAGTTTTCTAAAATTAAGTTAATAATTTGCGTAGAATATTTCCCTTAATAGGGCTTAATCTAATTTATATGGCTTTATGTCTGCTTGTTATTCAATTATTTGAGAAAATAGATATATACAGAATATATTTTATAATTGTAATAAGACCAAACTAGAAAATTGAGAACAAATCCTAGGAATATTAAAAAGAATAACAATACATTGCAAAATCTTGAGTTGAAATAAATTATTTAATATATCGATGTCTGTAATGATTGTTCTTCCATTTATATGTGAGTAGTTTTCTAAAATTAAGCTAATAATTTACTTAGAATATATTCCTTAGTAGGGCATAATCTAATTTATATGGCTTTATGTTTGCTTGTTATTCAATTATTTGACGAAATAATAAACAGATATATTCAGAATATATTTTATAGTTGTAATAAGACCAAACTAGAAAATTGAGAACAAATCCTAGGAATATTAAAAAGAATAACAATACATTGCAAAATCTTGAGTTGAAATAAATTATTTGATATATCGATGTCTGTAATGATTGTTCTTCCATTTATATGTGAGTAGTTTTCTAAAATTAAGTTAATAATTTGCGTAGAATATTTCCCTTAATAGGGCTTAATCTAATTTATATGGCTTTATGTCTGCTTGTTATTCAATTATTTGAGAAAACAATAAACATATATCCAGAAAAATATTTTATAGTTGTAAGAAGACAAAACTAGAAAATTGAGAACAAATCCTAGGAATATTAAAAAGAATAACAATACATTGCAAAATCTTGAGTTGAAATAAATTATTTGATATATCGATGTCTGTAATGATTGTTCTTCCATTTATACGAGTATGTGAGTAGTTTTCTAAAATTAAGCTAATAATTTACTTAGAATATTTTCCTTACTAGGGCATAATCTAATTTATATGGCTTTATGTTTGCTTGTTATTCAATTATTTGAGGAAATAATAAACAGATATATTTTATAGTTGTAATAAGACCAAACTAGAAAATTGAGAACAAATCCTAGGAATATTAAAAAGAATAACAATACATTGCAAAATCTTGAGTTGAAATAAATTATTTGATATATCGATGTCTGTAATGATTGTTCTTCCATTTATACGTGCATAGTTTTCTAAAATTCACTTAATAATTTACTTAGAATATTTTCCTTAATATTTTCCTTAATCTAATTTGTCTTTATGTCTGCTTGTTATTTAATTATTTAAGAAAACAATAAACATATATACAGAATATATTTTATAATTGTAATAAGACCAAACTAGAAAATTGAGAACAAATCCTAGGAATATTAAAAAGAATAACAATACATTACAAAATCTTGAGTTAAAATAAATTATTTGAAATATCTATGTCTGTAATGATTGTTCTTCCATTTATATGTGCATAGTTTTCTAAAATTAAGCTAATAATTTACGTAGAATATTTTCCTTACTAGGGCATAATCTAATTTATATGGCTTTGTTTGCTTGTTATTCAATTATTTGAGGAAATAATAAACAGATATATTCAGAATATATTTTATAGTTGTAATAAGACCAAACTAGAAAATTGAGAACAAATCCTAGGAATATTAAAAAGAATAACAATACATTGCAAAATCTTGAGTTGAAATAAATTATTTGATATATCGATGTCTGTAATGATTGTTCTTCCATTTATATGCGAGTAGTTTTCTAAAATTAAGTTAATAATTTAAGTAGAATATTTTCCTTAATAGGGCATAATCTAATTTGAATTTATACAAGTATGACTTAGGTTGCAAAAGCCTTTTCAGTGTACTCGATGAGTTGAGTCTGGTTCATTCCTTCCTTATAGTGCATATTTACCAATAGATCTTGTTATGTGTTTTAAGCCTTTTGTGTTGATTAGTCCTTTATTTCTTTAGTTTTTGATTGTATGAATTTACACATGTTTGTTTTTAATAATTGATCATTAAATCTTTATATTAAATTTACGTTTGATATTTTTGCATCACACACACTTCAGTAATTAATTTAATTAACGAAATTCTGATGAGATGTGCGAACAGTTTAATTTCCTTGATTTAAAATGGTACTCAACAATCTTAATTCCTGTTTCGTAAGGGGTCAAGGTTGTTTCAAAAGGGCAGAACTAGGCCGACCAAAACAGAAAATATGAAATGATTTTTTGTACTGAAAAAATCCAGTTGGGTGACCGTCTACTTAACTGGAGCAGGTATGGTATGTTCTTTTATGCCGTTGGGGCTCTAAAGTCAACACTGACTCCAGCGTTACAAGTAACACAAAAATATTTTCAACCTTTTAATTTCTTGTAAATAAATCAACATCATTAGATGAGACTGGGCGAGTAGATAAAAATTTCCCAAGGGTCAAGCGTTTTCGAAAAATAAAACGTTCTATGGCATTCAGTACCAGGAAAGAAAACATTCCTTTCCCCCAAACGCTGAAAGATGACTGAATGATAGGGCACTGCTCTTCAGTAGAGTTCGTGGGTTTGAATATCGTTGCTTGCATTGATGTTCATAGTCACTTTCACCAGTAAGTGTCGGTCTCATTAGCCCTCGTGTGACAAAACAGTAGACTGTAGCGCTCCAATCAAAAACCTTTCCCTCAGCAATAGCTTTCACTCCCCCGCTGTTACTGGGAGATGTTTTTGTCCATGCACCTCAGAAGCCTCTTCCATTTTTACCCGCTTTTCACAAGGTCAAAATCCCTCCGTCCCTTTATTTCTGACGATTCACCATAATATTTTTCTCAGACACCGCTTCCCGGCCCTATGATTTGATGTTCAGTCTCAAACGCTTGTAAAGAGTTATCTGGTGCTCGACTATCCCCGAAAATGGCAAAGTCAAAGACAATGAGTTCTCTAACCAGGAGGCTCGCAACCTAGTGGAAGACATATTGGATATGGGTAAAATTGGCACTCATGCACGATCCCATGGTTACAAACGTATCCGATGGTGTGTTCGCACCGTTTATGTTGCAAAATCGATCGTGGGTCATCCAAATCTTGCCAAGTATCATTAAAAGGTATTTTTTTAATGACCTCTCACTTGTATTTTATTATGCACTGCTATTTTAAACTTGTGCAACGAAGAGTTGCATTACAAAGCCGTCGCTGCCAGTACAGAGAGACTGACCGAAGAGCGGAAGCGATTCCAGCGAAATTCACCTTCGATCATATTGGACAGGGAGGGTTTGAATTACCCATTATCCATATGAAGACAGTTAAAGTGGACCTGTTTATTTATTTATTTATTTATTTTTTTTTTTTTGGGGGGGGTGGAACCCTTAGAGATAGCCGGAGAGCACAACAGACGAGTGTGAATGAATCATGTTTAGTTGAAGTTGCCTTTGACCTTTTTTAGTTTTCTTGCTAGCCTTTTTGAGTAACCTCATTACCGTAGTAGTTCAACAATCTCGCGGATTTGCAAGTTCGCAATTAAAGATATTTCAAGTGAAGCCTTTGAAATAAATCTCGTCAAATCATAAGTCTTCGCTCTATCTATCTTGTGTTTAATTTTCTTACACACCTGGTTCTTAGATTCTCATGTATTGTGTTGTCTGATTTCGTTTTATTTTTCAACCTCTCCCACGACATGGCACAAAAACTTGTATTATTGTTTTTCAGTAAACACTAACACCGGATAGTTATTGACTTATTTATAATCGTATTCCAAACAAACACTTGAACATTTAAGTATATTAACAATTAAATTTGCATTACCGGAGATTTTCCATTATTTGTCATAAACTTGGTATGCATTTTAAATTCGCGAAGTATTTCCTACAGTTACAGATGCTTTAATTCTGTGAAATTGATAAAGACAGTTGTTAAATCCTTGTGTAACTTGAAATATTTATTATATAAATATTTAACGTTAGTGAAAATCTATACCCAGTTCTGTTTCTATAGATTCTGAATGAAAAAAATAGATGCAATTAGTTTGTATACTGTGCCCTAGAAGCTTTTTTATGGAATATTGATAGACGACTCATTTTTTATCAAATAGTTTCACATTTTAATCAAAACTTATTTTTCAATATATTTCAGTGTCTTGTGCTTAATGCAACATTAAATTCTAATTATAAGAATATCGTTAAAAAATTTAAAACTAAGATTAAACGTTTCTTTTATCCTTGGGAAAGAATGCCGGTATGTAACAAAGTGATAAGTTCATAACAGCACACAGATTCCGTTGTTCAACATTTACGATGCTCAATCATCGTTCAAACAGCATCCAGCTGAATGTGTCTGGTCAGGTGCGGCAGAAACATCTTGAATAACTCAAAAAGTTTAAAATTGCTTTTAAAACTAAAGACTGATGTCAGAATATGTACAGTATTAAAGAATTTATTTATCTGCTTTTGATTGAATAGATTAAAGAAAACATATGCCCCTTTTTGTGGAATAAACTGCTTCACAACTTTAAAATAAGGTTCTGCTACTCTTAAATACATTTATATAGTTGTTTGGTTGTCTATATTGTGCGCGATTTATCAATTCTTTCAACCAGCCTCTTTCAATCCCTTAGCACAAATACAGGTGCAATTCAATGATATGCTCCTAATAAGCATGAATCTGTAGGGGAGGTATTGTTACAGTCAACACAAGATGTCTCTCCCCAACTTGGTCTTCTGATCTTTTTCCCATAATACACATTTTGGAAGATATAAAGGCTAGACATCAGTCAGTATGGGACCCCTGCTTAATTCACAGCTCTGATTAACAATTTCCGCTCTTTGTTACCGAATGAATATAAATCGGTTGCAGATTCACTGAAATATAAGGTATAAAGGCAACAGAAATTGTCACTATGAGACCGATATTAGATCTTTGTATAACCTTGCTCAATGAACAGCTCTTATGTGCTACAGCTTTCGCTGTTCGTTTGTTACAGAACAAATTTAAATAGGTTGCAAATTCAGTAAAATATAAGATAAAAAGTCAAGAGATATCACTAAGAAACTGAGAATAGATCTTATTATACAGCTGCTAAAAGCACAGTTCTGATTAATAAAGTTTCCGCTTGCCGCTTGTCACACAACAAATTTAAATCAGTTGCAAATTCGCTGAAATATAAGATATAAAGGCAACATAAATTGTTACTATGAGATTAAGAATAGACCTTTTTATATCCCTGATGAATGCAAAGCTCTGATGCTCTACAGTGTCCGCTGTTCGTTTGTGCCAGAACAAGTTTAAATCAATTGCAAATTATCTCAAATATAAGATATAAAGGCAACAGAAATTGTCACTATGAGACTGAGAATAAATCTTTTTATGCAGCTGCTCAATGCACAGCTCTGGTGTGCTACAGTTTCCGCTGTTTGTTTGTCACACAACAAATTTAAATCAATTGCCTATTCGCTGAAATTAAAGGCAACAGAAATTGTCGTTATGAGACTGAGAATAGATCTTTTCATACTTCTGTTGAATGCACAGCTCTGATGCGGTATAGTGTCCGATGTTCGTTTGTTACACAAATTTAAATCAGTTTCAAATTCACTCATAAGGTATAAAGGCAAGAGAAATTGTTCCGATGAAACTGAGAATAGATCTTTTGATACTCCTGCTCAATGCACAGCTCTGATGCGCTGCAGTGTCCGCTGTTCATTTGTGACAGAACAAGTTTAAATGAATTGCAAATTCACTCAAATATCAGATATAAAGGCAACAGAAATTGTCGCTATGAGACTGAGAATATAGATCTTTTTATACTTCTGAATGCACAGCTCTGTTGCGCTACAGTTTCCGCTGTTCGTTTGTGACACAAAAATTTAAATCAGTTTCAAATTCACTCAAATATAAGATATAAAGCCAACAGAAATTGTCGTTATGAGACTGAGAAGAGTTTTTTTTCATACTCCTGCTCAATGCACAGCTCTGATGCGGTAAAGTGTCAGCTGTTCGTTTGTTAC
>CM063507.1:33329755-33464755 GCA_032207245.1 Pardosa pseudoannulata
TTCTAATTAGCATTTAATGAGATTTAATTATCTGCCTTTTTCCTTCCATTTGATGACACCTCTTGCACATCTAGTGTTCATGCTGGGTTTAAGTGTAACATCTAGTGTTCATGCTGGGTTGATGCTATGATCATGTCGAAAATAACTTTCCGAAATGTAGTGTTCATGCTGGGATTAAAATTTAAATCTATTTTAATTACTTTCTTCTTGATATCTAAATTTATTTAAGTATTAGTTACGAATTACGTAAATCTAAAATAACTTTCCGATAAATATTGTTGCATTAAACTCAATTTTCCATTACGGTACTTATTTTAAAACGAAACTCATTTTACACATTTTGATGCATTGTAATTCTAATTAGCATTTAATCAGATATAATTATGTGCCTTTTTCCTTCTATTTGATGACACCTCTTGCACATCTAGTGTTCATTGGTGAGTTGATGCTATGATCATGTCGAAAATAACTTACGACATCTAGTGTTCAGGCTGGGATTAAAATTTAAATCTATTTTAATTTCTTTCTTCTTGATATCTAAATTTATTTAAGTATTAGTTACGAATTACGTAAATCTAAAATAACTTTCCGATAAATATTGTTGCATTAAACTCAATTTTCCACTACGATACTTATTTAAGAACGAAACTCATTTTACACATTTTGATGCATTGTAATTCTAATTAGCATTTAATGAGATTTAATTATCTACCTTTTTCCTTCTATTTGATGACACCTCTTGCACATCTAGTGTTCATGCTGGGTTTAAGTGTAACATCTAGTGTTCATTGCTGGGTTGATGCTATGATCATGTCGAAAATAACTTTCAGACATATAGTTTTCAGGCTGGGATTAAAATTTAAATCTATTTTAATTAATTTCTTCTTGATGTCTAAATTTATTTAAGTATTAGTTACGAATTACGTAAATCTAAAAAAACTTTTCGATAAATATTGTTGCATTAAACTCAATTTTCCATTACGGTACTTATTTAAGAACGAAACTCATTTTACACATTTTGATGCATTGTAATTCTAATTAGCATTTAATCAGATTTAATTATCTGCCTTTTTCCTTCTATTTGATGACACCTCTTGCACACCTAGTATTCATGCTATGTTTAAGTGTAACATCTAGTGTTCATTGCTGGGTTGATGCTATGATCATGTCGAAAATAACTTTCCATCATCTAGTGTTCATGCTGGGATTAAAATTTAAATCTATATTAATTACTTTCTTCTTGATATCTCAATTTATTTAAGTATTAGTTACGAATTACGTAAATCTAAAATAACTTTCCGATAAATATTGTTGCATTAAACTCCCTTTTCCACTACGGTACTTAATTTAAAACGAAACTCATTTTACACATTTTGATGCATTGTAATTCTAATTAGCATTTAATGAGATTTAATTATCTGCCTTTTTCCTTCTATTTGATGACACCTCTTGCACATCTAGTATTCATGCTATGTTTAAGTGTAACATCTAGTGTTCATTGCTGGGTTGATGCTATGATCATCTCGAAAATAACTTTCAGACATATAGTTTTCAGGCTGGGATTAAAATTTAAATCTATTTTAATTACTTTCTTCTTGATATCTATATTTATTTAAGTATTAGTTACGAATTACGTAAATCTAAAATAACTTTCCGATAAATATTGTTGCATTAAACTCCCTTTTCCACTGCGGTACTTAATTTAAAACGAAATTCATTTTACACATTTTGATGCATTGTAATTCTAATTAGCATTTAATCAGATTTAATTATCTGCCTTTTTCCTTCTATTTGATGACACCTCTTGCACATCTAGTGTTCATGCTGGGTTTAAGTGTAACATCTAGTGTTCATGCTGGGATTAAAATTTAAATCTATATTAATTACTTTCTTCTTGATATCTCAATTTATTTAAGTATTAGTTACGAATTACGTAAATCTAAAAAAACTTTTCGATAAATATTGTTGCATTAAACTCAATTTTCCATTACGGTACTTATTTAAGAACGAAACTCATTTTACACATTTTGATGCATTGTAATTCTAATTAGCATTTAATCAGATTTAATTATCTGCCTTTTTCCTTCTATTTGATGACACCTCTTGCACACCTAGTATTCATGCTATGTTTAAGTGTAACATCTAGTGTTCATTGCTGGGTTGATGCTATGATCATGTCGAAAATAACTTTCCAACATCTAGTGTTCATGCTGGGATTAAAATTTAAATCTATATTAATTACTTTCTTCTATATATCTCAATTTATTTAAGTATTAGTTACGAATTACGTAAATCTAAAATAACTTTCCGATAAATATTGTTGCATTAAACTCAATTTTCCACTACGATACTTATTTAAGAACGAAACTCATTTTACACATTTTGATGCATTGTAATTCTAATTAGCATTTAATGAGATTTAATTATCTGCCTTTTTCCTTCTATTTGATGACACTTCTTGCACATCTAGTGTTCATGCTGGGTTTAAGTGTAATATCTAGTGTTCATTGCTGGGTTGATGCTATGATCATGTCGAAAATAACTTTCAGATATCTAGTGTTCATGCTGAGATTATAATTTAAATCTATTTTGTTTACTTTCTTCTTGATATCTAAATTTATTTAAGTATTAGTTACGAATTACGTAAATCTAAAATAACTTTCCGATAAATATTGTTGCATTAAACTCAATTTTCCACTACGATACTTATTTAAGAACGAAACTCATTTTACACATTTTGATGCATTGTAATTCTAATTAGCATTTAATGAGATGTCATTATCTACCTTTTTCCTTCTATTTGATGACACCTCTTGCACATCTAGTGTTCGTGCTGGGTTTAAGTGTAACATCTAGTGTTCATTGCTGGGTTGATGCTATGATCATCTCGAAAATAACTTTCAGATATATAGTGTTCAGGCTGGTATTAAAATTTAAATCTACTTTTAATTACTGCCTCCTTGATATCTCAATTTATTTAAGTATTAGTTACGAATTATGTAAATCTAAAAAAAACTTTCCGATAAATATTGTTGCATTAAACTCAATTTTCCTCTACTATACTTATTTAAGAACGAAACTCATTTTACACATTTTGATGCACCGTAATTCTAATTAGCTTTTATCTAGCATATATCCCGTCATATGAAGGGATCAGTAAAAGTTTTAATTTTTTTAGATATGTAAAGTACCCTGTGAGGCAGGTAAAAAATGGTTTGTTTTTTGGCTGAGAACTATCTGGTACACGCGCAATAATTTGTTTATCTTTACTTTTACCGCATGTTAGTTGCCAACTTTATCTTGTCATATTACTTGATAGGATGGACAGAAGAGGTTTTAATATTAACAGTGATTATTTGGCAGTAATATGAATGATGTCCAAAATTTAGCGAATCGATTGCGAACCGTGTGGTTATGTATAAAAAGCGAAAAAATTCGAAAAATACGAATATACGAAATCATATACGAAAAAATTTCTTAATTTTCTTATATATATATACCTTAAATGCTAGATATTTCATAGTTCGTGAAATAGACTCTTAGACATTTATGAAAAGAATTTGTTTTTAATACCGGTGATAAATTTGCATTGCAACAAAAAGTAATCGATGATTAATTTTAAAATTATCCCATATGTACCTAATCTATTATTTAAGACAAATATAAAAGAAAATTATTTACGTAATATGTAGGTTCAGTGGTAAAACGTATGAAAATAATGCAGACGATATTTAAATAATTTAATATAAGAAATAATTAAATGAGATGGTTAAAGGAATGACGTCATAATGCTAGAAAATTATTATTTTTCTCTGTTTATTTTGTGATAAATCGATAAAATTAATCGCCTGCTCTTTACCAGGAAAGTAGAGTTTATAATAATGACAAAGCTCAAAAAGGGGGTATTTCGAAAGTTTTCGAACTCGTTTTGAATTTTGCTAACCCTAAGTCATCCAGATCTAATATGGATGCTTCTATCCATTCCAGGTCCAACCGCTTCATAAATTCGAGGACACATGGACAGATAACTTATGGTATTATTATATAAGGGATGTCACTTAATCATCTATCTCCTTTTTCTCTTATATTTGGTGACACCTCTCGTACATTTAGTGTTCATACTATTATAAAAATTTAAATCTATTTTTATTCTTATCTTCTTTGTATCTAAATTTAGGTAAATTTTTGTTAAAAATTTTTAAGTGAATCTAAAATAAATTTTCAATAAATATTTTTAATTTAATCTAAATTTTTAATTAACAATAGTTATTTAACACCGATAGGTTATGTATTAGGATACATAATGTTTTTTTAATACTTACTGTTTTTTTATCCTCTCTCTCTTTTCAGTCATATTCTGTGACACCCGTCATATACGAAGTGTCACATACAGCCTCATATTTATATGAAGTTCAATTCTTATCTAGTTGGTGTCAAAATTTCTGTAAATATTTGTTACCAATTTTTAAGTAAATCTAAAATAAATTTTCAATAAATATTTTTAATTTAATCTAAATTTTTAATTAACAATAGTTATTTAACACCGATAGGTTATGTATTAGGATACATAATGTTTTTTTAATACTTACTGTTTTTTTATCCTCTCTCTCTTTTCAGTCATATTCTGTGACACCCGTCATATACGAAGTGTCACATACAGCCTCATATTTATATGAAGTTCAATTCTTATCTAGTTGGTGTCAAAATTTCTGTAAATATTTGTTACCAATTTTTAAGTAAATCTAAAATAAATTTTCAATAAATATTTTTAATTTAATCTAAATTTCTAATTAACAATAGTAATTTAACACCGATAGGTTATGTATTAGGATACATAATGTTTTTTTAATACTTGCTGTTTTTTTTATCCTCTCTCTCTTTTCAGTCATATTCTGTGACACCCGTCATATACGAAGTGTCACATACAGCCTCATATTTATATGAAGTTCAATTCTTATCTAGTCGGTGTCAAAATTTCTGTAAATATTTGTTACCAATTTTTAAGTAAATCTAAAATAAATTTTCAATAAATATTTTTAATTTAATCTAAATTTTTAATTAACAATAGTTATTTAACATCGATAGGTTATGTATTATGATACATAATGTATTTTTAATACTTACTGTTTTTTTTTTATCCTCTCTCTCTTTTCAGTCATATTCTGTGACACCCGTCATATACGAAGTGTCACATACAGCCTCATATTTATATGAAGTTCAATTCTTATCTAGTCGGTGTCAAAATTTCTGTAAATATTTGTTACCAATTTTTAAGTAAATCTAAAATAAATTTTCAATAAATATTTTTAATTTAATCTAAATTTCTAATTAACAATAGTTATTTAACACCGATAGGTTATGTATTAGGATACATAATGTTTTTTTAATACTTACTGTTTTTTTTTTATCCTCTCTCTCTCTTTTCAGTCATATTCTGTGACACCCGTCATATACGAAGTGTCACATACAGCCTCATATTTATATGAAGTTCAATTCTTATCTAGTTGGTGTCAAAATTTCTGTAAATATTTGTTACCAATTTTTAAGTAAATCTAAAATAAATTTTCAATAAATATTTTTAATTTAATCTAAATTTCTAATTAACAATAGTTATTTAACACCGATAGGTTATGTATTAGGATACATAATGTTTTTTTAATACTTACTGTTTTTTTATCCTCTCTCTCTTTTCAGTCATATTCTGTGACACCCGTCATATACGAAGTGTCACATACAGCCTCATATTTATATGAAGTTCAATTCTTATCTAGTTGGTATCAAAATTTCTGTAAATATTTGTTACCAATTTTTATGTAAATCTGAAATAAATTTTCAATAAATATTTTAATTTAATCTAAATTTTTAATTAACAATAGTTGTTTAACATCGATAGGTTATGTATTAGGATACGTAATGTTTTTTGAATACTTACTGTTTTTTTATCCTCTCTCTCTTTTCAGTCATATTCTGTGACACCCGTCATATACGAAGTGTCACATACAGCCTCATATTTATATGAAGTTCAATTCTTATCTAGTTTGTGTCAAAATTTCTGTAAATATTTGTTACCAATTTTTATGTAAATCTGAAATAACAATTGAAAATATACTGTTACTTTAAAACCAACTTTTTCCTTTGTATTTTAAGTGTTAAGTAAAATTTCCTGAAAATAGTGTTAGTTTTAGACAACAAAAAGATATAAATTATTCATAAATGCCATTTTAATGGACAGACCGGAGTTAAGCATCTTTTTTTAAGTGTTTCAAATAATTAGGTACTTAATTATTCTCCTTAAAATTTTTCTCGAAAGTAGGAAAAAAAAAGACTATCAAGCCTTAAAATATCCCCATTTAATGTCTTAATCAATAATGCATTTTTTTCCCCATCAAAGCGTTCAGCGATAAATTAAACTTTTGTTTACCCCTTACTAATAAAAACAGACGTGTACATTTGTTTTCATCGTTTCAAGTGATTTTCTAATTACGGAACAAAAAGGTTGAATGACAAAAGTTTAAAAAATAAAAGATAAAATCCTTTTTAAATGAAAAATTTGCATTTGATCTTTGCAAATATGAAGAATCGTTTGATTTTGCTTGTTGTGTATGATTAGTAGTTTTTTACGAGACAAGCATATTTCTCTTATTTTGAAGTGAAGTTGTTTTGAAATATTCAAGTTAAATGTTGGAGTGTTTTTAATTTAATCAATATTAGGTTTTTCAGAATGGCAGCTGTATGATTGTTTTTGTCAGGTAGAAGTTTAAATAGAAATCAAAGTTGAAAATTAGAAATTATCTCCTTCGGTACAGAAGCATTATAGACGCCGTGTTTTTTTCTCGCCAAACTTGGCGATTTTATTGGACGATGGCTGGGTTGCTGTATATGACCTAACTTTGGCTGCGGGATATGGAAGCTCCGATATGTTTTTGCATCCTATTGGTGCACGTGATTTCTGACTTCATTACCCGGCACTATATGAAAATTTGTTGTTCTAAATGTTCTTAGCTGTTATTTTCGTTCCAGACGGAGTGGTAAGGTGTCATCTAAGTTAGGTAAGTAATTTAGTTATGGTGGGCGTTTCCAGAAAATTGCATCTTAGCTGCTCTTTTGGTTTACAGGGTTTTTTTTCTGGGATTTAGTATTTTAGTTATAGTGGGTGTAGTTTTTTCGGTTCTTACTATTTTTATTCTAAATCAAACAAGATGCTTTTGTTTGGAACATTTTGTTTTTGTTCTTATAATTTTCTGGGATTTAGTTAATTTAGTTATGACAAGTAAGGTTATTTCGGTTTTGAAATTGTTAAAAAATATAATATTCTAAACCAAACAAGATGTTTTGATTTTGAACATTTTGTTTTTGTTCTTATCATTTTCTGGGGTTTGGTTAATTTAGTTATGACAAGTGAAGTTATTTTGGTTTTGAAATTGTTAAAAAGTATCAATTATTTCGTTTGGAAATTGTTAAAAAGTATCAAAATATTCTAAACCAAACAAGATGCTTTGGTTTGGAACATTTTGTTTTTGTTCTTATCATTTTCTGGGGTTTGGTTAATTTAGTTATAACAAGTGAAGTTATTTTGGTTTTGAAATTGTTAAAAAGTATCAATTATTTCGGTTTTGAAATTGTTGAAAAGTATCAAAATATTCTAAACCAAACAAGATGTTTTGGTTTGGAACATTTTGTTTTTGTTCTTATCATTTTCTGGGATTTAGTTAATTTAGTTATGACAAGTGAAGTTATATCGGTTTTGAAATTGTTATTTCGGTTTTGAAATTGTTAAAAAGTATCAAAATATTCTAAACCAAACAAGATGCTTTGGTTTGGAACATTTTATTTTTGTTCTTATCATTTTCTGGGATTTAGTTAATTTAGTTATGACGGGTGAAGTTATTTCGGTTTTGAAATTGTTAAAAAGTATCAATTATTTCTGTTTTGAAATTGTTAAAAAGTATCAAAATATTCTCAACCAAACAAGATGCTTTGGTTTGGAACATTTTATTTTTGTTCTTATCATCTCCTGGGGTTTGGTTAATTTAGTTATGACAAGTGAAGTTATTTTGGTTTTGAAATTGTTAAAAAGTATCAATTATTTCGGTTTTGAAATTGTTAAAAAGTATCAAAATATTCTAAACCAAACAAGATGCTTTGGTTTGGAACATTTTGTTTTTGTTCTTATCATTTTCTGGGGTTTGGTTAATTTAGTTATGACAAGTGAAGTTATTTTGGTTTTGAAATTGTTAAAAAGTATCAATTATTTCGGTTTTGAAATTGTTAAAAAGTATCAAAATATTCTAAACCAAACAAGATGCTTTGGTTTGGAACATTTTGTTTTTGTTCTTATCATTTTCTGGGGTTTGGTTAATTAAGTTATGACAAGTGAAGTTATTTTGATTTTGAAATTGTTAAAAAGTATCAATTATTTCGGTTTTGAAATTGTTAAAAAGTATCAAAATATTCTAAACCAAACAAGATGCTTTGGTTTGGAACATTTTGTTTTGTTCTTATCATTTTCTGGGATTTAGTTAATTTAGTTATGACAAGTGAAGTTATTTTGGTTTTGAAATTGTTAAAAAGTATCAATTATTTCGGTTTTGAAATTGTTAAAAAGTATCAAAATATTCTAAACCAAACAAGATGCTTTGGTTTGGAACATTTTGTTTTTGTTCTTATCATTTTCTGGGGTTTGGTTAATTAAGTTATGACAAGTGAAGTTATTTTGGTTTTGAAATTGTTAAAAAGTATCAATTATTTCGGTTTTGAAATTGTTAAAAAGTATCAAAATATTCTAAACCAAACAAGATGCTTTGGTTTGGAACATTTTGTTTTTGTTCTTATCATTTTCTGGGATTTAGTTAATTTAGTTATGACAAGTGAAGTTATTTTGATTTTGAAATTGTTAAAAAGTATCAATTATTTCGGTTTTGAAATTGTTAAAAAGTATCAAAATATTCTAAACCAAACAAGATGCTTTGGTTTGGAACATTTTGATTTTGTTCTTATTATTTTCTGGGATTTAGTTAATTTAGTTATGACAAGTGAAGTTATTTTGGTTTTGAAATTGTTAAAAAGTATCAATTATTTCGGTTTTGAAATTGCTAAAAAGTATCAAAATATTCTAAACCAAACAAGATGCTTTGGTTTGGAACATTTTGATTTTGTTCTAATCATTTTCTGGGATTTAGTTAATTTAGTTATGACAAGTGAAGTTATTTTGGTTTTGAAATTGTTAAAAAGTATCAATTATTTCGGTTTTGAAATTGCTAAAAAGTATCAAAATATTCTAAACCAAACAAGATGCTTTGGTTTGGAACATTTTGTTTTTGTTCTTATCATTTTCTAGTATTTAGTTAATTTAGTTATGACGGGTGAAGTTATTTCATTTTTGAAATATTTAAAAAATATCAGGATATTCTAAGTTAATTGGTTTGGAACATTTTTGTTTTGCTCTTATTTTCTGGGATTTAGTAATTTAATTATGGCAGGTGTAGTTATTTCGGTTCTTAATATTTTTGAAATTGTTAAAAAATATCAAATCCAAATCTGAGGTTTTTATTTAAATGTTTTTTAAGAGAGGTAGGAGTGTTGAAAAATGTTTCTGGCGCTAGCCTTTCCAATTTTTATTTGTTACTAAGTTTATTTTGCATTTCTTTTATTACAAGGGGGGAATGAGGGTACAAGGGGGGAATGAGGGGGGAACCCTCGAGGGGGGGAACCCTCCCTCACATGTTAGATTCATCATAATATTAATTCTTACTAAAATGCTATATATTGTGTTTATTTTGTTGTTGTATATCATAAATATTACTAATCTGTTATTTATTTTTTAAATAACGTAAGAAATGATGATTATTATTCTAATTTTATTTAATAATGCTTTATATTGTTAATCTGTTTTTTCCTTTTAAAGTTTAGTTTTGTTAATGTTGTGTTTCAAATATGCCACGTGACCACCGCCATGTTTTTTTTTTTTGGTGATCTCTCAGAAAACACGCACCGCCGCCATATTTTTCTACCTGGCGATTTTTCAAATCACGCGTTTTTCCGTTGGTCGCAAAAAAAAAAAAAAAAAAGAAAAAAAAAAAAAAAAAAAAAAAAACTTGCCGGACGGGACCGGCGTCTATAATGCATCTGTTCCTCTCCTTCTTCCTGCAATTTTACATGACGATGATACCACATATTCAATTAACTCAGGAATACTCTTGAAGTGTAATACATACAGATCTCCTCACTTTAACCCTTTGAAAGGCACTGGTATATATAATATACCGGCTGTCATAAATTTTTCTTTCATTTATATAGAAAAAAGTTTTTGATTTTCAATTTTTGATGCATCAAACTATCTGTCGTGTAGTCCTCGTTTATATTTGAGTATTAACCTGTGATCAAATGTATAGTGGTGATTTTATTTTGATTGAGTTGTGAACATTATTTTTGTACGAAATTTAAACACAGGTTCTGAGAAACTACACACATAAATATGAAGATAAACTAAAAGCTAAGTTAACGGCATCCGAAACTAGCTTAATATAAAAAAGTAAGTTTATTATAATATATATACATCTATGTACATACAAAACTGATGCTAATTTTCATAAAATAAGCTTTGTCAACATCTTATAAATTAGTTCTGACAATTTCTTAATACTTAAGTAATCTTGTAAATAGAGAGAGGAACTAATCTCAATTTCAAAAATGTATGTAAAAGGGGTACCTTTGGGGAGTAAAGATGGTGTGCCCGGAAAACTGCTGATTGATGGGTATCTATGGATATTTCGTCCGTCTGGTCCGGGGTTTCCTCCTGAGTGTTTGAGGTGCGGCCGTGCTATTTGATGTAGGAACACTTCCCGTCGGACTTGGCTGGACTCTCGAACTCGTTCCGTCGGACTTCTCTCCTCGTCTGGACTATCGAACACCTTCTGTCGGACTCTCTCCTAGTCTAGACTATCGAACACCTTCTGTCGGACTTCCGAACCTCTTCTGTCGGACTCCTCTCTTCGTCTCGACTATCGAACCTCTTCACCTTCTGTCGGACTCTCCTCTAGTCTCGACTATCGAACATCTTTTTGGGGGGGACCTCCGAACATCTTCTCTAGTCTCGACTCTCGAACACCTTTTTTTGGGACTTCCGAACCTCTTCTCAATTTTTAGATTTTTCATATTTATTTATTTCAACCTTGTCCCCTCTTTCTTCTTATCGTCCAATCGGAATAGTTGTAAGAATCTCATTGGTCTGCTTAAACCCCGCCTTGAGACCGCCAACGTGAAAAACCTTATCCCTTCTAATTGGGCACTGTCCCTTAGGGACTCATAAATACTCCACAAAGGTACATTCTTATTTAATGTCAAGTACGGAGACGGGATTCTAATCTGGGACTGGGATCAGAACCCCTTCCGAGACCACCGTACAAGACAACAATATCCGTAAAATATAAATTTATGGTTCTCTGTCTTTTTACAAAGATGTGATGAGGTCAGATTTAGATCCCGAGCATTATACTTCTTTTATGAATGAATCAATTATATTACTGATCTAAATCGCCTTATCACACTATCTACACTTAATGTTTTCCTTCTTTTAATTATTCTAGTCAAAATCTGCCTTTAAAATGAGGCTCTATCAAAACTAGATTCTAAAAGTAAAAATTCTATGTTTCAAAGTTAAGAATTTAAAATAAAAGTACCTATTTAAACTTCGCTTACAAATTTATATCTATTTGATTTATATACCCTTTTAATAAAAATTATTAAATATTTTTCTAATGTTATTAAAAAATGTGTCTTTTTAATGCTGTTCTAAGAGAGGTGATTACTCAATTAAATTACCTCTTGATTATTCCTCACGTAATATAATTTATTTTTCATATAATTCATATTTAAAAGGTCCATAGGTAACTTTTATAAACTAATTTCATTGAAAACCAAAGAGTTTCTATGGGTGCCATAGAAACATCGGACATAGAATTTTTTTTCAAAGAGAGGGGGGGTGAGTATATACTTAATTGAAAGCTTACTGGTATTTAATTAAAGTTAAGTTACAAATTATATTAATTGTAGTTTACCGAAATGAGAAACTTTTACATGCTTTGTTAAATACTTTTCTAATATACCACAGAGCTGCAATATTTACAATTAGAACTTTCAATTTCCATTCTTTGTACGTTCCAAATTCTTCTAAATAAAGGAATAAATAACGGAGAAATAGAGAGAAATAAATAGATAAGAAGCCAATCTAAATCAATAGATAAGAAATCAATCGTGGAAAGCATCGCCAAGATATCCCGCCAATTTTAGAAATCGCTATCAACGTACTTACCAACCAATCACAGGCGGATGGGAAAACCAGGTTCCAGGCGTCTGTATAAAATCCGACTGCCTCGCGGAGAAAAAAAACAGATGGCCACTCCAGAACGGAGGAGGGTCAAAATCTCCCAAACCAACTGCCCTTTCTATTGGTTGGAAGAAGTCCGAATTTTCTTTCTAGTTCAAACCGGTCCTGTTCTGGTATGCTTTGACGATGATTCACGGGAAGAGGTAAAAAGAACTGAACCGAATGCAACTTATTGTTATACATAGAAAAGTATGGAAATGAATATAAATACATATATATTGTCTTAAAAATCGGCAAAAATAGAGAAAAAACAGGCATTTTTTGACTTACGCCAACATTCCTAACTAATAAAATGAGCAAAACACATCACTTTTACTTGGATAAATGTAGACATATATCCATTATGTATGCATTGAACCCCCAGAATGAAAATATTCTAAAGTATATGTACAAAGGTACTTTCCCACGATGGTCAGCACATGCATTCACAGCTGTGGAAGAAATTTCCAAGAAGATTTTAGGACTTCGATTGTTGACTTCGAGTTTTATAAGACCCCTGCGGAGGAGTTACAGATCACGGAATGGCACAAGCGTAATGGTCAAGCTCTCACAGAGATGTAACCGTGAATTATGGGGGTAGGGGCTAAAAATAATGCCAGCTTCCACAAAAGGGGCGACTGCTCAATTTTTAGACCGAAATCGCTTTAAAAATTACATATTTTTTTATTGCCTATTTGAAATCTATATATATTGGAGAATTGAAAAATGCATGTTTTCTTTCCAGGAAATATTTTTTTATATAGATTTTTATCCTTAGAAACTAAGTTGTAAATATCATTAGAAACTAATTTCAGATGATTTCACCAAAATAATTCTTTTTAAAATAAATTTCAATTGAATTACAGTTAGTTTCTATTTATTAAATAATATAAAAATATACAAAATTTAAGAATATATAAAGGACTGACTAAAAATATCTTAGAAATGCAGTTTAGTGTGATAGGGTTTGAAGCAGGGTTCAAGGCAAAGTCCAACTTTCCAGTCTTTGCACCAGATTCGTATTTCTTTGCAAATCTTTTTGCCATTTGCATCTTTTCTTGAACAGCATACACGACACTGTCTTCGAGGTTCTCTTTTTATGGGGTTAGGTGGTATGTGACTTGGAAAATAACGAGCTATCGATATCAAAGGGTTCCAAGTAGAACTCGGTCTTCCAGGACAACCGCTTTTATTTGTGTCCAAATATTTTTCGATACTTTCTTCAATAAATTTCAAACAAAATTCCAAAAGTTTTATAGTTTGTCTGGGGTTTTTCTTTTTGTAAAGTACATAGGCATTCCACAACGATTGATATAAGAACTGCATAAAAATTTTAATATAATACTTCCCCATTTGTTTTCGGAACGTAGGGTTCCTATCAATTTTGCACCACTGCCTAACGCTTTGTACGTTTATTGAATCCTTATCAGATTCATCGCTATATGAGAAGCAGTCCAAAACTTCTATATCAATATTATTATCTCAACTAAAATCGCTTTCAGAATCTAAATCAGGAATATACACTCTGTCAATCGCTGAACGTTTTCTAGCAGCCATTTCTGATAAGAAAACAGCGGCAAAAAGTTAGCGGTAATACTACGCGCCTTCAAATACGGCAATTAAATTGATAACTAATGGTATCTGTTAGTCAAAACGTAAATTAAACGTCTAATACTGTATATGATTTATTTAAGAGCTTAAACGGGGAATAAACAGGATGCGCTCATCGATAAAGGAAGAAAAGCACATGCCCGCGGAAATCGCTGGATGAGCAGAATTTGCTACATTTGAGTTGCCCGTGGAAATCGCGGGATGAGCAGGCAGAGGGTTAAAGAGGCCACCTGCACTCCCGAAGGGGGGGGGGCAGATGTGGGAAAATTTCACCAACAAGCGATTGGCAAAGGAGAAAAAGGGGCGTTAAAACTGAGGTGATGAGTTGGGAAAGAGAGTGAAGAAAAGGAGTCGAAGTCGGGATTGAAGAGTTGCTGGACATCCAGAAAGCCCGGACTAGCAATCGAGTTCCGAATCCCGCATGCCACCATGGACGTATAGCCAAATAACGGGCTTTACGCCAGTACCGACGCCCTTTACTTCCTGATGAAAGCCCGAGTCTGCTCACCTGTCATATCCGGAGGTAAATAGATTTAATATATTTATGACGGTTATTTAGGCTTCGGTTAGTAATTCAATATTTTGATTAAGGAATAACGTATAACAAAAGATAATTCTAACCCTCTAAGCGGTTTGAACGTACAATTCCGCCAGCTGTCACAGATAATTTTCGACCCCCAAAAACGTTCCAAAAATAGATGTATTGTACATTTATGACAGTGCTTTCCCCCATGAAATTATGAGGTAGGAGGGTCAGGTCGATTGTTTAGGAACTGAACCAATCTTTGACTGACATTTATTGAGGGATGCACTCCTACTCTCTGAGGAACAAAGACACTGATAGCTTCTCAAGGCTTTGCTAATCTCTATTTCGAAGTATTTCGTTTGCGATAACAGATGCATCTCTAAATGCACCACTGAATATCTTGGATGACTATAAAAAAATATAAATAATTCTCAAAAAAAAAATATTCTTTCTTTTAGAATACATTATTTCTTATGTGATGATCTTCGAGACTTGACGAGCTTATGTGTATTAAATATTAACAATCAATAATTCTATTTATATATCTATTTATAATATATATATATATATATATATATATATATATATTTATAACCGGAAGTAAAGGGACAATAACGAGGGTGGGGCAAAGGGTGAAGTAAAAAATCATAGAACACTTTGGTCACTGACACAATAAAACTTTAACGTATTTCTGGAAAATTTTCTCCCCGGTGTGTTCCACTCGGAGGGCTAATAATTATTGTGTAACGATGAATATAAAATCTAAATAAATGCTGGTTATGTTATACTAACATATAGCCCGTGATATGACGGGATCAGTAAAATTTTTAATTTTCCAAAATTGTAAAGTACCTTATGAGGCAGATAAAAAAATGGTTAGTTTTATGGCTGAGAATTATCTTGCAACAAAAAATAATAGATGATTCAATTTAAAATTATCACATATGTCCCTAATCTACTATTTAAGCAAATATAAAAGAAAATTATTTAAGTAATATTTAAGTTCAATGATAAAACGTATGAAAATAAGGCATAATTTAAATAATTTAAAATAAGAAAAGATTAAACGAGATGGTTAAAGGAATGACGTCATAATGCTAGGAAAATGTTATTTTTACCTATTTATTATGGGATAAATTGATAAATTTAATCGCCTGCTCTTAAACGGAGAAAATAGGAGTTGAAATAATGACATTAAAAACTCGAAAAGGGGAGAAGGGGCGGATTTCGGACGTTTTAAACAAGGCAGTATTTTTCGCTGTGATATGAAGCATATTTATACCAATTTATTTTAAAGTCGGATCTATAGTTTAGGAGAAGATAAACATTACTCTCTTTGAATTTTGCTAACTATGGATGCCTCTATCCATTCCAGGTCCAACCGCTTCATAAAACCGAGGACAGACGTACAGATAACTTAGGCTATTATTATATAGGAGATGATGGTGATCAAGTAGTATATCAATTTGTAAAGTGTACAGAATAAATGTTTTAATCCAAATAGAAGGTATTATATTTTTACTGTGTTTCCCCTTTGTAAAAGAACACTGGTGTTAGTTTTGTAAGTACATTACAACAGTATAAATGAGTTATAGTCAATCAAGTAATTTAGAACAAAATTTCAAGGAAAAAAAATAATGAAGTTTCTAACATAAATGCCCATAACTCATCTCAAATTGAATATATTTATAATCCTGATGTTCAATGCATACATAACATCATTAACCCTCTAAGTGGTTCGAACGTACAATTCCGCCAAACCGATGATGTCTTCAAAGCGGTTGTCACGTACAATTTTCGACCTCCAAATGTTCCAAAAATGGATGTAATGTACATTTCTGCCAGTGTTTTCCCCTATGGAGTTTTGAGGTAGGAGGGTCAGGTCGATTGTTTAGGAATTGCACACCTACTCTCTGAGGCACAAAGACGCTGATAGCTTTTCATGGCTTTTTAAATCTCTATTTCGAAGTATTTCGTTTGCGGTAACAGATGTATCTCTAATTGTACCACTTAAATAGCTTCGATGACTTTCGTAAAAAAGATAGAAATCCTTCTCTTAAAGAATATTTTTATTTGTACTTTTAGAACCCATTATTTCTTATGGGATGATCTTCGAGACTTGAGGAGCTTTATGTGTATTAAAAGTTAAAATCTAATAATGTCTATTTATATATCTATTATAAAGAAAAACGGCTGTAACGATTTTCCCGTATTGTAATCTAGTCGACAAAATTGAAGTAAAAAATCATAGAACACTTTGGTCACTGACACAATGAAACTTTAGCGTATTTTTTGGAGACTTTTTTCCTCGGTGTGTTCTTCTCGGAGGGTTAAAAACATATGGTTAATTTCTAATTAATTTCTAAAAATCATTTTAGAAGTTATGACTGTTAAAGTGTGGTAGTGTAGCAAAAATCAGTTTTTCAGAAATTCCATTCAAAGATTTTATTGCATAAATTCGTGAAGTGTTTTATAATTCGATAAACATTCAGAAATATGCTGGAGTAATTTATTTGTTTATTTATTTAGAAGCTTTAATACGCTATTTATGACTTTTTTCATGCTAACACTCAAAGTCAAGCCCTTTAACAGCTCATTTCCGGTATCTTTTCGACACTTCCGGTGATGATTAAACAGCTGTATCATGACTTCTAATGAATCCAGAAACAAGCTGAAAATTGTTTTCTATAGCTAAATGACTGATGTTTAAAATAAACGAATAAATTTTTCCTATCAACAATCCTGCTAATTCCGATCCTGCCGATTACGTCAAGTTATATCTGGTATTTTTATTAACCCTCAAGCGGTTTGCGCGTACATCCGCCGGCTGTCACAAACAATCGACTTAAACGTTCCGAAATAGATGTATTGTACATTTCTGACAGTGCTTTCCCCCAGATTTTGAGGTAGAGTTCAATCGATTGTTTATTAACAGCATTCCTCTTTGACTGACATTTATGAGGGATGCACCCCTACTGTCAACAAAAACGCTGATAGCTTCTCATGGCTTTGTGAATCTCTATTTCAAATTTCGTTTGCTAACAGAATCTAATTTTTCACCAAAATTTTTGGATGACTATTAGTAAAAAAATATAAAAGATCTATAAAAAAATATTTTTTTTGTAATAGAATACTTATGTGATGATCTTCACTAACGAGCTTAAGTGTAATTAAAATTAACAATTATAATATCTTTTATATTTTATAACCGAAGTAAAAATAACCAGTGGGGCAAAGTGAAATAAAAAATATAGAACACTTTGGTCACTGACAAAATAAAACTTTAGCTTATTTTAACTTTTTCGGTGTGTACTCGAGTTAAACGTACTAACCCACAGATAAAGTTACAATAAAAACAAAAGTAGACAGTTACACAGTTATATTCAATGTCAAGAGTAAGCCCTTAGGGACAGGGTTTCTTAACCTGTGGTTCATGGACCCCTTAGTAATCATATTTTCCGCCGACTGCTCCTAATTAACTCCTCCTCTAAGACTCTCCTGTTTCTAATCATGGATCTTGTTTGCTTCAACCACATTTGGCGAAATTGGCGTGCTTGCAGCTTGGCGTTTGAAATCTGGCGAGGGGATCTAACTCAACAAATTGATACATAAACAAAAACAACATTTTGAGGAAAAATTTTACAAAACTTGAATATTTAAAATCTAATTGAATTAACAAAGAAAACACAAAGGAAACACATAACATTCATACTAAATAGACTGAAACATTCACTTAATCACAAATTAAATAAACTGAGTGTGATTTTCATCACAAATTTGTGATTTAGTGTAAATTGTAAAATTAATTTAAACTGTATTTTGAGTGGAGGTTGAAGAGGAGTTGTAAAATTGAAAATTTTTTTTTCAAATCTCTTATTTTTAAAATGTTTGCATCAATATTTAAAAAAAAAACTTTTTTTTTAGTCACGGGCAACCTCTGTAAGCCGTCTGTCTGCCATTTCTCAATAAAGACCTCTACAATACGAGGAAAAAAACATTCGCAAACCATATAAAATTTGAAATTTTTAGAAACACAAAGTAGCTTTTGAATTTTACTTCACTTGGAAATAAAGTGACGTTAAGATCAGTTCCTCAAAGTTAGTTCCGCAACATCTTTGCGAAGCGGTATTTTCCACACTTGTCACAATAAAAACAAAACATCGAAATCGACTGAATATGAAACATGACGGCTGCTACCATATTACAGTCGACATATGTCACTGGTGATTTCTGCTTCATAATGACGTCACAAATCGCCAGATATGGGAAATTGGTACTATAAATTTCTCTCTCTGACATCATTATGACGCAGAAGTCACCAGTGACATATGTCGATCGTAATATGGTAGCACCCGACATGCGTGTTGCTTTGTCGAAAACAATCCCTCAATTCAATCTGTTAACAAAGGAAAAGCAGCAACAACCTTCACATTAAAAATTTTAATTTCTTCAAATTTTTCATACTATTGAAATAAAAATATTGAAATAATTAAATAAAAAAACAGAATTTTTTTTTGTAATAAATGATGTTTAAGAAATTTTTTTTTTCACAGAGGGGTTCGTGATATATTTAAAATTTTTAAAGTGGTCCATTGTGCCAAAAAGATTAAGAAACACTGCCCTAGGGGGTGGTCTCACCAGAGTCGTTTAACAGTTAATCGCGATTAACCCATGGCGCCAACCAATGGTGGGACACAGTTCTCCGTTTAAACAGAGATTAATCGCGGTTAACCGTTAAACGACTATGGTGAGACAGGCTTTAATAATTTTAAACCAAAAAGAAAACGTGAATCTTTTCAAAGGAATTTGAGAATGGAAAGAAAAAAAATTAAGTCTCCACTTATTAAAAAATTCTAAATTTATTCTTATTTTAAGTTTAAACCTAAGGATTCCATCTCAAAGTGCGTGTGGCAAATTAAGGCTGCATTACTTAACGATTAGAGCTAATAGAAGATTAAACGCTTTGCAATTGAACTAGAGAGTTAATCTCCGTGAGACAATATTGAATTTACGATTACCTCTAATTCGTTTTAATAGCATGCGTAGTTAATCTCTGATTAGTTATTACTGTAAGACCAGGCCTTTGCTCTATTTTTTGTAACATGAAAATGGTTTTTATAAAGTACTTGCACTTTTGTAAATTTTGTTAATTAAACGTTGTTTAAATGCTACTGCAACTGAACTCTTTGATAACTTAACATTGATTTTACGCTTATCTCCAATTCACTAAAATAAGTAGTTAATCTCTGTTAGATTAGCCTTTATTCTATTCTTTAATAAAATAAAAAAAGTTTTCTAAAGTACTTTGCACTTTTGCTGATATTGGCAATGTCTAAATTTTGTTGAAAAGGAGAATATACCGTGTGGAAGTTCAACACAACTAATTTCTCGCGATACCTCTCAACTTCTGAAATCTGTTCTCAACCTTGCAGCAATGAACTGAAAATGGTCAGAAAAGTGCGCCATTATCTATTGTAGGGGGATGCGGTTAGTTGATAATCCGTGGAGTTATTATTTTTTATGCACTCATCAGTTCGTCAAGTGTTATTCAAAGCTACGGGGTTCTCTTACTTTAATACACGAGGTTTCTGATGGCCATCTATCAAACAAACATCTAAGGTAAATACATTCCAATTCTTTTTTTAAAAAGTTGATGAATTCTTACACTATTTTTGCAAGACTGAGTTAATGTAAGAAGCTGCTAATTTTAAAAATATCGAATTGTTTATATTGGCTCATATTATAAAAATGTAATATAAAATATGTAATATATATTATAATATATAATGTAATATTAAAATAAAATATTGTATTATATTATATAAAAGGATTTTAATATAATATTGTAATATTACTATATAAAATATTATAATATGTAATATATAATAAATTATATTATAATAATATATTATAATATATTATAATATTACAATATATTATAAAAACTGGCTCATTTGAAATCTGCAACTTCTATGTTTTAAATTTATGCATATCATTTCATTTATAGGGGCCTGTTTTTTAAAGTAATGAGCACTATAAATGACTTTTTCTATATATGTTTCCTTCCAAATTCTAAAATTATTCTATTTATTTTGTGGTGTAGAAATGTTTGTATCTCAACCCTTTCCAATTTGCATCCGTTATTAAATTTATTTTAAATTTCTTTTATTACAAGGGGGGATGGAAACCCCCCTCCCCACATGTTAGATTTTTTATAATATTAGAGCTTAATAAAATGCTTTATATTGTGTTTATGCCGTTGATATATACCATAAATATTACTAATCTGTTATTTATTTTTTAAATAGCGTAAAAATGATAATCATTATGCTAATTTTATTTTAATAATGCTTTAAATTGTTTTTCTTTTCTAAAGTTTAGTTTTGTTAATGCTGTGTTTCAAATATGCCATGTGACCGCCGCCATGTTTTTTTACTTGGCGATTTTTCAAAACATGCGTTTTTCTGTTGGTCGCCAAGAAAAACATGGCGGACCTGGCCGGCGTTTAAATGCATCTGTTCCGATACAAGCATTAATTTAGATCATATTTTTATACTGTAGGATAACACTGTGAATAAACAAAAAATGACTTAATTATGGTATACACTGATTTAAAGTAAAAGCTGTCAAAATGCTTGGTTTCACTGTCTCAGTAATGTTTTTACAAAATTTGAATCTTGAGATATCTAAAAGTTCATTTAGACTTATGTACGGAGCTTTAATAGAGAATTTTAGAGCAAATATATTAACACTTTAAACATTAAAAACGTTTTACAGATTGAAATAAGACTTGTTTCGATAAACTTTATTTTCTTCACCTGCTTTTAATTGGATTCTAAAATACAAAGCGATTCCAATATTTTTGTAATACTTTGAATAAACTTGTGTACTCTTATAAGAGTACCAGGTTTCATTAAAATTGATGCTGATTGCAACGGGTGTTGGGTGCATGGAATTTCATGCGCGACAGCATGCCCATTATGCAGAAGTTGTTCTCACATTTTTTAGACTATTTTGGTTAGCGGTATTAAAAAAAAATATTTTGTTAAAAAAAAACTGGTATTGTACTGTTTTTATTAGTCAAAATTATGGTCTCATTCAAAAGGCGTTTATATTTCCGAAGACGTTTTTATAAATCAAAACATTGGTCCTGTTTTTATGGTTTTTACGAAATATTTATGCTCTTTCCTTAGAGAAGTACTCATATTGTTATCCAAAAACGATGTGAGAGTCTTGGTTTTAATTCCAAAAGGTGTTTCTAACGAAACATTGGTTCGTAGGCTGTATTTATGCTCTTTCCGAAGAGAAGTATTCATATTGTTATCCCAAAACAATGTGAGAGTCCTGGATTTTATTCAAAATGGCATTTTTAACAAAACATGGGTTCGTAGGCCATATTTATGCTCTTTCCGTAGAGAAGTATTCATATTGTTATCCCAAAAACGATGTGAGAGTCCTGGTTTTTTTTCAAAATGGCGTTTTTAACGAAATATTGGTTCGTAGGTGATATTTATGCTCTTCCCGTAGAGAAGTACTCGTAATGTTATCCAAAAACGATGTGAGAGTCTTGGTTTTAATTCTCAATTGTGCTTTTCACGAAACATTGGTTCGTAGGCCATATTTATACTTTTTCCGAAGACAAGTATTTATATTGTTATCCCAAAAACGATGTGCGAGTCCTGCTTTTTATTCAAAATGGCGTTTTTAACGAAACATTGGTTCGTAGGCCATATTTATGCTCTTTCCGTAAAGAAGTATTCATATTGTTATTCAAAACGATGTGAGTCCTGGTTTTTATTCAAAATGGCGTTTTTAACGAAACATTGGTTTATAGGCCATATTTAGGCTCTTTGAGTAGAGAAGTATTCATATTGTTATCCAAAAACGATGTGCGAGTCCTGGTTTTTATTTAAAATGGCTTTTATAACGAAACATTGTTTCGTAGGCCATATTTATACTTTTTCCGAAGAGAAGTATTCATATTGTTATCCAAAAACGATGTGAGAGTCCTGGTTTTATTCAAAATAGCGTTTTTAAAGAAACATTGGTTCGTAGGCCATATTTATGCTCTTTCCGTAGAGAAGTATTCATATTGTTATTCAAAACGATGTGAGTCCTGGTTTTTATTCAAAATGGCGTTTTTAACGAAACATTGGTTCGTAGGCTGTATTTATACTCTTTCCGAAGAGAAGTATTCATATTGTTATCCAAAAACAATGTGAGAGTCCTGGTTTTTATTCAAAATGGCGTTTTTAACGAAATATTGGTTGGTAGGGGATATTTATGCTCTTTCCTTAGAGAAGTACTCATATTGTTATCCAAAAACGATGTGAGAGTCTTGGTTTTAATTCCAAAAGGTGTTTCTAACGAAACATTGGTTCGTAGGCGATATTATGCTTTTTCCGAAGAGAAGTATTCATATTCCGTTATCCAAAACGATGTGAGAGTCCTGGTTTTATGATATCTACAGCTTCGATAGGCAATATCGTCAAAAAGAAAAAAAAGTGTCAAATTGGAGCCTCAAGGGGGACAAAAATTCCAAACAAGTATCAAAGGAAAAAACGAGCATCTTCGACTATTGCAAAAGTACGTTGTTTAATGTTAAAAAATAATCCCCTGGTCAAAGGACAGTTGCAAAATCATTAAAATGCTCGGTGTCCACTGTACACAAAATTATAAACGTTGATTTAAATCTTAAATTGAAAAAACGCAATGTGCATAATCTCTCTATTTTACAGAATTCATCTGCAAGAATTTTATGTAATTTAGTTTTGTGACAATATACATCGTCTAAAAAAATGTGTGAAAAGCCTCTGTACATTCTTCTATATTAGTTTAACTGAAAAACTTGTAACTCTGTCACACCTATGTCTATAAATGATGTATTCGTTATGTTTTATTTTGCTTTACAGTCTGTCACGCTCATTTGGAAAATCCCTTGGAATATTTGACATTGTGTTATAGAAAAAGGGAGTTAACAAATGCAAATTAATACGGAATAAAATTGCCTTTTATGCACATTTTCTGATTTAGTTCAAGAGCAATATGGCAATACTTTTAAAAGAAAGTGTAAAATCTACATAAACACCGATAAATTCTCGTGATCTGCAATATCACTTACGCTGAGCAGAAAAAGTTCTTTATTCAAATTTGATATTACATCCATTGGTACAGTTAAGAAATTAATTTCCGTATTGATTTGCATTTGTTAACACTCTATTTTCTATTACACAGCGCCAAATATTCCCCTGGCGGTGACTTTTGGAACTAATTTTTTTTTTCGCGGAATCATTCGTCCCCAGTCTTGTTTAATCTTCCTACAAAATGTGGCGTCATTCTCGCAAATAGATCGCGCTACAGAACACTGTGAGCACTGTCAGTTTAATTATGGCCACCCGGTATGTCTGCCAATTTCATGTTTAGGAAAACTAACACTAAAATATTTTTCTTTCGTAGTTGAGCTTTTGTAGGATTTATTTCTATGGTTTTGACCACGTGTATTGTCTAAATGTACCCAATGGAGATTTATTAGTATATGTGTCTACTCCAAATGCACATATCTAAAAAACCTCTTTTCGGTTTTAATTTTTGAACTGCTCTATATTTATAATGGTAAGTATTAGATATTTAAATTCTAATTTATTCACTAACATTTGACTGTTTTTATATACTACTTATTGCAAAAAAATGTCTCGATCTTATAAGTTCCGAACATTTTTGAAATAGAGTACCACGCCCCCCTTCTACGTCATTAATGAATTACGAAGTCGACTTAAATGTCCTGTCTACCACAGTAAAATGCCGAACGATGGCCGAATGATTAAACCATGGATGGACAAACTTTTTCGGCCGCGGGCTAAAAATCGAAAGATAAGTTTGGCGGGCCAAGGTAAATTTTTCTAAAATTTTAAAAACAATATAAAAGTACCTAACGGTTTAAATACGTTAATGAGATGAATGAAATTGCGATTTCATTTTTAAAAGTTTCTTATACTGAGGTTCGAAGTGAGATGTACTGATTTTAAGGAACGATGCTAAATGCTCATCTGTCAGTCTACTTCTGAAATTATTCTTTCTAAGGTTCAAAGTTGAAAATACTTGTTCACATATAAGAAGCAAATATACCGCTGATCTGCTGGGCTTGAGGTAATAAATTTGGTATATAATATTTAAGCAAAGTAGAAAAGGAGATGGATGTATAACGTATAAATATATATTTCTTTTAATTTACCTCGGATCGGCAACTTAAAATTCTATCCGCAGGCCGAATAAAATCTTCCAGCGGGCCGGAGTTTGCCGGTCCCTGAATTATACTGATCTTTGGAACCCGAGTTCGTGATTTCGAATCTGTGGAATTTTCGAATTGTGGCATGGATGTTCGTAGCCCATCGGAATCGGTTTCAAGCAGTAGGTCCCAGTCGCATTAGCCCTTGTGAATCAAAAGGGTAGACCTTCGCTGTCTAAACCAATGCATAATTAGAACAAAATTTCACCCTTGACCTAATATTTACCTATTAGCAATATCGTTTGAAAATTCCCACAGTTGTCACAATATAGCAGATTATGAATCAAATCTATTCTATCAGATCCAGAAAAATCATCGAAGAATGTTTCCTTTACTAGGATACTTATTTTATACTTTCAACCACCCAGATTATGCAGTGTTCATCCTATTGTCCTTGGGTTCTATTCCCGAGTAAGGCTTGGACGTATTTTTGCTGTCTCTTCCCAAAATAAAATGGTAAAAAAAATCTGCAGTTTTGTAGAGGACAATGTTTAAAAAGGGCTAAATTGCAAATGAAGTTTTATACTATTGGGGTGACCTCTATTTTATAATAGTTTTTCTACTGCAGCTGCCAATGCAAACAAATATCTTCATGACAAACATGACTGAATAGCTGTTGCTCATTTATTTCACATCAATCGTCGAACACGTTCAGCTTAAAGAATGACCCCTAACTCCAGGTGATATTAGGACCACGGACCTATTTTACTTGCCATTAATGAATACGGAAGATCTTTGACTCCCACTCTCAATCTTCAGATCTCAGATCACTCAATTCTGAGATTGATACCTTTGCTGACTGCTTTCCTCTACCAATTTAACTAATTGGTAAACAGACAGAGTGCACTACTGTAGCGAGTTTCACAGTAGACCGCTAAGGGACAAAAAGTACAAAAATGAACTGCGATGGAGGATTGGAAGCTTACCCCGTTGACAAGTTCTCCAGGATCTTATTTGAGAAAGTTCTCTAAGAGATAGTGGGGAAAGACCGTACTGTTTAGTTACTTTACTAAGTCAAATCGTTTAATATAAAACCTTCAGATGGCGCTGTCATCCGATTTGTTTTCTGCCGCTAGATGACTTTTAACACCAAAAACCTATAGAGGAAACATCATCTAGAAGGGAGGGCAGGTGAGGAACTCTCTTCACTATATTATCTAGAAGTCATCTTACAAGACAGTTCAACGAAATAGATTTTCGTAACACCCCTAGGTGCCTCTGTTATAGAGTTTCTCGATGGCCGCCAGAGGTCTTTTGACACAGAAAATGTATAAAAGTAGCTACACCTAGTAGGGTAGACTGGGAACTCTTTTCATTGCCAGTTCCCTATTTGTGTATAATCGTTCTCAGACTTCGTAGTTTGCCATGCATCCTATAGGTGGCGCTGTTTTTCATATGCTTGTGGTCGCTAGAGGGCTTGTGACCTAGAAAATGTATAAAAGTAGTTACACCTGGAAGGGTTGGGGACTCTCTACATACTCGGTTGCTTCAGCTTTCTAATTGTTAATTAGTTTGACCATGAATCCGGTAGGTGGCGCTATTTTGGCTTTTTGATGGCCGCCAGAGGGCTTGTGACACAAAAAAGTATAAAAGTAACTACACCTCGAAGGGAGGGCGGATTGGGAACTCTCTATTTACGCAGTTGCTTCAGCTTTCTTAATACGTTAGTTTGCTCATGCAGGTGGCGCTATTTCGTGTTTTTATGATGGCCACCAGAGGGCTTCTGATTCAGAAAATGTATAAAAGTAACTACACCTAGAAGGGCGGGTGGGTTTGGAACTCTCCCTGTACCCAGTTGTTTCAACTTCCTTACTTATTACATTAGTTTGCCATGCATCCGGTAGGTGGCGCTATTTCGGGTTTTTGGATGGCCGCCAGAGGGCTTTTGACACAAAAAATGTATAAAAGTAACTACACCCAGAAGGGTGGGTGGGTTGGGGACCCTCTTTGCACTCAGTTGCTTCAGCTTTCTAATTGTTAACTAGTTTGCCATGCAGGTGGCGCTATTTTCGGGTTTTTTGATGGCCGCTAGAGGGCTTGTGACACAAAAATGTATAAAAGTAACTACACCTAGAAGGGCGGGTGGTTTGGGTACTTTCTTCGTACTCAGTTGCTTCAGCTTTCTTAATTATATTAGTTTGCCATGCAGGTGGCGCTATTTCGTGTTTTTATGATGGCCGCCAGAGGGCTTTTGACTCAGAAAATGTATAAAAGTAACTACACCTAGTAGGTCGGGTGGGTTGGGAACTCACCATGTACCCAGTTGCTTCAACTTTCTTACTTATTACATTAGTTTGCCATGCATCCGATAGGTGTCGCTATTTCGGGTCTTTGGATGGCCGCCAGAGGGCTTTTGACACAAAAAATGTATAAAAGTAACTACACCTAGAAATGATGGTGGGTTGGGAACTCTCTTTATACTCAGTTGTTTCAGCTTTCTAATTGTTAACTAGTTTGCCATGCAGGTGGCGCTGTTTTTGGATGGCCGCTAGAGGGCTTGTGACACAAAAATGTATAAAAGTAACTACACCTAGAAGGGCGGGTGGTTTGGGTACTTTCTTCGTACTCAGTTGCTTCAGCTTTCTTAATTATATTAGTTTGCCATGCAGGTGGCGCTATTTCGTGTTTTTATGATGGCCGCCAGAGGGCTTTTGACTCAGAAAATGTATAAAAGTAACTACACCTAGAAGGGAGGGCGGGTTGGGAACTCTCTTCGTACCCAGTTGCTTCAGCTTTTTTAATTATTACATTAGTTTGTCATGCAGGTGGAGCTATTTCGGGTTTTTTGACGGCCGCTAGAGGGCTTGTGACATAAAAATGTATAAAAGTAACTACACCTAGAAAAGGGGGATGGGGCGAGTTGAGAACTCTTTGTATGTAGTTACCTCAATTTTCGTTATATTCTACCTTACAATGTTGCACTGGTCTTCTCAAGATCCTATATACTTCTCCCATATTAAGAAAACTCTTGTAAAAGGCATTGAACTTCATTGTAATTGGAAGAATACTGACTAGAGGTTTACTGAACGAGGGAACACTATTTCATTCTCAATATGGTAAACGATTTAACTTATCAATAAATTTTATAATCATTCTTATTGTGACTCAAGACGTCAATAAAATGTTCGCCATATTTGCACTGAATGAAATCCAATATGGCCTTCATTTCAGAAATAAAGAAATATGTATTAAAATCTAAACGTTTCGTAGAAAATGAAAATTTATTTCAAAAGCACTACAGTTATTTTCCTGTGAAATAGCTATAGACTTACCACAGTTCCCGAGATCAAATACAATCCTTGTTTTCTACGTTTTCAATTAAAATTCTATGATAAAAAACAAAGTTTAGTAATACGACACACAACCTTCATTTTACAAACTACGGTAGCTCTTCTTGGGTTCAGTTGTTGGTTGGTTAGTTAGTTAAAGTTTTACGGCGCAAGGTCCTATTTAGGACATAAGCGCCAAGCATAAGGTTTTTTTTTTTCAGAAATACAAGAAGACATAACAGGTAAAAGTGCCCTAATCCGAAAACACAAGTTGAAACCAGCAAAGGTAAAACCGTACCAATTTAAAAAAAATTTATAGAAATATCTACTCTATATATTCTAGTATACAGGATAGGTATGTAAAAGATAGAATGATGAAACATAAGATGGAAAAAGTACTAAAACAATTCATAAAAAAACAAGTTAAATTGACCAAAATAAGCATATAAAACGGAGTTCATCCATTAAATCCCTTAAGTTAGGATGCCGTGTGCCAAAAAAAGGCAGACAGGCTGTAAGTTTTCTTGGGTTCGAATCTCGTCGATGGCGTGGTAACCTAACGAAATCTTACTAGCCCAAGGGTAGAATGTAGAGCTCTACTAATAAAAAAAACTTCCTATTAACAAAAATATAAGCTAATTTAAAATTGTAACAGGATAGTTTGGAGGGCTACAGTCTACAGTTTTGCTACGCGAGACCTATTGCACTTGGAGAGGAGGTAATAAGAAATGTGGCATTACATACTTTGTTTAAAAATTATCAAAATTAGGAAGAAATTTTTAACCTTACTTTTTTTTTGTTAATTTATATAAAGTAAAAATGAAGGGGATTACATTTTGATACAGAAGCTTCACCACAAATCAGTTTTGGATATACCGAATCTGCTAAAATGCTTTCAAGTATTCCGAAGTACATCTATCTTAAATATTACAAAATGACTTTTAGTAATAAATAGGCGTAAAAATAATCAAATATTTAGTGAAGATATCAAGTTTAAAATGTTGCACACTTACCTTTTGCAACATAGAAAAATAATCCAACCGAAAAGAAATTTGTTAGATATGTGCATTTGGAACAGACACATATACTAATAAATCTCCATTGGGTACAACCGTACTCGAAATAAATTAAACTTTAGCTCAATTATAACAAGTTCGACAACTATAGGAAAACTATAGGTCAATAACAACTACAAGACTAGAGGAAATTTCTGACTAGTTTGTTAATTATTACAACACCTTTACAAAAAATTCAATACACATTTTAAATAGTAATAGTTCTTGAAATTCAGATAAATAACCTCAAATTTGTAAATGTATAAAAACTTTTAGGGTTATTCCAAAGGGTGAAATACATTCAAAAGTTATTAGAATCTGTAGTAAAAAAATTACGACCATTTGTTAAGGATATGGAAGCTTTCAGATGGCCAGTGAGTTCTAAAAATCATGTAGTAAGAAAATAGGTGACTACCAATGGATACCATTATCAATAAATAAAAACTTATTTCAAACTAACGATACAATGCATTCAATCAGTTAATTAAGGAAATTCAATAATCAGTAATATATCTTCAGATAATGTTTTACAACTGGCAAGAAATTAGCCAATTAAAAACATAAATCGCCAAATAAAACTTAATGTATATGAAGAAAATTTATAAAGAAACGTGGAATTCATTATAAACAAATTATATGAGGATAAATATGATGTTTCATTCTGTCATTTTATTTGTTAAGAAAGCTTTCAGATGGTCAATCAGTTCTAAAATTCATGCAGTAAGAAAATAGGTGACTACCAATGGATATTATTAGCAATAAATAAAAATTTATTTCAAAGTAACAATACAATGCATTCAATCACTTGATTAAGGAAATTGAATGATCAGTAACATTTCTTCAGATAACTTTTTAAGAAATCAGCCAAGTAAAAGATAAATCACCAAATAAAACAATGTATATGAAGATATTTTATAAAGAAATGTGGAATTCATTATTTATAACCAAAGTATATGATGATAAATAGAATGCTTCATTCCTACTGTCATTTTATTTGTCATGGAAGCTTTCAGATCTCCAATCAGCTCCAAAAATCATGCGGTAATCAAATAGGTGACAACCAAAGGCTACCATTAGTAATAAATAAAAATATATTTCAAAATAATGATACAATGCATTCAATCACTTGATTAAGGAAATTGAATGATCAGTAATATTTCTTCAGATAATGTTTTAAGAATTAGCGAAGTAAAAAGATAAGTCACCAAATAAAACGTAATTTATATGAAAACAATTTATAAAGAAATGTGGAATTCATTATTTATAACCAAAGTATATGATGATAAATAGAATGCTTCATTCCTACTGTCATTTTATTTAAGGAAGCTTTCAGATGGTCAATCAGTTCCAAAAATCATGCAGTAAGCAAATAGGTGACAACCAACGGCTATCATTAGTAATAAATAAAAATATATTTCAAAATAACGATACAATGCATTCAATCACTTGATTAAGGAAATTGAATGATCAGTAATATTTCTTCAGTTAACGCTTTACAAACGTTCAAGAAATTAGCCAAATAAAAAGATAAATTGCCAAATAAAACGCAATGTATATGAAGAAAATTTATAAAGAAATGTGGAATTCATTATTTATAACTAAATTATATGAGGATAAACAGGATGCTTCATTCCTACTACCATTTTATTTGTTAAGGAAGCTTTCAGATGGCCAATCAGTTCCAAAAATCATGCAGTAAGAAAGTAGGTGACTACCAATAGATATTATTAGCAATAAATAAAAATATATTATTTCAAAATAACGATACAATGCATTCAATCACTTGATTAAGGAAAATGGATGATCATTAATATATCTACAGATAACTTTTTACTAATGCAAGAAGTTAGCCAAGTAAAAACATAAATCGCCAAATAAAACTTAATGTATATGAAGAAAATTTATAAAGAAATGTGGAATTCATTATTTGTAACTAAATTATATGAGGATAAATAGGATGCTTCATTCCTACTGTCATTTTATTTGTTAAGGAAGCTTTCAGATAGTCAACCAGTTCCAAAAATCATGCAGTAAGAAAATAGGTGACTACCAATGGATATTATTAGCAATAAATAAAAACTGTTTTTCAAAATAACGATAGAATGCATTTAATCACTTGATTAAGGAAATTGATCAGTAATATTTCTTCAGATAACTTTTTAAGAAATCAGCCAAGTAAAAAGATAAATCACCAAATAAAACAATGTATATGAAGATAATTTATAAAGAAATGTGGAATTCATTATTTATAACCAAAGTATATGATGATAAATAGAATGCTTCATTCCTACTGTCATTTTACTACTAAAAATGGATCAAAACCTTAACAACTTAATGTGTTAGATGGTGGATTTAACGTACTCAACTTAAAACGTTCCTTAAAAATTTTGAAATGGTAATATTTTAACAAAATATCAGAAACGTTCTTCTACTTGTTGTATGTATATTGATTGATAGATTAATGGTCATTAAAAAGAACGGATAAAATGTAGACTCATTTATATTACGTTTGTTAACACAAATATAAAATAATTTGCCTTGAATCTGTCTAGACATAGAATACAAAAATTCCTTGTTAAAAGCATTTACACTCGTATAAATGCTTAAAAAATTCAGACTGTAAACGTATTAATATATAGTTATCTATAGAATACAAACATTTGTACTTGTAATCAAACTAGAATACATACGTAAATTTAATGGTTTAAGTTTAAGCAACTATCTTGAGAAAAACAGCAAAAGTTACCTAAACACCGTTCAGTTTTAAGGAGATATTACAGTCATTTAATACAAAATTAAATATAAAAATTTTTAAAATAATTCAAAATACAAAACTTTCTTGTTAAAAGCATTTACACAGGTATAAATGCTTAAAAAAATTCAGAATGTAACGTATTTAATATTTGTTTTTGAATACAAACACTCGTCCTTGTAATCAAACTAGAATACATACGTAAATTTAATGGTTTAAGTTTAAGCAACTATCTTGAGAAAAACAGCAAAAGTTACCTAAACACCGTTCAGTTTTAAGGAGATATTACAGTCATTTAATACAAAATTAAATATACAAAAATATTTAAAATAATTAAAATAATTAAAGATACAAAAATTCCTTGTTAAAAACATTTACACTCGTATAAATGCTTAAAAAATTCAGAATGTGAACGTATTAATATATACTTATCTATAGAATACAAACACTCGTCCTTGTAATCAAACTAGAATGCATACGTAAATTTAATTGTTTAAGTTTAAGCAACTATCTTGAGAAAAACAGCAAAAGTTGCCTAAACACCGTTCAATTTTAGGATATTACAGTCGTTTAATACAAAATTACTTACATATTTAAAATAATTAAAATATCATACAAAAATTGTTAATTTACACAGTATAAATGCAAAAAAATTGAATACGTATTAATATATACTTATCTATAGAATACAAACACTCGTCCTTGTAATCAAACTAGAATACATACGTAAATTTAATTGTTTAAGTTTAAGCAACTATCTTGAGAAAAATGGCAAAAGTTACTTAAACACCGTTCAATTTTAAGAAGACATTACAGTCGTTTAAAAGAAAGCAAATAATGTTACATTAAACATCAGAATTGTTTTGTATTTTAGAATCCAATTAAAAGCAGTTTAGGAGAATCACGTCTAATCAAGTTTTAATTTCTTTCTTAGCCTGTAAAATTCTTTTATAATCTTTGCATCTGATGTCTACTACAAATGTTTTCATTAAATGCTTTCAACGTAAATCTGTGCAGAGATTTTCAGATACTTCGAAAATTATATTTTATAAAAATATACTTACACAGTTAAATACAAATTTTTATATATTTGTTTATAACAAAATTATGAGCCTACGTTTTACTCATTCCATTCACAGTTTTATCCTATACATGATCGAAAATTCGTATACATAATTTAATGTTTGCATGTTCAACATCAAATAAGACTTGTACGCAATTTGTAATGCATAGAATTTGAAGGGAAATAACACAAAGGAAAAAGACATTTACAGTTTCCATTTGCTAAGAAATGCTGTAAATTTTATTATATGAAGGAGTAACTTTCAAAGTAGTGAAAATACAGATATAATTTTTTTATTTATACATGCTTGTAAATGTGAGAACGCTATAATCCGTCAATGTTTGTAATTTTAAATTTAAAAATCTTGTAAAGTAAATAGTTTGTGAAGTTATATAAAATTGCAATACGAAATGCATTTTAATAATATAAGACTCATACCCCATGTCTGACACTGTTAAAAAGAGTGTACACGAGTTTGCAAGGTGATTTCTGATATTACTTATGCAAAGACAGTTTGTAATTTTAACTTTAAAAAGTTTGTAAAAATAAATAGTTTGTAAAGTTATATAAAATTGCAATACGAAATGCATTTTAATAATATATGCTGGAGTAACTGCAAAAGAGAAAAATACAGATATATCTGTTTAAAGTCAGTTTTGTAATTTTAACTACAAAGTTTGAAATGTAAAGTTATATAAAATTGCAATACGAAATGCATTTTAATAATATAAAATTAAGTAGTACAACACAGATAAACAACATACAAAAGCTATAACCAAATTGAAACAACTCGATATACATAAAGTTAAAGCCCCTTCGATTGACTACTTCGTGTTAAATTCTAAAACAGTAAAATTCACAAAAAGAATTATTTACCTTAAGTGTCTGTCTGATTGTTGACCATTGAAAACGTCGTGTTTCGAAGCAAAAGAACCCCGTAGATATGACTCTGCGGTAGCCATCGACAATGTAAAGGTGCCTCCACACTATGGTCCAGAAGCCATAACCACCGTCTGGAGGGGGTTTGGCTTATCGTGGCCGATGGCGGCAGACGATAAAAAACCTTGGCGGACGATCTTCGGACTTTTTTGATCAAAGGCAGCCAGATGCGCAACTAAATCGCAAGACCCTATGGACGAATCAATGCGTTTAGCTCATTTCGTGGCCCTGGATGCGACCCAACCATCGTCGAGGTCACCATCAGGAAGTGGTGAACAACTGGCCATAGTGTGGAGGCTACATAATAAGATTACGGCAGAAAAGCATAAAGCCATTGAACTCTACTCTGAACGTTGAGAGTCCGTTCGAACGTTCGTTGTTACTTGACTTTGACATCAGCTTGATTGTTTGCTAGAAAAATGTCCTCAAGCTGACGTCAAAGTGACGTCACTACGTGCGAACCGACTCGCAACGTCAAGAGTAAGCCTCAAACTATCAAGAAACACTCAGGGCCAGTCTCACCAAAGTCGCTTAACGGTTAACGACGATTAGGCAATAGCGTCAACCAATGGTAGGACGTAATTGTCCGTTTAAACAAAGATTAATCTTGTTTAGTCTTTAAAGGATTTTGGTGAAGCCCTTACTCATTAATTAGAGCTGGTCTTAACAGTCGTTAACGGGCTTAACCCATGCGTAACCAGTGGTAGGATGTAATTGTTTAAACATAGATTAATCATAGTTAGTCATTAAACGTCTTTGGTAAAGCTCATTCAACCTTAGAGCCGTCTCACAAGTCGTTTGACAGCTAACCGCGAACTCATGGCATTAACATGGTCAATCTCCGATTAAACAGAGATTAATCGCGGTTAGCCATTAAACAAAGAGATTAAACGCTGTTAGCCGTTAAACAACTTTTGTGAGACCAATGCGCACTTTGGTCTCACAAAAGTTGTTTATCGGCTAACCGCTATTAAAGTCAGTTTAAACTGAGAATTACATACCACCATTAGTTGGCGCCATGGGTTAATCGCAGTTAGCCGTTAAACGACTTTGATGAGACCGGCCCTTAAAGAATTAAGCGTCAAATTTAATATTTACCCAACCGTTAATACCACCAAATTTATACTTTTCTATACCATTTTCTGTTCACTACCGAGAAATTATTTTACAAGTCGAGAGGGGAGGGCAACAAATGAGTTGTTTAGAGCTTGTACTCAAGTATATTCTCCTTATCAACAAAATTTAGAAATAACCAATATAAACAAAGTGAAAAGCGCTTTATAAAAACTATTTTCATCTTGTGAAAAAATAGAGCAAAGGCCTAAGCCTGATCTTACAGATATTAGCTACTCATTTTAATTATAGCGAATTAGAGGTAATCGTAAAATCAGTGTTAAGGTCTCACGGAGTTCAACTGACCAGCGTTTAAACTACGGTTATTTCATACCAACTATTATGCAAGCCTTATTATTGCTTTATTTACCATACCTTTTATTTTTAGAAGAGATAGCATCATTAGGATGAAAATAAGTTTAGAATTTTTTAGTGAAGCCATTCTCGTGCTTATAGGGACGGTCTAAAAAATCTAAAACGGCTAACCGCAGTCAATCCATGGCGCCAACCATGATTTGGTTTTTGTCTACAGTCTACTTTTGCAACACGAGGGCAATGAGACCGGGATATACAATTTAAGGAATATTCAACGACTACGAATATCCGCAGTGGATGAACTCCGTACCGATGGCTAGGACCCACCAGTCGGTTATCGATCTGATGTCAACCAATGAGGACACAATTCGGTTAGCCAACAGACGGTGAGATCGCCGAAGTTTTAAAGTACACATTTCCTTCTGTACACATTGCTAGTGAAAAAAAAAAATGTGACAATTTGAAAGACTTTCACTAAAAATTAAAATGAACTCTATCGTGCTGTTATTTTGAAGAATTTAGATCAGTAATATAATCGATTCATTCATGCAAAAAGAATGCTCATCTAAACGATTCATCACATCTAAAAACAGAGACCAATTATATTTCGGAAATTGCTTTACGGGTCTCGGCTTATCCCAGTAGATTAGATCATCTCCGATTAACTATAAGAATACCTTTGTGTTATTTAAAGTCCCTAAGACAGTGCCCTGAGAATATAAGGTTTTCCACGTTTAAACAATTTAATCAGCCAATTAGATTTTTACACAACGATTGATGATAAAAGGAAGAGGAACAAGGATGAAGTTATAGAAAAGTCTGAGAATTTCATAAAAAGGGTCTGATTCACCAGGAGACAATCAAAGTGCTTTAGAAGAATCCAGATCAAATATTACGACCGCACCCCAAACACTCAGAAGAACTGACCAGCCGACGGGACATACTAAATCCTGAAAGCCCTCTAGCAGTCCCGTACACATATTAACAAAGGTACTCTTTTTACATATTTTTGAAATTGAGATTTCTCTCTTATATTTACATGTACTTATATGAAAAATTTGTCTAACTAAATTAAGTGACCTTTGAAGGTGTATAAAGTAAAATTAGGAAATAAAATCAGATTTTGTACACAATTATATAAATATATCTTTATGCTAAATTTTACTTTTTTTATTTAATTGTTTCTATTTAATTTGTTTTAGCATATTTATGCGTATTTCTCACTTTTGATGGTATTCTAAAATACTTTTCAACCAAATATAAATCCACTGATACATTTGATCACAGTTAAGCCCAAATATATCGGCTACACGATTTATACACTTTTTCGGACAAAACTTATAGAATTTTCCGTTGTAGGACAGTTTTGAATAAATCTTCGATACAAATCATAGATAACAACTATTCTCCCATATATTAACACGAGTTTGGTTGGTGCATGATATACTTGTGCAAAGCCCTTTAGGGGCACCTTAGCTTGAAGCAGTATCCCCCGTCATAAAGGTGATTAGATTCATTTAGGATGAGCATAAGGATTTGCGGGTTACATTAAAGGTTAAACAATAACTAAGTTAATAAATTACATAAAGGTGAAGAAACAATTTGGCGCAAGATAGCAGTATATAAATAGTAAAGTGTTTAAAGTAGTAAAGGAATTAAAAATAAAAGAGAAGGAAGATTAAAAAGATTAGAGAATTTTTATGCAGATGCAAGAATTAATTTTATAAACTTTTAATAATTTTTTTTAAATAATTAAATTGAATAAAAAAAGAAGGACGTTTAAAATGATAGAGGAAAGGAAGGATGAAGTGGAGAAATGATACAATGATAACTTGAAGAGGAGTTGCAAGCGTCATTGTGGCGCCATCTACTATCAGCGCTGGGAACTAATCAGAAGTATGAATCAGAGAAATCAGAGTAACAGTCAGAGAAATTTGGAAAAGAAAGTGATTTTAGGAAAGCATGGAGGCTGTTTACGGTGCCTGGTTTCCCTGAAATCATAGTCAAGTAGCTCAGCAATAATTTCGTTATTGATGTTATTAACGTTGTCATAAAATTTAATGGAAATGTTAGGGCAAATATCTTTAAAAGTTAAGATCAGGGGTGGGCAAATACTTATAATCGCGGGGCAAAATGAAATTTTCAAAATGAGCCGGAGGACTATACCGCGTATGCTGTGCACACATGAATGTTTTGGATGGAGTTTTTTCCCTGCCCAAGAAATATTTTTGACAAAAACACTATAAGTATCATTTTAAAGCATTTGGACAGAGAAATTTGACAGTTAATAAAAGATAATAGTTATAATAAATTGTCTTACTTAGGTGTATATGCGAACAATTTGTGCCCAGTAAAATATGCCACGTAATTTTTAAAGAAATATGAACCATGATATTAAATTAATGGTCATTAAATGAATCAGTTAGTGAAAGATTTTATTTTGATATTTATTTATATCTTAACGGTACAAACTATTTTATTTTGATCATAGTTATTACATTTTTATATTTGTATTACATTTTGTAAATATAATAGTAAATAGAATTATAAAAATAAAAGACAAACATCAAACATGAAAATAGAATAGTTTTAGTTTATTCGAAACTCGAAATCTGGAATGTTCATTTGATATTACTTCTTCAAAATTTGGATCCAAATCACTTGTAGCAATCCTTAATACCGAGTGTAGATTTTCATCAGTAATTTGTGATCGATATTTATTTTTCGTGTAAATCATTAACGAAAAAGTTCTTTCACAAATATATCTTGAACCAAATAACGAGAAATGACGAGTAGGCGACTAGTGCTAAATCAAATAAACAGTATCCGTGCTGCGGTCCGTCGTCCCTCGAAGAGTGAGAGGAGTGTACGTTCCATTCTATGTTGTAAGCCAACCACACACGTTGGAGAGTATGTATGTTGCATACATTAAAGTAGGGATATGGTTACAGCAGTTCAAATTATAATACTCTCTATTATTTATATATTTTTCATTATTTATATGTACACTACGCATACAAATACTGTTGATTTCAACAAAAACGCATAAGAGATTAAAAAAATTGCATGCAGGATTTTTCAACTGGCCGGCTTTTGCCACCGGCCAGCGCATTGATCACCAGTATGACCCTCCGAGTAACACATAAAAAAAAATTCACTATACGCTAAAAGATTTTACATGTACTGGCCAAAGCGTTCTATGATTTTTTCTTCACACTTTGTCGACAGTATAATGAATAAGGGTAATCCATCGTTATTGTCCCTTTACTTCCTTATATAGATGATATAAACATATAAAAGATTGTTAATTTTTAATACACATAAAGCTCGTCAAGTCAATTTATTCCATAAAAAATGGATTATAAAAGTACAAAAAAAAAAAAAAAAATATTCTTTGGAGACTTATTTATATTTTTGAAACATCCAATAATTAAGTGGTGAAATAGAGAAATCTGTTAAAAAATATTAAATAAATACAAAGCATGAAAATCTATCACCGTTTTGTTACGTTTTAAAATAAGTGAAAGAGTTCATTTAAACAATTCACCTGACCCTCCTACCTCAAAACTCCATTGAGAAACATTGCAAAAATGTATACATATTTTAGCTTTTTTATCGAAAATTGTACATTTTAAGTCATCGTCGATTTGGGGATTGTACGTGCGAACATAGAGAAATGTTGAATCACGCTGTATGACTCCTACGAAAATAACGCGGTATTTTTGCTGCTCTAAAAGGAAACTCAACAGTACTCATGCAACCTCTACTTAACTATTAACCCTCCGAGTGGATAAACAAAAACAAAATGTTCCAAAAACCAAGTTTCATTATGTCAGTGACCAAAGTGTTTATATTTTTTAACTTCACCTTTGTCGACTGCATTAATACTGACATCCACCCTCGTCACTGTCTCTTTAACTTCCGGTTATAAATGATATATAAATAGACATTTATTGTTAATTTTATACACATAAAGCTCTTCAAGTCTCGAAGATCATCCCATAAGAAATAATGGGTTCTAAAAGTACAAAATAAAAAACTTTAAGAAATGCTATCTTTTTACGAAAGTCATCCAAACATAAAAAAATAAAATTCGGAATTCCGTCATCCCCACAAAATACTTGAATGAAATTCAAAGCCATGAAAAAATCACGTCTTTTCTTCAGAAGTACAGAAACAGAAATAAGAACCCTCCTACCTCAAAACTCCAAAAAAACCTACCAAATGTACATTACATCCATTTTCGGAACGTTTTGGACGGAAAAAATTTAGAACAATTTGAAGATAATCGGGTAATGTACGTGCGAACCGCTTAGAGGGTAATGTCCAAATAGAAAGTTTGTTTGGGGCTCCTTGACACTGAGTCGTATCCTCAGTAATGAGAGATGAGATGTCTTTACTGAATGAGATTACCAGTAGTAAGTTAAGATAAAAACAATTTAAAGAGTTAAAATCTTGATACTATATATAAGTTAAAAAATTACAATAAAGGCCCAGTCCTTAGTAAATAAACAACAGTAATAAAAATGAAAGGAAGTGTGAAAAGGAAAGATGATTTTTATATAAGTTTTAAATTTAAAAATTTTTTATTTTGATTTTTATAAGTTTTTTTTAAAAATTTAATTTTATTTTTTTTATATAATAATAAAAAATGTTAGTTAAAAATTAATAAAAAATTAAAGAAAGGGGAGAAAATTAGTGATAGACTTGAAAAGAAAGTTTAAAGTTAGTGTGAACGAAAAACTGAGAAGAAGTAAGAGTCTTTGTGGCGCCATCTAGTAGCGCGATCTAGAACTAGCTAAGTTAAAAATTTGGAAAAAATGGCGAAAATGATTTATTTAGTCACACTTCACACCCTTCTTGTCCGCTACAGTAGCGATCGGCTAAATTTATAACTTCAAAGACGACTACATGTATAATTTTAATTTCACCGACCCCCAGTTATATGAATTTAAAATAAAAAAAGGAAGTAAATATTCTTTATATAATAATAGCCTAAGCTATATGTCCTAAAATTCCGGTAAGTTTTAAGATGTGGCCAGCGGTGCAATGGATTGTCGGGCTTGGGAGTTTTGTTTTGTTTCTCTGAATCTACGTGCCTCGTATTTAGTCACACTTCACACCCTTCTTGTCCGCTACAGTAGCGATCGGCTAAATTTATAACTTCAAAGACGACTACATGTATAATTTTAATTTCACCGACCCCCAGTTATATAAATTTAAAATAAAAAAAGGAAGTAAATATTCTTTACATAATAATAGCCTAAGCTATATGTCCTAAAATTCCGGTGAGTTTTAAGATGTGGCCAGCGGTGCAATGGACTGTCGTGCTTGGGAGTTTTGTTTTGTTTCTCTGAATCTACGTGCCTCGTATTTAGTCACACTTCACACCCTTCTTGTCCGCTACAGTAGCGATCGGCTAAATTTATAACTTCAAAGACGACTACATGTATAATTTTAATTTCACCGACCCCCAGTTATATAAATTTAAAATAAAAAAAGGAAGTAAATATTCTTTACATAATAATAGCCTAAGCTATATGTCCTAAAATTCCGGTGAGTTTTAAGATGTGGCCAGCGGTGCAATGGATTGTCGTGCTTGGGAGTTTTGTTTTGTTTCTCTGAATCTACGTGCCTCGTATTTAGTCACACTTCACACCCTTCTTGTCCGCTACAGTAGCGATCGGCTAAATTTATAACTTCAAAGACGACTACATGTATAATTTTAATTTCACCGACCCCCAGTTATATAAATTTAAAATAAAAAAAGGAAGTAAATATTCTTTACATAATAATAGCCTAAGCTATATGTCCTAAAATTCCGGTGAGTTTTAAGATGTGGCCAGCGGTGCAATGGATTGTCGTGCTTGGGAGTTTTGTTTTGTTTCTCTGAATCTACGTGCCTCGTATTTAGTCACACTTCACACCCTTCTTGTCCGCTACAGTAGCGATCGGCTAAATTTATAACTTCAAAGACGACTACATGTATAATTTTAATTTCACCGACCCCCAGTTATATAAATTTAAAATAAAAAAAGGAAGTAAATATTCTTTACATAATAATAGCCTAAGCTATATGTCCTAAAATTCCGGTGAGTTTTAAGATGTGGCCAGCGGTGCAATGGATTGTCGTGCTTGGGAGTTTTGTTTTGTTTCTCTGAATCTACGTGCCTCGTATTTAGTCACACTTCACACCCTTCTTGTCCGCTACAGTAGCGATAGGCTAAATTTAGAACTTCAATGACGACTACATGTATAATTTTAATTTCACCGACCCCCAGTTATATGAATTTAAAATAAAAAAAGGAAGTAAATATTCTTTATATAATAATAGCCTAACCTATATGTCCGTCAATCCTCGAATTTATAAAGGTTTGGACCTGGAATGGATAGAGACATCCATATTGGATTCTTTACGAGTTAGGGATAGCAAAATTCAAAGAGAGTAAAGTTATTCTTTCTAAGTTTGTAAAGTTATTAAAGTTGTAAAATTAAAGTTTAGCTTTTATTTACAGTTAAACTATCGATCCGGTTCCAAAATAAATTGGTATAAATATGCTTCTTATCACAGCGAAAAATACTGTAGTCTTTAAAACATTAGAAATCCTCCCCTTCCCCTCTTTTCGAGCGTTTAATGCCGTTATTTGAAGCCTTATTTTCCCCTGTTAAGAACAGGCGATTAAACTTCTCAATTTATCACTTAATAAATAGCTAAAAATAACATTTTTTTTTAACATTATGACGTCATTCCTTTAACCATCTCATTTAATCATTTCTTATTTTAAATTATTTTAATATCGTCTGCATTATTTTCATACATTTTATCGCTGAACTTAGATGTTACGTAAATAATTTTCTTTTATACTTGGCTTAGATAATAGATTAGGTACATATGTGATAATTTTAAATTTAATCCTGGATTATTTTTTGTTGCAATGAAAATTTTATCCCTTAATCCTTTTTGACATATCGATATCATTCCGATGACGATTAGTCAATGGCTTATTAGTCAATTGATGGTTAATAAAAGTCAATTTGCAGATCTACAAAAGGCACAAAAATTAATGCCATTTACATAAAATGAGAAAAAATTGTCCTAGTAAAGGGTTATGTATTTTTTTTCTTGAAGAGGGGTGAATTCTTACCACTGTCACGTTATTGTTTTACCAAATTCTTTCATTGTAGATGTTTTATTAACACAGTTCATATAAATTTGTCTCAAATAACTATATTAAGACTAATTTTGATACTAAAATTTCATTTACCACGTGACCGGATGTACTTGATTGTTATTGAAATAAGTTTAGGATTTATTTAGGGGATAAAGTATTTTATCGGGAATTTTATAAACTCATTATAACAGAGGTTTTAGGTTTATCATAAAGTGAAATTTTCTGGACGCTTTTAGAAAGAATTATTTTTACGTTCTTTGATATCACTTTAACTAAAAAAATATTTAGTTTTATCATGTCAAGTAGTATCTTTTTAAAAGAACACAAAAATTATACATTTTATGACAATACAAATGAATATAATTTACCTACAATTGGTGTATTAGAAAATAAATTTTATATTAAATTGAAGATAAATTTCTTTTATTCTGTAAACCAAAATATTAGAGATACTGTACAATCTAGATAATTAGAGGTGGACGGAACCGTACAATTATTGAAAACTCGAATTATCCTAATTTAATGCATTAATAATATCTACTACAGCTCGTTTCCTTCGTGCGAAAGTATTGTAATCGTCTAAAATTTTGACCTCCTGATTTTGATTGATCTTCACATTTTGACCTCCATGAAAAATACCATTATAAAATTAAGATCATAATTTTGATAATGTATTTTTAAATACCATTACAAAATTATGATCTGTGTGAACATGATTACTATGAACAAAAAAGGCTATATTTACATGTATTACATTACTAGCAAGTAAGGCCGGTAAATATTTACTTTTGCTGTTTCAACGAAAGTGCAGGGTAAAGGAAATAAATTACATAAACCATCCAGTTTGATATAATTTATTTTCTATTCAGATTTGCTCGCAAATTTAAATTCAGCTTCCTGTTAGTTACTGAGAAGAATAATGAAAACAGAAAAAATATTTTAAACAATTAAGTCTATTAAAAAATAAAAACATTATATAAATGCATTCAATTTTCAAGAAAGTAATGTGAACTGTTCAGTGATATTTCTAGAAACTTTTCCTTTGAAGCTGTGTTTCGTTTTTTATTATAACAGTTTATTATCTTTTTTATTCTAAATACTTGAGGTTTTTATTTTATATTTATTCAAATATTAGATGTTTTGATAACGACTTTTCCGACCAAAATAATGATAAATTACAATTTTGCTATAGTGTACCTATTCAAAATTTAATTTTTATACATCAAAATTTACTAGAGTAATCGTGCTTACACAGAATATAATTTTAAAACTGGTACTTTCGGACTCAAAGAGGTCAAAACGTGAAGATCAATCAAAGTAATCGTGTATACACAGAACATAATTTTATAAATGGTATTTACGGACTCAAGGATGTCAAAACGTTAGGATCAAAGTAATCGTGTATACATAGAACATAATATTTTGAGTGATATTTTTGGACTCAAGGAGGTCAAAACCTGAATATTAATCAAAGTAATTGTGTATACATAGAACATAATTTTATAAATGGTATCTTCGGACTCAAAGAGGTCAAAACGTTAGGATCAAAGTAATCTTGTATACACAGAACATAATTTTATGAGTGATATTTTTGGACTCAAGGAGGTCAAAACCTGAATATCAATCAAAGTAATCGTGTATACACAGAACATAATTTTATAAATGGTATTTTTGGTCTCAATGAGGTCAAAATGAGGTCAAGGAGGTCAAGATCAAACTAAATCTGGGAAGGAAAATTTTAGACGATTACAATACTAAACGTAATGCAATAATGAAATAACGTGCAATGCAATAGCATAAATGCAATGCATAAGGAATGTAATGTGTTTCCCTATACTGTACATACAGAAAATAGCCCAATCAAGAAAAGGCTATATAGAAGGATTACTTTACGAGAACATAATACAATGCTTGTATGTATTTGTTTTTGCTGTTTGAACGAAATTGCAAGGCAATGAAAATAAATTACATGAAACGTCCAGTTTTATATAATTTATTTTCACTGCTTTGCACTTTAAAAGTCTTATAAAAAGCTCCTTCCTAGTAAAGCATAATAAATTTCTATTCAACTTTAGATTAATTACAGGGTAAAACACTGAAAAGGGAAAAAATCCTGAAAAAAAAAATGAGTTAAAAAAGAAAGAAACAATATAAATATCTTCGATTTTCAAAGAAAGTAATGGAAACTGTTAATTGACGTTTCTAGAAAGGTTTTCTTTAGAAGCTGTGTTTCTTTTTTTATTATAATTAGTGAAAGAGCTAAGACCCCCTTTTTTAACCTTTCTTTCGCCTTATTGTCTATTATTAACGACTTAATGGCATAAAAATCGTTGAAACTGCAATATATTTTACGTAAAAATACCTGAAGTTGAATGTTTTGAAAATACTCTTAAGAAGCTTGATAAATATAATCACAAAAAAACTTTTTTTTATGTTTTGTGTTTATCTGAGCAGGAAAAAGGTTTAGATTTTTTTTTACTTACATACTTCAATATTTTTCTACATAACAGTTTTTTATGCATGTATAAGGAGTATTAAATAAAGTACAAGCCTTATGCCAAATCAGTTTTTTTAATTTCAACCCAGAAAATTATATAATTATCTGGAGTTTGACAAATTTTGCAATCAGAAGTACATTTTATGGTCACATTAATATGTAAGCATCGTAAAAGAGTTTGCAAGGCGATTTCTGATATCTGTTATACAAAGTCAGTGTTTGTAATTTTGACTTTAAAATATTTGTAAAGTCAATAGTTTGTAAAGTTATATAAAACTGCAATCTGAAATGAATTTTAATTATATAATACTACATATCCCTGGTCAGACACTGTATAAAAGACTGTAAACGAGATTACAAGGCAATTTGTGATATCTGTTATGCAAAGTCAGTATTTGTAATTTTAACTTTAAAAAGTTTGTAAACTAAATAGTTTGTATAAGGAGTATTAAATAAATTACAATCCTTATGCCAAATCAGGTTTTTTAAATTTCAACCCAGAAGATTATATAATTTTATGGAATTTGACAAATTTTGCAATAAGAAATACATTTTATGGTCACATTAATATGGAGGTATCGAAAGAGGGTAAACGAGTTTGCAAAGCGATTTCTGATATCTGTTATGCAAAGTCAGTGTTTGTAACTTCAAATTTAAAAAGTTTGTAAAGTAAATAGTTTGTAAAGTTATATAACATTGCAATTCGAAATTCATTTTAATAATATAATACTCATACCCCTGGTCGGACACTGTTAAAAAGAGGGTACACGAGATTGCAAGGTGATTTGGGATATCTCTTATGCAAATTCAGTGTTTGTAATTTTGACTTTATAAAGTTTGTAAAGCAAATAGTTTGTAAAGTTATATAAAATTGAAAAACGAAATGCATTTACATAATATAATACTCATACCCCTGGTCGGACACTGTTAAAAAGAGGATAAACGAGTTTGCAAGACGATATCGGATATCTGTTATACAAAGTCAGTGTTTGTAATTTTAACTTTAAAAAGTTTGTAAAGTAAATAGTTTTTAAAGTTATATAAAATTGCAACCCGAAATGCATTTTAATAATATAATACTCATACCCCTTAGTCAGACACTGTTAAAAAGAGGGTAAACGAGTTTGCAAGGCGATTTCTGATATCTGTTATGCAATGTCAGTGTTTGTAATTTTAACTTTAAAAGGTTTGTAAAGTAAATAGTTTGTAAAGTTATATAAAATTTCAATCCAAAATGCATTTTAATAATATAATATTCTTACCCCTGGACAGACACTGCTAAAAAGAGGGTAAACGAGTTTGCAAGACCATTTCTTATATCTGTTATGCAAAGTTAGTGTTTGTAATTTTGAATTTAAAAAGTTTGTAAAGTAAATAGTTTGTAAAGTTATAGAAAATTGCAATCCGAAATGCATTTTAATAATATAATACTCATACCCCTTAGTCAGACACTGTTAAAAAGAGGGTAAACGAGTTTGCAAGGCGATTTCTGATATCTGTTATGCAAAGACAGTTTGTAATTTTAACTTTAAAATGTTTGTAAAATAAATAGTTTGTAAAGTTATATAAAATTACAATACGAAATGCATTTTAATAATATAATATTCTTACCCCTGGACAGACACTGCTAAAAAGAGGGTAAACGAGTTTGCAAGACCATTTCTGATATCTGTTATGCAAAGTTAGTGTTTGTAATTTTGAATTTAAAAAGTTTGTAAAGTAAATAGTTTGTAAAGTTATAGAAAATTGCAATCCGAAATGCATTTTAATCATATAATACAATATATCCCTGGTTGGACACTATTAAAAAGAGGGTAAAAGAGATTAAAAGGCGATTTCTGATATTTCTTATTCAAAGTCGGTGTTTGTAATTTAAAAGGTTTGTAAAGTAAATAGTTTGTAAAGTTATATAAAATTGCAACCCGAAATGCATTTTAATAATATAATACTCATACTCTTGGTCAGATACTGTTAAATACTTTAAGTACAATTTCAGTCAAAAGTCTTACTTGAAATCAACATCTCAATAACGTTAAAAATAAATTTTGTAAAACTAAGTTAGCTCTTTGTTGAGACGCAGATATCTTCAATGTTTTTGCTCCATGGTTGTTGTGGATATATGTGTTACGATCGGCAACACTTTTTTTTTTGGGGGGGGGTTAAAGAAAGGATTGAATAAAGCTTTCACGCTGTTGAATGGAGTTCGTTTATCTCATTATTTTATTTAGAGTTGTTGCTTATTTCTAATATTTTAAATATCATGCAGCCGATATTTTGGTGACCCGATTCAGAAATGTCGAAAGAACAGTCGGTCGAATCAACCGACAAACTGCTGAACAACGATGGGGTTACGGAATTGTACAAAGTGCGTATCAAAATTCCACCATTTTGGGTTGATAAACGAGATATTTGGTTTTATCAAGTTGAAGCCCAGTTTAATATTAGCGGTATCATTGCTGAAGAAACAAAATATAATTATTTAGTGACGCAATTTGATCCGAAATATCTAGAGAATATATGGGATATCATTAAAAGTACCAGGCAAACTAAATATTCTGTTTCAAAATCTAAACTTTTAAATTAATTTAAAGTGAAAGTGCTAAAATTCAGCTGTTAATTACTGGAACCCAATTGGGATATACGAAACCCAGTCAGTTAGTTGTCTAAAAAATTAAAATCTATTGCTTCTTCTGATTTCTCAGAAAATCCAATTAAGGCTGCTACACACAGGGATGCTAAACGAAAGGAACAGTCCATTTTTTCGACTTGCTACGCCATTATGACGAAAATCCCCTTCAGAGTAGCAAAAGCTCCCATCTTCAACATAAACCTTAAAGGTTTTAAAGGCTTTAAAAGCCCCGTTTACATGTGCCAGTCATGTACCCTTCTTTTTACCCGGGTAAAGGGATTTTGATTGGAGGGTCGGAGAAACCCGTTTACATGGTCAATTATTTCTACTCTCCATTTCACCAGGATCGTCGCTAGAAGTCACTTGATCATACGGGACGGCAATCATCTGTAAGCGCAAAGGATGATGGGGAAGAAGAGTAAACTCTGCTATTACCCGGGTAGAAAGGTGGGTTCTTTCTACTACTTAATTTTTTCCCTAGCTAGGGATAATTCTTGAAAGGGGAGTGCAATTCGCGTATCTACCCTGCATTCTACGCTGCTTTAGGCACATGTAAACGGGGCTGATGATGATGGAACAACTGGACTATATGGTCCAAGAAGCCTTTCAATTCAGAGTTTTTTAACAGTAAGCACTAAAATGACAACGAGCGAAAAATAAACAACTAAAAATAAATAGAAAGAAGGGTGTGTAACAAAGAGTTACAGTTCAACAACGCCGGCGCGAAATTGACCTAGAGGCGAAAGCGAAGTGAATGACCCTCCTTCGACCCCATTGGTCAAGAGGGGTTGTTAACCGTGGAATAACCATCTTTGGCCAAGGAAACGCTTCCCAAAGGACTTTTTAGAGAGATCTGCAGGCCCCCCTCAGAGAGGGAGCAAGAGAGAAGAAGTATGAAGCTTAGAATCTTCTTCGGTAGTTCGAGTACCATTTCTTTTTTTTCATCAAGACGCCATGTTTGGCATATCTCCGACAGAGTGTGGTCCCTTTGGCATCATAGCCTAAAAATCATTTTATATCCTATTTACATCCCTATTTAAATTCAAATAAACAAAATTCAACAGGAAGAATTAGTTTTTTTTTCCAATTTTGTATTTTCTTAAGTTTACTCCACTTATACGTGTGGCTGGCCTAGACGCTCTGTCGCCCTCATCTTAACCCTCTAAGCGGTTCTCACGTACAATTCCACCAAAACCGATGATGTTTTCAAAGCGGTTGTCACTTACAAATTTCAACCTCCAGAAACGTTCCAAAAATGGATGTAATGTACATTTCTGCCAGTGTTTGAAGTAGGAGGGTCAGGACGATTGTTTAGAAAAACTGCATCCCTCTTTGACTCATATTTATTGAGGGATCCACCCCTACTCCTTGAGGCACAAAGACGCTATAGCATTTCATGGCTTTGTAAATCTCTATTTCGAAGTATTTCGTTTGCGGTAATAGATGTATTTCTAATTACACTACTTAAATATCTTCGATAACTTTCGTAAAGAAATATTAATAATTTTCTTAAAGATTATTTTTATTTTTACTTTTAGAATCCATTATTTCTTATGGGATGATCTTCGAGACTTAACGAGCTTTATGTGTATTAAAAATCAACAATCTATAATATCTATTTATATATCTATTTATGACCGGAAGTAAAGGGACAGTAACGAGGGTGGGTTTACCGTATTCCATTCTAGTCGACAAAGGGTGAAGTAAAAAATCATAGAACACTTTGGCCATTGACACAATAAACCTTTAGCGTATTTTTTGAAGACTTTTTTAATCGGTATGTTCCACTCGGAGGGTTAACAGGGTGGATTTGTGAGTTCATAGCACAAAAACTATAGAGTAGAGAGTTTAGGGATAGAAAGCATGAAATGTTTTTGTGGCCATGAACATCCGTACGAAATCCGTGAATTTAATAATTTAAAATATTAAAAATCATGATATGATTAAAAAATCAGTAAAAATTAGTTTTAAAAATATTAAAACTACTTTAAAAATAAGAGAAAAACTTTAAAAATAAGGATTTATGTGAAAAGATTAAAATATTAATTTATTTAGACTTTTAGTAAAAATGTCATCATCGGGGACAAAACCATGAACCCGAGGAATACGATGATCGCAGGGTCAGACACTCCACCGAGCATGCCACGCCTTCACATGGTAAGAAGACTTAGAGTATATTAAGATGTTACAAAACAGTGATGTAATTTGAATATTACTCCCTGCCCTCTCCATAAGAGAGGAGAACCAAGTCAGATCAGAATTTAAAGATCTATCTTTGAAATCTAACGATATTATCTTCAAAAATACTTAGAAAATGAATCAAAACTGTTCAGCATCATTATGTAAAATCGAAATCAATGTTAACTTAATGCACCAATTGATTAAACGAAGACGTTGAGTGCAATCAAATTAGTCATGCGATCAAAAAGACAGTTGATCAGTCATCACAGAGTGTTAGGGACGTTTTTCGTCGATACCAATCGCCATTATTTTCTAAAACACTTACAAAAAGAAATGAAAACTATTCAACGTCATTAGGTAAAATCTAAGTCAGTGTTCGCACATTGCATTAACCTTTAAAAAAGAAAATATTGAATAAATCGGATGTTATGAACATCGAACATGTGCTGTTATGGACGTTTTTCTTTCATAACTAATCACATTCTTTCTCAAAACACTCACAAAACGAATTAAAACATCAACATGATTAAGTAAAATCGAAGTCGATGTTTGCACATTGTATCAGAGCCATGGTAGCTCAGTGGGCAAAGTCAACGCTCTCGTAACTGGAAGGTTGAGGGTTCGGAGCCCGAACTAACGAAATTCGTTAAAGGGGACTGAGGCACGTAAAATAGGTTCGTGGTCACAATGTCCTCCAAGTTCTCAATGAATGCCTCTGAGGGTGGCAAGCCATGCATGTGGGTCTTTTGCTTGGACCCTGCTTCCAAATTAAGAGTACTCATTTCAGCTTAAGTCATACTTTCACCCTAGCGATGCTCGTTAAAACAAAAAGCTCACCCCTTTGCCTTAATACGAGTAGCGTATGGCTCAATTGAGCTTTGTTTCATCAAGTGGAATAAGACAACAACAATAACATTGCATCAACCTTTAAAAACGAAGACATTGAATGCATTTACATTATTTACACAATCAAAGGATGACCGTTAATCGGACGTTACCGACATCGAATATTTGTGCTGTTATAAACATTTTTCTTTGATATCTAACGACATTCTTAACTAAAATACTTAGAAAAGGAATAAAAACTGTTTAATATCATTAAATAAAAGTCATTGTTCACACTGTTTTGATGTACTTATCACGATAGACAGCACTTGCACACACAACCGTGGACTAGATTTCCAAGAAGATTATAGACGCAGTTGTGGACTAGATTTCTACGAAGAATATAGACGCGTGTGATGAGGTGATTTAGATCAGTAATATAGTTGATTAATTCATACAAGAAGTAAAATGCTCGGGATCTAAATCTGACCTCATCACATCTTTGTAAAACGATAGAGGACCATAAATTTATATTTTACGGATATTGTTGTCTTGTACGGTGGTCTCGGACGGGGTTCTGATCCCAGTCCCAGATTAGAATCCCGTCTCCGTACTTGACATTAAATAAGAATGTGCCTTTGTGGAGTATTTATGAGTCCCTAAGGGACAGTGCCCAATTAGAAGGGATAGGGTTTTTCACGTTGGCGGTCTCGGGACGGGGTTTGAGCAGACCAATGAGATTCTTACAACTATCCCGATTGGACGATGGGAAGGAAGAGGGGACAAGGTTGAAATTAATAAAATAAGAAAATCTAAAAATTGAGAAGAGGTTCGGAAGTCCCAAAAGAAGGTGTTCGAGAGTCGAGACTGGAGAGGAGTCCGACAGAAGGTGTTCGAGAATCGAGACGAAGAGAGGAGTCCGACAGAAGGTGTTCGATAGTCGAGACGAAGAGAGGAGTCCGACAGAAGGTGTTCGATAGTCCAGACGAGGAGAGAAGTCCGACGGAACGAGTTCGAGAGTCCAGCCAAGTCCGACGGGGAGTGTTCCTACATCAAATAGCACAGCCGCACCCCAAACACTCAGGAGGAAACCCCGGACCAGACGAACGAAATATCCATAGATACCCATCAACCAGCAGTTTTCAGGGCACATCATCTTTACTCCCCAGGTGTACCCCCTTTTACATACATTTTGAAATTGAGATTAGGTCCTCTCTCTATTTAGAAAATTACTTAAGTATTAAAAAACTGTCAGAACTAATTTAGAAGATGTTGACAAAGCTTAATTTATGAAAATTAGCATACGTTTTGTATGTACATAGATGTATATATATTATAATAAATTTACTTTTTGTATATTAAGCTAGTTTCGGGTGCTGTTAATTTAGCTTTTAGTTTATCTTCATATTTATGTCTGTAGTTTCTCAGAACCTGTGGTTAAATTTAGTACAAAAATACTATACACAACGCAATTAAAATAAAATCGCCACTATACATTTGATCACAGGTTGATACTCAAATATAAACGAGGACAACAACGACAACGCGGCTGTAGACTTCGAGTTTTAATGGGGGACACCTACTGAGGAGTTATAGCTGATGGATTTGCAGAATTGTAGCGGTCGAGCCTAGGCAGGGATTCAGCCCTGAGATATAGGGACAGTGGCTAAGAAATAATGTTAATTTTCACCAAAGTGAGCATTTTAATGAGCCCACCTGCACACCCGAAGGGGATGCAGATGTGGGAAATTTCACTAACAAATGATTGGAAAAGAGGAAAAAAGGCGAGTTGAACCAAGGAGTAAATTTCTTTAAAAAAAGTTGAAAAAGGAGTCGAGGTCGTTAGCCAAGAGTTTGTGGTTTCATCCAGATCCCGTGAGCAAGCAGAGAGCCATGACAGCAAACTGAGATATTGCCCAATCCCTCGGCTCACAGCTGGAAAGAAGGAAGTGACGACCTTTAACCTTTTAAAGGTCACCAAAATAAATTCATGCGAATTTAATGTAATTTGTTTATAAATGTTATCAATAAACCTTGTAATATATGTTTTCTTTACACTTCTTTGAAGTTTAGCGTTAGAGGATACCTAACGAGGATGTGAAGAGTGGTTTAACTGACTAACCCCTCCCCTTGTACAGCTTGAATATTATGCCTTTTGAAAAGTTTAACTATACTGGAAGAACAATGAATGATAATCTTTAAACTGGTATACTAAATAAATAGCTTAACAATTTATAAGTGTTGTTTGTATAGATACTTTTATTTGGGGTCATAAGTGAGATAAATTGAATTACTGATAATACATATATTTCAAATACATATATTTCAAAAGAAAAAAAAATAAATAAGTGAAATGTAGAACTATCATGTGTTATAAATTTAAAATATCAAAAACATAATATGTATGTATATATAAATAAATATATATATATGTCTAATCGAAAAATTATCCATGTCTCTAAGAAGTTCTTTATTGTTGCATGAGCTGTTGATTCTACATCATTGGCTTCCATACATCACAGATGTATGAGATTGGAGCCGTAAATAATTATAAAAAGGTAAAGTAAAGTAGTCCAAAAAGTAAAATTTTAAAATAAAGATGTTTAATAGATGGTTTTGCTACGAAACCGCTGTCCGCTAAAGGGTTAAGCACGCGCCGAGGTTGATCCTGCCTAGACACATTGTTTTCCTTAGAATAAAAAAAATAGGAATTATAACCTGAATTATTGTACACTGATGAATATCGAAGTAATGAATGCCATATATTAATAAAGAAAAATATCAAAGGCATCAAAGGTGGTGATGCAACTGGACCCTGTGTGCCTAGCCCGTCAATCCAGAGGCTTCTATCAGTAAGCACAAAAATGACAACGAGCGAAAGATAAACACATAAAAGAGCAACGAGAATATCGGTATTTTCAGCATGGTATGGCCGTTGACTAAAGAAAAATATCTAAGTAAATAATGTATATATAAAGGCATTTACTTTTAATTTTGTGGAGTATATTTCACTCTGAATAACGAACACTGGTGACTGTAAGTACTTTACAACACACACACACCACATTGCATCAACTGTTAAAAACGAAGACATTGAAAACATTTATATTATTTATGAAAACAAAAGATGACCATCAACCGGATGTTATAGATATTGAAAGTGGAACTTCTGTTATGGACATTTTTCTTTGATTTTCATTGAGTTTTATAATACGTACAGTAGGAATTAAAATTGTTCTACATCGCTTTCATTGAGTGAAATCGAAATCTGTGTTGACACATTTCATCAGAATGTCTACTTTAATGATATCAACTGTTAGTGTGTGACATAAAAGAGATCAAACAACGTAAATTGAAAATGAACATTTAATGATCAGTTGTTAAAAACGAAGACATTGAATACATTTACATTATTCATACAATCAAAAAATAAGGAAGAAAAATGACTAATTAACCAGCTTGAAAATCAACCAGATCTGTTGGTAAATATCTACTATAAGAAAGAAATTAGCCACACCCACTACTTGTCATGTACATCGAAAATGCTTTTAATTGGATATAATTTTGTAATTTAAATTATATTAATTAATGATTTTTTTTTTCTTTTTAAGCAGACGTCAAACGTTAAAAATAGCTTTTGTTAATTATTAAGTTAGAGGAATGACATTATGTACGTATACAAATTAAGGAATAATTAAATAAATCATAAAAATCACTTGATTTTTTAAAATTTTATTATTTTGAATTTTATTTTTATTTAAAAAAATGCTCATTAAGTATTAATTATAAGTTTTTCTAATATTATCTTATTATTGCTTTAAAAAAATACTGTAAATATTTGGAAATTATACTATCGATTTATTTAATAGTTTATTTATAATTTTTTTTCCGTTTGTTTGTTGAATTTTTATAAAACATTAAAATATTTTTTCTAAATTTAAATTGAATTTTAATTATCTAAATAAAGCTGAAACCTAAAATATATAAGCAGATTTATTTCAATATATAATAGAAAATTATGAAATTTAAATAACTAACAAAATCTTGAGAATTAAATGGAAGTTTTAAAACTGAATGTACGAAAAAATCAATACATGATATTTGAAAGAGTTTGAATATGGTTGATATAGTTATGTATTATTTTATATGAGTACAAAGCCTCGTAATTTTAGGTTAATAATTTTCAAATATGCTATATCATGGGCACCGTTCTATTAATAATTAGTAAATACACTGTGAGTAGCATATACACAGATAATTATTGTTTGTCCACTTTTTTTTTAAATTATGCCTTCCGAAGTTAAAAAATATGGTTGAAAACAGAACATAAACTTTGTTTTGGAATTAAGAAAAAAGAAATTTTTGATGTTCGTCGAAAGAAATGACTAAAAATAATTTTTTGTTAAACAATAAAATATGATATACTCATCGTTAAAAATAATACTCGAATATATAACTAAATGTAACAGAAATTTTAAATTTTACTCCAGAGCAAATTAATCTGGAAATTTAACAATTTAAACTTCATGCAAAAACAGTTTTACATTAGATAAAAACTTACAGAAAACATACAAATAATAAGTTTATAATATATTTGACGCTTTCTTGATTTATTTTTTGAAATTTTGTAACAGGAATTAATCAACGTACAGGAATAATATTTTTGAACTGAAATGTACAAATCAGCATAAATTAAATCTTTTAGAATAGAATAAGATGAAGAAAATTCAGACTTAAACTTCAAAGTTAATTTACAAGACTTTTAGTATTATAAATACAGGTAGGTGTGGCTAAAATGTCTAAACCCATGTTTATTTTTGCTTGAGAGAAATAGCTTACTAATTTGTTTCGCTAAAATGATAAAGCAAGTGGATTTTAGATAGTAGTTGAGTGTCCCAACTTGATGCATCCCATATAAAATTGGAAACTATAAACACTGATTAAACTAAAGTATTAAACAGAATATTAGCTGTTGGGATGAAAATCCTCGATAGTGGTTAAGTACCACTATAGTCGTCTTTTGCAGGCTAACACCAACGTTTTAAAATTACAGCACTATCTTCTCGTTTCTCAGTAAACAGGGAAAACCCAAAGTACCACAAGAAAGTTTAAACTTCTATAATTCACTCGTGAGGTAAAACAAAATACAATGGTGTCCATTTTTATAAGCATTGTACAATAACTTCATTCCTTTTGAAGTAAAAATTAAGACCATTGATAGTTTCAAATTTACTTCATATAATTACGTCCATAGAATGAAAATGGTGTGCATTGTTACGAGAAAGTTATTAAAGTGTAAAAAATTTGTCAGTCTTAACTATGTAAACTAAGAATAAAATCGTAGAACTTTGAGATCTATTTTCTGCAAAGTATTTAACACTAAAATGTAAGTTTAAAAATCAATTGAAATCATAAATTGAAGGCATTAAACAAAAAACATGAATACAGACTCTGTATAAGAACATTTTCAATTCAAAATCATGTAAAGGGAAAATCGGTTAATGTGTTTGAACAGTTAAATATTACAAAACAAAATATAACTTTAAAATTAAATGTAGTTAAACTAATCAATCTATTTCAAAGTGACGTAAAAAAATAAGTCATGTTTATTCCTTTTTGGACAAAAAAACATTTTTCTGTTGTGTAAATCTCTCAAATTCTTGATTAATTTTTATTTATAAACAACTTATTTTATTGATAAGAAATTATCAAAATTTCAAATTGTTCCGATTCACGGAATTATTTGCTTTAGATCACTAAAGCAAATTTTTGATGGTAGAGACCGATCAACTCGATTTTTACCATGTGATAAATATACTGAATGGCGACATATATACCGGATAATCTATCTACTTCAAACATTTAAAATAAAAATAAAAATTAAGAATTATTAAGAATTTCTTTTAAAGAAAAAGCCAGCTATAAAACTTATCGAGGAGTAATTCATGTAATTACTCTCGTTCGGGATCTCTAAACTTTGATGATGTTATTTGATTTGTTTTCTTAAGTACAATTTAGATGCACCTCGTCATTTCGTGTTCCTACCAGTAATAATATAAGACAGAACATATCATCCAGACATAGAGAGCAGAAACGATTAGAGTATCATTACAAAGAACGTTTCTCCACTATTCGGTGTAAAAGACGACAAGGATTCACAACAGCATGACACTTCCTTCTTTCTTCTCAACCAAAGAGTCCGACCACTTCCCCTTCTATCTCGTGGTCCATTGCACTGTTGTATGTTTGTTTATTTTGAAAGACGGCAAGAAGAGATAATTTCCAGCCTAATACAAAGAGCATCTGTACAAAGAGGTCTCTTTATGATAACGGTTGGGTTTTCGTTAAAGGTGGTACCGCTCCATGATGTCGTCGTTGTCTTCCATGGAAGAGTCGAGAGCAGCGTATGCGGCGGAAAATCCCTTGGTGTTTATAGTGTCGTCGGACCTGAAGCGGACCATCAAAGAATCACCAGATGAGAAAAATTCAGGCGGAACCTAAAATAGAGAACAGAAGATTCTCAATTCCTTATCTCGACTATACACAATATATACACGATACAAACAACACCGTTTGGGAGAGAGAAAACAACCTTCTCTACCCTCCAACCCCCATCGCACTGGATATCACACTGGAGCTTCATTTATTGACTCTCCTGGGCCAAGCCCTCTGAGCCAGTTTACTGGAACACATGGACATGGGAAATAACAATAATTGCAACACGAAAATAAGGACTGGGATACTAACAATTAATTAATTTGGTATAACAAGAATAAGGTTCATGAGTTCGGTGAAGGGTACACAATAAGTATAAAATTAAGTTCAATTAATATACGTTAAGTGAAGAGAATAGTACATTATTTGTACTTGTCATAGTAATGATGAACAGCAATACTCAAAATTAATAGTTAATACATTTTTTTTCCTAAGTATTAAGAGAAGTTAAGAACTCAGCAGTCTAGCAATCGATTTCGCAGGTAGGATCCTGCTTGGGAAAAGGAGAAATTTCATTGGATCCTGAGAGCCAATGAAATTTGTGCAAGTGCAGAAGAGCCCTTGAGAGAGAATTTTAGCAAGTTCAGAGAGGGATTCAGCTCTATGCAAAGAGAAATTTGGTTGGTCACTGTGGGCCAATGAAATTACTCAATAGCTCTGCTGAGTACGGCTAAGGGCTGTTTTGTGTTAGCAGGATCCGCATGGTCATATTGGGCTAAGTCCAATAAATGGTCAATGCTAATATTAGAAAAGAAATTAATGGCTAAAGTTTTTAGAAAATTTGGAAGACTGCTCCAACCCCCAACAACCAACTGCCTTCTTGACAGACCCCTCTCAAAAAGATGGTGGGGGGGAAGAAAAAGGGCTGAGCGCAAGGAAGTGGTCAGCGGAGCGGACTCGTCAATGATAGCTGGCATTCCACACAGAAGTATACAGGGACATAAAAATCCGAAACCCCTCTGGGTCTTTAACTCCTTTTTTCAGGGGAATAAATTCCCACAGGTCCTGAGAATGACCGACCCTCTCTGGTTCTCTTGTAACCAGCTGCCACAATGTATTACAATAAGCTCGTGCCAGCCACAATGTGATAAACTTGTCGCAGATATACAGTGCCAAATTTCAACTAAACGAAGTGAATGGGGTGGTCAATTTTTTATATATGAATACTTTGATTATTTTCGTCAGTAAATTTTCATTTCGTAAACATTAAGTTTTTTTCAGAAAAATTAGATAATTTACCATTTTTTCTTGTTATCGAAAATAAATATATAAACATGTACGTTACGTTAATTTATCTCTGCCATTGGTAGACCTTCTTTGGTTTTTAAATGTGGAGTAGACCACGGATCCCAAAAGTTTGTCCACCCCTGCTCTATGCGAATGAATTACGATAGAACTGCGGGAGTTTCAGTCGACCTAAAGACATGGGTTAGGTCAAACTTATCACAATTAAAAGGAATACATGTCGTTATTGAAAAAGGTCAGTTGTATTTATACGCAATCTTATTTATTCATTTTTAGACACCGAATTTATTGATAAAAATTAATAAGGAGGTATTATAATACCGAAAAGTATATATAGTTAGAAAATTATATCAACAACTTTAATGGATAGATATTTAGAGTGACACGAGACAAAGGAAATGCTACACCATTTTTGTGAGACCGATGCCTAATCCAGAGGAGTCTTCCACATCGACAAGCGATAAGTTGTATTCCTCTTGTATTCCTTAGGCAATTAATTGTGTAAAACCATTTAATCGAGACATATTAGTCAAGGTGTGTTTTATTAACCCCTTCCGGTAAAATGACGAGTCTAGCTCGTCATTAGTTTTTCATTCCATACCGCACGATGACGAGCTACACTCGTCATGCGATTAAAGTTACTGTTAAATATGATAATTAATTTAGTTTAAAATTTCTAGTGTACTGAATTTGGCAACACTTTTATCACTTGTGAAAATCACAAGTCACTATTGCATATTGTTTACTTGGTACAAGTCATTGCCAAATTAATGAGTCAGAATAAAAGAAAACCTACTAAGAAATGCCGTGTATGTTACAAGAATCAAATTAAAAGTGAGACTACTTGGCGGTGTAAACAATTAAGAACTCCTTTGCACTTTGTTTTGAAAAGTACCACTACCTTGAAGACTATTATCTGTATACCTTATTAATGTTTTGCTTTGATATTTTCTTAATTTTACTGTTTCTGATATTATTTAACACTATGTAAAAAGTGGATTTTAATTAAGAATATGTAAGAATTGTAAAATGAAACAAGTTTTTTAAATAAAAATTAAATGGTTATTTCATGCACAGTTTTTCATTATTAAATCATACCGGAAGGGGTTAATCAATTTTAATTTCTCCTTTGTTTTATTTATCAGTTTTAATTTCTTCTTTCTCAAACACTAAATCAATATAATATTATTCCCACATTATTAAAGTACAATATCAAATTCGTCTGATAATTCCTTACAAAATTATCTTTCAAATTTCTCAAATTTATCCCTGAGGGTAAGATACAAAACGGTAATTGAACTCACATGTTGACTACTGCTATGTAACGAATCGACTGAAACAAACTCATATATAACTGGATGATATGTATTAACTCCTTTAATAATATACCACTGCAAATTTCCAATCTAGTTATAAGAACTTATGAAGAAAGCCAACACTTCTCGCAGGGCTAGAAATTCTCGTTCCCCTATCCGAATGTATTAACAATAGAACTTTGGGAGTTTCGGTCTACCTAAAGCCATGGGTTAGGTCAAAATTACCACAATTAAAAGGAAGCAATGTTGTTATTCAAAAAATCTGCTGTATTTATACACAATCCTATTTATTCATTTTTAAACACCCAAATTATTATAATTGATAAAAAATAATAATCTATTCCAATACCGAAAAGTATATATAGTTAGAAAATTATATAAATAACTTTAATTTAATTACATATAATTTCTTACCAGCCAAAGTTTCTTACACAATTTAGACACGTCTACATACATATCGGTATTTTACAATTAGAACAAATATCTACAGTTTTCAATCCACATTTGAAGCTTAGTAATGAACTATTCATTATATATGCACATATTCTTCTATATTATATTTTCATAGATTTTTATGGGCATAAAATTAGGAAAAATTAAGAAATATAGTTCGCCAGAAAACGGGTCATAAAATAATTTTTGGGTCAAGTGTTAAAGTTCTCGCATAAAGTTAAGGTTTTTCGGGTATTTTAATGACATAAAGATATTTTAATATATTAAAACTTAAATTTTATACATATATTATATATATATATATATATATATATATATATATATATATATATATATATATATATATATATATATATATATATATATTGTATATTTTCTACATGCATATCAGTATTTTACAATTAGAACAAATATCTACAGTTTTGATACCACATTTTGAAGCTTAGTAATAAACTATTCGTTACATATGAACATATTCTTCAATATTATATTTTCATAGATTTTTATGGGTATAAAATTAGGAAAAATTAAGAAATATAGTTCGCAAGAAAACGGGTCATAAAATAATTTTTGGGTCAAGTGTTAAAGTTATCGCATAAAGTTAAGGTTTTCTGGTATTTTAATGACGTAAAGATTTTTTAATGTATTAAAACTTAAATTTTAAAACTCACGTGGTGACTATTGCTATCTAAATTTTAAAACTCGCGTGGTGACTATTGTTATCTAAATTTTAAAACTCACGTGGTGACTATTGCTATGTAAATTTTAAAACTCACGTGGTGACTATTGCTATCTAAATTTTAAAACTCACGTGGTGACTATTGCTATCTAAATTTTAAAACTCACGTGGTGACTATTGCTATCTAAATTTTAAAACTCGCGTGGTGACTATTGCTATCTAAATTTTAAAACTCACGTGGTGACTATTGCTATCTAAATTTTAAAACTCGCGTGGTGACTATTGCTATCTAAATTTTAAAACTCACGTGGTGACTATTGCTATCTAAATTTTAAAACTCGCGTGGTGACTATTGCTATCTAAATTTTAAAACTCGCGTGGTGACTATTGCTATCTAAATTTTAAAACTCACGTGGTGGCTTGCTATATTGCTATCTAAATAAATAACTGAAGCAAACTCATGTAGGACGGGAAGATGTGCATCATCTTCCCTTAAAATAGATTCTAAGTTTATTTTATAAATAATATGTTTGCACTTTATTTACATAGCTACAATATAAATTTCATTTGATAACTCATCATAAATTTCGTCTTCGAATTCCTCAAAATTATCCATGAGGATAAAAAACAAAATGCTAGTTAAAAGGCGTCGATCCGTGCTATTTAAGTAATCCACTGAAGAAAACTCATATATAACGAGAAAATGTGCACTAACCCATTTAATATTATACAAATGCAAATTTACAATCTAATTACAGTCTGTATCGGTTATATGGTCAGGTCAGCGGTCCAGAAACATCAGACTATATAAGCGGGATGACCGTATATGCGGAACAATACAACCCTATTGTGCATATACCGGGCATTTTTAATTCATAACAGAACTTTAACCACATTCCCATAAGGTGACAAGCTCTGATGTTTTCTTTGTTGATCACCGATTTCAACAGTTCAGGAGCAAAGTTTGGCAGCTAAAATGTTGTTTAACCCTTTGACAGTTTCATTTTTTTTCCAGAATTCGGTCGAAAAATTGTCACTTTTTTACTACATGTTTTTGTTTATATTTTTAAGTAAAGATATGTTTTTTAAAATTAACATTTCTAACATTTTTAAACATTTATTACAAGTTTTTTTCTTTCTATGAAAGCATCATAGAACTGAAGTTTACCTTTAGTCTCATCGATATCCAAGTTAATTTTTGGAATTCCAGTGAAAGCAAATCGAGGAGGCGGATCCGAAGGATTATCACAATTAATTTAAAAAAATTGTCTTGCTTGACTGATTCCAACTGTACTACTATCAGAGTCACTACTATTCAGGTCATCTAGTAAATTTTCGCTACTATCATTTACAGATAATTCAGTTTCTGATTCCGAGTCACAGTTCGAATCACAAGAAATTAGCTCCATACGCTCTGAATTATCCATTATTTAAAAGTAAAAATATATTATTCAACTCTTACATCAATAAAATTATCAGGCTAGTAAAATATAACCATAAAGCTATACACTGAGAGATACCAATTCGTCTTCTGATACAAAACATGCGAAAAAACCCGCGCTTTTGAACCAATCAGAGTAGAAAATACAATAAACTGCAAACTATCATTTACTGGGACATCTATACGAATAATTTGTAACTAAAATTGGAAAAAATAAGACCGAAACAGTGCAAGTGAAATAGAAATCAGATTGCCCGTACGCCGTATGGGGAAATTTGTAAAGGCCCGAAAGTTGTGCCTGTACGGCTTACGGGCAAAACAGGGAAGGGGTTAATGTCGTCCGGGTAATCGAATTTGCTTTGGCGGAAGCAGCCTTTGAAAGATTAGATTTTTTAAATTTTTTAATCAATTCAATTTTGGCAGCAAATGATAAATTCTTTCTTTTCGAAGCCATAATTAAAAAATGAACGTTAATATTCATGACGTATGATCCAAATGCAACAAAATTTTCCTTTACTTGTTTAGTATCAATTTCAACTTAAGAAGGGAGAGATTACTTTAACCAATAAACGGACAAGTGTCCATCTTTTGTGAAGGGGCAAGAGAACTGAGAGAGGTAAGAAACTCCGACGAAGAGTCTACACTAACAAGAAAGGGGGGAAAGGAGGGAAATAAAGGCTTGAATTCAGGTGTTCTTCGATTTAGCACTAACTTCTTTAAAAAAATGAAAAGTACAAAAAACGGAAACTCGTTGAAAGCATGAAACTGACCATATAACCGGTAACAAGAAAACGAAAATGACTGAATAAGCGGTGCGCTTTAACACATGTTCCCTATTAAGTTACACGGGACTTTAGAAAACTGACCATATAAGCGGGTGACCATATAGCCGGTACTGACTGTATAAGATTATCAGGAAAGCCCCAATTCTCCCAAAACAAGAATTCTCGTTTTCCGATGCAAATGCGTTAAGATTCTCGTATAGGGTTCATGAAATCGCACGGATCAGGTAACTTGGTTTGTCTAGAGATACTGTACCTTGTTTCCACAGAATTTGCCGAAGCTCTTTGCCGAGTCATCCTCACCGTCGTAGACCTCAACGTAGTCGTATCCACAGTCCTGCTCGTGCTCCACCTCGAAGGTGAGGAATCGGAGCTTCACCCTCTGGTCGTTGAGGCCCTGCACGATCCAATCACAGTCCGCCTTGTTGTCGTAGTTCTGGTCGCCGTACTTCGCGTGCGAGTACAGGTGCTCCATGTTGCGGTGCGCCAGCAGACGACCACCGCACACTAAAGGAAGAAACGACACATGGGATGAAACGGTCGCATGCACTATAGCTAAATTCTTTTGTCATGCGGTAAAGTACGAGGTTTGGAACATTAATAGTAGCAACTATTTATTTACAAAAGTGATTCATGTCAACATGTTTTACAGTCCTCCAATAAAGTCGCCAGCATTGTGTATAACCCGTTTCCAACAGTGTGGAATTCGCAGAATACCTGTAGCAGCTCCTGTTCTGTTGATAGTTCGAATGGACAGGTCTACTGCCGCAAGAATCTCTGGAACAGTTCTGAAGCGAATGTCATAAAGTAATTTCTTCATCACAGAAATTAAGACAAAGTCACAAGGGCTTGGATCTTGGTAATATGGTGGATGGCAAAGCACTTCCCAGTCCCATCTATCGAACAAATCAGTCACAGCTTGAACAGTATGGGGCCGGGCATTGGCATGCAGAATGATCGGGGCGTTTTGCAGAAAGTGCAGATTTTTTTCTCATGCTCAAGCATTCCTTCAGAATGTGCAGCACAGTTGTTTGAGCAGTTCCTCATTTTCAGGATAGCTCACGAATCGTTTGGCATCGATCCCTGTCCATTAGTGCGGCAACAGCATGCACTTCTGCATTGCTGACACTAGGACGACCTGGCCCATGCATGTCTGCCACATTCCGGCTTCCTTCATTGAAGGCTTTTACCCATCTTCCTTCATTTCTGTAAGGAAATGCAGATTCTCCGCAAGCCTCTTGAAGCTTTAGATGACATTGCCGTGATGTACGACTTCTGGCACATTGACTTTTTATCCATTTTCATTGTTCTTGTTTTGAAAATATCCTAACAACACTTACTTTAGACCGCAAGCTAATACAAGGATCAGTTCTTTGCACCACTCCGCATTTGTAAGACGTAAAGACGACTCTTTTTGAATAGAGGTAAAGTAGGTACGTAGCTTACGTGTGGTGTACGCGACTTTCTTTGGTTTTGATGTGTAGCGTTTTTACAACATTGTTGCTACTATTAAAGTTCCAACCCTCGTATTTGAGAAATGACAACGTTTTGACATCCCGTAACAGTAGAGAAGAGTATTGATGGCCTACGACACCATGAGCATCAAAACATCCTGAACTAGAGCACACAATCTACTTTAGTACATTAGAGTCTATAAATAGAATCTTGTTTGTTCCAGTTTCCTAAAAATACGAGTTAAATCCGGCTTACCCTCTCCAAAAGAGTAATAAATAAATTTACTTCCGAAAAAATGGCCAACACATGAAAAAGTTACTGCATTCATTTTTTATTGTTGTTTAACCGGTCTCATGTTCACTGCACACACCGGAGCTATCAACAGAAATACACCCACTTAAAAGATGGGGTTTATATTCATATCAGGGTGTGTGTATGGGTGATGCTTGGAATCATGCTGTTTCAGTTTGAAGAGAAAGTTGTTCAACCAGATTTCACCAACTCCATATTTTCTCAGACACATTTTCAACAATAACCAGGGTTGAAATTAATCATGTTTAATATTAAATATATCAGACTGACACAGGTCTATATTACAAAATACAAATATATTAATAAGTAAGGAAAGACAAATAAAATTGCTAAAAAATATAAAAGAAAGTAAAAGAAGAACGCCAAAAACAACGAGAATGCACAGCCACCATAACACTACCCCGTGATTGTAGACTAGATTACTTACGGCCTACGACACCAGGGAAATCAAAACATTCTAAACTAGAACACACAATCTATTTTAGTACAGTAGAATCTATAATTCGAATCTTGTTTGTCAGGTTTCCCACAAATCCGAGTAAAATCCGGCTTACCCTCCAAAAATAGTAACAAAAAAATTTATTTCCACAAAAACTGACCAACACATGAAAAAATTACTGCATACATTTCTTATTGTTCTTTGACCGGTCTTATGTTCATTACGCACATCGAAGCTATCAGCAGAAATCCTCCCTCTTAAAAAAAATGGGTTTTATATTCATCCCAGAGTGTACGTATGGAGGGTTTATTTAATTAATGCTTTTCTATAATTCGAGTTTTTAATAATTCGAGCTTTCAATAATTCGAGTTAACCGTCTACATCGAATTACCTACATTATACTTTATTACCTTAATTCAACTAATCTAAACTTTTCGGGGCAACAGCCTAAATTGGTGGCAACGGTTAACTCAGACAATCAAGACCAAGGTATTCAAAACAATCGATACAAAACAGTAGACCGTAGTGCTTCAGGACAAACCAACTCAGCTACAAGCTGAGTTGTTCAATCACGTTAGTAAAAACTTTCTCTTGAATGAATGTCTGTATAATAGACTGATGTGAATTATCTTTTCAAAATAAATACTGTATAGTCTAAGTGACCTTAAAATACATCCTTTTCGATTTACACCGTGCAACACTCCAAGAAATAAATTTCCAACTTCTGAGAGCTCTAGAACATGTTCTATTGGACAAAATGAGATACAATTGGAAGTACAGGTAATTCAAATAATGCGCTTGACATTTATTGCATAAAAATTTTAGTACAAAAATCCACCTATAGGTGGTGTTGTGACACATATGGTATTTATTTAGTTTCATTAAGTTAAGTACATCATTATTAGTTTCTTGTCTGCAAATCATGCCTACGTTGTAAGAAAAATTACAAAATCTACCGTTAAATGCCAGCATCTATAACAAGAAAAATTCCGTCTTAATAAGCGGGTACGAAGAGGCTCAATTACTGCACATGCCTTACGCAAGATGATCGCTGGATAGATATCCACCCTTGCGATTTTGGGTTGTGGGGTTTCCTGAAGTACAAGATCTACCGTCAAATACCAGTATGTGTACCAAAAAGAATTCCGTCTTAATAACGGGTACGAAGAGGTTCAATGTCTGCAAGTGCCTTACGCAAGATGAACGCTGGCTAGATATCACCCCTTGTGACTTTGAGCTGTGGGTTTCCTGAAGGACAAGATCTACCTTCAAATACCAGTATGTGTGCCAAATCTAAATGACAGCATTTGACCCTATGTTCTTGATATTCTGCAGATTTATTCCTGTTAGCTGTAGAAATATGGTTCTGGGATTATAGCCTATAGTTGAACATGAAGGGGGGCATATTTAGTATTTAATGCTACTTTTTAATACTATTTAACCTTTAAAAACGTATTAAATGTGTTTTTATGTATCACTGCTCCATCTATTGGAGGATTTTTGTACTAATGTTTTTATGTAAAAAATGCCGAGAAAATCATTTGAATTATCTGCAGTTCCAATTGTATCTTAAGCTGCTGCCATATCACAGTTGATATATGTCACTGGCGACTTTCGTGTCATAATAACATGAGAAATCGCCAGACATGTGAATTTGGCACCAAAAAGGTTCCTCTCTGCACATCATTATAGCGCACAAATCACCATTGATTATGTCGACTTTAATACGGTAGCATCCTTATTTGGACCAATAGAACGTATTCTAGATTCCTCAAAAGTGGGGACTAATTTCTTGCTAACCCTGTATATAAATGTGGTAGCTATAAAATTAAGAAAAACAATTTTCAGAAACTTTTATAGCAGAACTGAAATATACCAGAATATAGGAATTTTTTAAGATCTTACAAACAATAAATCCTAAACAAAATTATGCTTTGAGGGATCTCAAATTTTAGAAAGTGGAAATATTGAGAACATTAAACATATTTGATAAACACATACTTCAAATTTAGAATTCTCAATAGGCCGAAAATTATTCATGCAATAGCCATCTATCATATTAGACAAGTAGCACTTTGAACATATCAATCATTCCTAGACAAGGCTTTCTCCAAAGTAATACATCTATCGAATGGAATATATATATATATATATATATATATATATATATATATATATATATATATATTACTACCATTCTCAGTTGCAATTATAACCACGATGAAGTGCAAAATGGGGCTGAGAAAAATTTCTCTAAAGAATTCAAATTCTTCGTCGTAATGATAATATAATGAAGGGTGAAATAGTATGATGATGTGCTGAACTGGAATTTATTCCTGGAAAAAATCCTTCAGAATATCCTGTCAGTACTCGAGATGTGTTTTAGTATCCACTCACATAATGGTTTTCAAGACGGGCAAGGGAGCAATTATTTATCTCCTTTTTTCTCCCTTTTTTGAAGAGAATGGTATTTTAAGATGAAATATGACAATTGTGTTGTAATATTTTGGAGGTTTTAATGTATTTGTACATTACTGCACGTCATAACGTAGTTTCATGTAATTTATGAACATAGTAATGTGTACAATGGGAATAGTCAATAATCAACATTTTTAGTCAGATTAAAAACAATAATTCCGGAAACATAAAGTTATATAAGAGATAATAACATAAAGTTAAACATTAGTATTTATTCAACAGGATATTAGATTAACCATTAGCAAGGGTTTCTTTGTTTCGCATGATCCAAGAAATTAAAAGGTCTGGGATTAATCCCTTCCAGGTTTATTTTATTTCGTGATTATGGGTAAAAAAATGTCAATTTTTTTATGCTTATTTTCATATATACATAGCTTTTTAAACATGATAGCATCATTCGCATACAAAATTTCCTAAAAATTAATGCAATAGAATCAACTTAAATAAATGAGTAATTTACCTGTACAGTTGGTTTCTGTACTGCAGAAATCATTAGACTTTGGAATCAATTCACACTAACTATAAGTATAAAGCTTAGAATACCTAGCTTTTATCTTGAATTAAATTTTATTTATATCCTATGCATTTACATAAATGATTCTGAAATTATTAATCAAAATTTGGTCTTGTGTGATACAATCTAAAACAAGGTACTGCACAGAATCCAACATCGCAATCTGGACAGTAGAACCTTGTTTCTCTCCTTACCTTTTTACCTCCACTGTCTCTCTTTGAGCATCAAATAATCTATTATCCAGAAAAGTAAACAAAAGAAATCGAAACCCTAAAAATCATATGTGAAATAATTCGAGAAAGACTGATTGCACATTGTAAAATCTGACAGTGTCCGAGCTACACTCGGGATGATCCAGGATGGTACATGTTGCCTGCCCGAGTTCATCTCGGGAAAAACTGGGAAGGGGTTAAACACAGGACATCAGTATAATTAAGTTTGGCATACACATATCAGGTTGTCTCACGTGCAGATGGACGTGCATGGGTATCGATACAATTTGAAACGAGATTCTTCAGACCAGGCAACTTGCTTCCAGTCGTCAACAGTCCAATGTCGGTGTTGATGGGCCCAGGCTTCGATTTGACGTTTAGTGACGTAATATTGGATGTGTATCGGAACAAAATCAAGGATCTTCAACAATTATTACCGGCAGATACAGATGAAAGATAAAAATTTGCTATAACGACATTGACACTAATAGAACGCAAACTACAACAATAATTGTAAGGTAGAAAGATGAAGTAGATTTGTCACTGAATTGTGACTTAAATATGCAAAACAGATGTATTTGGGCGATGTCAAATTCTCATGAGTACGTGAGCCAGCCATTGCATTTTCGCTATGTGACTGTTTCGTGTGGTGTTACGGCGTTTTTAATATTGACGTTTTTGAAGAGTCTTGTCGTGTATCCAGTGTGAAAACATTTACAATCATGAAGATAACTGATTTCAAGGAATTCATCGATTGCGTGAGTTGCCTTAAAATTTGTTTGTGATAAGGGCTGCTAATCACTGTGATCCTATACACCACAAGATTATTTAATGGTAAATGACTATTTTTTTAGTTTCCCAACAGTGAACCTCTAAAAATTCCTGAGTATTTTAAGATGCTACAAGCGGTGCAATGAACTGTCGTGCTTGAGATTTTGTTTTGTTTCTCTGAATTTACGGGGCTCATATTTAGTCACACTTTACACACTTCTTGTAAATTGAAGTAGAGATGAGCAAATTTTAAAACTTCAAAGATGACTACATATATAAAATTCATTAGACGGACCCCTCGTTATATGAATTTAAAAAAGGAAGTAAGGATGCTACTCACAGGGACTCTAAACAATCGGAATAGTTGATTTTTTCGACTGGTTACATTATTATGACGAAAATCCTCTCCAGAGTAGCAAAACCTCTCTGCTACTCACGGAAATCATCTACACTACTAGATTATCTAATGATGTCAGTAGAAGTGCATTTTGGCACATTAGGTTATGTCGAAGAAGGTACCTTTTGCTACTCTGAAGAGAATTATCGTCATAATGACTTATCCAGTAAAAAATCGACTATTCCGATCGCTTATAGTCTATGTGAATAGCAGCACATGGCTATTTTAAGAGGATGATTCATTTCAATAAATTCACCCACTATGTGGGTTGCTATGAAAGCAGAGTTGAAACAATTGATGGATAATCTAGGAGGGACAAAATGCATCCATCTTACCTGTAGTGTGGGTTGCCTTGAATCCTTTTCTCTGGACTGAGGCATCCGATTTGAATACCAGGTACATCCGGTTACCTGAGGCTAGTATAGGATGGGGCACCTTGCTGCCACAGAACTTGCCCAGCGTTGGAGACTCGTCGCTATCGCCATCGTAAGCCGCAATGCGGTCGTAAGCGCATTCTTGGTGGGGCTCCAGCTCGAAGTCCTTAAACACCTAAAAGCATGGATACACGAGAGAAAATTACTACATAATACATTGTGTCACACAATCATCTCCGTCTTCCTTCTCTACTTTAATTATGTACGAATGAGAATGTCGTTAAAAAAATGTATCAACGTTAAAGAAAAACAGTTCAATTGTAAAGATTTCATAACTGAATCCTATTCATTGTTGTTGTTGTTTCTCATGGTACTTGGACAAACCAAGCACGATTGAGCTGTGTAGCTACTTGATTTAATTCGAAGGGGTGTGCCTTTCGTTTTAATGAGCACCGTTAAGGTGAAAGAACGACTTTGCTCAAGTGGGTCCTCGTAATTCTGAAGCAGGGACCAAGCAGAAGACCTATAGACTTGGTCTACCACCCCCAGAAGTATTAATTGAGGACATTGTGACTATGAACATATTTTACGTGCCCTAGTCACCTTTAACCCCTTCCCTTTTTTGCCCGTTTGGCTACGGGCACAGCTTTCGGGCCTTTACTGATTTGCCCGTACGCCGTACGGGCAATCTGATTTCTATTTCGATTGCACTGTTTCGGGACTATAAGTTATAATGTACGAGGAAAATGTCCAAAATTCCTGCTCACTTTTTATGACGGAAATAATGGTAGGCTGTCTACTTGAAAATAAAAATGAGAAGAATGTTTCTGTAAGGCAACATAGAAACACGGAAGATATATTGAAACCGAGGTCAAAACAGTACGCTGTAGCTCTCCAAATTAAAACCAAATAATGTTTGTCTAGGTTTTGTTCTATAAAGATGTCATATCTCTCGGTATTCTATAGAAATCTGTCAAAAGATATTAAATGAGTATTCCTTCTTTTGTGAGACTAATGCGTTTGAATTCATAACGGTTTTATTCGATATTTAGGGCCGGTCTCATCAAAGTCGTTTGGCGGATAACTGGGATTAATCTCTGTTTAACCGGATAATTGCTTTCCACTAGTGGTTGGTGGCACGGGTTAATCGCAGTTAGCTGTTAAATGACTTCGGTGAGACCGGTCGTTATCATAGGTTTAAATAAATCTTAGTTAAATGATGATTAGTTTCAATTTAACAGCGTATAAAAAATATTTTTATTTGTCCTAATGGTCAGATAAATCTAAACTGCCATTGTCATCCCTGACAATACCTAGTACTTAATCAGTATAGTATCTAAAATTGATAACCTTAATTTTCTGTCTGTTTTCACTCATAAAAAAGTTTGTCAACACTCCATGTCTATGAAAGATTTATTTAGTACATTTGTGTTCTTCAGAAGTAAATTTATGTGCACTGTCCGAAAATCGTAAAGTGTCGATCCAAATGGATGATTTATAAATAGATATAAATTAAAAAGTTTTATTGATTGTTTAAAAAATTACCCTCTCCCTACTCTTAAAAGAAAATATTTATTAAGGACCGTTCTCACGAAAGCCGTTTAATTGCTAACCGCGATTGGCACATGACGCCAAACAATGGTGGTACGCAATTATGCTTTTAAACAGAGATTAATGGCTGTCAGCTGTTAAATGACTTTGGTTAGACTGGTCTTAAAACCGATTCGCTGCGTTTTTGAGTTATTCTGATTAGATACTGATATTTTCACACCTCCTTGTGATTAGCAAATTTGAACTTTATTATCTACTCATTTTTGGAAACGTGTTTTCAAATGAAGAAATAAGAATAAAACTGACTGTAATTTCACTTTGAGAATTAATTTATTGTTTTATAGGTGGCACAGTTTCTTATATTTTTGATCTTGTTTAATTATAGAATAATGAAAAAATATTGATTTTATTTTTTTCCAATGCAGCAGGCAATACAAACATTATCCTAATGCCTTAACAAGTCTGCGAACCTGTTACTCATTTATCACCACCCTGTAGTACGTGTAGCTTAAGGTATTCTACTGACGCGAGTAACATTATCCTCGTTGGTTCGTTGTAATTTAGAAGCAAGGACCAAGCAGAAGACCACCAGGATTGGCCTGCCACCCCCAGAGGTATCGGTTTGCGAACTTGGAGGACTTTGTGATCACGAATCTATTTTACGTGACCCATTCACCTTTAGCGAACGTTGCAGATCTTACGCTGGCTCTACCCCTGATCCCCCAACCTATCAGTTAAGAGGTCGCTGTCTTTGCCGATTTATCTACCACTGCTCACATTGATTTTATTAACCCTACTCATTCGATTATCATTCGGCGTGTTGTCTCTTACAATACAACATTCAGAAATTTGTCAGAAATTAAAGACGGGTTTCACCAAATTCGTTTAAGGGCTAACCGCGATTAACCCAAGGCGCAAACCAATGGTAGAACGCAATTCTATGCTTAAACATTGATTAATACCAGTTAGCCGTTAAATGACTATGGTGAGACCAAGGGCCTTACTCTGGGAGTTGCGGTTCGTACCGCAAGTGCGGTATGACGTCATGTTGACGTCAGCTCGCGAAAATTTTGAGAGCAAACGATACTTCGGTACTCTGGGGTTACATGCGGAAAGTTACCGATAGCTACAGGTTGTGGAAACTTTCCGGCAGCAAATTTGGTAGAGAGAACTTCTCGATAGTAAGAAAACATGGCGGCTTATTTGACTTACGAATATATAGCTCAGTTAAAAAAAAATATACCTGTTTTGTATAGTGCCAAAATGTAGAAAATTCCATGCCATTTCCACGGATACCACTGATATTAACAGTATGAACTAAAAAGTTGTTTTTAAATATATTAATGCTGAATTTAGAGCAGTATAAAAGTATGATGTAAATATTGTGTATCTTCAGTTTTGATCTTATATTTTATGTTTTTCATACTAGTAGAAATCTTGTTAACAATGCTAAGTAATAAAAAGATCGAAGCCTTTATAACTTTCGGCTTTTATTTTACATATTTTAAGCACAAAATTTACAATCTTCATGGATACCTGTGATGTTAGTCTGAACCCAAAATTTGTGTTTACATATAATAAAACTGTTTTTAAAATACTATCAAAGTATGATTTAAATATTATTTATCTTTAATTTTCATCATATTTATATCTTTTATTTTCATCATAACCATAATTTTCATATTGTGATTTTCAAATTTTAATTTCTTGCATTTTATATATTTTAATAACTGTGTTCAAAACAAAACATTGATGTTTAGATTTTAGGTATTGATATATAGTAGTAATATGATAAATTTTGATAGAATAACTATCATTTTACAGTTTTTTCAGTACAAATATAACTTTTTATCAAGTTTTTTTTATCAATGATCTCCATGCAGTAATATTTATATCATAATATTCATCAGTTACATCATTTTTATGCATTCCATCATAATTGTAATGTATAAAATATATCTGTAAGAGAATGTAACTTGCAGAAACCCAGAAAATTCAATTTCAGGTCAATTAAGCTGCAGGTCTTGGTCTCATTAGCACTCGTGTTGCAAAAAGTAGACCGTAGCACTCCAAACCAAACCTATGGAAAGTGCCTCTATATGCTTAATAAAATTCCATACTGTATATAATAATGCTCCATAAAACTAATCATGTGTAAAAGTTTCATTGAGACAATCTCTTCGATTTAAACTCTTGAGATTTGGATGCCACTTTTATCAATACCGTACGCATGCAAAGAAAAATGCTAATTATTTATTTGTTTATATTTACAAACATTGCTGATGCCGAAACTGAAAATCAGAATTATAATTCTAAATTTCTGATTGGTTTAAATGGTGCAAAGTAGAAGATCCCATTAAACTCCGCCTCTAAAACAAGCCCAGCCCAAAGGCGGGATTTATTTTTCGAACTCGATAGTAAGCTAGTTACCGCACCTTCGTTTCCGTGCTCCCAGAGTACGGTTTGAGCTTAGTTGCGGCAACTAGGTATCGTTAGGCCAAGTTTCCGCGACTACGTCATACCGCACTTGCGGTACGAACCGCAACTCCCAGAGTAAGGGCCCAACTCTACGGGCCAATCTCATCAAAGTCATTTAACTGCTAACCACGATTAACCCAAGGCGCAAACCAATGGTGGAACGCAATTCTATGCTTAAGCAGCGATTAATACCGGTTAGCCGTTAAAGACTATGGTGAGACCAACTCTAAGGGTCAATGCCATCAAAGTCGTTTAACTGCTAACCACGATTAACCCAAGGCGCAAACCAATGGTGGAACGCAATTCTATGCTTAAGCAGCGATTAATACCGGTTAGCCGTTAAAGACTATGGTGAGAAGAAAACATAAAAAATTCTACAATCTATTTTTTTAGCGGTATTTGAAATCAAAGTCGTTTAACTGCTAACCACGATTAACCCAAGGCGCAAACTCAGTAAAGGTTTTTTTTTCAATGCAGCAGGCGATATAGACATTACCCCCAAAGCTTTATTAAGGCTTTATGCTTAAGCAGCATGAAATAATCATTTAATTTTTATTTAAAAAACTTGTTTCATTTTACAATTCTTACATATTCTTAATTAACCACGATTAACACAGTAACTTTAATCGCATGACGAGTGTAGCTCGTCATTCTATGCTTAAGCAGGGATCTTAGGCCGGATCCAGCAACGAAGTTGATAGTTTTTGTTACAAGATTGCTGCCTTTGACGAGAGAGCTATTGTGGCTCTGAGTCAGTTTTAACTGCTAACCACGATACAGCTGCATGTTGTGGATTTGAAGCATCGGCAAAACTTAAAAGAAATACAAAACTCTCGTTCATAGAACTCGTTTAACTGCTAACCACGATTAACCCAAGGCGCAAACCAATGGTGGAACGCAATTCTATGCTTAAGCAGGATAGTCTTGATTCTCCTTACGGTATGGTGAGACCAACTCTAAGGGTCAATGCCATCAAAGTCGTTTAACTGCTAACCACGATTAACCCAAGGCGCAAACCAATGGTGGAACGCAATTCTATGCTTAAGCAGCGATTAATACCGGTTAGCCGTTAAAGACTATGGTGAGACCAACTCTAAGGGTCAATGCCATCAAAGTCGTTTAACTGCTAACCACGATTAACCCAAGGCGCAAACCAATGGTGGAACGCAATTCTATGTTTAAACAGTGATTAATACCAGTTAGCCGTTAAATGACTATGGTGAGACCAACTTTGTCAAATTTGTCAGAAATTAAAGACGGGTCTCACCAAATTCGTTTAGCGGCTAACTGAGATTAATCCACGGTGCCAACCAATGGTGGGATAGTATTCTCCATTTAAACAGAGATTGAGATTATCCGTTAAACAACTTTGAGACTAACCCTAAATTAATATACATAGCTTCGTAAGTTTAATTGGTGTTTAACTTTTTCATAAATAAACCATAGTTAAGTGGTGATTAGTTATAATTTAAGAAGGTATAATAGATAGATATAATATATAGTTTAATAGATTTTGTCCGATTATTCACGGAAGAATGACTAGTCAATGAACAGTACTAAATAAAATATATTTTCTATTGGCATTTCCAAATATTTAAAACAGCACTAAATTGTTTGCACTAAAATCTGTCCGTGTGTGCTAACTAGTTCAAAGCTAATATATTTTGTACAAATGTTTTGTGTATGAAACCCTAATCCTTAAAAATCTTTCTGACATTGTATTTTTTTCGAAAAGGGGCATAGAAGACTAAGGGCCGGTCTTACCAAAGACGTTTAATTTCTAACTGCGATTAATCTCTGCTTAAATAGAGAATTGCGACCCACCACTGGTTGACACCATCGGTCAATCACGGTTAGTCATTTAACAATTTTAGTGAGAGCGGCCCTGAACGTCACAACGTTATAAATTTAAATAAATTTTTAAAACGTACTGTAATAGGTAAGACCAATGAGGGACTACGATTTCCATTTATTCCTTTTTTTTTAAAAAAATATTTAAATCCCTGGTTATTACATTTAAAACGATAAAATTTTGTGTGATAATTGTCTGGGAGATAAATACGTTTTTATTCGTTCTACAATTTGTTGATATATTTGAGGTACATAAAATCTTGAAAATTTTCACATTTGATATTTAATCATCTTTATTTTTCTTTATGTCGTTTCTTTCTGAATCATTCTTTCGTATTTTCTTTTAATGTTAATCTTTTAATTTTTTTGTATTCCATCTAGAATTTACACCATATTTTAGTATATCCCTTTCTAAACAATATTAAAAAGACATATTCTGCCTGAAGCTTGTTATTTAATGATTAACATGTATGGAACGCAAACAAAGATAACTTTTGCTCTTTGTTTATTATTAATAATCAGGAAGTAAATGTTTCTAATAACACACTATCATGTACATCAGTTTGTATTTACCATATTTTTCTATATCTTTTGGGTTTATCTTTAAAAGATAACTTGTGTATTGGTTTTCTTATAAAATTCTTAAAAATCCCCATAAATATTAAAAAGCATGAAAAATTCAACAAAAAAGTTTAATAATAATTAAAATGTAAGAAAAATTATAAAGTTTGTGTAAAATGGCCATCACATTTAAAGTTTACACCTTCTCCTCATGTTCTTCATGACAATTTCCAATTGGTCTGTATTCTTGTTTCAGATTGGCTGTTCTATGACCGTCAGAATACTTTTCAAAACTATTACCGCATGAGTCTCTGAAATGAACAGATATACCTGTCCTTAAAAACTATAGTGTTTTTTTTTGTCCCTAAATTATCTCGCTCTTGTTTTTGTGTCATAAACTCAAAAATTTATTATATTTCCTTTTTCTTATAGAGATATTTATTTTCTCGTTCGATCTTATTCATGCTCACTGAAAGAAACTTAGGATTGAAGGGCTAGCCCTGTATAATCTTGTTGGCCAATTTACTGAAGGTACTGATGTAACTTACTCCTTTTATGTAAATCTACAAATAAGTATTACGGATAATTTTATGTTCCCTTTCAACTCTTTTAAGTAATATAAACTTGAATATTTTGTTGGACGTTTGGAGAAATTAATCTCCAGAAAAATTCAGTTTATGTTGAATTCAATTAATTTTTTTTAATCTCTTATAGCGCATTAATTGATCGAGAAAGATTTTGACATAAATAAGAAGAATATATTTTTTAAAGTAGTCTTCAGTAGTGTGTTCCTTTTTCTTTTTGATAAGCTTGTATTAAATTGCTATCTGGACTTCCAGTAAAAAAGTTATTTCAAACCTAGTTGTTTTCCTGTTGTGACAGGCATTAGATTTCATATGAGAGCGAGTGTTTTGTTTACTTTCGACAGACGTGAGCCAGATAGCAATGTGTGGAGACAGCACTTCTCGCTGATCGCTTTTTGACCTCCAAATTTTTTAAGTAGTCTTCATTAGTGTGTTCAATTTTGTAAATATATGTAAATATCCAGCAGAGCAAAAGAAGTATTAAATTGCTAGTGACAGGCATTAGATTTCTTATGAGACGAGTGTTAACATAAAGCTGAGTAAGTGGGAAAATTCTTTAGAAGAATATATTTTTTAAGTAGTCTTCATTAGTGTGTTCCTTTTTCTTATAGATGCACGTTTATAGTCGTCAAAGTGCAATTCACTATGTGGCTTGACGGCAATAGCCGTCCAAAACTTGTGACAGGCATTAGATTTCTTACGAGAGCGAGTGTTAACATAAATAAGAAGAATATATTTTTTAAGTATTCTTCAGTAGTGTGTTCCTTTTTCTTATACTGCTTCCATGCTGCACAAATGGGCATTTAACGGCGCACAAATAGAAGCCTAGTGTTATGCTATCTGGTCTTCCAGTAAAAATTTTATTTCAAGCCATCGTCCCAGTGACAGGCATTAGATTTCTTATGAAAGCGAGTGTTAACAGCCACTGTGGAATTCGAACCCACGAACTCTAGTACCAAAGTCCAGCATTTTTTTAAGTAGTCTTCAGTAGTGTGTTCCTTTTTCTTATACTGCTTCCATATTAGGAACATGTACTCCAGCAGTTCAAAAGAAGTATTAAATTGCTATCTGGACTTCCAGTAAAAAAAGTTATTTCAAATCTAGTTGTTTTCCTGTTAACAGAAAGAGTAACTTCTAATATTCTAAAAATTACACAAGCATAAGGCATTAGATTTCATATGAGAGCGAGTGTTAACATAAATAAAAAGAATATATTTTTTAAGTAGATTCTTCAGTAGTGTGTTCCTTTTTACTTATACGAATAAGAAGAATATATTTTTTAAGTAGTCTTCAGTAGTGTGTTCCTTTTTTCTTATAGCCGTTCACTGCAAAACATCAGATTGATATGATAAATGGTCTCAAAATAAGAGATAATATTTAGATAAAAGGTAATATTTTAGGAACATGTACTCCAGCAGAGCAAAAGAAGTATTAAATTGCTATCTGGTCTTCCAGTAAAAATTTTATTTCAAATCTAGTTGTTTTCCTGTTGTGACAGGCATTAGATTTCTTATGAGAGCGAGTGTTAACATAAGTAAGAAGAATATAACTTTCCTTGCATTGTGTCTTGTATCGTGTAGTGTGTTCCTTTTTCTTATACTGCTTCCATATTAGGAACATGTACTCCAGCAGAGCAAAAGAAATTGTGTTTTATTTCTTATAAGTTTCAAATTACAATTTCCAGAATTTGTTTTTTATATGAACTTCCAGTAAAAATTTTATTTCAAATAGTGCCTCGTGAATTTCGCAAATGATATTAAGATATAATTTAATAGTGACTACGTAATTAATGTGTTGATATGAATTTCCATTCATGTCGTGATTTGAACTTCAGAGCTAGTCTATATCACCGCTTAGTGGTCATATCCTGTTAATCGTAATACAGAAGCGTGCTTCACTTGCCTAGTGATGTGGAATTTAGCCTAGCTCACCCAAGTAATGGAATATACAGGCTGTTCCATAAGACCTTGTCACTCATAACTGTTAACTTTGTATTGTCTATGTTTGTTTCCACCACACACTGATTAACCCCTATGTTAAAGTAACCGTAAGTTTAGTTTTAGGAACATGTACTCCAGCAGAGCAAAAGAAGTATTAAATTGCTATCTGGACTTTGTTTTGTGGACTGGCATTAGATTTCTTATGAAAGCGAGTGTTTCTCGTTATGCTGGTGTGTGGTGGTATTTTTTGACGGTGAATGAGCTGTCTCATTTCTCGATATGTTCTATGTTTGTATAAATAAGAAGAATATATTTTTTAAGTAGTAATTAAGTGATTATATTTAAGAATAAAGTCAGTTACCATCACATGTGGATCCATGTATTAAATTGCTATTTGGACTTCCGTTCAAAAGGAACTGGGAACTATGTCAAGTAGCTTCCTCTAACATAAATAAAAAGAATATATTTTTTAAGTAGTCTTCATTAGTGTGTTCCTTTTTCTTATACTGCTTCCATATTAGGAACATGTACTCCAGCAGAGCAAAAGAAGTATTAAATTGCTATCTGGTCTTCCAGTAAAAATTTTATTTCAAATCGTGTTCTTCAAACATTACAGAAGAATGGTTTATGGTTATTGTAATGTACTTACAACCTTAACACCAGTGTTCGTTTACAAAGGGGAAACACAGTAAAAATATGATACCTTATATTGAGATTCAGACATTTATTCTGTGCATTCATTTACACATTTATATCCTTGATTATCATAAATCATAATCATCAATTACTTATGTCTTATATTTACACCATAATTATTACAATTATCTTTATAATGCGTTATAACTTAATCACAAGTTTATATTACTAATAGAGGCCTAAATGATCGTTGTTTGGTTTGTAGCACTACGGTCTGCTGTTTTGCATACGAGGGCTAATGAGACCGGGACCTACTGTTTAAAGCCGAATTCGAACGGCTACAAACATCCATGCCATAGTGGGATTCGAACCCATGAACTCCAGTTCCGACGATCAGTGCCCTAACCAATCGGCCAGCGTTCGGCTAAATGAATAAATAAGAAGAATATATTTTCCTCACGTGATGCGTCGGTCCTTCATTTGGTACAGAGGATCAGGCAGAGGCTTTCCTCATGCGGTGCGTCGGTCCGGGTGTTCGGGCGCACGGGACGAGTCGGTGTTGGTGAGCGGGGCTTGGGATTTCGATGTCCCACATCTCTTCAATCTCGACTTCCGCTCTTTTCTTAAATCTCTTTCCCAACTCCTCACCTCGGTTTTAACGCCCCTTTTTCTTCTTTTCCAATCGCTTGTTTCGTGAAATTCTCCCCCATCTGCACCCCCTTCGGAGTGCAGGTGGGCTCATTAAAATAGCCCCTTTGACTTCCAGAAAACAAATTTATTTCAAGTCCAATTGTTTTCCAGTGTGCACGTAAGAATTCTTTATTGAAGTAGTTTACAGTGATTTAAAGAACATGTCAAGTTTGGGAAGAAAGATAAATTTTAAAAAATTACACATGACTTCCTTTTATATTATATCTTATTTTATTGTATGAATCTTTAATGTCGATTCCATATAGATGCATATCTTAAATCTAAATTATCACGGACTGCATAGAATAAAATAGATGTAAAGTTTGAAGCATGTTAATCACTACAGCACGTACGTTAGTGATGCAGTCGTTTGAAACACAACGTCATTTGTGAAAAAGAATTTTATATATGTTACCTTCTCTGCAGGGGTCCCTACACTCGACGTGAACATTTAAGTCTGAAAACCTTTTATATACGTTGTTCGAAAAATAAGAATGTGTTGATCCAAATGGAAATTTTAAAAATAGATAATTTTGCAGATTTTTTATAAGATTACTATTTATCTACTCCCAAGAGAAAAACTCGTTCTGACACAACATACAAGTGATACAAGTTACTTTTTATGTGTATCTAAAATGAGACGCTGGGAATTAAAGGGTTAAACCCAGTAGATTACCTTAATAGATGTACAAACATTTTATACGGGGACCACATAATTTATTTTGCAAATATCTTTAAAATTCAGTATTAGGAAATATACGAATTTTAATTTTTTTTAATTTCATAGAGGAATCCAAAGAGAAATATGAACATAATAATGACCAATAATGACCAAGTATATTACAATAGACAATTCCCTAAGAATATTTTTTCCGGTAAAAGTCGTCATCCCAATGGAATTAATTTTTGTCTTTTCGATGCTCTCCATTCCACTTTCGATATTTGTAATATTTATGATTTTTTCTTTTCGGGTAAATGCCGCTCAAGGTCAAAATCGAATAATAAAGTGATTCTTGCATAATCTAAAATAATGGGCTGCAGGAAAACTTACTAGATGAAATACATTTCAGTTTAATATGCATACTACACGGTACAAATGTATTTTTGACTAATTCGTTTTGACGAACATGTACTCCAGCCGAGCAAAAGAAGTATTAATTTGCTAATATACAAAGAACAGGACAAATTTGAGTGGAATGATAGATCTTGTACTGGATACACTTTGTATAAAATAATTTCGTATGAATCCCGTACAAATGTAATACTGAAAAATCTCATTTTGAATAATTATGGGGTAGAGTGAAGCAGAAAAATATTACAATTAATGTATATTTAAATTTGTGAGTCTAAATGAAATCTAAACTTCTAAAATGAGCTTTGCATGTAGCTTGTATTTTTTAAAAATAATTGCTTTCTTTTATATTATATCTCATTTTATTGTTGTTATGCTTACAGAGAAAAGCATGTTCATTCTCTGAATTTCAGTGCCTCGTGAATTTCGCAAATGATATTAAGATCTAAATTAATAGTGACTATGTAATTAATCTGTTGATATAAATTCCCATTAATATCTAGTCGCATTTTTTGATGGTATGAACTTAAAGTTTCTTTCTGTTTGTTCTTTAGTTCTACCTAGGAATTTAATCGTCAGTTACGATCATATTAATACTGCTAATAAGAAGTGGACTATGGACGCTATTTGCTATTCATACTTTAAAAGCATTAGTGTGAGTTTGTAAGGCGAACACTTTGTATAAGCATATAGCCCGTCATATTACGGAATCGGTAAAATTTTAAATTTTTGAAGCAGATAAAATGAGTTATAAAATCATGCTTGAAGCAGATTTCGTGGTCCTATGAAGCAGATAGAAAAATGGTTTTTGTTGTGACTAAGAATTATCTGGTACAAGCTCAATAATTTGTTTATCTTCATACTTCTGCTTTTTTTCAAACAATCGTGCTTCGATTGCTAAGTGATTACTCTCATTTTTTAGCATTCAAAGCAGCTAGAAGTTCTTAAAGTTTTTAGCCACAGTTTTCAATCTGACTCATCGCAATATGCACTGATAAAATGTATATATTTCATGTACTAATAAAATTATTTTTGTATGTTCTATGTTGCATTAATGTCTTCAAGCCATTATAATAAAAATGGCATTAATGAAAAATGTATCAGTATCCGTATTTACTGTAATTATGTACTTTTATTATTTGCTGCGTCTAATATCTAAGTTGAGCGATAAAATATATGAAAATAATGCGGTCATAGGTGACCCCCACGGCAGTCAAAGTGTTAAGAAACAATACTTTAGTTCATAGTTTCTTTATTATTTAAAATATATGATTTTCAATGAAAGTTTTAATAGTTTTTTAAAAAGTGTCTTGAAAGTATTTTTTGGTTTGGAGTGCTACAGTCTACTTTTTGCAACACGAAGGCAAGGCTAATGAGACCGGGACCTACAGTTTAAAGCCGATTAAATGATTAAATGAGATGGTTAAAAATGATTCGAACCCACGAACTCCGCTACCGAAGGCCAGCACCCTAAAGAATCGGCCATCGTTTGGCCTTGAAAGTAGGTTATATAAACTTCTAAAATGACTTTGCATGTATCTTGTACCGCATGTAAGGACAACATTTTAACCTTTAAGGTTGAAATGTTTTGCTTACACAGAAGAGCATGTTCACTCTCTGAATTTCAGTGCCTCGTGAATTTCGCAAATAATATAAAGGTCTAAATAAATACTGACTATTAGTCTAAATTAATAGGTCTAAATTAATCTCTTGATATGAATTCCGATTCATATCGGGACTTGAATATCAGAGCAAGTCTGCATCACCGTTTAGTGGTCATATCCACATAATCGTAATAATCGTTATAAAATTGTGCTTGAAGCAGTTTTCTTGGCAGGGGTCACCAGTGACATCCACAGCGTGGTAGGCAATTGTTATGTTTGTCCTTTTTTATTCAAACCCTCGTGCTTGGATTGCTAAGTGATTACTTTCACTCTTTAGCATTCAAATCTGCTAGGAAGAACTAGAGCAAAGAATTTGACTAAAAAAAAGGTGAACTATTGTTCCGTTTAAGTCGATTCATCTTTTCTTTGCCTTGAATATTAAATCACCTGCTCTTAACCGGAGAAAATAGGATTGAAATAACATTATCATAACAATAAGAATTCAATATGGATGCCTCTCTCCAAGTACAACCACTTTCTAAATAATTACAGATAACTTAGGCAATTGCTATACAGGAGATTTTTGAACTATTCACCTTATATATTTATACTTTAATCCAGGTACAAAATTTTGAACAGATTTTTCTCGCGTGTTTAAGAAACAATATTTTAGTTCATAGTTTCGTAGAGTATTATTTAAAATATATGTTTTTCATTGAAAGTTTGAATAATTTTTAAAAAGTGTCTAATGGATAAGTTGGCGTCATAGAATTTTCTTACTAAGTAATTTTAATAATAATCCCACTGAGATCGGGACCTACAGTTTTAAGGTTGAAATGTCATGTTTACAGAGAAGAGCATGTTCATCCTCTGAATTTCAGTGCCTCATGAATTTCGCAAATGATATTAAGATCTAAATTAATAGTGACTCTGTAATTAATCTGTTGATATAAATTTCCATTCATATCGTGACTTCAACGTCAGAGCAAGTCTACATTGCCGCTTAGTGTTCAATCCTTTTAATCGTAATACAGAAGCGTGCTTCACTTGAAGTGGAATTTAGCGTAAAGCATCCATGTAAATGGCATATATCTTAAGTGGTGTTATAATTTGCTTGAGTTTGTAAGGCGAACACTTTGTATAAAAAAATTTCGTATGAATCAAGTACAAAGTTAATACTGAAAAATATCAATTTGAATAAATATGGAGTAGAGTAATGTAGAAAAATATTACAATTAATGTATACTTAAATTTATGAGTCTAAAGGAAAATTACACTACCCTAACATTTTTTTCCGTTGCCATTTTGGGTTGCGAACTGTAGTTTTTAAAACGCTGACTGCCAGATGCATTTTCTGTGATTTGCCTAAGGCGACGACGTCAACTTTTCATTGTGCGATACATATGCTGAAATATTATTTGCAGAAGGTAAAATGAGTTATAAAATTGTGCTTGAAGCAGTTTTCGTGGGGGGGTTACCGGTGACTCCCACTGCGCGGTAAGCAATTATGATTGTCCCTTTTTTTCAAACAATCCTACTTCAATTGTTAAGTGAACTTTCAATTACTCTCATTCTCTAGTATTCAAAACAGCTAGGAAGAACTAGAGCAATGAATTTGACTAAAAAAATTGGTGACGTATTGTTCCGATTGCGTCGATTCACCCTTTGTTTGCCTTGAATGTTTCAATTTGACTCATCGCAATATGAACTCATAAAATATATATTTTCCATGGTATAATAAAATTATTTTTGTATGTTCTATGTTGCATTAATGTCTTCAAGCCATTATAATAAAAATGGCATTAATGAAAAATGTATCAGTATCCGTATTTACTGTAATTATGTACTTTTATTATTTTCTGCTTCGCCGGTCAGTGGTCACCCCCATGGCAGTCAAAGTGTCACGATACAATACTTTAAGTTCATAGTTTCTTATAATATTATTTAAAATATAGGTTTTTCATTGAAAGTTTTTAAAAAGTGTCTGGAAAGTATGTTTTGGTTTGGTTTGGAGTGCTACGGTCTACTTTTTGCTCCACGAGGGCTAATGAGACCGGGACCTACAGTTTAAAGCCGATTCCAAAAGGCTACGAACATCTGTGCCACAGTAGGATTCGAACCCAAGAACTCCGCTACCGAAGGCCAGCACCCTATAGAATCGGCCATCGTTTGGCCTTGAAAGTAGGTTATATAAACTTCTAAAATGATCTTTGCATGTATCTTGTACCGCATGTAAGGACAACATTTTAACCTTTAAGGTTGAAATGTTTTGCTTACAGAGAAGAGCATGTTCACGCTCTGAATTTCAGTGCCTCGTGAATTTCGCAAATAATATAAAGGTCTAAATAAATACTGACTATTAGTCTAAATTAATAGGTCTAAATTAATCTCTTGATATGAATTCCGATTCATATCGGGACTTGAATATCAGAGCAAGTCTGCATCACCGTTTAGTGGTCATATCCACATAATCGTAATAATCGTTATAAAATTGTGCTTGAAGCAGTTTTCTTGGCAGGGGTCACCAGTGACATCCACAGCGTGGTAGGCAATTGTTATGTTTGTCCTTTTTTATTCAAAGAATCGTACTTGGATTGCTAAGTGATTACTCTCGTTCTTTAGCATTAAAAGCAGCTAGGAAGAACTAGAGCAAACAATTTGACTAAAAAAGAGGTGACATATTGTTCCGTTTAAGTGTCGATTCATCTTTTCTTTGCCTTGAATGTTTCAATCCGACTCATTGCAATATGCACCGATAAAATGTATATTTTTGATGTACTAATAAAATTGTTTTTGGATGTTCTGTGTTACACTAATGTCTTCAAACCATTATCATAACAATGGTATTATTGAAAAATGTATCAGTAACATCCATATTTACTATAAATTATATACTTTTATTATCTGCTGCGTCGACAGTCATGGGTGACCCCCCACGGCGCTGTAGCCAAGACGAGTGCCGGTCAATTGTGACTCCCATGGCAGTCAACGTGTTAAGAAACAATACTTCAGTTCATAGTGTCTTATAATATTATTTAAAATATAGGTTTTTCATTGCAAGTTGGAATGGTTTATAAAAAGTGTCTTGAAAGTAGGTTTGGTTTGGTTTGGTTTGGAGTGCTACGGTCTACTTTTTGCTCCACGAGGGCTAACGAGACCGGGACCTACAGCTTAAAGCCGATTCCGAAAGGATACGAATATCCATGGTACATAGAGATTCGAACCCACGAACTCCGGTATCGAAGGCCAGCACCCTAACCAATCGGCCATCGTTCGGCCTTGAAAGTAGGTTATATAAACTTTTAAAATGAGCTTTGAGTGTGTCTTGTATCTCATGTAAGGTCAACATTTTAACCTTTAAGGTTGAAAAGTTATGCTTACAGAGAAAAGCATGTTCATTCTCTGAATTTCAGTGCTTCGTGAATTTCGCAAATGATATTAAGATCTTAATTAATAGTGACTATGTAATTAATCTGTTGATATAAATTCCAATTCATATCGTGACTTGAACTTCAGAGCAAGTCTACATCATCGCTTAGTGTTTATATCCACTTAATCGCAATAGAGAAGCGTGCTTCACTTGCCTAGTGATGTGCAATTTAGCGTAGCGCATCCATGTAAATGGAATATATATTAGGCGGTGTTATAATTTACGAGATCTTGAAAGGTAAACACTTGGTAACGATACAACTTGTAACGATAAATACGTATCATAAAATAATTTTCGAATGATTCACGAAGAAATTTAAAACTGAAACATGTAGATTTAAATAAATATGTGGTACTGTACAGCAAAATATATTACAATTAAATTTATGAGTTTAAGGTACGTTTTCGAAACAATAAAATTTCGTTTTGGGATGCTATTTTGGGTTACGGATTGTAGTTTATGAAAGGTTATTTTAGTTCGAATTTTACACCTCATTATGATTTAACGTAACCGTCTACGTTGAAAACGTCATTTTGTTTTTGAAAAATCATATTTTTTTTTAAATTTCTCAATTGTAATATTTCAACTTTTAGTCTTCTAAATCTTTTTTTTGTTTTGTCTCTACGGCATTTTAAAGAAAAGTTAGTGTTTAAACATCAGTGACAGCTGTCAAAACAAAACGGAAGTAGCGACTTCGGAACCGGAAGTTGTGAATTTAAAGCCTTTTAAAGAGCATTTTTTGGACAAATTTTTTTAAATTTTCATGAAGATTAGTTTAAACATTTTTCTAGTATTTTTAATAATTAGTAACTTGGCAATTAGAAAGTTTTGAAGCAAGAAATTTAAACATGTATTTTAATTTTTTAATAGTTAAAGTTGCTTTCATAAACTTCAAATGCGTTTTTGTCAGAACGGTATTTTTAATAAAATGTTGAAACTTGAAATGTGATTTCTCAAAAAATTCTTAAAATATTTTGTTGAAAATTATTATGAATGCTTTTGATAGTATTTACTAGTGAATGACCTAAAAGCTTTAAATTTGGATAATTTTTAATGATGTTACACTCATAGTTAGATATAAAGGTAATGAAAATTCGTTAAAAATTCCATTTGTATGATTGTGAAGGACCAAAATTTTTTTGCCAAATGTAAATTAAGCAAATATTTTAGGTGATTCGCTAGTCCAATGTATAAGAAATTTGTTGCTTCAAAAAATATTGAAATAATTTAATTTATTAAAAAATTAGGCCTTTTGAAAAAAGATTTTTTTACTAAATTTTCTTCATTTATAAGCAATTTTATAAAACCTTCTCCAGGAATAATTGTTTTAAGTACAATTCTCTATGATAATATAAAAAATAAATCTAAAAATGCAAAAACGTGAACTAGTTTCTACGTTTAAAGAAAAAAGTTCTCCGAACGTAGACGGATACCTTAAAATATATATTTCTTATTAAAAGTTTGAATATCTTTTTAAAAAGTATCCCTATAAACTTCTAAAATGAGCTTTGTATGTTAAATGTGTGAGTATCATTTTAAGCTTGCAGAGATTATCTAATATAAAGCTCAATATGGTCATTTCTTGAAGTGACTAGCACGTGAATTTCTCAAATGATATTAGGTCATAAATTATTACTGAGCATTTAATGATTGTGTTGAGGTGAGATAGATGGATTTAGATGCGTGCATATAACCACTCATAGCACAACTTGAATATGACAGCAAGCGTTCACTTAGATCACACCAAGATCGCAATTTTGTGATCATAACCATTTAGGGCCAGTTTCACCAAATTCGTTAACCGTGATTAATCTCTGTTTAAACGGAGAATTGAGTACCCCCATTTGTTGGCGCCATGGGTTAATCGCGGTTAACCGTTAAACAACTTTGGTGAGATCGGCCCTTAATCGTAGGTTACAACCATATTACGGCCGATATATGTCACTGGTGTTTTCTGCGTTGGAAAGATGACTGAGATTATAATTTTTAGCACAAAATTCCCATCTCTGGGCATTTCTGACGCCATTATGACGCCAAAGTCACCAGTGACATATATCGACTGTAATATGGTAACAGCCGTAATTCATATGCCTGCTTCACTTGTATAGTAACGTGGAATGCAGTTAAGAGTGACCAAGCGAATGGTATATATTTTAGGTGGTGTTGTAGAACGTGATCAGATAAGTGTGCCAATAAGAATTTCGGAGACAAAATTTTCCCCTTTTAGACTTTTTGTTAATGCCACTTCTAATTTCGGAAGGATGGATGTAGAGTTCCGGAAAAAAAGGGCGTGTCCTTAGCAATATCTTCAATGATCTACACCTTTATTTTTTTACTTCTTGATATCCACTGATTTCCTTGCCTTAATACGTTTTCTTCGCCAGCCAAATTCTGAGCGAAAATTTCTTCAACGAAACCCACCGAAAGTTATGTTTCACATCGCATTAACCAATTAGCTGCGAGTAGAAATCCAGGCCTAGTTACGTCATTCAACACGTTGGCCAATAAGCTGCTAGTCAAGCAGCAAAATGTCGATAACGGCTGTCATAACGTTCCATTTACTTTATTTTAATTCTGTTCCATTTGGTTTAGTTTTAATTCTATAAGCTTCCCTTAAAATTTCGTGTTTGTAACTTTCCTGCCATGCTCTCAATTATCACGTTGGTGAGTCAAAAAACCTATTCTTTTATCGCATAAGCCGCTTTGGATATTCAATCAGATGACATCACACATACCAGGAGCATCACTTGGCGATCTACTTGGCGAGCGCTCTGTTGCAATAGTTTTATAAATTCGCCCTTTTCCTGATATGACATATCCCCATTCCACATACTGGCATATTTTAGTACTGCACTTGGCGGTTTTTCACCGTGCCGTTAGGCCACTGGAATGTTGATGAGTTTTCCAGCCATTAGCGGTTGCCAGCCGTTTCAGCCCTGCAGACACAAGAGATACTTTTGACTTGCAAAGTCCCAGACTGGCTGTTTTCATCCGTACAAAATGGAGGAGAGAGTTAGACCTAGATCCCGAAGGAGAAGAGGAGCTCGGAGTTCCGTCGTCCATAATTGTCTTATTTTAATCCATTTTTGTTTTCTCCTTTCTTTTTATTAATTTTTTATCATTTAAAAAAAAAGGAAATCAATTTGCTTCTATTAATTTTTTTAGAATTTTATATTAATATCAATAAAATCCATTAATTCAGTAACTTCTCTTCTCCTTTTTCAATGCCCATTGTGTTTTTTACTTTAAACTTAAGTTGGTAAAAAGCCAAATTCAATTTATATATTAAATATCAGATTAAGGACATAGCGCGTATTTCCATTATACATCACCCACTCAAATAATATATTTTTTTTATTGTTTTTTTCTATGGGTTTCTTTTTCAGGTACAAACCTTTTTATGTTTTGCTCGTACACGTACCCATTAGAAAACCCCAACCTTCTTCTACAAGAACGGCACATTTGGGATTGGAAGTTATACCATTTACACTGTAAAGGCAGCCCTAATGGAATCGAAAAAAATAGAGGGTGGGGTGTAGGGAATGGAACACCTGTCTGGCGATTAACTGTTATTTGAGTGTGAAATACCACAGGCAGTATTATAATTTACAAAGTCTTGTAAAACGGCAGTATAAAATAGTTTTCGAATGAATTACGTACAAGTGTAAAAACTAAAATGAATTTATTGCTATGAGTTTAGTAAAAGTCTTTCACCAGTTTAATCCTGTGTCCAGGCGTCGTGGTAAAGAGCCAAGCACAATCCTTCCTGCTGGGGTAATAGTCTGGATAGTTAGGGCTGATAATCTCACCGTGGGGTGAATTCATCTGGTGACTACAGCTTCCTAAAAACACAATTAATATGCATTCAGTAAAATCAGTGATATGCATTCAGTAAAATCAATTACCAGTGATTAATTTTGTATGACTAGATGGCTCACTTAACTGACCCACTCTCATGCATATATATCCTTTATCGTTGAATACAAAGCTACTACAAAGAACTGATTCAAAGGAAGAAGGGGGAGCGCCGGAGAGATAACGTAAATATGCAAGTAAACGAAGTGATCTCCAAGACAAGCTTTGTATCAAATTCAGTTTCTTCATTCTTCTTTTCAGTTGCCGTTTGATTTTGTCATTTAAATTATCCATTTTGTAGATTTAAAGTATGGATTTAAAAAATTCCTTGTAGATTATATGCTTGAGGCATATGCTAATACGTACACGATGTTTAAGTTTATTTTGCATCATGAGTAAGATTACATTTTCTATTAAACAAATAACTGAAAATGGAGTTCAGCATTAGTTAACAGATCGATTATTCTTTAAAGAAGACTAGCATATAGCCCGTCATATGACGGGATCAGTAAATTTTTTAATTTTCCAGAATTGTAAAGTACCCTATGAGCAGGTAAAAAATGGTTTGTTTTTTGGCTAAGAATTATCTGGTACAAGCTCAATAATTTATCTTCATACTCCTCTAAAGTCTCCCGATACTGTGAATGCAGTTTAGAATCACGTTCAATTCATTTAGAAAGATAATTCAAAGTTTTCTTAGCTACGTAGGAATTATCGTTGAGTTCTTCTAACTTTTTTTGCAGCAGTAATTAATGCCAGAAAAGGAATGAAACTATCCTGTCCACGACACCCTAGAGGTACATATAATTTGTTGCTAACATCAGCTATAAAATTTTCCCCGCAATAAAAAGTAATCGATGACTAAATTTAAAATTATCACATATGTATCAAATTTATTATTTAAGCCAAATATAAAAGAAAATTATTTACATCATATCTAAGTCAGTGATAAAACGTATGAAAATAATGCAGACGATATTTAAATAATTTAAAATAAGAAATGATTAAATGAAAGATGAAATGATTAAATGAGTTAAAAGAATGACGTCATAATGCTAGAGAGAAAATGATATTTTTAACTCTTTGTTATGTGATAATTGATAAATTTAATCGCCGGCCCTTAACCGGGGAAAAACAGGGCTTGAAATAATAGCATTAAATGCTAGTAAAGGGAGGAAGGGATGGATTTCGAACGTTGTTAACCCTAACTCATCAAGGATCCAATATGGATGCCTCTATCCATTCCAGGTACAACCGCTTCATAAATTCGAGGACAGACGGACAGATAACTTAGGCTATTATTATATAGGGGATGGGGATTTATAGTTCTCACCCAGTAACGTCACCACGCCAAGACTTGACCAATAACAACTAAAACAGCAGCAGGTGTTGATCATATAGACAGTGATTTTGTAAGAAGGTTTCCTTGTCAAATCGTAAGAGATCGTTCGAGTTTTAACCTCTGAGCAGCCTGCCCGGTTTGGATAATATACGTTCATCAAAATCGATTAGTGATGAATATTTCTGTACTAGGGGATGAGTGTGCAACTGATTTAACCTTTTCGTGGTGAACCCACTTTAAATCCCTTAATATTTAGGTAAAATAGGTATGTAGCTTAAGTATAGTATACGCGACGTTCTTTGGTTTTGTTATGTAGCATTTTTACAGCATTGTTGCCACTATTAAAGTTCCAACCCTTGTATAATTACATATTTCAGTCTGTATAATTTTTCATTTGTAGTATATTTCATTTGTAGTTCAAACCTGGACTTTGTGAAGGATGGAGCAGTACTTTTTGTATATTATATAATAACCATTGCTTTAAACTCTGAGCTTTATGCTTGGGATCATTATCTTGCACAAAAGGAAAGTTTCTATTAAAATTCAATTTTACAGCTGTCCCTTTAAATTTTGTTTTAGAACATTTAAATATACCATTTTGTCTATAGTATCGTCAATAAACATTAAATATCCAACATCGCTAGTTGCCATTGCACCCCATACCATAACTTTACCACTGCCATGTACACTGTATATGTTTGGTTAACTGTGTATATTATATATATATATATATATATATACATATATATATACACATATATATATATATATATATATATATATATATATATATATATATATATATATATATATATATATATACAGGGTGTCTATAAAAGAACTCCGGGGTTTTGAGGCAAAATATTTTAATGAAATAAAAGACATACATACATGTTTTATACATGACTGGCAAGCTTACATTTTCAAGTTTTTTTAACACTTAGTAAAGTTCTATATGAGCCCCGTTAGTGGCACGGCAGAAGTCTAAACGGTATTCTACCTCTTCCCATGTCCTGGCGAGCATGTCTGGTGCGACGGTTGCCACACAATTGACTATTCGTTCCCTGAGATGTTGAACATCACGAATTTTCTCTGCATACACAAGATTCTGGATATGCCCCCAGAAGAAAAAATCCAACGGAGTTCTGTCCACTTTCTCTTGAGACACACTCGGCCTACCCGGCGACTTTTGCTTCAAAACATTCCCTGTTTCCTTAAATGCACTGAACCATTGACGAATGGTTTTGTCAGAAGGCGGGTTAACACCATAGTTACGTCGAAAGTTTCTTTGTACGGTAACTACAGACTTCGTTTCTATGAGCCAAATAACACATTGAGCCTTTTGTTGCGGAATCGACATCATTTCAAATTTCGCGACGTCATTTCAAGGTCAACGCCCTGCAGCGCAGCCAATAGTTCATACAAACATTCCCAAATGACATGAGTAAAACTTTTTGAGCTACTCTTTTCAGAGAAATCGACTAAATTTTGCTATCTTTCATAGTTAGTGAGATATGAATTTTTAAAACCCCGGAGTTCTTTTATAGACACCCTGTATATATATACATACATTGTGTCCCCGAAGTCCGTGTACAAACTTGGAGGGGAGGTAGAGAACATTGTTAGGAGCCAAAATGACATAGGAAAGCATGGGCGGAAAGCAATAGGTGGCGCTATACGCAACCTCTCAAGATTGGCACGTGTGGTTTCCTTAGTTCAGACACAGACAGCTTGCGATGAACGTGAATAATTTTACGAACGCCGAGTTGGCAGATATCCATTTCATCTACGGTCTAGCCAACGGAAATGGACGTGCTGCTGTTCAGTTGTATCGGGAAAGGTATCTGACGAGGCGGCAACCGAATCATCAAATGTTCTCCAGGGTGCATCAGAACATCGCGGAACATGGATCCTTCAGTACCACGATTGAACGTTCTGGACGGCCACGAACATCACGAACACCCGTATTCGTAGAGGGTATGTGAGCATTTGGACAGGAAATTTCCAAATAGTTGGATTGGACGTGGTGGCCCCGTCGCTTGGCCTCCCACATCCCCTGAAGTATCTGTTCTCGATTTTTTTTCTGGAGTGCCATGAAGAGCCTTGTGTATGACACGTCTGTCAATTCTGCAATGGACCTGGTGGCATGGATATCCATTGCTCCTTCTACGATCCGTGAAACGCCCCGCATTTTCGAAAATGCCCTCCAACCATGTCGCGTAAGTGTCATGCGTGCATTCATGCCAATGGCAACAATTTCGAACACCTCTTGTAATACTTTTTATTTATTATTGTTGTTTTTTGTGTAATAAAGAGTTTTACACTACATTCTATGTGTGTGTCCTTATTGTCTTTGTGTCTCTTTATCTTGTAAGGGTTACGTTTTCGCCTATGCTTTCCTATGTAATTACGACTCCCCACGAAGTTCTCTACCTCCCCTCCAAGTTTGTACACGTACTTCGGGGACACCCTGTATATGCAAGTGTAATGTCTATGGGTAAATATAATGACAAAGATCAATTTTCATCTCTCTTTTTTCCTATAATTGTAAATAAAACATTGAAAAAGTAAAGATTGATAAATTGATATTGTATAAACGTCAAACATCTACGACAAAGGAAAATAATTGCATAATGATAAACATAATGATATAACATGCGTATTGATAAGCAGAACATAATCTAAAGAGTCTATGTTAACATCTGTTGGTAAACACTTTAAAGCTTTCTTTACACAGTTTTCTAAGTATATAAAGAATTATAATATCTATAAGATAATATCCATGTGACACAAGTAGCGAAGTCAAGTGCTAGCATCAGAATAAAAATGAATTTAAAATTCTAGGCATTAAGAATTACCTTCTTTACAATCATGTAGATTCTCGTGCAGTACAAATCCATTGTGACAAGAACATGCGTAGCTCCCTATCGTATTCTTACAGATATGCTGACATCCGCCATTATTCGTGGCACACTCGTCTTTATCTAAGAAAGGAACAAAGATTTTATTAGAACAAAATTAATATCATTGAACACGATCTGCAAGAACCTTTCGTTGCTAGAAGATTATATACTGATCCCACTTTAAAATTAAATTTATCCCACTGATGAAATTAGGTTACTTATTTGGAGAATTTAAAAATAAAACTAATATCAGATAAGGTTGACAATCTTATTGCCGTGTATCTTTATCTGGATAGATACTATGAATATAGCATATCATCGCTCACTCAATTATTGTTCATTGCTAAAGAGGACTACCGTAAATAGGGCTTCTTGACTGGATCTGGTTAAGATATATCTGTGAGCAAAATTGAGTGCGATTGTAGTCTGGTTTTCCTCATTCAAAAGTCTGATCACAAATATACATATTGTATCTTTTTTATTAGTATTACGAATATTATGGCTATACTAGTGTGATTGTAGGCCACTTTTTTTTTATTCAAAAGTCTGATGACAAAAATACATATGGTATCTTATTTATTAGTATTTAACAGTGGCTATATACTAGTGTGATTGTAAGCTGCGTTTCCTTAAGCAAAAGTCTGATGACAAATACACATATGGTATCTTATTTATTAGTATTATGAACAAAATGGCTACACTAGTGTGATTGTAAGTTGCGTTTTCTTACGCAAAAGTCTGATGACAAATATACACATTGTATCTTACTTATTAGTATTACGAATAATGTGGCTATACTAGTGCAATTGAAGGGAGCTTTTTATTATTCAAAAGTCTGATGACAAATATACACATTCTATATCATTTATATTAGTATTACGAATATTATGGCTATACTAGGGTAATTGTTAGCCATTTCTTATTTAAAAGTCGGATGACAAATATATACATTATATATTATTTATTAGTATTAAGAATATTATAGCTTTTATTAAATTTTACTTTTAAACTTCAAAACTTGGGTATTTTATGAAAAAACAGATGAGAAAAATATTAAATTTTAGCTTAATATTGTCTCTCCTCTGGTGTTTTAAAGATAAAAAATAACAACACAAGATTTGAAAAGTATTAAACCGATATTTTCTACAACTTGCTTTTACCCTAGGGATTTTTTTTTGTTGTTACTTATTCTCCTTGCAGAAGTCAAGGAAGGGAACAATCCGCTGCTCGAATCAAGGCAAGGTGTGAACCTATCGTTTATTCTGAAGAACACTACTAAGGTTAAAGAATGATTTTGGTCAAAGTAGGCCCTCGTGATGTAGAAGCAAGGGTCAAGAAGAGGACTCTCAGACTTGGCCAATAGAGGCATCTTTGAGAACTTGGAGGTCATTCTGAAGACAAAAATATTTTACATTTTACTTGCCCCAGTCACGCTTAATGGACATGGTGAATCTTAGATTGGCTCGAATCCTTTGAGTTATGAGATCGCTTTTACTAAGGCAACTAAGACAACTAAGTTACCGCGGTTCAGGGATTTTTTTTATAATTTATAAAGAAATCTACAAAATCATTTTGTGAATTTCTTTCCTGTTTAATATTATAACTTACCAGTAAAGAAGAAAGCGCCGAATCCACTTTTCTGGACAGAATTATCCGAACTGAATTCTATTCGCAAAGAATTACCTTCAGAGGTGATCAGAGGGGGTAATCTTGAACCACAAAAGACGCCGTGCTTTCTGACCTCATCGTCGGCCATTTTACTGCGTATGTCCACGCTGTCATATTCACAGTCTTGCTGTTGAGAAAAAGAAACAAGAATTATTGGTGACCAATATGACAGTATTCTTCCATTAGGGTTTGGTTTGGAGTTGTTGTTGTTTCTCATGCCACTTGGACAAACCAAGCACGTTTGTGCCTCCAAGATCTCGTATTAAGGCCAAGGGATGCGCCTTTTGTTTAAGGAGAATAATTAAGATGAAATAACACTATCTCAAATAGATCCTCGTAATTTTGAAGCAGGGACTAAGCAGAATACCCACAGACTTGGCCTGCCACCCCCATAGGTATTGGATAAGAACTTGGAGGACATTGTGACCATTAACCTATTTTACGGGTTTCAGTCACCTTAAACGAACACGGCGGATTGGAGTGCTACAGTCTACGTTCGAAATCGGCTTTAAACAGTAGGTCACGGTCTTATTAGCCATCCTGTTGCAAAAAGAAAGACAGTAGCACTTCAATACAAACCCAGATTATGTGCCAACTACCAATAAAAATTCAAATGCTACTTTGTATTTGTGTTTGTTCCAAGAAAAGAGATGACAAACCGAACACTCTCCGATACCATACCAATGCCCTGTTTGCAGTGTTGGTCTACATGCAGTACAACGCTTATGTCTATATCCCACAAAAGTAGATTGCTGATTAAACATCCTTTCATTCTATTTTATTATTGTTATTATAAAAGATGCCTTACAAAACAATGTATTTACGTTTTTTTAATAATGTAACCTAACCGCAGGTTTTATTTTTGAATTTACACATTTAACTTGTTTAAATGAAGTAACATTTTCTTTAACACATTGTATGCTGGACACGTACTAGTACGGGTTAGTGCAACAACATGGTTTGTTTGCGGGTACAAAACTAAAGGTATATACAAGAAAACGAAGTCGAATGTTCTTGTCTACTACATAGATTCTGGAAAATTTTAGACAAATAAAAACTAGTTTTTACACCAGTCGATGTGGAACCACAAAACGGGAAGGTTGAAAGAAAAAATTAATTTAGATTTAAACATTAACTTGTTATTTATCTTTGCGAAAATTATATATATATATATATATATATATATATATATATATATATATATATATATTATATATATATATATATATATATATATATATATATATTTTATTATATATTTCAATATAAAATACGAAAAGTTGGTTAAAAAAGTATAATTTTCGATCTATTGAGATTTAACTGAATAACTACATTTATCCGCAAAACGCAGGCTCCCGGTATAATTCAGCTGCGAAATATACTCGCACACAATGTGGTAATAATGCTTTTTATAAATTTGAAAGAATGAGATATTTGACCAGTTTTCTACTGTTAAATATTGTTAAAATACAGACATTTTATTTTCTTTTATTTACATTTATTTATATTATTGCAATTTTATACCTTTACCCTTATTTTCCTTAATTTAATATCTCAAAAATAATAAAAAATCTAAGAAAAGCAATGCTCCGAAAAGAAATGAGTTTGACAAAAAAATGCCTCTGATAAAATTATTTTAAAACATTAATTCCATTTTCAAGAGAATATTAATTCTGAAAAAAAGGTTTAAGTACATTTAAAAACATTCCAAAGGTAGTAGAATATATTACTATTACTCTGACAAATCACATTTAAAAATATCGAAACTAAGTTCGGCTACTCTAGGAAGCACTGGAATTTAGGAAGTATTTCCTCTTTTATTTCCGAAAACTCTAGTTTTGAATATACCTAAAATACAAGATTTGACATTACGCTATCATCACATGAGTGCGAAGTCACCATTAGAGAAGAAAGGTCCCAGCTGCTGGGACACAATTGTTTTATTCAAACAAAAGCGTGCTGCTCATCAATCATGGTTTGGCAACGTGACAGTTAAGAACGCTTGAAAATGTATGTCCTTTGTGAATAGTTTTGCATCCTTGTTGCAGTATTACTATACAGTTATTTATAAAATATTAACATTTACAACACATAGTATTTAGACTGTTGGTGTTATTTCATACAAGGTCTGATCTAGGATTACAGAAAAGCAGTAATGTAGAGTGCTTCATATCTGGGCGTCAAAAATCTAGACTGTCCCCAAATTGAAACATTTCTATAATTGCAAGTTCTTTAAAAAAAATCAAATATAAATTTTGAATCTGATGATACATAAAATCTGATGTTATTCTTATTTATTTCTATCGTCACAGTGTGAAGACTCCCCTTTGTTTCGAGCACGTGCCAAAGCAGCTGATCGGATCTCACTTGTTTACCAGGAGAATAGCGTGGCGTCGCAGAGTTTGGGATCTTGACAACAGGATTGAATAGACGTTAAGCCCCTATTGGATCCCGTTAATGGTTTTGGTTTGGTTTGGAGTGCTACGGTCTACTTTTTTGCAACACGAGGGCTAATGAGACCGGGACCTACTGCTTAAAGCCGATTCCGAACGGCTACGAACATCCATGCCATAGTGGAATTCGAACCCACGAACTCCGGTTCCGAAGGCCAGCACCCTAACCATTCGGCCATCGTTCGGCCGAATATATATATATATATGTATATATATATATATATATATATATATATATATATATATATATATAATCGTTAATGGATCGATATATATATATATATATATATATATATATATATATATATATATATATATATATATATATATATATATATATATATATATATATATATATATATATATATATATATATAACTGTTAATGGATCCTCGGGAATTCTGGAATCGGGACAGCCAGCGAATGAGAATTCAGCTAAAAAACCTAACTGTAACCGAACAGGGGTTAAATTGGGTTTGCATTGCACCCTGGAAAAACCTCCCCAATTGTGTGAGATTATTTAATCTCTTTGGACTGTGATCGTCGTGAGGAAGTTATGCAGGCAACCATCCTTTGCTATTCAACATGTTTGGGAAATTAGAATCCCCTTGTATATAGCCGTATTTACTTAAGAAATAACAGTAATTTTTAATTTTATCGTGACTGTGATCCATTCTTCACTTTACCTCTCACTCGAGAAGAGTGAAGTTGTCACAACACTCTTAGATTGCATAAATATATCGGTCAATGTTGTACAAATGTTGACCAATTAGTTGAATGTCCCTGAACGTTAGACATCTGCCGATATAAAGCCAATTTTAAATTTGAAACTGTTTACAAAACTCCTTTTAGATGTATCAGTAAAGTTACCTTTATTTAACCGGGTAAAAGGGAATTTACTTCAAGGATCCGAGAAATCTGATCACATGAACAATGATATCAAACCTTCTTTTGCCGGAATTTGGTCAGAAGACACGAGACTGCAATTCCATCATTCCGTGTATTGTGCTCTTGTTAACTTGATACAAAATGTGATATCTGCGTTTCTTTTTACTATTTTTAATGAAAAATTCACTAAATTATGATGAAATGTAAAGAGGGTAATGGTTTGGTTTGGTTTTGGAGCGCTACGGTCTACTGTTTTGCACACGAGGGCTAATGAGACCGAAAGAGGGTAATGAAGGATTGATTTGCCTGTCATCAGTTGCAATTGCATTATCGAAATTTTAAAATTGTCTTTTACATTACTGTACATTTTTCAGCAGCTGGGTGAGCCATTTTATAATTTAGACTCATCAAAAGCAAAGGATTTTTATTCAAACAAAAGCGTGCTGCTCATCAATCATGGTTTGGCAACGTGACAGTTAAGAACGCTTGAAAATGTATCTGTTTAGTAAAATATCAAGCCAAGCACGATTGAGCAGGAGGCTACTCTTACTAAGGCAAAGGGGTGCTGTAACGTAGTCGAATGAAACAGACGTCAGATGGAAAATGAAGAGTCGGTAGCGTACACATTTAACATTTATTCGACGTCTCACTACACAGCTACACACTAAACAGGATTTTTACACGGAGAAGTAAGTAACAGGCCTCGGCCTAAGCTCTCTCGGGAGCTACAAATGAACAGTTAAGTTTCAGCTCTCATCTCTCTCTTCTCATCTGTCCGTTCTTGAATATATACCTTAGCCCTTGAAGTGGTTTGAAGGATCACTTAGAGAAGGAATTCAAGGGCTTCCAGATGACTTAAAGTTTATGATCCAATAACTGTTCGGGTAATGTCAAAATCTGAAGAGCAGTGCTATTGGATCGAACTTTATGGGTTCTATAACGTCATACAGTCCCCTTGAGATTGAGTTTATGAGGGCCTGGCCAAAAGAGGTATAAACACACGTGACAGACCACTCTGGACGTTCCGAACTTTACGATATATCAAAGTTTCAAAATCACTCGAGAAACACTTTATGGGACTGTACAACTGCACGTTCCACTTATATAGTAATGGATTGCTGCATTGGTACAGTGCGCCTTTCGTTTAAACTAGAACCTCAAAGGTGAAAGTAAGATTTATATTCAAGTGGGTCCTAGTAAGTTTGAAGCAGGGAGCAAGCAGAAGGCCCATATGCTTAGGCTGCCCACCCACCCCAGAGGTACTTATTGAGAACAAAGAGGACATATTTTAAGTGCCAGACAAATTAGTATACGTACATTGTTTCCTTCCAGATCAAAATGCGTAAAGTTGAGAGTAATTCTGTACTGCGGCGGGGCAATGATTTCCCAGATGCAGATTTTGTTCGGGGGATATAGGTCGGGGAATGAAGGGCTGATGATCGTGCCGTTGGTCTCTTCAATCACACCACCACATGCATCTGTAAGAGACGAAACACTGAAAAACACATTCGAAATACCAAACATACGTCATACAATAAAACACGAACAAATTTGTCCATAAATAAATGGGTCTATACATAAAATATTTAGAAAATATTGCTTTTGTTAGAGAAAAACACACAATGAAAGTTCTGTTGTTTATTCTTAGATTATCGTTTTGGGTAGATTTGAAGTTTCAGAACATCATGTATTTCTTTGTCCTATATTGCACATAAAATTATAACACATTTTTGAATGTGAAACACTGTTTGGCATGTTTCTTCTTCTTTATTAAAGAGTACGACGATAAAAGGTGTTTCAAACCATATTCATTGAGCCATTTTGATGTATCTATTGCCACACGCAGAACATGGTAGGAACCAGAAGTCTCCACATACTAGTCCCAGCTTGCTCTGGTTTTTATCTTTTTCGATTTTGAAATGAAAAAGCATTTTGCTTTTAATTATTTTTTTCTGCACTTGCCCAATCAAATGGTCCTTTCAAAGGCCATTAGAGTTAGGGATTTATCCCGGTCTGTGGGGTGATTGCGTAAATTGGACTTGAAACAGTTTTACCATCTAACTGGTACAGGAAGAATAACATTGTTTATTGGGGAAAAAGTAATATAAGCGAAGTGCTTTTGTATTCATGGAGCAAGAATAGCTTTGTCAATCGGTAAAAAGTAATATAGCGATGTAGTTCTGTATCTGCGGAGGAAGAATAACTTTGTTCATCGGGGAAAAAAGTAATATACTGAAATGCTTTTGCATTCATGAATCAAGAATAACTGTTTTTATTAATCGACAAAAAGTAATATAGCGAAGTGTTTTTCTATTCATGGAGAAAGAATAACTTTTCTTCTTAATCGGTAAAAAGTAATATAGCGAGGTGCTTCTGTATCTGTGGAGGAAGAATAACTTTGTTCATTGGGTAAAAATGTAATAATTGGGTAAAAAAGCTTTTGCATTCATGAAGCAAGAAAAACGTTTTTTGTAAATAGGTAAAAAGTAATATAGCAAGGTGCTTCTTTATATGTGGAGGAAAACTAACTTTGTTTATCGGTGAAAAATGTAATATAGCGAAGTGCTTTTGTATTCATGAAGCAAGAATAATTTTCTATGATTAACGAGGAAAAAGTTATATTGCGATATGTTTCTGTATCCAAGAAAGAAGAATAACGTTATCTATCGGGTAAAAAGTAATTAAGTGAGGTGCTTTTACATTCACGAGCAAGAATAACTTTTCTTCTTAATCGGTATAAGGTTACATAGCGAGGTGTTTCTGTATCTGTAGAGGAAGAATAACTTTGTTCATTGGAGGAAAAAGTAATATATCAAAATGCTTTTGCATTCGGGAAGAAAGAATAACTTTTTTTGTTAATCGGTAAAAAGTAATATAGCGAAGTGCATCTGTATCTATGGAAGAAGAATAACTTTGTCCATTGGGGAAAAAAGTAATATATCGAAATGCTTTTTTATTCATGGAGCAAGAATAACTTTTTTTGTTAATCGGTAAAAAGTAATGTAGCGAGGTGCTTCTTTATATGTGGAGGAAGACTAACTTTGTTTATATGCGAAAAATGTAATACAGCAAAGTGCTTTTATATTCATGGAGCAAGAATAATTTTCTTTGATTAATGGGGAAAATGTTATATAGCTATGTGTTTCTGTATCAATGAAGGAAAGAATAACATTATCTATCGGGTAAAAAGTAATAAAGTGAGGTACTTTTGCATTCACGAGCAAGAATAACTTTTTTTTGTTAATCTGTAAAAAGTAACAGAGCGATGTGCTTCTGTATCTATGGAGGAAGAATAACTTTGTTCATTGGGGAAAAAGTAATACATCAAAATGCTTTTGCATTCATGAAGTAAGAATAACCTTTTTTTAAATAGGAAAAAAGTAATATAGTGAAGTGCATTTGTATTCCTGGAGCAAGAATAATTTTCTTTGATTAATGGGGGAAAAGTTATATAGCGAAGTGTTTCTGTATCAATGAAGGGAGGATAACATTAGTTATTAGGTAAAAGTAATAAAGTGAGGTGCTTTTGCATTCATGAGCAAGAATAACTTTTCTTGTTAATCGGTATAAAGTAATATAGCGAGGTGATTTTGTATTTGAGGAGGTAGAATAACTTTGTTTATCGGGGAAAAAAGTAATAGTGCTTTTGTATACATGGTACAAAACTAACTTGACACAGATTTACTGTGAAACGAATTCGTGTTTTCTTTTTGCGGACAGTTCCGTTAATTGTTAAAATTGCTGATTTTTTTAGAATTTTTTTTATGTTAGGGCATCAAAGCTAAACAATTATCCATAGTAATATTTCTATTTATCCCTTGAAATTTTAAACTTTTTCAATGAATAAATCTGTTAGAGGAAAAACATTAGTAAGAGTGTTCGGACCTAAATATAGTATGTAATTTCTCAAAGTTTATTCCTACATTACAAATAATTACAAATTTGATGCCACTATTAGGTATGTATATTAAAGCTGAACATCTTCAGGTGAAGGTCTGTAATAACAGCATTACAGTTAACTATTAAGTCTGTGCGACAAATGCTGTTGCAAATGTCTATTTACAGAATTAATTTACACAAAGATATGCTGTTATATGCAATAACTAAGGTCATATGAAGATACTTAGGGGCATGTTCCATTTCCTATTTCAAGGGAGGTATGTCAGGGCTTTTTATTAAGGTATTCGTCCTGGGGACGCATTGGTAGCATTCTAGGATTAAGTGAAATTTGAATTCCTAGACTAAAAGTGTAGTGCCATACACTTTCGACCATTGTCCGGTATAATTTACATTCAGTGACTGTCGCAATTATATACCAAATTAGCATGTTAGTACCTTCACACTTTTTGCCATCGGAATGAAGCTCGTAGCCAATTCGACATTCACACTTGTAGGCTCCTAATGTGTTGGTACACTCGTGTTCACATCCGTGGTCACCTTTACACTCGTCCAATTCTAAAAAAAGAAGATTAAAACTGAAAGCACATATAAAAGTACATAACCTATATACATAACCTATATATACAAGTATTTTAAATTTCTGTATTAAAATGCGACGATTAGTTTAGACTTTCAACAAACCATTAATTCTGAGCGTTTCATTTTAAGAACAATTAAAAACAGTTTGTAGAATGTTTGTTTTCTCTAAGAGAATTCTCGTTTCACTGAATTCACATTCATACCTGAACATCGCACACTGTCTAGTCACAAATTGTCTATACCTTTAATGAAATCAGCAGCGAATCCTGCTTTCTGCACTGATCTGTCAGATACGAACTTGACCGTCATCTTATTGCCCGAAGAACGAATATCCTCCGGGTTCTTATAACCACAGAAGCGACCTAGGACAGGACTTGTACTTTCATGGCCATCTCGGATTTCCAAGTAGTCGTACACGCAGTTGTCATGATTCTCAATCTGAAAAGATCATATATTAAGAGAACAGGTATTTTCTAAATGCAACTAATAATAGTAACAGTAAGAAATTCAAAGGAATAAAGATAATCGAAAAGTTACTAAAGATATCAATATAAAATATGCAGAAAGAAAATCCTGCAAAAATATAAAAGTATCTAAAAATTACTAAAAATATCAATATAAAATATGCAGAAAGACAATACTGCAAAAAGATAAAAGTATCTAAAAATTATTAAAGCTGTCAATATAAAATATGCATAAAGAAAATCCTGCAAAAAGATAAAAGTATCTAAAAATTACTAAATATATGAATATAAAATATGCAGAAAGAAAATCATGTAAAAAGATAATAGTATCTAAAAATTCTAAAGATATCAATATAAAATATGCAGAAAGAAAACCTGCAAAAAGATAAAAGTATCTAAAATTTACTAAAAATATCAATATAAAATATGCAGAAAGACAATCCTGCAAAAAGATAAAAGTATCTAAAAATTACTAGAGATATCGATTTAAATTTACAGAAAGAAAATCTTGCAAAAAGATAAAAGTATCTAAAAATTACTAAAGATGTCAATTTAAATTTGCAGAAAGAAAATCTTGCAAAAAGATAAAAGTATCTAAAAATTACTAAAGATATCAATATAAAATATGCAGAAAGAAAATCTTATATTCCTCGAGGCAGTATGGATTACATTTTTATTATAGGAAAGCAAATGAGACGGAATCCCGTGCTGTAAAAGTCTGCAAAATCCCCTATATAATAACAGCGTAAGTTACCTGTTCGTCTATAATCGAATTTATGAAGCGGTTGGACTTGAAATGAATAGAGGCATCCATATTGGATTCTTGATGAGTTAGGGTTGGCAAAATTAAACTCGAGTTCGAAAACGTTCGAAATCCACCACTTACCCCCTTTTTGATAGGTTAATGTTATTATTTTAAACCTAAGTATCACTTTTAAACTGTATTATAACTTTTGAAAAAAAAGATAAACTTTACGTCTTGCTATTAAAAAAATAACTGGTATACCCGATACAACTGTAGAGAAACTGTAAAATTGTTTGAATAAATACATCCCGTAGCTAAACAATATTTCAAAGTCTCACTTTTTAATTATACTGTAATTTTTGAAAAAAGATAAAATCTTTACGTCTTGTTATTAAAAACACTGATATACTCGATACAACGGTAGAGAAACTGTAACATCGTTTGAATAAGTACATCCCATAGCTAAACAGTATTTAAAAGTCTCGGTTTTAAATTATACTGTAATTTTTGAAAAAAGATAAACTTTATGACTTGTTATTAAAAAAATAATTGATATACCCGATACAACAATAGAGAAATTGTAACATCGTTCGAATAATTACATCCTACAGCTAAACAATATTTTAAAGTCTCACTTTTAAATTATATTTTAACTTTTGAAGAAAGATTAAAAATACTTCAAGTCTTATTTAAAAATAATTGATATACCCAATACAACGGTAGAAAAGTAATAACATCGTTTGAATAAATACATCGCATAGCCATAAAATATTTCAAAGTCTCACTTTTAAATTATAATGTAACTTTAGAAAAAAGGTTAAAAAACTTTACGTCTTGTTATTAAAAAAAGTGATATACCCGAATACAACAGTAGAGAAATTAGAACATCGTTTTAATATATACATCCCATAGCGAAACAAAATTTCAAAGTCCCACTTTTAAATTATATTATAACTTTTGAAAAAAGATAAATAATTTAAGTCTTGTTATTAAAAAAAACTGATATACCCTATACAGAATAGAGAAACTAGAATATCGTTTGAAAACATACATTCCATAGCCAAACAATATTTCAAAGTCTCACTTTTAAATTATAATGTAACTTTAGAAAAAAGGTTAAAAAACTTTACGTCTTGTTATTAAAAAAAGTGATATACCCGGATACAACAGTAGAGAAATTAGAAGATCGTTTTAATATATACATCCCATAGCGAAACAAAATTTCAAAGTCCCACTTTTAAATTATATTATAACTTTTGAAAAAAGACAAATAATTTAAGTCTTGTTATTAAAAAACTGATATACCCTATACAGAATAGAGAAACTAGAATATCGTTTGAAAACATACATTCCATAGCCAAACAATATTTCAAAGTCTCACTTTTAAATTATAATGTAACTTTAGAAAAAAGGTTAAAAAACTTTACGTCTTGTTATTAAAAAAAGTGATATACCCGGATACAACAGTAGAGAAATTAGAAGATCGTTTTAATATATACATCCCATAGCGAAACAAAATTTCAAAGTCCCACTTTTAAATTATATTATAACTTTTGAAAAAAGACAAATAATTTAAGTCTTGTTATTAAAAAACCCTATACAGAATAGAGAAACTAGAATATCGTTTGAAAACATACATTCCATAGCCAAACAATATTTCAAAGTCTCACTTTTAAATTATATTATAACATTTGATAAAAGATACAAAACTTTATGTCTTGTTATTAAAAAACAAAACGAAACAGATATACCCTTTACAGAGGTGAAAAAACTGTAACATCGTTTATCATCATAAAACTGTAATAAATGCATCTATAGTTTAACAATATTTAAAAGTCTCATATTTAAAATTATATTCATTTTGAAAAAGAATAAAAATTTTACTTCTTATTTAGAAAAAAAAAACACTGATATATCCTTTACAGAGGTGAAGAAACTGTAATATTATTTGATACATTATTGATGTTTACAGGAAATAATCATCAGCATCGGTCGTCTACCTATATATCACTGTCTACAGAAAATTAATCATCACCAGGGTGTATACTTCTGCTAGACTAGATATAGAATAATAGGATTACCTTTATTTTTAGGTCAATTTTTTTAACTATCCATCTACGTTCGGAGAACATTTTTCTTAAAACGTAGAAACTAGTTGATGCTTTTACATTTTTAGATTTATTTTTTATATTATCATAAAGAATTGCACTTAAAAAATATATTCCTGGAGAAGTTTTTAAAACATTTCTAATAAATGAAGAAAATTTAGTAAAAAATCGGGTTTTTTCAAAAGGTCTAATTTTTTAAAAATTAAATTATTTCAATATTTTTTGACGCAACACATTTCTTATACACTGGATTAGTGAATCACCTAAAATCTTTGCTTAATTTACATTTGGTAAAAAATTTTGGTCCTTCAAAATCATACACATTGAATTTTTAACGCATTTTCATTACCTTTATATCTAACTATGAGTGTAGCATCATTAAAAATTATCCAAATTTAAAGCTTTTAGGTCATTTACTGGTAAATACTAATAAAAACATTCATAATAATTTTCAACAAAAAAATTTTAAGAACTTTTTGAGAAATCACATTTCAAGTTTCAACATTTTATTAAAAATACCGTTCTGAGAAAAACGCATTTGTAGTTTATGAAAGCAACTTTAACCATTAAAAAATTAAAATACATGTTTAAAATTCACACATTTTTTGCTTCAAAACTTTCTAATTGCCAAGTGGCTAATTATTAAAAATACTAGAAAAATAATTAAACTAATCTTCATGAAAATTTGAAAAGTTTTGTCCAAAGTTTTTTCTCTTTAAAAGGCTTTAATTTCTCAACTTCCGGTTCCGAGGTCGCTGCTTTCGTTTTGTTTCGACAGATGTCACTGATGTTTGTTTAAACAGCTGTAACTTTTCTTTAAAATGCCGTAGAGACAAAACAAAAACACATTTTGAAGCCTAAAAGTTGAAATTTTACTATAAAAAAATAAAAAATTATGATTTTGGGCAAATATGACGTTTTCAAAGTAGACTGATACCTTAAGGATCTTCGGACTGCTGTTGTTTAGAAAACTGAATAGAAATTCCATTGATTCTAAAGTAAAAATTTTTTACAACGATATTAACGCGTTATTGAATTCGATGTCCGTGGTATAGATTTTCTTCTGAAAACCAATTTTCCAGAATTAAATAAGTTGATTACAATGACTATTTTCCCATTTATATTAATTTAATACTTAGAATCAATGGCACTTACCTCGAAAGACTGGAATTTAAGGGCTACTTGATGGTTTTCAGGTACTGTAATTCTCCACGTGCATTCCTTATTCGGCCAGTAGTCTTCAGGATAGTTGGGACTGTGCAGTATGCCTTTCTCCTGGACAACATCACCACCACAAATAGCTGGAAGATAAAGTTTCTTATTTAGAAAACATTCCTCTTTTTCGAACATAAGTGAAACATGACAAAAGAAATATAAGAAAGGAACACAAAATAAAAAATATATATACAACATTCGAATGTTGTAGTACAGTGATGGGCAAAGTGCGGCTCTAGAGCCGCATATGGCTCATTGGTTCCTCAAGTGCGGCCCTTTCACAAATATCCAGGGTAGACAATATTTTCATTAAAAAAACTTTTTAAGAAAAAAATTACATCTTATTTTGAGAAATTAAAATTCTTCTATAAATCTAGGACATGTATATATTTTTGTTTAACCCCTTTCCTGCTTTGTCCGTACACAGTACAGGCACAGCTTTCGGACCTTTACTGATTTGCCCATATGGCGTACGGGCAATCTGATTTCTATTTCGCATGTACTGTTTCGGCGGTATTTTTTTCAATTTTAGTAATAAATTATTCGTATAGTTCAGTAAATGATAATTTGCAGTTTATTGTATTTTCTACTCCGATTGGTTCAACAGTGCCGGTTTTTTCGCATGTTTTGTATCAGAAGACGAATTGTTATCGTTCAGTGTATAGCTTTCTGGTAATATTTTACTAATTGCCTGATAATTGTATTGATGTAAGAGTTGAACAATATATATTTACTTTTAAATAATGGATAATTCAGAGCTTATGGAGCTAATTTCTTGTGATTCAAACTGTGACTCGGAATCTGAAACTGAATTATCTGTAAATGATAGTAGCGAAAATTTACTAGATGACCTGGATAGTAATGACTCTGATAGTAGTACAGAATGAATCAGTAAAGCAAGACAATTTTTTGAAATTAATTGTGATAATCATTCGGATCCGCCTCCTAAATTTGCTTTCACTGGAATTAAAAAGATTAACTTGGATATCGATGAGACTAAAGATAAACTTCAGTTCTATGATGCTTTCACAGAAAGAAAAAAAGTTGTAATAAATGCTTAAGAATATTAGAAAGGTTAATTTTAACAACATATCTTTACTTAAAAATGTAAAATGAACAAAAAAAATGCAATAAAAAATGTGATGTTTTCTTGACAGAATTCTGGAAAAAAATGAAACTGTCAAAGGGTTAAGTTAAAAGACAAATAGGTAATTAAAATTTTATACTGTTGTAAAAATACGTAACGAATACCGAGTTTAATTTTATTAGTTTTCGTAAACGTAAACACAAACCATGTACAAGCTACCGGCTGAAATTGTTCGTATGTTCTCGGAGTACTCCGGTGTGATACAAAGGTATCACAAGCATGCACGCGCATACTTTTTCTAAAGTAGTGGGGGGTACAAATTAGGATCACAGATCAGCAGTTACTATGTGAACAGTTTTGTCTTATCTACCGTGTCTTCCGTTATCCTGTCTTATTAAAAAGTTGTTGTATTTCTCAATATAACTGGACATCTTACAAGTATGTTTATACGATTTTATTACACCTGCTATATATGTTTGTGAACCCAGTACAAAATTTGTAATCGACTTTTCGATAATTTCTATTTGTCCAAATGCTGGAAGTTTTCTTCCATTTTTGGTCATATTAAATTGCCTAAAATTAAAAACAACAACATACAAAACTGACTTACTCAAACTTTCCAAGGAGATGCAAGCACATTGTTCGCATTAATAAATATATATTAAGCAGGAAATTTTGTTTTATTTAGTGTAATAAAAGTTTACTGAACAAGCAGATTTGGTTCTCTAATCTTTTAAAAATTCTTGCAATGTTCATATTTGTCTCTTTCACTAATAAGTTTGTCGACCACTGTTTTAGTAGAATGTTTGGTATTGTTTTATTCTACACCGAAATTTTATACATGGTGTCCCAAAACGATCTCATAAACTCTGCACATTTAGATTCCTCGTTGGGAGTACATAAATACTGCCTAAAGAAACGTTTCTGTACGATCCATAGTTTACATGAAAAATATGGAAAATAAAGTGTGAGATCACTGCCGTTGACACAAACAAAATATCGGATAAATATAAAACAGAGAATTAAAATATAAAATTTCTATACATGTAACGTAAAAAAGTTATTAAATTTATTTTATTAGAAATATAGTCAGACATAAACAAAATATCGAATAAATATAAAACAGAGAATTAAAATATAACATTTCTAGATATGTAATGTAAAAAAGTTATTAAATTTATTTTATTAGAAATATAGTCAGACATAAACAAAATATCGAATAAATATAAAACAGAGAATTAAAATATAAAATTTCTATATATGTAATGTAAGAAAGTTATTAAATTTATTTTATTAGAAATATAGTCAGACATAAACAAAATACCGAATAAATATAAAACAGAGAATTAAAATATAAAATTTCTATATATGTAATGTAAAAAAGTTATTAAATTTATTTTATTAGAAATATAGTCAGACATAAACAAAATACCGAATAAATATAAAACAGAGAATTAAAATATAAAATTTCTATATATGTAATGTAAAAAAAAAAATTACATTTATTTTATTAGAAATATAGTAAGACATAAACAAAATACCGAATAAATATAAAACAGAGAATTAAAATATAAAATTTCTATACATGTAACGTAAAAAAGTTATTAAATTTATTTTACTAGAAATATAGTAAGACAAACAAAATACCGAATAAATATAAAACAGAGAATTAAAATATAAAATTTCTATATATGTAATGTAAGAAAGTTATTAAATTTATTTTATTAGAAATATAGTCAGACATAAACAAAATACCGAATAAATATAAAAACAGAGAATTAAAATATAAAATTTCTATATATGTAATGTAAAAAAGTTATTAAATTTATTTTATTAGAAATATAGTCAGACATAAACAAAATACCGAATAAATATAAAACAGAGAATTAAAATATAAAATTTCTATATATGTAATGTAAAAAAGTTATTAAATTTATTTTATTAGAAATATAGTAAGACATAAACAAAATACCGAATAAATATAAAACAGAGAATTAAAATATAAAATTTCTATATATGTAATGTAAAAAAGTTATTAAATTTATTTTACTAGAAATATAGTAAGACAAACAAAATACCAAATAAATATAAAACAGGGAATTAAAATATAAAATTTCTATATATGTAATGTAAAAAAAAAATATTACATTTATTTTATTAGAAATATAGTAAGACATAAACAAAATACCGAATAAATATAAAACAGAGAATTAAAATATAAAATTTCTATATATGTAATGTAAAAAAGTTATTAAATTTATTTTACTAGAAATATAGTAAGACATAAACAAAATACCGAATAAATATAAAACAGAGAATTATATAAAATTTCTATATATGTAATGTAAAAAAGTTATTAAATTTATTTTATTAGAAATATAGTAAGACACAAATAATATATCCCAAGAATGAAAATATAAATTACAGAAATGGCCATCTCGATATTTTTTTTTGCTGTAATATCTATATCACATAATGAGATAAAAAAACCTGGAATATTTAGATGCGAAAAAGAAAAAACAAATACCACACAAAGATAATGGAGTAGTATCTTATTTAAAAAAAAAAAGAAACATAATCAGAGAAAAAGGCCCCGACGTACGGGATTTTCGATTGTAAGAGCAACTAATAATTTCATTAGGAAAAGCAATATCAGCAGTGATCCGCATTCACTCTCTCGATAATGGAGTGCTTATTGTGTTTTTCTTGCGTTTTTTTCCACATGTTGTGTCTTATCGCAACCTAAGAACCGAAAAAGATATAAATCTGGTTTAATGCGGGAGAAGGTGAAATGGCTAATATCCTTGTTCTGTTAATGAATTAGTTGTACCGCAAACATAATTGTTTATTTGGATGGAAATAAATAAACATGGAGAAATACAGACGACTTATAATTGTATTTTTTATGGTTTCTTTTTGTTATTTTCAGTAATTGTTTTCAGATTATTGATTAATATATAAAACAACATATATGAGAAAATCATATTTTTCTAATTTAACAAAAACTTTTAACACATTGTGTGAGGGTACATTTCGCAGCGGAATTGATCCGGGAGCGGGAGTTTTGAGCGTAAATTTAGTTATTCAGTTAAATCTCAAAAGATCAAAATTAATTACTTTTTTAACCAAAGTTTCGTATTTTATATTGAAATATATAAACAAATATATAAATAACAACCATAATATTTTTGTAAACATAAAATATGTTTTTTAGTGGATAAATTTATAATAGTATCTTAATTATGAAAAATCAAATAAAAATAGTAATATACAGTTTTAATTTTTTTCAATTATGTTATATATAAATATTTTTACATTATAAAAAAATGAAAGACAAGAACATTCGGCTTTGTTTTCCTGTATATACCGGTATTTTTGTACTCACAAACCATGTTATTACACTAACCCATACTAGCACGTGATACGCGCTCAAGTATCAATCGTAAGAAAAAATATATCATCAAATATATAAATATAAAAACAAATATATCAATAGAAATATATAAAAAACAACCATAAGATTTTTGTAAACAAAAAATATATTTTTAGTGGTAAATTTTATAATAGTATGGTAAATATGAAAAATCAAATAGAAATAGTAGTATATAGATTTAATTTTTTTGAGTTATGTTATATATAAACAATTTTACATTATAAAAACATAAAAGACAAGAACTCGGCTTCGTTTTCCTGTAAATACCGTTATTTTTGTACCCACAAACAACCATGTTGTTACACTAACCCGTACTAGGACGTGTCAAGCGCTCAAGTATCAATCGTCAGAAAAAGTATTAGTACGTGACCCGAGCTCAAGTTTTAATCTTCAGAAAAAAAATATAAACAAATATATAAATGTATAAACAAATATATAAATGTATAAACAAATATATAAATAGAAATATATGAATAACAACCATAAGATTTTTGTAAACTAAAAAATATATTTTTTAGTGAATAATTTTATAATAGTATCGTAAATATGAAAAATCAAATAGAAATAGTAGTATATAGTTTTATTTTTTTAATTATATTATATATAAACAATTTTACATTATAAAAAAAGGAAAGACAAGAACATTCAGCTTCTTTTTCCTGAATATACCGTTATTTTTGTACCCACAAACAAACCATGTTGTTACACTAACCCGTTCTACGACGTGTCCAGCACTCAAGTATCAATCGTCAGAAAAAAAAATATAAACAAATATATAAATCTATAAACAAATATATAAATAGAAATATATGAATAATAACCATAAGATTTTTGTAAACTAAAAAATATATTTTTTAGTGAATAATTTTATAATAGTATCGTAAATATGAAAAATCAAATGGAAATAGTAGTATATAGTTTTAATTTTTTTAATTACGTTATATATAAAATTTTTACATTATAAAAAAAGGAAAGACAAGAACATTCAGCTTCTTTTTCCTGAATATACCGTTATTTTTGTACCCACAAACAAACCATGTTTTTACACTAACCCGTAGTAGTACGTGATACGCTCTCAAGTATCAATTGTCAGAAAACGTACTAGTCCCGCATACAATGTGTTAATATTTTATTTCAACATATTTTGGAGCTTATTTTTCGCTTTAACCCTTTGAGTGCCAACATGATTTTTAGAGAATTAGCTAAAAGTGCCACGCTGCTAGAGGAAAGTAAAAATTTAAAAATATATTTCTTAGTTAAATTCGAAATATTTTATTTACGAAAAGTATTTCAAAAACAAATGATATAATTCCAGTCATCATTGTCAAATTCTCTGCTGGTAGAAGCCATAATGTTATTTTTATAATTCCTAGAAATGTTTTTTATGCAAAAATGAAAATATAAGTAAAACTTTTTTTTATACAAGAAGGAAAATATAAAAAGTTTTTTTATGCAACAATAAAAATATAAATAAAAAATTTTTTTACACAAGTTTTTACATAAATTAAAAAGTTTTTATTACACAAGAATAAAATTAATTAAAAAGTCTTTTTTAAGCAAGAATGAAAATATAAATAAAAAGTATTTTTATACAATAAAGAAAATAGAAATAAAAATAACTAACAATATTTCCGAACAAATTAAAAAAAATACACAATTTACAATATTCACCTAGAAATTTTATTGTGCCCGTGTTCTAATTCAAAACTGGGCTATTTTCAATATAAAGATGTAAAATATGCCATAATACTATTTCCTATAACGTGCAAAATAACAAAACAAAAACAAGAATCGACAAGCAGAAAATAAAGATCGTATTATAACAGTTGGACTGAAAAGTTCGAAGGCTGACTCATAGAGAGAGCTACTAGTATTCGATCCATATGATTTTTAGTTAGCCCTAACCTTCTATAGACACTTGTATAAATTTGACAGCTGTAAGACTATTAATTTGTAAGATATAGTATTTTGATTGAAGCAAATTTTGTTACTTTGAAAACAATGGATAAGAAGGAATTTCGTGTGTTAGTAAAGCATTGCTTTTTAGTGCAAAAAAATGCTGTTGAAGCCAAAAGGCTTGGCTTGATAAACATTATTTGGAGTCTGCACCAAGAAAATTAACCGCTAAAAAGTGGTTTGCTAAATTTAAACCAGGCAAAATGAGCACCGAGGGCGATGCATGCTGAGGAATCCTCAAAGAAGCTGTTACCGACGAAAACATAAAAAAAGTACACAAAATAATTTTGGATGACCGTAAAGTGAAGTTGATTGAGATATCTGATACTCTAAAAATAACAAAGGAAAGGTGTTGGACATATCAGGAAAGAATATTTGGGTATCCCAAAGCTCTGAGCAAAGTAGGTGCCGCTAGTGTTTACAATCGATCAAACACAACAATGAATTAATGATTGTGGGCTGTGTTTGAAGCTGTTTAATCGTAATAAACCCGAATTTATGCTTCGATATGTGACAACGGATGAAACATGACTCTATCATTCCAATCAACAGTCAACCGAGTGGACTGCACGTGATGAATCAACTCTAAAGCGTGGAAAGACGCAACAGTCTGCTGGCAAGGTTATGACATCAGTGTTTTGAGATTCGCATGTTATAATATACATCAACTATCTTGAAAAGGATACAACCATCAACAGCGACTGTTACATAGCGTTATTGGGGCGTTTGAAGGAAGAAATCGTGGAAGAACAATCCCGTTTGAAGAAGAAGAAAGTGCTGTTTCAACAAGAAAATGCACCATGGCACAAGTCAATGAAAACGATGGCAAAATTATATGAATTAGGCTTCGAATTGCTTCCAAATCCACCGTATTCTCCAGATCTGACCCCCAGGCACTTTTTCATGTGCTCAGCCTTCAAAAGAATTCTCGCTGGAAAGAAATTTAGCGCCGATGAAGAAGTAATCTCCGATATTGAGGCCTATTTTGAGGCTAAAGATAAATCGTACTATAAAAATAGTATCGAAAAATTGTACGACCGCTGTAATCGATGTATCGTCCTTGAAGGTAACAACATTGAATAATGAAATCAAATTTTATCAAAAAAAGTTTTTTTTCTATGTTAGCCTACGAATTTCTCAGCCCAACTCTTACATGCGTGAGCCAGGAGGGCGATCCCATTTCTGGAATTTTCGGCCGATGTATTGGGGATCTCAAAGGGTTAATGTCCGAGTCAGTTTTGCCGATTAGATATCGATGTCTATTTTTAAACTAAGTCATTATGGACTGCACATAATAAGATAAATATGAAATGTAAACAACTTTAAATACTACAGCAAGTTGCATTAATGAACAGTATGGTTTTAAACATCAAAGAATGCCCAAAACGAAAAACTTCGTAAAAAATATTTATTTGTTATTACCGGTAAAATAAGTATTGAAAAATAGAATTTTATAATAAATAAAGTTATTTTTCATGATTTCAGTGTATGTACATGCCTAAAAAGTAAATTTATGTGCTCTGTTCGAAACATCATACAGTGTTGATTCAAAAGCAAAACAAGTTCTAAGAAAACATTATTATATAAGTTATCTCTTAGTCATATTTAAATTGATAATCTTAATTTTCTGTCTGTTTTCACTCATAAAAAATTTGTCAACATCCCATAGCTATGAAAGATTTACTTAGTACATGTGTGTGTTCCAAAAGTAAATTTATGTGTCCTGTCCGAAAATCGTAAAGTGTCGATCCAAATGGATGATTTATAACTAGAAATAAATTAAAAAGTTTTATTGATTGTTTGTAAAATTGCCCTCTCCCTACTCTTAAAAGAAAAAATCATTCTAGGAAAACATAAAAAATTCTACAATCTATTTTTTAGCGGCATTTGAAAAGATACGACGGGCATTAAATGGTTATATTAAAATGCCTAGTTTAATGTAAGGTATATAACGTACATTATTTGAAAAAAAGTAGTTTTATAATGAGTTCTCAAGCTCCAGGCATTGAGTCAGTAAAGGTATTTTTTTCAGTGCAGCAGGCGATATATACATTACCCCCAAAGCTTTATTAAGGCTTTGAACCTGTTACTCAGTTAACATTACCCAGAAGCACGTTAGCCTAAGGTATGCTACGGAATCGAGAAACATTATCCCCGCTGGATCCTCGTAATTTAGAATCAGGGACCAAGAATTGAAACGAATTGATAGGGTTAGGAAACAATTCGGATCCCCTTATGAAGGACCATTTCCTGTGATTATTCGCAATGATAAATATTTTACGATTAACATCAAATGCAAAATTGTCAACGTATCCTTAGATCGATTGAAACCTTCTTACTGCTGTTGTTGGTTCTCAAGCGACTTGGACAAACAAAGCACGACTGAGCCTGCAGGCTCTCGTATTAAGGCCAAGGGCAGCACCTTTCGTTTTAATGAGCACCATTAAAGTGAAAGAACGACTTCGCTCAAGTGGGTCCTCGTAATTTTGGGACCAAGCAGAAGACCCACAGAATTGACCCTAGAGGTATCGTTTGAGAAGTTGGAGGACTTTTTCACCAAGAACCTATTCTACAAGCCCCAGTCACCTTTAGCGAAACGGCAGATCTTAGGCAAGATCCAGCAACGAAGTTGATAGATTTTGTTACGAGATTGCTGCCTTTGACGAAAGAGCTATTGTGGCTCTGAGTCAGTAAAGTGGTTGAATTCACAGCTGCAGTGTTGTGGGTTTGAAGCATGCGTCAGCCAAAAATCATCATGTTCATTTCTGGCGGCTGGGCCCACAAAATAGGTTAGAGGCACAATGTCTGCGGGGGGGGGGGGCTTTTACTTGGTCCCTGCTTCTAAATTTTGAGGGCCATTTTGTGGGAACAATGATGTTTTGATGATATTATAATTATTTGAATTCTTATACTATTATCATAATATCATAATTATCATATATCATCTTATACTATTATCATAATATAATTATCATATATCATCTTATACTATTATCATAATATAATTATCATATATCATCTTATACTATTATCATAATATCATAATTATCATAATAATAATACTATCTTATTATTATTATGAAGAAAATAAAAACTTGTATTCAAAATTTCTATACCTCAAGAATAATAATACAATTTTAACGAAAAATTAAAGTTACTTTTAAAATTTTAAATTTTAATATTTTAAACGATTATTTTTTATTAATTTTAAATTAAAATAATAGCTGTGTAAATATGTGAGGTGGTGGCTGCATAAAATATTTTTGTAAAATTTTAAATTCATTAATAAAAAATGTGCGAATTTATAAATTCAAAACTTAAAAGAAATACAAAACTCTCGTTCATAGAAAAAAATCAGTAGAACAAACAAAAGAGAAATGCAAATGTTCTAATGACTAGAAAAGCATATTAGAAAGAAGAAAAACTAAGAATTATTTTTGCAGCAAAGCCAAAAGTCTTAACCATATTAGAATAGAAAAAAAATATTCTTCCTTTTTTCCTGATAGTCTTGATTCTCCTTACGGTATTAGGGAGATAAGGTAATGCTTCTGTTTGTTTATCCTTTCCTGTTTCTTAGACTACTACCATATGAGGAACATGTACTTCAGCTCAACAAAAGATAAGTATTAATTTGCTATCTGGACTTCCAGAAAAGGTATTATTTCATGTCTCATTGTTTTTCAGCTGTGACAGGAATTAGATTCTGCATGGGAGCGAGTGTGGACGTAAATAAGAATTGATTTTTGAGGTAGTCTTCCATGATTTAATGAACAGATCGAACCCGAAGAATTTGTTATAGACATATGGATTTTTTTATATTATATATCTTTTTAACCCTCTAAGCGGTTCGCACGTACAATTCCGCCAAACTGATTATGTCTTCAAAGCGGTTGTCACGTACAATTTTCGACCCCCAAAACGTTCCGAAAATGGATATAATGTACATTTCTGCCTGTGTTTGATGTAGAATTGTTCAGGTTGATTGATTAGAAACTGCATCCCTCTTTGACTGACATTTATTGAGGGATGCACCCCTACTCCCTGAAGCATAAAGACGCCGATAGCTTTGCATAGCTTTGTAAATCTCTATTTAGAAGTATTTCGTTTGCAGTAACAGATGTATCTCTAATCGCACCACTTAAATTTATATATCACTTAAATATTTTTATTTGTACTTTTAGAATACATTATTTGTTATGGGATGATCTTCGACACTTGACACGCTTTATGTGTATTAAAAATGAACAATCTATAATATCTATTTATATATCTATTTATAACCGGATGTAAAGGAACAATAACGAGGGTGGGTTTCCCATATTCCATTCCAGTCGACAAATGGTGAAGTAAAAAATCATAGAACGCTTTGACCATTGACACAATAAACCTTTAGCGTAGTTTTGGAGACTTTTTTTAATTGGTCTGTTCCACTCGGAAGGTTAATGTACCATGAACCTTCAGCATTATCACTTACACATTAACACATTGTGTACTGAACTTTGTGCTCTCCCAGGCCCTCACATGTTACAATGTTCCATAAGCATGCTTGGCATGCAATAGGATGCATATATGCACATTTTTAATTTACTTTTGGTATTATATTAACGTAAAATATTCTTAAAAATTATTATATATATCATACAGTACTTATTATATAAGATTTTTTACATTTTAACTATCATTTATTTGCTGTTATAATAACGCCTTAGACTGTGATTTTCGGTAATATTTGGAATATTCATTTGAGCAATGGTTTTCGGCACGATTTGCAGCAGTATTTAGTTTCGCTTCTTTTCACATTGGACGAACAGACTTTGCATTGTTTGGTTAGGAACTGCTTCTTCCCTGATAACACAACAGAAATATTTACCTATGGTTGGTTATGCCTTGATTCAGCTAGAAAACATGAAAACGAGATATCTCGTGACCCGGCCACAACGTTTGGTCAGTTATAAACGAGAATTCTCGTGACTTGGACGCAATGTTCGGCCAGTTAAAAACGTGAAATCTCATGACCCTACTACAAAGTTCTGCCAGTTATAAACGAGATATCTCGCCGGGTCATGAGAAATATCGTGATTCGGCCACAACGGTCGGCCTATTAAAAAAGAGGAATCTCGTGACCCAGCCCCAACGTTCGTACAGCTAAAAACGAGATATCTTGTGACCTGAACATTCAGTTTGGCCAGTTAAAAACGAGAAATCTCGTGACCTGGAGACACCGTTCGGCCAATTAAAAACGAAAAATCTTATGACCCGATCACAAAGTACTGCCAGTTAAAAACGAGATATCTTCCCGGGTCATAAGAAATCTCGTGATCCGACCACAACGTTCGGCCTGTTAAAAACGAGAAATCTCGTGACCCGTACTCGATGTGTTAAATTCCATATTTCAAGTATGTTACGTTTTTCCAGGTAACCATACTGTCTGTGAACTGCTCAAGTACTGCCATCTAGGGAAGTGTTTCAACATTAATATTCATTTTATTGAAACGCTTTTTATACAAATGTTTGAAATTTAAATCAAATTATCAGCAAAAGGCTATTTTGAAAATAAAAAACTTAAATTTCATGATTCGTTTATAAATAAAATCTATTTAAAAACAAATTCAGGTTATTTGAATTTTACTGCTGGGTTCAAAATAAATAAAAGTTACAACTTTTTCATTGATCGTAAATACGAAAGAAAAAGTGTTTTTAAAAGCTGTGGTAGTTTTTCAAACAAACGATAAAACGAAATTTATAATTTTAACCCAAAACAGTCACATAACATTTTAATGCCATAGACTTTTCTGCTCATTACATGTCGAGAAATATCTTAAATCAAAGTTTTTATGGATGCACAGAATAAAACAAATATGAAGTTTAAATAATTTTCAATACTGCAGCATGTCACGTTACTGTTAAACTATCGTTTTAAACATCATAGGATGCCATTTGTGATAAAGGAAAAACTTCGTGAATAAGATTTATATAATATTACGCGTAAAATAAGCATTATAAAATGGAGTTTTAAAATACAGAAATTTGTCATGATTTCAGTCTATGCAACTGCACAAATGTAAATTTACGTGCACTTTTCGAAAAATCCTAAAGTGTCTATCCAAATAGAAAATCTGTAATTAAAAGCAATTACAAAAATTCTACAAGATCTTTTTAGCGGTATCTAAAAGGAAACGTTAGGAATTAAAGGGTTAAACCATGTAGAATATCTTCAGAGGTGCACAAAAATGTTATACGGTGATCATACAATCTATTTTGTAAATAACTTTATAATTCATAATTAGGAAATATATGAATTTTAAATTTGGGTAAATTTAGAAATTCGTAATTTTAAATAAAGTACGTAATTTTAAATAAAGTACGCAACTTTCATTCGTGAGAAATTCATAGAGGATTCAAAAAAGAAATTTGAATATCCCAATGACTAGAAAAGTATATTACAAGTGAAATACTAAGAATATTTTTTCCGGTAAAAGTGTTCCTCTCACCAAAAGGGAATTTGTTTTCTTTTCTTCTATGCTTTTGATCCCACTTTCGATATAAAGGAGATAAAGAAATATTTTTCTTTTCCTTCTTATACTGCTTCCATATCATGAACATATACTCAAACAGAGCAAAGTAAGTATTAATTTGCTATTTGAACTTCCAAAAAAGAAGTTATTTCAAGTCTATTTGTTTTCCCAGTTGAGACGGACATTTGAGTACTTATGAAAACGAGTGTTAACATAAATAAGAAGAATTGATTTTTGAAGTAGCCTGCATTAATGTTTTCCTTTTCCTTATACTGCTTCCATACGATGAACATGTCCTCCAGCCGAGCGAAATAAGTATTAATTTGCTATCTATACTTCCAGGAAAAAGTTATTTCAAGTCTGGTTTTTTTCCAGTTGTGACAGGCATTAGATTCCTTATGAAATAGAGTGTTATGATATATAAGAAGAATTGATTTTGAAGTAGTCTGCATTAGTGTTTGAATTTTTTTTTACTGCTTCAATACGATGAACATGTACTACAGCCGAGCAAAAGTAGTATTAATTTGCTATCTGGACTTCCAGAAAAAAGTTATTTCAAGTCCAGTTGTGACAGGCATTAGATTCCTTATGAAATAGAGTGTTATGATATATAAGAAGAATTGATTTTGAAGTAGTCTGCATTAGTGTTTGAATTTTTCTTTTACTGCTTCAATACGATGAACATGTACTACAGCCGAGCAAAAGTAGTATTAATTTGCTATCTGGACTTCCAGAAAAAAGTTATTTCAAGTCCAGTTGTGACAGGCATTAGATTCCTTATGAAATAGAGTGTTATGATATATAAGAAGAATTGATTTTGAAGTAGTCTGCATTAGTGTTTGAATATTTCTTTTACTGCTTCAATACGATGAACATGTACTACAGCCGAGCAAAAGTAGTATTAATTTGCTGTCTGGACTTCCAGAAAAATGTTATTTCCAGTCCAGTTGTTTTAAAGTTATGACAGGCATTAGATTCCGTATGTGAGCGAGTGTTAATATAAATAGGAATAATTGATTTTTGTAGTTGTCTTAAGTGATTCAAAGAAGAGTTGAAGTTTATGAAGAAGGATAACTTAAATTACATAAGACTTCCTTTTATATTATATCTTATGTTAATGTCAGAGACATTTTTGTCGATTACATCTAAATATCGATATATATCTAAAATCTAAATTATTATGTACTGCATAGAATAAAATAGATGTAATATTTGAAAAACTTTAATCACTACAGCACGTACGTTACTGATGAAGTCATTTTAAACATAATGTCATTTGTCAAAAAGGAAAAAAACCTGTGAAAAAAATTTGTTTGATATTATGTGTAAAATACTTTATGTAAAAGGGAGTTTTATAATAGATATATAATTTGTGGTAACATAAGTCTGTAAAAGTTTTATGTACGCTGTTTGAAAATTTTGAATGCGTTGATCCAAATGGAAAATTTATAAATAATAGAAATTACTTGAAAATTTTATAGATTGTTGTTAATATTACGCTTTATATACTCACAAAAGAAAAAATCATTTTAACAAAACATGAAAGTTCAACAAACTAATTTTTACTGGTATCTAAAATGAGATGCTGAGCTTTAAAGGGTTAAACCCATTTGATTGCCTTAATAGGTGTACAAAAATGTTATACGGGGACCACATAATTTATTTTGTAAATATCTTTAAAATTCATAAATAGGAAATATACGAATTTTAATTTTTTTTTAAATTTACATATTTATAATTTTAAATAAAGTACCAAACGTTCATTCATGAGAAAATAATAGAGAAATCAAAAGAGAAATATGAACATCCTAATGACCAGAAAAGTATATTACAATAGAAATACTAAGAATATTTTTTCCGGTAAAAGACTTCATCCCAATGGAACTGTTTTTTATCTTTTCTTCGATGCTTTCCATTCCACTTTCGATATTAGGGAAATAAAGTAATACTCTTTTCCTTTTTCTTATACTCCTTCCATATTATGAACATGTACTCCAATCGAGCAAAATAATTATTAGTTTGCTACCTGGACTTCCAGAAACAACGCTACTTCAAATCTGGTTGTTTTCCAATTGTGACAGGCATTAGATATCTTATGAGAGCGAGTGTTAACATTAATAAGAAAAATTGATTTTTGAAGTAGTCTGCAGTAGTGTTTTTTTTCTTATACTGCTTATATATGATAAACATGTTCTCCAGACAAGCAAAAGAAGTATTTATTTGCTATCCAAAGAAAGATATTTCAAGTCTGGTTGTTTTCAGCTGGTACATACATTGAATTCTTTATGAGATCCAGTGTTAAAATAAATAACAATAGATTTTTGAAGTAGTCTGCAGTAGTGTTTTCTTTTTTATACTGCTTTCATATGATGAACATGTACTCCAGCCGAGCAAAAGAAGTATTAAATTGCTATCTGGACTTCCAGTGAAAAAAGTTTCAAATCTAGTTGTTTTCCTGTTGTGACAGGCATTAGATTTCTTATGAGAGCGAGTGTTAACATAAATAAGAAGAATATATTTTTTAAGTAGTCTTCAGTAGTGTGTTCCTTTTTCTTATACTGCTTCCATATTAGGAACATGTACTCCAGCAGAGCAAAAGAAGTATTAAATTGCTATCTGGACTTCCAGTAAAAAAAGTTATTTCAAATCTAGTTGTTTTTAATAATGTGACAGGCATTAGATTTCTTATGAGAGCGAGTGTTAACATAAATAAGAAGAATATATTTTTTAAGTAGTCTTCAGTAGTGTGTTCCTTTTTCTTATACTGCTTCCATATTAGGAACATGTACTCCAGCAGAGCAAAAGAAGTATTAAATTGCTATCTGGACTTCCAGTAAAAAAAGTTATTTCAAATCTAGTTGTTTTCCTGTTGTGACAGGCATTAGATTTCTTATGAGAGCGAGTGTTAACATAAATAAGAAGAATATATTTTTTAAGTAGTCTTCAGTAGTGTGTTCCTTTTTCTTATACTGCTTCCATATTAGGAACATGTACTCCAGCAGAGCAAAAGAAGTATTAAATTGCTATCTGGATTTCCAGTAAAAAAGTTATTTCAAATCTAGTTGTTTTCCTGTTGTGACAGGCATTAGATTTCTTATGAAATAGAATGTTATGATATATAAGAAGAATTGATGTTGACGTAGTCTGCATTAGTGTTTGAATTTTTCTTGTACAGCTTCAATACGATGAACATGTACTACAGCCGAGCAAAAGTAGTATTAATTTGATATCTGGACTTCCAGGAAACAGTTATTTCAAGTGCGGTTTTTTTTCAGTTGTGACAGGCATTAGATTCCTTATGAAATAGAGTGTTATGATATATAAGAAGAATTGATTTTGAAGTAGTCTGCATTAGTGTTTGAATTTTTCTTTTACTGCTTCAATACGATGAACATGTACTACAGCCGAGCAAAAGTAGTATTAATTTGCTATCTGGACTTCCAGAAAAAAGTTATTTCAAGTCCAGTTGTTTTAAAGTTATGACAGGCATTAGATTCCGTATGTGAGCGAGTGTTAATATAAATAAGAATAACTGATTTTTGAAGTAGTCTTCAGTGATTTAAAGAAGAGTTGAAGTTTGGGAAGAAGGATAACTTAAATTACACAAGACTTCCTTTTATATTATATCTTATGTTAATGTCAGAGACATTTTTGTCGATTACATCTAAATATCGATATATATCTAAAATCTAAATTATTATGGACTGCATAGAATAAAATAGATGTAATATTTGAAAAACTTTAATCACTACAGCACGTACGTTACTGATGAAGTCATTTTAAACATAATGTCATTTGTCAAAAAGGAAAAAAACCTGTGAAAAAAATTGTTTGATATGTGTAAAATACCTTATGTAAAAGGGAGTTTTATAATAGATAAATAATTTGTGGTGACATAAGTCTGTAAAAGTTTTATGTACGCTGTTTGAAAATTTTGAATGCTTTGATCCAAATGGAAAATTTATAAATAATAGAAATTACTTGAAAATTTTATAGATTGTTGTTAATATTACGCTTTATATACTCACAAAAGAAAAAATCATTTTAACAAAACATAAAAGTTCAACAAACTAATTTTTACTGGTATCTAAAATGAAATGTTGAGAATTAAAGGGTTAAACCCATTTGATTGCCTTAATAGGTGTACAAAATTGTTATACGGGGACCACATAATTTATTTTGTAAATATCTTTAAAATTCATAAATAGGAAATATATGAATTTTAATTTTTTTTTAAAATTTACATATTCATAATTTTAAATAAAGTACCAAACTTTCATTCGTGAGAAAATAATAGAGAATTCAAAAGAGAAATGTGAACATCCTATTGACCAGAAAAGTATATTACAATAGTAATACTATGAATATTTTTTTCCGGTAAAAGTCTTCATCTCAATGGAATTTTTTTTGTCTTTCCTTCGATGCTTTACATTCCACTTTCGATATTAGGGAAATAAAGTAATACTCTTTTCCTTTTTCTTATACTCCTTCCATATTATAAACATGTACTCCAATCGAGCAAAATAATTATTAAATTGCTACCTGGACTTCCAGAAACAACGCTACTTCAAATCTGGTAGTTTTCCAATTGTGACAGGCATTAGATGTTATGAGAGCGAGTGTTAACATTAAATAAGAAAAATTGATTTTTGAAGTAGTCTTGCAGTAGTGTTTTTTTTCTTATACTGCTTATATATGATAAACATGTTCTCCAGACAAGCAAAAGAAGTATTTATTTGCTATCCAAAGAAAGATATTTCAAGTCTGGTTGTTTTCAGCTGGTACATACATTGAATTCTTTATGAGATCCAGTGTTAAAATAAATAACAATAGATTTTTGAAGTAGTCTGCAGTAGTGTTTTCTTTTTTATACTGCTTTCATATGATGAACATGTACTCCAGCAGAGCAAAAGAAGTATTAAATTGATATTTGGACTTCCAGTAAAAAAAGTTATTTCAAATCTAGTTGTTTTCCTGTTGTGACAGGCATTAGATTTCATATGAGAGCGAGTGTTAACATAAATAAAAAGAATATATTTTTTAAGTAGTCTTCATTAGTGTGTTCCTTTTTCTTATACTGCTTCCATATTAGGAACATGTACTCCAGCAGAGCAAAAGAAGTATTAAATTGCTATCTGGTCTTCCAGTAAAAATTTTATTTCAAATCTAGTTGTTTTCCTGTTGTGACAGGCATTAGATTTCTTATGAAATAGAATGTTATGATATATAAGAAGAATTGATTTTAGAAGTAGTCTGCATTAGTGTTTGAATTTTTCTTTTACTGCTTCAATAAACATGTAGTACAGCCAAGCAAAAGTAGTATTAATTTGATATCTGGACTTCCAGGATAAAGTTATTTCAAAGTATAGTTTTTTTTCCAGTTGTGACAGGCATTAGATTCTTTATGAAATAGAATGTTATGATATATAAGAAGAAATTGATTTTGAAGTAGTCTGCATTAGTGTTTGATTTTTCTTTTACTGCTTCCAATACGATGAACATGTAATGCAGTGAAGCAAAAGTAGTATTAAATTTGCTATCTGGACTTCCAGGAAAAAGTTATTTCAAGTTCAGTTGTTTTTATAGTTGTGACAGGCATTAGATTTCCGTATGTGAGCGAGTGTTAATATAAATAAGAATAACTGATTTTTGAAGTAGTCTTCAGTGATTTAAAGAAGAGTTGAAGTTTGGGAAGAAGGATAACTTAAATTACACAAGACTTCCTTTTATATTATATCTTATGTTAATGTCAGAGACATTTTTGTCGATTACATCTAAATATCGATATATATCTAAAATCTAAATTATTATGGACTGCATAGAATAAAATAGATGTAATATTTGAAAAACTTTAATCACTACAGCACGTACGTTACTGATGAAGTCATTTTAAACATAATGTCATTTGTCAAAAAGAAAAAAAAAAACCTGTGAAAAAAATTGTTTGATATGTGTAAAATACCTTATGTAAAAGGGAGTTTTATAATAGATAAATAATTTGTGGTGACATAAGAAGAATATATTTTTTAAGTATTCTTCAGTAGTGTGTTCCTTTTTCTTATACTGCTTCCATATTAGGAACATGTACTCCAGCAGAGCAAAAGAAGTATTAAATTGCTATCTGGACTTCCAGTAAAAAAAGTTATTTCAAATCTAGTTGTTTTCCTGTTGTGACAGGCATTAGATTTCTTATGAGAGCGAGTGTTAACATAAATAAGAAGAATATATTTTTTAAGTAGTCTTCATTAGTGTGTTCCTTTTTCTTATACTGCTTCCATATTAGGAACATGTACTCCAGCAGAGCAAAAGAAGTATTAAATTGCTATCTGGTCTTCCAGTAAAAATTTTATTTCAAATCTAGTTGTTTTCCTGTTGTGACAGGCATTAGATTTCTTATGAGAGCGAGTGTTAACATAAATAAGAAGAATATATTTTTTAAGTAGTCTTCAGTAGTGTGTTCCTTTTTCTTATACTGCTTCCATATTAGGAACATGTACTCCAGCAGAGCAAAAGAAGTATTAAATTGATATCTGGACTTCCAGAAAACAAATTTATTTCAAGTCCAATTGTTTTCCAGTTGTGACAGGAATTAGATTCCTTATTTGAGCGAGTGCTAACATAAATAAGAATTCTTTATTGAAGTAGTTTACAGTGATTTAAAGAACATGTCAAGTTTGGGAAGAAAGATAAATTTTAAAAAATTACACATGACTTCCTTTTATATTATATCTTATTTTATTGTATGAACCTTTAATGTCGATTCCATATAGATGCATATCTTAAATCTAAATTATCATGGACTGCATAGAATAAAATAGATGTAAAGTTTGAAGCACGTTAATCACTACAGCACGTACGTTAGTGATGTAGTCGTTTGAAACACAACGTCATTTGTGAAAAAGAAAATACCTGTGAAAAAGTATTTTATATATGTTAAATACGTCATGAAAAATGGAGTTTTATAATAGATAAAGCCATTTGAGGTGATTTAAGTCTGAAAACCTTTTATGTACGCTGTTCGAAAAATAAGAATGTGTTGATCCAAATGGAAATTTTAAAAATAGATAATTTTGTAGATTTTTTATAAGGTTACTATTTATCTACTCCCAAGAGAAAAACTCGTTCTGACACAACATACAAGTGATACAAGTTACTTTTTATGTGTATCTAAAATGAGACGCTGGGAATTAAAGGGTTAAACCCAGTAGATTACCTTAATAGATGTACAAACATTTTATACGGGGACCACATAATTTATTTTGCAAATATCTTTAAAATTCAGTATTAGGAAATATACGAATTTTAATTTTTTTTAATTACAAATTCATAATTTTAAATAAAATACGAAAGTTTCATTCGTGAAAAATTCATAGAGGAATCCAAAGAGAAATATGAACATAATAATGACCAATAATGACCAATAATTACAATAGAAATACTAAGAATATTTTTTCCGGTAAAAGTCGTCATCCCAATGGAATTTTTTTTGTCTTTTCGATGCTCTCCATTCCACTTTCGATATTAAGGAGATAAAGTAATATTTATGATTTTTTCTTTTCCTTTTCCTTATACTGCTTCCATATGACGAACATGTACTCCAGCCGAGCAAAAGAAGAATTAATTTGCTATCTGGACTTCTTGAAAAAACGCTATTTCAAGTCTGGTTGTTTTCCAGCTGTGACAGGCATTAGATTCCTTAGGAGAGCGAGTGTTAACATAAATAAGAAGAATTGATTTTAAGTACTCCGTAGTGATTTAAAGAACAGGACAAATTTGAGTGGAATGATAAATTTTAAAAATAATTGCTTTCTTTTATATTATATCTCTTTTTATTGTGCATCATTCTTCACTTGAATTACTAATTGCATATTAAATTCAAGATTCAAAGTTAGTCGCATTTTTTGATGGTATGAACTTAGTTTCTTTCTGTTTGTTCTTTAGTTCTACCTAATATTTCCAGAATATTGCATAAAAATTTAAGCAATGATATTATTTATATCGTCAGTTACGATCATATTAATACTGCTAATAAGAAGTGGACTATGGACGCTATTTGCTATTCATACTTTAAAAGCATTATATAAACAATAAAAGCATATAGCCCGTCATATTACGGAATCGGTAAAATTTTAAATTTTCCAGAATTGTAAAGTATCCTATGAAGCAGATAGAAAAATGGTTTTTGTTGTGACTAAGAATTATCTGGTACAAGCTCAATAATTTGTTTATCTTCATACTTCTCTAAAGTTTTCCGAGACTGTCAATGCAGTTTAGAATCATGTTGAATTTCTTTAGAATGATAATTCAAAGATTTCTCAGCCACGTCTGAATTATAGTTCTTAAAGTTTTTAGCCACAGTAAATAATGGAAGTAAATGAAGGAAACTATCATTTTCACTACACTCTGGAGGTAGATAGAATGTGTTGTTAATACCGTGATAAAATTTTCAGTGGAACAAAAAATAATCCATGATTCAATTTAAAATTCTTACATATGTGCCTAATTATTATTTAAGCCAAATATAAAAGAAAGTTTTTACTTAATACCTAAGTTGAGCGATAAAACATATGAAAATAATGTAGATCATATTTAAATAATTTAAAATAAGAAATGATTAAATGAGATGGTTAAAAATGAATTCATAATGCTAAAAAATGCTATTTTTAACAATTTATGTGACAAATTCATAAATTAAATCACCTGCTCTTAACCGGAGAAAATAGGTATTGAAATAATGGCATTAAATGCTAGAAAAGTGGGAAGGGGGATTTCAAACGTTGCTAACCCTAAACCATCAAGAATTCAATATGGATGCCTCTCTCCAAGTACAACCACTTTCTAAATTCGAGGACAGATGGACAGATAACTTAGGCAATTGCTATATAGGAGATTTTTGAAATTATTTCTATTCACCTTATATATTTATACTTTAATCCAGGTACAAAATTTTGAACCGATTTTTCTGGCTTGTTTGTTAAAAATGTGTAATTTTTTGTATTAAAAATAACTCAAAGTCTTCTTAGATTTCTCTTAATATTCTGCTAATGGATAAGTGGGGTCATAGAATTTTCTTACTAAAAAATTTCAATGTAAACTAGTTTGTGGTTTAAAATTAAAATATTTGACTTTGATATAATTTTAATAATAATCCCACTGAGATCTAATTAGGCTAGTATTCTATTAAAAATACCCATAAGTGTAATGTATTAGATGTAACATTATAAGATATAAATTAAAGCGTCAAATATTTATTTTTATATAGAAATTAAAAAAAAATTAAAAATATTTGGCCACATATTTGCTTTTCATATTTTAAAATAATTATGTAAAAATATATATTTTTTGAAATTATTTCTATTTCGTCTCATATTTAGTTCTTTGATCCAGGTACAAAATTTTGAACCGATTTTTATCACGTGATTGGTGTTAAAAATGTATAAATTCTTGTTAAAAAAAATCAATAACTACTTAGATATCCTTCAATACTTGAAGTGTAGATTGATGATATTATACAATTTTCTTACTAGAAATTTCAATGTAAACTAATTTTTAGTTTAAAACATTTGACTTTGATATAGTTTTAATAAATAATCAATTATATAAGATATAAATTAAAGCAGCAAATATGGTGATAAATATTTTATAAAGAATTGGAAAACATGAATTATACTGCGTTTTTCTCAGAAAATGGATAACATAAAATCAATTGCAATGATATCTCCAGTTTAAAAAGTGCTTTACAATTTATTTTGAGAAGAAAATAACAGGAAATATATTACAGGTGTCTTTGAAAATAAACTATGAAAAGCATGAGAATGACATGGCAATTTTTTTCCTCAAAAAACTTCACTGCAATAAATTTTCGACTGGATTTAATCTGGATTACCTGTGTTGTTTCTCAGTACTCTAAGGGGATAGGGGAGATTGCAAAGTAGTTTTATTAATTACTAGCAAGTATGCCCGTACTTCGCTACGGTGAACTTAATATATTACTTTTAAACAAAGATTTTTTTATCGTGCATAACAAATGATAGGTTTTTATTTGCCTATGAGGGTCACTGAAATTTGTACTTTTCGTTGTTAGAATATTGTTGATAAACATTTCATTGTAAAGTAAAATTAACCAAAAATTAAATTTAAAATTAGTTTTTATATAAAAATGCTATAATTTGCGTCGCATATAAATGAAAGTTAATCACTTTATATCTCAATTTCCAGGTCAAATCGAATGGATACTACGCAGACGATGTTTAAATAACATAAAATAAGAAATGAATAAATGAGACATTTAAAGGAATGACGTCATAATGATAGAAAAATATCGTTTTCACCTATTTATTATGTGATAAATTGATAATTTTAATTTCCTGCTTTTAACCGAGGAAAATCGTGCTTTAAACAATTACGTGGAATTAACGGAATGACGTCACATTGCTAGAAATATTGCTTCTTTCACTTAGTTATGATGCGATAAATTAAAAAATGAATCGTTTGCGTTTAACCGGGGAAAATAATGCTTGGAATAATGACATGAAAAGCTCGAAAAAGGGGGAAGGAATGGATTTCGAACGTTAAAAATTTACTAAAACCTTCCCAGGGATATATCTAAGATTTACTCAAATTTTCACGGCGATTGGATGCATGGTTTTTGAGCCTATTGAGTACAGACAGACAGACAAACAGACAGACACAAATTCATTTTGATATACATAGACTAGTTGGGATACCCGGTTTAGTTCAGGGAGTTGATATGATATTTTGTGATAATTATAACGAAAGAATAAACTTGAAAATATAAAACAGTTAAAATATTATTGAAAACATGTTCTAAATATTTATAGCATTTCTGTATAAACAACAATTTTCATCTTATCATCCGTAATACATCCCTTATGTAATAATAGTAATTATCTATCTAATAATAGTACTTTTAATTATGCAAGTGTTACAGTAATTTTAGTTTATGTACTATGTAATAGTAGTAATAATTATAATTTTCTGTCTTCGAATTTATGAAGCGGCTGGACTTGGAATGGATAGAGGCATCCATATTGGATTCTTGATGAGTTAGATTTAGCAAAATTCAAAGAGAGTTCGAAAACATTCAAAATCCACCCCTTACCCCCATTTCGATCGTTTAATGCCATTATTTTAAGACTTATTTTAGTTAAATTCATAGATTAAGTTCATCAATTTATCACATTTAAGTTCATCAATTTATCACATTATAAGTAGATGAACATAAATTTTTTCTAGGATTATTACGTCATTCTTTTAACCGTCTCCTTTAATCATTTCTTATTTTAAATTATTTAAATATCGTTTGCATTATTTTCATATGTTTTACAGAACTTAGGTATTGCGTAAATCATTTTCTTTTATATTTCGCTTAAATAATAGATTAGGTACATATATGAAAATTTTAAATTGATTCATCGATTAATTTTTGTTGCAATGAAAATTTTATCACCGGCATTCACAACAAATTCATTTCCTAAAAGTCTATTTCACGGACTAATAAGTATCTTGAGTTTAAGGTATGTATCTTTGAAAACTAATAAGTTTGTTGGTTTGTGTGCTTGTTTTTTATACATAACCACACGGTTTGCGATTTATTCACTGAATTTTCAACATCATTCATATATAATCACTGTTAATATTAAAACCTCTGCTGTTCATACTATCACGCATTATGACAAGATAAATTAAAGTTGGCAACAAACATGCGGTCAGTAAAGATAAACAAATTATTGAGAGTATACCAGATAATTCTTAGCCAAAAAATAATCCTTTTTTTACCTGCCTGGTAGGGTATTGTTTACAATTCTGGAAAATTAAAGTTTTACCGATCCCGTCATATTACGAGTTATATACTGGTATGTAAAATATTTCCGAATTTTCAACTCGAGAACAAGCTATGTATAGTTGACAGTGATAGAAGCAAAAGTCTTTACGGTTGATGCAAAATGTTTTATATTTTGTGCTTGCGCTTTGTTAATTGTAAAACTATAGGTTAATTTGACTGGAAATTGTAGTCTTTTAAATTGGAAAGGAAATTTAGTAGACATTATAATAATCATATAATTAAAGGAAAAACTTATAATAAAAGGATACACTTATAATATAAAAGGATAAACTAAAAATATAAAAAGGAAAAAATTATTGAAAACATTTTCTAACTAATTATATTACTTGTGCATAAAAAACACTTTTCATTTTGATATCTGGGGTATATATGTATAATATTTTCAAATTTTCAACTCGAGAGCAAGCTACGTATAGTTGACAGTGATAGAAGCAAAAGTCTTTACGGTTGATGCAAAATGTTTTATATTTTGTGCTTGCGCTTTGTTAACACATTGTATGGAGGTACATCCTGCAGCGGAGTTGTACCGGATGCAGGCGTTTTGAGCGTCAATTTAATTATTCAGTTAAATCTTAATAGATCGAAAATTATTTAATTTTTTAATTATTTTATTTTCGTATTTTAGATTAAAATATATAATCAAATATATAAATAGAGAAATAAACAACTATATATAAAAATACTAATATATATATAATATATAAATATACATATATATAATATTTTCGCAATGATAAATAAAAAGTTAATTTTAAATCGAAATTGATTTTTTAAGCAACCTTCCCGTTCTGTGGTTTCACATCGACTGATGTAGAAACTCGTTTTTATTTGCCTAATTTTTTCCAGAATCTATGTAGTAGACAAATACATTCGGCTTCATTTTCCTGTCAATACCGTTATTTTTGTACCCACAAACAAACCATGTTATTACCCTAACCCGTACTAGTACGTGACCAACCCTAAAGTATCAATCGGCAGAAAACGTGTTAGTACGTATCCCGCATACAATGTTTTAATTGTAAAACTATAGGTTAATTTTGATTGGAAATTACAGTCTTTTGAATTGTAAAGGAAATTTAGTAGGCATCTTTAGTAGACATCTTTAGTAGACATCATTGTTATTCTGGGAATAAAATCTATGTGTCCTTTGACATTTCCAGGCATAAGTTATGCTTTGATGATGTTATTTGATATCTGTTTGACGACCATTCTTACATTGCATAGTTGTGGTGATTTCCAATTTCTGAGTAGTATGATCGGAAATCCATTTTTTGGTTGAAGGTAGTTTTTAATGGTATTCCTGGTACTTGCAAAAAATTATAATTTCTGAGAGAAGGTGACACTTCTTCAACGTTTACCATCGTACTGATCGAAATGCATATTCTCTCCTTACCGGAAATTTCTATTGAAAATTAAATGTGATATCTTCAACAATATTATTTATAGTTGCTTTGTCCATTCTCTCCAAAGATCCTTAATTTTAGCTTGTTGTCTTTATAAAAACTGAAAAATCTCCAAAACTTTTTTAAATTGTATTATTTCAACACATATACACACTCGCTCGCTAGGTCATTTATTTACTCACTATACACACGCTGTTTGTATCTTTCTCCTTTTCATCCCTTACTCACTCACACGTACACACTCACTATACACACACTAATACA
>CM063507.1:33479755-33487255 GCA_032207245.1 Pardosa pseudoannulata
GGTACCATAAATTTCCCTCTCTGACATCATTATGACGTATAAGTCACCAGTGACATATGTCGACTGTAATATAGTAGCAGCCTAAATAAGCAATATGAGCAATACTGCGATATAAACTATAATTACTCTAACATAATGCCAGAAACCCAACCTAATCATTCAATCACACTCTGAAAATGTCATTAAATACACCTTAGGATATATGTCAACGAACAAGTAATGGGGTTTCATCCTTTTATCGTGTATCTTTTCTTCCTGAAAGTGTTTTTGCCTTTTGTTGGAAAACTAAAAGTTTTTTCATTATTCAGCAATAATTGAATTCACATCGATTAATTCTGCACTGTTCCTTTCCTGCCTCATGAATTATTTAACCTAGGAGGTTTAAGCGAATAACGTTTAACAAGTTCTGTCATAATGGCTTTTTCAGATAAAGTTCCAGTAATTCTATTACACATACCAGAAAAGACTTACTTATTCCCCCACTCTTCGTTAATCTGAAGTTAATAAATATGTATGCCTTTATGCAATAAGTCTTTACGTGCTTAAAGAGGCGTAGGATTTAAGGATAAATATTGTTAAAGGAATGTTGTATTTATTCATCAATAAATTTGTTCCAGAGATGAGGGTAATATTTTAAGATAGAGGAAGAGACAATGATTAGTGAAATCTTGTAAAGAAAACGTAGATGATGCTTAAAGATCAAAACACTTAAAGCTTTTTTAAATGACTGAAAGTGACACACAAAAAAACCTATGTAAAATTTCATACACCCATATATATATTTATATATATATATATGTATATTTATATATATATAGTGTGTGTGTGTGTGTGTGTGTGCGTGTGTTAGTGTGTGTGTGTGAGTGTGTGTGTGTGTGTTAGTGTGTGTTTGTGTGTGTGTTAGTGTGTGTTTGTGTGTGTGTTAGTGTGTATATATATGTATATATGTACGTGTATATATATATGTATATATATGTGTACGTGTATATATATGTGTATATATATGTGTGTGCATATATATATATGTACGTCTTTACGTGCTTAAAAAATTTAAAATTTAATAAGTTTAAAATTATCACATATGTTCCTAATCTGTTATCTAAGCCAAATATGAAAGAAAATTATCTACGTAATATCTAAGTTCAGTGATAAAACGTCCGAAAATAATTCAGAGGATATTTAAATAAATTAAAATAAGGAATGAATTAATGAGATGAGTAAAGAACTAACATCATATTGACAGAAAAACAATAATATTTTTAGCTATTTATTATGTGATAAATTTAATCGCCTACTCTGAACCGGTTAAAATAGTTATCCAAAATAATGGCATTAAACGATCCAAAAGGTTGGGAAGGGGTGCATTCCGAACATTTAAAATATGACATTTTTCGCTATGGTAAGAGGCATATTCATACCAATTTATTTTAAAATCGGTTGGATAGTTTAAAATTAAGATAATCTATACTCGCTTTGAATTTGGCTAATCCTAACTCATCAAGAATCCAATATGGACGTCCCAATTAATTTCAGATTTAACTACTTCATAAATTCGAGGACAGACGGACAGATAACTCATGCTATTATTATATAGGGGATTTACAAAATGAATTTTATTTTATGTAGCTGAGCTAATTATTTTAGTATAGAAAAAGCCAGAACCTAAATATGAAAATAAGAATTTTTAAATTTCTAATGTAGTAGCTTTTTGGACATTAACCTAACTCGAAATTAGCACTATTAGTAACAGCAAAGTGATATAAACTATAATAACTCTAACAAAAAGTCAAAAACCCAACCTAATCTTTCAATCACACCCTGAAAATGTCATTAAATACACCTTAGGATATATGTCAACGAACAAGTAATGGGGTTTCATCCTTTTATCGTGTATCTTTTTTTCCTGAAAGTGTTTTTGCCTTTTGTTGGAAAACTAAAAGTTTTTTCATTATTCAGCAATAATTGAATTCCCATCGATTAATTCTGCACTGTTCCTTTCCTGCCTCATGAATTATTTAACCCAAGGAGGTTTAAGCGAATAACGTTTAACAAGTTCTGTCATAATGGCTTTTTCAGATAAAGTCCCCGTAATTCTATTACACATACCCTAAAAGACTTGCTTATTTACCCTATTCTTCGTTAATCTGAAGTTAATAAATATGTATGCCTTTATGCAATAAGTCTTTACGTGCTTAAAGAGGCGTAAGATGTAAGCATAAATATTGTTAAAGGAATGTTGTATTTATTCATCAATAAATTTATTCGAAAGATGACGGAAATATTTAAGATACAGGAAGAGACAATGATTAGTAAAATCTTGTAAAGAAAACGTGACGATACTTAGACATCAGAACATTTAAAGATTTTTAAATGACTGAAAGAGACGCACAAAAAAACCTATGTATGTTTCATACACACATACACAGATATATATGTGTTGTGTGTATATATATGTATGTATATATATGTGTGTATATATATATTATTTATATATACATATATATACATACATACATACACACATACATATATATATACATACATACATATATATATACATATATACATATACATATATACAAATATACATATATATATATATATATATATATATATATGATTACGTCTTTACGTGCTTAAAAAATTTTAAAATTTAATAAGTTTAAAATTATCACATATGTATCTAATCTATTATCTAAGCCAAATATGAAAGAAATTTATCTACGTAATATCTAAGTTCAGTGATAAATTGTCCGAAAATAATTCAGACGATATTTAAATAAATTAAAATAAGGAATGAATTAATGAGATGGGTAAAGAAATGACATCATATTGACAGAAAAACAATGTTATTTTTACCTATTTATTATGTGATAAATTTAATCACCTGCTCTGAAACTGTTAAAATAGGGATCCAAATTAATGGCATTAAACGCTCGAAAAAGGGGGGGGGAAGGGGAAGATTTCGAACATTTAAAATATGACATTTTTACTCTGAGGTATTAAGCATATTCATACCAATTTATTTTAAAATCGGATCAGTTGTTTAAATGAAGATAATCTTTACTTGCTTTGAATTTTGCTAATCCTACCTCATCAAGAATCCAATATGGCGTCCCTATTCATTCCAGGTTTAACTACTTCATAAATTCGGACAGATAACCTAGGCTATTATTATATAGGGGATTTACAAAATCAATTCTTAATTTTATTTTATATCGCTGAACTAAGTATTTTTTACAGAAAAGGCCAGTGCCTAAATATGAAAATAAGATTTTTTTCAATTTCTAACGTAGCAGCGTTTTGGACATTAAACTAACGCGAAATGAGCAATATTAGTAATAGCAAAGCGATATAAACTATAATAACTTTTACAAAAAGTCAAAAACCCAAGCTAATCTTTCAATCACACTCTGAAAATCTCATCAAATACACCTTAGGATATATGTCAATGAACAAGTAATGGGGTTTCCACCCTTTTATCGTGTATCTTTTCTTCCTGAAAGTGTTTCTGCCTTTTGTCGGAAAACTAAAAGTTTTTTCATTATTCAGCAATAATTGAATTCACATCGATTAATTCTGCACTGTTCCTTTCCTGCCTCATGAATTATTTAACCTAGGAGGTTTAAGCGAATAACGTTTAACAAGTTCTGTCATAATGGCTTTTTCAGATAAAGTTCCCGTAATTCTATTACACTAAAAGACTTGCTTATTCCCCCATTCTTCGTTAATCTGAAGTTAATAAATATGTATGCCTTTATGCAATAAGTCTTTACGTGCTTAAAGAGGCGTAGGATGTAAGCATAAATATTGTTAAAGGGAGGTTGTATTTATTCATCAATATATTTTTTCCAGAGAGAGTGGTAAATTTAAGATACAAGAAGAGACAATGGTTAGTGAAGCATTATAAAGAAAATAGGAAATGTTTAATGATCAATACATTTTAAGTTTTTTTATAAATGGATGTTCGGTCTTGAGTTCCGTAACTAGCTGGCCACTAGATGGCGCTCTCTATGATATATTTTTATTAATTCTGATGTGTTTTGTGTGTGGCCTCGTGAAATAAATTCTGTGTTATTATGTAAGTCTTTTACAGTCGCTCTTACATTGGATTTTACTTCTTTTCATTCTCTGTATAATAATAGTTATTTGTCCGCCTGTACTCGAATTCCTGAAGCGGGTGGACCTGGAATGGATACAAACATCCATATTGGATTCTTGATGAGTTAGGTTTAGCAAAACTCAAAGCAAGCACAGTTTATCTTCTCTTAAACTATAGATCTGATTCTGAATTAAATTGGCATAAATAGGCTTCATATCACAACGAAAATTAGTGTAGTCTGTAAAACGTTCAAAATCCCCCTTTCCCACCTTTCCTATAGTTTATTTTCATTATTCTCCTTCTAACTCACCTCTAACCCCCTCCTCCTTCTCACTAAACCCTCCTCCCTCACTAACGCTCCCCTCACTAACTCTCCCCCCACACTTACTTTCCCCTCTCTCAGTAACCCTCCCCCCTCACTAACGCTCCCCTCACTAACTCTCCCCCTCACTAATTCTCCTCCCTCACTAACTTTCCCCCTCACTAACTCTCCCCCCTCACTAACTGTCCCTCCCTCACAAATCTCCCTCCCTCACTAACTCCCCTCACTCACTAACTCTCTGTCTCTTTTCTCTCACTCACTCACTCTCTCCATCTCACTAACCACTTCTCACTAACCTTCTCTCTAACACTCCCTCTCTCTAAATCTCACTCACTAACTCTCCCTCTCTCACTAACTCCCCCTCACTCACTAACTCTCTCTATCTCACTAACACATCTCACTAACACTTCTCACTAACATTCTCTCTCTAAATTCTCCCTCTCTCACTAACTCCCCCTCACTCACTAACTCTATCCATCTCACTAACACTTCTCACTAACCTTCTCTCTCTAAATTCTCCCTCTCTCTAAATTCTCCCTCACTCACTCACTAACTCTCATGCTCACTAACCTTCTCTCTCACACTAACTCTCACACTCACTAACCTTTAATCTCTAACTCTAACACTCCTTCTCTCTAAATTCTCCATCTCTCTAAATCTTCCACTCCCACTCCCTCTATCTTTAACTCCCCTCTCTCTAACTCCCTCTCTCTAATTCTTTAACACACTCTCTCTCTTATATATATTTATATATAAATATATATATATATATATATATATATATATATATATATATATATATATATATATCTTTCTCTAACTCTATCTCTCTAATACGAGGATTGGGGCATAAGTCATTGGAACTATTTTTTTTTCTTGAAGGTAAAAGTCCGGTTGGAAAATGTGATATATACAAACGAAAGGACAAGTTGTTAACATGTGTGGACAATGAATAGCACTCAAATGTCGTAACACACTAATTTAATATGGTAGTATACTGGGCAATATGGCATTCACGGGGCAAAAATGTTCCCATGACAAACCTGGTTCTACAGCCAATCAAATCCCTTGCTACTGTATGGTAGGAAATTATTCCCAAGGGCTACCACTAATTCATTTAACATTCCATAGCACTTCTCCCTTGGATAACGGATATTTTAATGTAAGCGCGCTGCTTAACAGGTGTTACTTCTATCTCGCACGACACTTACCAACTGTGATTTCCTAGCCCTCTCTGCGCTATTACCAGCTACTTTTTCAGGATTTTGGTTTACACAGTATATAGTACAATTAATGAAACAGTAATAATTTGTGAAAAAAAGTCTAGAGGAAATCGAATGAATAGGAGAGATTATTAAACGAGTTATGAAAAAAATAAATGAGAGTACTGAAAATTGTAGATGAGAAAAGAACAAATTACAAAGGTAAAAGACGAAAAAAATTATAAACAAGAGTAAAAGAAAAGAAATAATCCCAAGAATATATAATAGAGTAGAAAGAAAGTGGATGAGAATCTTAAAGAATAAGTATATATAAATTGTAATGGAAGAATGACTAGAAAAGATGTATGAATTAGAAGAAAATAGGAAGAAGAACAGAAGTGTGTAAGAGATTAACACGTAAAGAAAAATGAAATGAAAAAGAGAAAAAAAAATGAAAGTTTAAATATAATTAAAAGTTACTTATGGTAAAAAATGAAATATAAAAGTCAAAATTGAGGACAAGGTTAAAATAAATGAAACAATAAAAAAAAAAGAAGAGTACCAAATGTGTACAGAAAAGAATATTTAAAGAGCCTGTGATCAAGAATAAATTTAAAAAACGGGATCTTTATATGACAGTAATACGAATGTAACAACATAAAAATGTATTGGAAAAATATTTTAAAGAAAGAAAGTAAATGAAATTTAAAAAATTAGTTGTTTAAGAGCACTGCCTTCTACAGTTTTTCTTCACGAGAACTAATGAGACGAAGACATACCGCTTAAAGCCGATTCCGAATGGCTATTAACATCTATAAAAGCAGTGGTATTTGAACCATTGAACTCTAGTACCGAAGAGCAGCGCTCTACCCACTCGGCCAGATATTAAGGAAATAAATAAATGAAATCCTTCAGGGATTGGAATAAAGTATGAAGACACTTTAATACGGTAAAAGTCATACAAAAGAAAATCAAAATTAATATGCGAAATAAAATTGCTTAAGACGAAAATATAGTGAAGGAAGGTAAATATTAACCTACTGTTTATTGAAATGATATATAATAATGGTTATAAAAATAGTAAACATGTTAATTAAAATAGACACAATTTAAAAATAAGAAGTATGTTAAACTCGAATATATACACAGGGATTAAAACCTAATTTCTTTTTGATAAGATAAAAGTTTTTTTAAAGAAATTAATAATCTTAGCACATTGCGGATGCATTTCACAGCGGAATTATACCGGGAGAGGGTGTTTTGGGCGTAAATTTAGTTATTCAGATAAATTTCAATAGATCGAAGATTATTTAATTTTTTAACCAACTTTTCATATTTTATATTGATATATATAAACAAATATATTATATATATATATATATATATATATATATATATATATAATATATATATATTATACATATATATATACATATACATATATAAATAAATATACATATATATATATACAAATATATATATATAATATATAAATATACATATATAATATCATTTTCGAAAGGATAAATAAAAAGTTAATTTTAAATCTAAATTTATTTTTTAATCAACCTCCCGTTTTGTGATTCCGCATCGACTGATGTAAAAACTAGTTTTTATTTGTCCAAATTTTTCCAAAATCTCTGTAGTAGACAAGAACATTCGGCTTCGTTTTTCTGTATATACCGTTATTTTTGTACCCACAAACAAACCATGTTGTTACACTAACCCGTACTAGTACGTGTCCCTCGCTCAAGTATCAATCGTCAGAAAACGTACTAGTATGTGTCCCGCATACAATGTGTTAAAGGAAATGTTACTTCATTTAAAGAAGTTGAATGTATAAATTCAAAAATAAAAACTGCGGTTAAGTTACA
>CM063507.1:33492255-33499755 GCA_032207245.1 Pardosa pseudoannulata
CAGTGCATATTGAGATGACTCAGATTGACACATTCAAGGCTAAGAAAAGGTGAAACGACTTAATATGTCACCACTTTTTTAGTATATACATATATATATATATATATATATATATATATATATATATATATATATATATATATATATATATATATATATGTATATATATATATATGTATATATATATATATATATATATGTATATATATATATATATATATATATATATATATATATATATATATATATATATATATATATATATATATATATATATATATATATATATATATATGTATATATATATATATATGTATATATATATATGTATATATACCCCATAATATATATATATATATAGATATATGTTATATATACATATGTATATATATATATAATGTATATATATATATATATGTACATATATATATGTACATATATATTATAATATGTATATATATATATATATATATACATATATATATATATATATATATATATATATATATATATATATATATATATATATATATATATATATACATATATATATATATATATATACATATATTGTGAATTTTCTGTTATATTTATTTAAACAGCTGCGACCTACTATATATATTTGCTACAAAAGAGCTATATAATAAGACCTGGATATTGCTTAAAGACGATTTCGAATGGCTACAAACATCCATGCCACACTTTGGGATTCGAACCCTCAAACTCCGGGACCGAAGCTCACCAGCCTAACCATTATTTCCTCTTTCTGTCAACTTTGTTTTGGATATGTGTGTGGATTTGTAAGTATATTTGAAGATGCAGAATATATATATTATGGATTAACACAATATAATATATATATAGCATATTATATTTGATATAGTATTACAAATATTCTTAAACTATCGATCTTTAAATATCTTTTCCCCCGATCCTCCACAATGTGTCTCATACATATCGACTGTTAATTCCATTTGCTGCTTCCGCACCTCTAAAGATCAGAGAAAATGCCATATTGACTATAATTTTGTAAATTATAACGTATAGTAATAGAAAATTAACTTAGTATGTATTCCACATTTCGAATTGCCATCTAAGAATTGCGAATTGCAAATATATTTCGGTTAGATTTAGTTTGAATCCCTGTGATTTATTTTATATTTGTTACATGAGAGCTAAGGATTTAGAACCTGCTGCTAAAAAAACAATTCCGATCGTTTAATGCAAAAATATTTAAGACGAAATATCAATTAACATGAACTAATACAACAGTCCCAACAAATTACTAAGTTTTTTATACATTTGTTTCCTTTTAAAACGAAAAGAAATTTCTCGTGAATGTTTTTGTTTCATTAATTTTTATCAAACACATGCATATCTACTTTGCTGTTATTAATAGCAAAGAATAAAGAAATACCTAGAGAGACTGAAACCGGAGGTTGTTCATTTAATTTCACTGCCCACACAACAATAAGTCCGGCGACACTTTTGTTCTTTTGTTTGTAGAGTTAATCACGTGTAGTTTATTATTACAGGGTTGAGGGACTCTACTAAATTTAACAATAAACCTGGCAGACAGGGCACTTCTCCCCCTCCCCCAACGTGTGTCTCGTAATTCTGAACATTTATTATTCACTTCCACTTACTGCTGTTGTCTCTCTGAATATCAGAGATAATGCCATAATGATTATAAATGAGTAAACCATGATGTATTGTAATGAAGCTGAATATCACAGTCGATTATGTTTTCCGTTTTAAGCTGTCGTAACAGAACTATAATATCCGGCATTGTATTACGGATGTTTAAAGATTGGGGATTTGATGATTTTATAGAAGATAATGAACTGTGTTATTTGCTCATTTGCGCAGAGTATAACAAATAATGAATTTAGAAATTAATTATTTTTTTTTTCTAAAATGTATAATCTTATTGCATCGTAATAACATTGAATATTACCGATGAAAGCATTTTCCATTTTAAACGGCTGTGTCAGAATTAGGAAATCCAACTTCGTTCATGGAACGTTTGGAGATTTGAAATATTGTTTAACCCGTTGACTGCCATGGGGGGGGGTGACCAGCGACGCAGCAAATAATAAAAGTACATAATTATAGTAAATATTCATACTGATAAATTTTTGAATAAAACCAATGTTATTATAATGGTTTGAAGAAACTAATGCAATATAGAACGTACAAAAATAATTTTATTAGTACTTGAAAAATATACATTTTATCAGTGCCTATTGAGATGAGTCAGACTGATACATTCAAGGCAAAGAAAAAGTGAAACGACTTAATATGTCACCACTTTTTTAGTATATATATATATATATATATATATATATATATATATATATATTATATATATATGTATATATATATGTATATATATATATATGTATATATATATATATATATATATATATATATATATATATATATATATATATATATGTATATATATATATATGTATATATATATATGTATATATATATATATGTATATATATATATGTATATATATATATGTATATATATAATATATATATATATGTATATATATATGTATATATATATGTATATATATATATATATATATATATTATATATATATATATATATATATATATATATATATATATATATATATATATATATATATATATATATATATATATATATATATACATACATACATATATTGTGAATTTTCTGTTATATTTAGTTTAAACAGCTGCGATATACCTTATTTGCTACAATAGAGCTAATAAGACCGGGACCTGCTGCTTAAAGACGATTTCAAATGGCTACAAACATCCATGCCACTGTGGGATTCGAACCCACAAACTCCGGGACCGAAGATCAGCAGTCTAACCATTACTCCCTCGTTCTGCCAACTTTGTTTTGGATACGTGTGTGGATTTGTAAGTTTTTGAAGATGCAGAATATTGGAGGAACACAATATAATATTTACAGCATTTAATTTGATATAGTATTACAAATATTCTTAAACTATCGATCTTTAAATATCTTTTCCCCCGATCCTCCACAATGTGTCTCATATACATCGACTGGTTTTTTATTTCCATTTGCTGCTTCTGCACCTCTGAAGATCGGTGAAAATGTCATATTGACTATAATTTTGTAAATTATAAATGATTACTATATTAGGATGATTAACCTAGTATGTATTCCACATTTCGAATTGCCATCTAAGAATTGCGAATTGCAAATATATTTCGGTTAGATTTAGTTTGAATCCCTGTGATTTATTTTATATTTGTTACATGAGAGCTAAGGATTTAGAACCTGCTGCTAAAAAAACAATTCCGAATGGCTACAAACATCCTTGCCACTATGGGATTCGAACCCACAAACTCCAGGACTGAAGTTCAGCGTCCTAATCATTACGCGCGCTCTTAGCCAACTTTGGTTTGGATATGTGTGTGTATTAGTAATAAAAGTTTTTGAAGATGCTAAATAGTGGATTCGTTATGTTTGGGGAGAATAACATAATATTTACAGCATTTAAGTGGATATAATACTCCAAAAACTCTCGAACTATTGTTCTTGAAATGTCTTCTCCCACGCTCCTTCTCAATATATGTATTGACTGTTATTTATTTCTATTTGATACTTCTGCACCTTTGAAGATCGAAGAAAATGCCATATTTACTATAGTTTTGTAAATTATAATGTATAGTAATGGATGATTAATCTATTATGTATTCCACATTTTGAATTGCTATATAAATATTGCGAACTCCAAATTTATCTCGGTTAGATTTGATTTGAATATCTGCGATTTACTTTATTTGCTACACGAGTCCTAATGAGACCGGGACCTACTGATTAAAGCCGATTCCGAATGTCTACGGATATCCATGCCACTGTGGAATTTAAACCTTCGAACTCCGATACCGACGATCAGCACCCCAACCTTTCAGTCCTCGTTCGGCCAACTTTGTTTTGGATTTGTTTGGGATTTTGGAATAACAGTTTTTATATATGTAGAATAATGGAACCGTTTTTTGGAGAAACATAACATAATATTTACAGTATTTAAATGGATATAATACTCCAAATATTCTCAAATTATCGTTCTTTAAATATCTAAATTTATAACCCGCTAAAATATTCATTTCTAAGATTTTAAATTTTGTGAATTATCTCTTTTGTACTAGAGTCGTTATAATGATTAACTGCACTTCTTATTTCAAGTTAGTAATGAGAGAGAGAAAAGAAAAAACATCTAGAGATATTCTACGTATGCTGGCAGTTCATTTATTTCTACTCACCATGAAACAGGTAAGTTTTGCGTCGCTTTGTTCTTAATGCTAATCACGTGTAGTAAAATTTATTCGTAGAGGGTTGAAGGATTCTACAAAATTTAACAAAAATACAAACCGATTAAAAGAGTGAAAAAACTAAAGTTGAGTAGAAGTTTTAAATTTTACGGTACGTGATATGACATATTAATTTATATTCAGTAAGAATGTATTTTTATTTCTATCAATTAGTAAGAATAATTAAGGATTTTATTAATCTTGAAATATACTTTAAATATAGCTCAATTTTTAATATATTTCTATTAACGCATTAGCATGAATTGATGGGAATTTGAGTTACTTCAAGTTGTATTTTCTATTTGCTACTGACGTGAATTGACGTACTGCGATTTCGGTTTCAAAATACGGCGACATTATTACATGTACAAGCATATAGCCCGTCATATGACAACATCAGTAAAATTATTAATTTTCCAGAATTGTGAAGTTCCTTGTGAGGCAGGTAAAAAAATGTTCCCCCTCAGAACTGTCTCTCTTGGCGTTGTTACCTAAACAAAATTCCTATGTCTACATCCGCGTCAGATCTTTTACTCTATAATTCCGCTCGATGGTGTGCCTTTCTCCTATTACTTTGTCGTTAATGAGGTCTAGCTATTTTTAATTATAACTCGCTTAATTCTTAACCTTCATTTTTGAAACTGATCTTATATATATACATATATATATATATATATATATATATATAAATGTGTGTGTTTGTGTGTGTGTGTGTGTGTTTGATGACCTAAACCGTAACAACATCAAAACCAACGGAATGTAGTAGTGTCCATTGGGAGTGCAAGCAAAGGCACCAACAGCTTCGGCTAACATCGTTTATTCCTTTTCACATGATTACAATGAAAGCACGTATCGTAGAACAACTCGAAAAACCAGAAACACAATGCACAGACAGAATCCCAACGAAGAGCAACCCTTCGAATAACAACGAATAGCCAGAATCACATCGAACAGCAACAATTCGAACAACAACGAATATCCCCCGAACCTTGGTGCGCTCCTATTTAAGAAATATTTCAAAGCCTAAATCGACGTCATGATTGACATCATGAGACAGCCAATCATGCCGCATGGAAATTTCTCGCGAATTCTAAAAATCCATCCCACTGACAAAGTGCCGTGTACAAATCCCAAAATCAGAAGAACGATGCCATATTAAAAGAATTGACATATAGAATTTTGAAACTAAAACCGAAATATTTTAAACAACCCTCATCATTATTACAAATATCCCCTCCCCGCCCAAGAAGAGGCTGACCACCAATGACTGCATTGGAGGGCAGACTCATTATATATATATATATATATATTATATATATATATATATATATATATATATATATATATATATATATATTAGTAATCCGACAGACGTTGCCCAATGTTTTTATATAAATTATTAATCGGGTCGTTTTGATGGAAAAGTAAGAACAAATTTTAAAAGATACTTGACGTCACCACGCTATTAATCGGGTCGTTTTGATGGAAAAGTAAGAAAATTTTTCTTAAAATACTTGACATCACCACGCGTGCATTCAGAAAGAAGGGAGTGGGAGAGAGAGAGAGGAGAGAGAGAGAGAGAGAGAGGAAGAGAGAGAGAGAGAGAGAGAGAGAGAGAGAGAGAGAGTGAGATAGGGAATGATTTACTATCACTAGTATTACTTTAATAACCTACAGATGTTAAACACTTAAAATGTCATTTTCTTCTAATATAAATTTTTTTTCACGATGAGCAGTTGGAAGTAGTTATTTAAGAAAAATAACTTCAGAGTAGTTTCTACTTTAATATACGGGCTATTTATCTGAAATATTTCTAGATTTAAAATTGTGGGTATTTAATTTTGTTCCAGATGTTTTGGAAACTTCATATAAATTTGCGTTGGTGTGTTTATGAATATATAATATTCATATCCATGTATGTGACTAATAATGTATGTCGATATTTGAATAAATTGTCTAACATCCTTTAATGTAACAGAAAATCCTGGAACTCCTTATATAAACAAGTAGATCGTTTGAAATAACTTGCCTGAATAGAGAAGCTTAGTGCGGAGCTCATGGTATTATGCTTATCGCATATTTAGAGTCGTTCAAACTGGATTCCCCTCCCGGCAGGAGCTTAATCCTCTTATCATTAATCCGAGGGACCTTTCAGATTGAGCCAATTTTATCGGGCCGATATCGCCAAATCCCACGAAAGTCAGATGTCGCTGAACAGGAAAGGGGCCTACGGTGCAGATTTTCTAAATATTTCCTGTCAGACGTGAAAAATTTTGAAATGTTGAGTTTAAGATTTTACCTTCGTAAGCTTTTGCGGCTGTCAGGAAACAAGACATGCGGTTTACTGGACACATTTGAGAAGAGTTGACTTTAAGCAAAAATTTCGTGCATGACTGCAAGTAACACGAAATAATATTGAGGTTCACAATAATATTAATATTTCATATTATTCAAAAATAAGATACTAGAATAATTTTTGAATTAGTAATATTATTGTGGACTTCAATACTATTTCATATTATTCAAAAATAAAATACTAAAAAATTTTTGAATTAGTAATATTGAGTACCTCAATATTATTTCATATTATTCAAAAATAAAATACTAGAATATTTTTTGAATTAGTAATATTGTGTACCTCAATACTATTTCATATTATTCAAAAATTAAATACTAGAATAGTTTTTCAATTAATATTATTGTGAACCTCAATACTATTTCATATTATTCAAAAATAAACTACTAGAACAAATTTTGATTTAGTAATATTATTATAAACCTCAATACTATTTCATATTATTCAAAAATAAAATGCTAGAATAATTTTTTGATTAGTAATATTATTTTGAACCTCAATACTATTTTATATTATTCAAAAATAAAATACTAGAATTTTTGAATTAATAATATTATGAACCTCAATACTATTTCATATTATTTTAAAAAAATACTAGAATAATTCTTGAATGGGTAAAATTATTGTGAACCTCAATACTATTTTATATTATTGAAAAATAAAATACTAGAATAATTTTTGAATTAGTAATATTATTGTGAACCTCAGTGCTATTTCATTTTATTCAAACATAAAATAATAGAATATTTTTTAATTAGTAATATTATTGTGAACCTCAATGCTATTTCATATTAT
>CM063507.1:33504755-33507255 GCA_032207245.1 Pardosa pseudoannulata
ACATATATATACATATACATATATATACATATCATACATATACATATATATACATATACATATATATATATACATATACATATATATAGTATATATATATATAACATATATATATATATACATATACATATATATATATATATTACATACATACATATACATACATACATAATACACAGACATAAAACTAAAAAGTTTGAAATATATTTAAATGTAACAGTTTTATGTCTCATATATTTTTATGGATAGATAATTTGTAAAATAAAATAGTCTTCATATTTATTTGAGAAATTGACGCATAAAAGCACAAGTATATATTTTCAGTTTGTCCTATGTTAAACGTCTGCAAGCTATATTTAAAATGACAAAAATTTCTGTAAAATATTATTTATAAATGTTTCTAGGACTATTACGGTTACATGAAAATATTCCCAATGTGACTATTTTGAAAAGAAAAACTTTGAAATAATATAATTTTTAGTAACCAAAACGTGTTAAATCTTATGGAAAATGTGCGAGATAATGGGTTCTATACATTAGCCACAAAACTGTTTAAAAACGAAAAGCCTTAAAGAGGACATTGAAAAACGCATAAGTTTATAACTAAGCATATACTTTTGAAATATTCATTTCATATTCTTAACTAACAACTAAGGCAATCTCGCACATTTTCATTTGACAAGATGGTTCCAAGAGAAATGTTTTAAAAGAAAAATGTTGTCACCCTGTTACAAAGTCAGAACGGAACTATTACTCTCACTTTATTGCTGTTATTAGTTTCTCGAACTCTAACGCACTATGTAATTAATTCCGAAAGCAGCAATTAAAACAGAGGAATTACGGGATTGTATACGAAATTAGGATAGCGATTTGTAGATCAGATGTTCATTGAAATAGCTATTTCTCCTGAAACTATGGTAGATAATAGTTTTTACATTTTACTTCAAATGTGTTAATATTTATCAATAAATGTCTTAGATATATATACACACTCATAACCATTCCTTTATTTTATATATGTATATAAACATATATACAAATATATATGTACATATTATACATACATATATATATACACGTATATGCACATATATAATATATATATATGCATATGTACATATATATATATAATTGTATATATATGTATTTTTACATACATATACATATAGGTACATACATATGTATACATGTATATATACATATTTATATACATATATACATATATATACATATATGTACATACATATGTATACATATGTATACATGTATATATATATATTTATATACATGTATACATATATATACATATATGTACATACATATGTATACATGTATATATATTTATATACATGTATGCATATATATATACATATATGTACATACATATGTATACATGTATGTATGTATATATATATATATATATATATATATATATATATATATATATATATATATATATATATATATGCACCATAATGTGATTTTTATAGACGTTGATATAAAAGCTGAGACATAAAACTAAAAAAGTTAAAATTTATTCACATGTGACAGTTTTATATCTCACACATTTTTATGAATAGATAATTTGTAAAATAAAATAGTCTTTATATTTATTTTAGAAATTGACTCATAAGAGCACATATATATATTTTTTCAATTTGTCCTTTTTAAACGTCTGCAAGCTATATTTAAAATGACAAAAATTTCTGTAAAATATTATTTATAAATGCTTCTAGGACTATTAGGGTTACATGCAAATATTCAAAATATGACTACTTTTGAAAAGAAAAACATTAAAATAATATAATTTGTACTAACCTAAACGTGTTAAAAGTGATGAAAAATGTTCCAGATAATGGGTTTTATACATTAGCCACAAAACAGTTTAAAAACGAAAAGCCTTAAAGAGGACATTGAAAAACGCATAAGTTTATAACTAAGCATATACTTTTGAAATATTCATTTCATATTCTTAACTAAAAACTAAGGCAATCTCGCACATTTTCATTTGACAAGATGGTTCCAAGAGAAATGTTTTAAAAGAAAAATGTTGTCACCCTGTTACAAAGTCAGAACGGAACTATTACTCTCACTTTATTGCTGTTATTAGTTTCCCGAACTCTAACGTACTATGTAATTAATTCGGAAAGCAGCAATTAAAACAGAGGACTTTGGGGATTGTATAGGAAATAAGAATTGATATTTGTAGGTCAGATATATTTTGCAATAGCTATTTCTTCTGAAACTGTGTGAGTTTAACAGGTACTTTTGACATTTGATCATATGTGTTAATATTTATTCATATCATGTCTTAGATTTATATTTACATACTCTAATGTATTTTGGCATATAATATATATGTGTATATACAGTATTTTCATATATATAATATATGCATGCATGTATACACACACACACACACATATATATATATTTATATATATTATTTATATATATATATATTATATATTTAGTATATGTATATTTATGTATATATAGT
>CM063507.1:33514755-33522255 GCA_032207245.1 Pardosa pseudoannulata
ACTAGGAATATTTTAAAACAATATCAATTGCTGATCCAATTTTCATTAAATAGTACAATTTTTTTAAATTGATTTTTGTGTCATATGTCTCATGTAACAACAATATTCTATATTATAATTATTAAAATTCGTTAAAAATAGGAGATTTTAAAAATCTGATATTCAATGTATTTAGCCCCATTAAAAAGTATTTCAAGAAATATTCTAGTAATAAATAAATTTACGCTGAATTCAAGACCCCAAACTGTCTATTTATGTAGTTTTAAACTCACCGCACTTAAACTTTTTTCAAACGCAACAAATTTAAACAAGGTTATCTGGATATATATCCTATTACATCTACAACATCGTTACTAACAATGATATGAAAGGGGGGCAGTAATACATAACGATCCCCCAAAACACAAAATAAATTAGCATAAGATAACATCGTATTAGGATGTCGGACTGCTATCTACGGACAAGTTTGCATTGAAATATCGATCATTGCGCGGTCAATCACACGGACAAGTCATTACACGGTGACACGTGTTTCCACGTCTGCCGCGTTCAAGAGTCGTCCATCATGTAATCGGGGAAAAGTGTTGATTGCGATGCATTGTTCGTAATCTGTTTTTACTTTGTAATCGATAATCCAGGGTTCAAACAGTTTTATTTTTAAATGGGAATGAATTATTTTACGAAGTTTGCCTTTAATGAGTTTGTGGTGATAAATAGTATGATTCTGAAAGTACTTTTTTTAAAGAAGATATGCTTTATTGAAGTATATAATAATATATATTTTACAATTAAAAGAATATTAATTTATTTAAAAATAGTATATTAGGATTTTTTATGGATAATTTTTATGTAATAATATGATTATTTATATTAAAATACTCTTATTTTGATAAAACTATTTTGCTTAAAATATATAAAAAGATTTTCAAAAATAAAAATTGATTTTCTTTTACTGTTAAAAGAATAGAAATATTAGAATATTAAGTGTAAATTTCTGAATCATTTCAAATTTCAGAGATTAAAATCCTGATATTTTAAGAGATCTGAATGCATGGGAAAATTATTTGTGTTGATGGAACATATTTTGTTTCTTATTATTACAACTCTTTTCATTATAACAGCTGTAAAAAGCTGTTATAATGAAAATTTTGCTTCGAAAGATACTGTGCTTAGAAAAGTACTATACACACAATGGTAACATAGTACATTTCTGGACTTAAAATCTTCATATTTCTTAGTATATATATTTTTTAAAATACTTAAAAATATACACAAAAAAACGCTGAAATTCGCTTAGGAAAAATAACTTATATGTATATTAGAAACTAAATTTTTATGCCTAATTACAGATAAATATCTTTTTTATTCAGTTAACGTAAAATTCTAAAAGTTATCTGTATATTAAAATTAAAATAAATTAAAGTAGTAAAAACTGAAAATTTTCGAAAATAGCCTTCATGCTATGAAATAAAATATAAGGCTTGAGAAGTGTGGAATTAATGCAATCTCAATAACGTCTCACATTTTTAAATCTAGAAAAAAAATGCTGTACTAGGAGAATTTTGGATGAAATTTAAGGGTAATAATTTTTTACATATATATCCATCTATACATATTTATAGAGAGAGATACACATATGTATCTATTTATAGGCATATCTATCTATATACAGTGATACATGCATACCTATCTATATAGAGATACATACATATCTATTTATCTATCAATAGAGATAATACATATCTATATATCAATAGAAATAATATATATCTATCTATCAATAGAAATAATATACATCTATCTATCTATCATTAGAGATAATACACTTCTATCTATCAGTAGAGAGATACAAATTTATCAATAGAGGTAATACATATCTATCTATCAATAGAAGTAATACATATCTATCTATCACTATCAATGGAGATAATACATATCTATATATCTATAAATAGAGATAATACATATCTATCTATAGAGATAATACATATCTATCTATCAATAGAGATAATACATATCTATCTATCAATAGAGATAATACATATCTATCTATCAATAGAGATAATACATATATTTATATATCAATAGAGGTAATATATATCTATCAATAGATAATACATATCTATCTATCAATAGAGATAATACATATCTATCTATCAATAGAGATAATACATATCTATCTATCAATAGAGATAATACATATCTATCTATCAATAGAGATAATACATATCTCAATATATATCTATATAGAAAGATACATATCCATCCTATATCTACACATACACACATACATATATAAATACAAATGGAAGTAGGTGAAAAAGTGGTTATTTCTCCTACCGAAGTAGGTTTAAATTACATTTAAAATTAAAATAATACAGAATTTAGTATTTTAATTATAATATAAATTTGTCCACTTATCATAAATATTCTTGAGAGAAAAATTTATCCAAATTTAATTTTAAAATAAAACGAGGCCAGCAACATTTGATATACATAAATATTCACATATATACCAAGAAACAAATTTCTAAAAATTAAACCGATACATCTCCCCATCACGGCAAGATAAATTTTAAGATATAACTTCTAAAATACATGATCAGTATTCACTCAGGAAACGCGAAAAGCAGCAATCGATCTTTATATATTAATACCCTCCATAACAAACCTATCGGAGACAGAGTTAAATAAAACTCTCACGTCTTTCCCCAAAAATTCATTTTTAAGTCCCAATTATTTTACCAAATTCGCGAACTTCCCTTCCCCCAACTATTGTTCTCATTTTACAAAAATATGAATTTTCCCCCTTTTCAAAATTCATGTCTTTTTCAAACGGCTTCAATAATTGATGGCAGCTTGGAAAGACTCCATGGTCTTGCATTATTGATAAAGGAGTGAAATTTAATATTCTGAAAATATTATATTTACATATGGGGATGTGGCAACGAAAAGAAAATGCATTTTTCGTTTCAGCTCCAGAGCTGTATTCGTAGATGCTTGATATCCTTGGAGATCAGAGTTTATTTTCAAATGGAAGCGGAAAGTTTAGGAGTGGGATTTTTGGAATAGTGGTTTTGTAAACTCAGAATCTAGCGTTGAGGAAAGTTGCCAATGGCAAATAAAAATAATTGGTTTCTTATGTAACTTTAAGAAGTTTTCTATTTGAAGTAAACTCAAATTTTCATTTACTCTGAAAGAATTACTCTAATAATTAATCTTTTACTCTAATAATTTGCTGGGTCGGGAGTAACATATTTATAGAGAGATATATACATATGTATCTATTTATAGGCATATCTATCTATATACAGTGATACATGCATATCTATCTATATAGAGATACATACATACATATCTATCTATACAGAGATAATAGCGATACACACACACACACATATATATATATATATATATATATATATATATATATATATATATATATATATATATATATATATATATATATATAAAGAGAGAGATACATATCTATCAACAGAGATAATACATATCTATCAATAGAGATAATACATATCTGTATATCAATAGAGATAATGCATATCTGTATATCAATAGAGATAATGCATATCTGTATATCAATAGAGATAATACATATCTGTATATCAATAGAGATAATACATATCTGTATATCAGTAGAGATAATACACATCTATCTTTCAATAGAGGTAATACACATCTATCTATCAATAGAGATAATACACATCTATCTATCAGTAGAGAGATACATATCTATCAGTAGAGATAATATCTATCTACCAATAGAGATAATACATATCTATCAATAGAGATAATACACATCTATCTAAAGTAACTTACTCTAAAATCTCTAAAATCTAAGTAATTTACTCTAAAAGAATATAAAATAAATTTTCTTTCAATCAAAATAAACAAATTGAGTTTTTCAATATAAACAATCACAATCCCCTATATAATAATAACCTAAGTTGTCTGTCCGTCTGTCCTCGAACTTTTGACGAGGTTGGACCTGGAATGGATAGAGGGATTCATATTGGATTCTGAATGAGTTAGAGTTAGAAAAAGTTAGAGTTAGAAGTGAGTAAAGTTTATCTTCTTCTAAACTATCAGTCCGATTCTAAAATAAATTGGCATAAATATGCTTCCTCTCACAGTGAAAAATACTGTCGTCTTTAAAACGTTCGACACCCACCCCTCATTCCTTTTCGAGTGTTTAATGCCATTATTTAAAGCTCTGTTTCCCCGGTTAAGAACAAAACATTAAATTTATCAATTTATCACATAATAAATAGATAAAAGTAACATTTTTTTCTATCCTTATGGCGTCATTCCTTCAACCTTTTCCTTAAAACCATTTCTTATTTTAAATTATTTAAATATCGTCTGCATTATTTTCATACGTTTTATTACTGAACTTTGTTATTACGTAAATAATTTTCTTTTATATTTGGTTTAAATAACAGATTAGGTTCATATGGGATAATTTTAAATTTAATCATCGATTATATTTTTCTTTAATGAAAATTTTATCACCGGTATTAACAACAAATTCTTTTCACGAAAGTTTAGGAGTATCGTTCATGGACTAATAAATATCTCGTATTTAAGTTATATATATTTGAAAATTAAAAAGTTTGTTCGTTTGTGTGTTTGTTTTTTATACATAACCACACGGTTTGGAATCGATTCGCTCAATTTTGGACATCATTCATATATACCGCCAAAGAATCACTGTCAATATTAAAACCTCTGCTGTCCATCCTATCATGTAATACGGTAAGATAAATTAAAGTTGGCAACTAGCATGCGAACAGTAAAAATAAACAAATTATTGAGAGTGTACCAGATAATTCAAAGTATAAAAACAGACCATATTTTTACCTGCCTTATAAAGTACTTTACAATTCTAAAAATTTTACTGATCCCGTCATATGACGGGCTGTATACTAGTTCTAAAATAATCGTTCATATTTACATTTTCTTCGATAAGATAAATTCAAGGAAATGCCTTTAACATATTTCTTCATTAAACGCAAGATTAACTCCTTCACACCAAAACTAGACTTAGTTAAAAGTTCTAACGTATAAACAAAATCATTTAATTACTTGATTACGGGGAAGTAAACATTCAAACTTATTTTTGTTTATTGATTTTAACAAACATTCATATCAAATTTGACTTCGGGGTTAGAGCCAGAAGCTGTGGTCTAAAGAAAATCACTAGATTTGATTGGTTTTATAAAAAGTTTCATCGTTATGCTGATTTAGATTTAATTAGTTTGTTACAATAAGTACCTTTCTTATAACTAACAGAAGTAATTAAAAAATACTTATATAATTTATTTCAATATAAACAAAATAGCTGCTTCGTTCCTAACATTTTAAGTGAGTTCTTAAGGGTTATTAACTTAGGATGTTTAAAGTTTCGTTTGGTTTGGCTTGGAACTCTGTGAACTACTGTTTCGCACGCTGGGACTAATGAGACTGCTTTTGCACCAATGACGATACTACATATGAAACGGGATGATTATTGATGAATTTTCGATTATCCTAAGTAAGTTCCGTCCCAATTATTTCGAACAATTGAGGTTCTACTGTACGTGTTTTTATAACTACAGTGGGCTGCACTTAATGTGATCAGTTCGGGACACCGTGATTTTGTTAGCAATAACCGATTGATAACAATAATTTTCATCGATAAGATAAATTGAAGATAATGCCTTTAACATATTTCTTCATTAAATGTAAGATTAACTCCTTCACACCAAAACGAGACTTAGTTTATAAGTTCTAACGTATAAACAAAAACCATTTAATTACTTGATTCAAAGGAGGTAAACATTCCAACTTAATTTTGTTCATTGATTTTAACAAACATTCATATCTAACTTGACCCGAGGTTAGAGACAGAAGCTGTGGGCTAAAGAAGGTCACTAGATTTGATTGGTTTTATAAAAAGTTTCATTGTTATTCTGCTTTAGATTTAATTAGTTTGTTACAATTGTACCTTTCGTATAACTAACAGAAAGTTAAAAAATACTTATATAATTTATTTCAATATAAAGAAAATGGCTGCTTCGTTCCTAACATTTTACGTGAGTTCTTAAGGGTTATTAACTTAGGATGTTTAAAGTTTCGTTTTGTTTGGTTTATAATGCTGTGGACTACTTTTCGCACGCTGGGACTAATGAGACCGCTTTTGCACCAATGACGATACTACATATGAAACGGGATGATTATTGATGAATTTTCGATTATCCGAAGTAAGTTCCGTCCCAATTATTTCGAACAATTGAGGTTCTACTGTATGTGTTTTTATAACTACAGTGAGCTGCACTTAATGTGATCAGTTCGGGACACCGTGATTTTGTTAGCAATAACCGATTGATAACAATAATTTTCATCGATAAGATAAATTGAAGATAATGCCTTTAACATATTTCTTCATTAAATGCAAGATTAACTCCATCATACCAAAACGAGACTTATAAACAAAGTTCTAACGTATAAACAAAACCATTTAATTACTTGATTCAGTGGAGGTAAACATTCAAACTTATTTTTGTTTATTGATTTTAACAAACATTCATATCAAACTTGACCCGGGGTTAGAGACAGAAGCTGTGGGCTAAAGAAGGTCACTAAATTTGACTGGTTTTATAAAAAGTTTCATCGTCATTCCGGTTTAGATTTAATTAGATTGTTACAATTGTACCTTTCGTATAACTAACAGAAAGTTAAAAAATATTTATATAATTTATTTCAATATAAATAAAATAGCTGCTTTGCTCCTAGCATTTGATGGGAGTTCTTAAGTGTTATTAACTTAGGATGTTTAAAGTTTCGTTTTGTTTGGTTTATAATGCTGTGGACTACTTTTCGCACGCAGGGACTAATGAGACCGGAACATTTTTCTTAAAGCTGATTTCGAACTACTAAGAACATCCATAAATAGAGATACATATTTATCTATAGCAAGATATTTTTGGTTTGGTTTGGAGTGCTACTTTTTTAGCATTTGGAGAGGGACCTACTTGCTTAAAGACGTTGAACGGACTAGTATTAAGCGATTACGCTGGTTCACATTGGATTCAGATAGGAATGCAAATATATATGTTAACGTTTTTACGGCATATATATATCCTATAGCAAGATATATATATATATAATATATAGTATATATATATATATATATAATATTCATATATGTATATATATATATATATATATATATGTGTACACATATATTATATATATCTATATATATATATATATTATATACACACATATATACACACACATATATACACACACATATATTTACACACATATATACACACACATATATATATACATATATATATATATACACACACATATATACATATATATACACATTATTATATTCATATATTATATATATATATTACTATATAATATAATATATTATACATATAACACACATATATATAATATACATATATATACAACACCTATATATAT
>CM063507.1:33524755-33552255 GCA_032207245.1 Pardosa pseudoannulata
TTATTTATTCATTGGTGACACTGGAGTACGGGGACGTAAAACATTTACGACCAACTTACGAATATCATCTTTCAATCCGAGTCTCGTTGAGAAATGAGCTGAAACTCAATTTTACGATAGCTCACAAACTGTGGCTTTAATTGAATCAAGTTCCAATACAGGTTTTATCATTTTAGGGGTCTGTAAGAGAGGGTTTTATCTGAGTATCCAAGGGAACAAATTAATGCCCACAAGTGGTAGGGGATTAGTCGGAGTTTATAGTAGCAAATCGTGTACTATTGATCTACCAACTATAAAATGTCTACATTTTCCTCGATTCTACGAATTACAGTACACTTAGTGATGAATAATGAAGCTGGGATTCAAAGTTTAGGTTTGTTTATCGGTTTTAATAAACATCTTTTATTTGATTTAGAGTTGACACCATGAGAACAAAAGGAAAATTTAACGTGTTTAAGCAGTTCGGTTATGCAGTTACCGATTGTAAAGAATTAATTTTAATTATTAACATTCATTACAATCGACAGTAAAATATAGCGATACTTTATATTTTTTCTTCAATTAATCTAAACATACAACTTTTTTGTAAATATAGACAAACATGAAATAAAAACAATGTTCACATTTATAACATTTTCTTTGATAAGATAAATTTGAAACGAAATCCGCAATTAATTCCCTGCAGAAAGATAAAAGATCTCACTAAAGGATTTTGATTACACAGCAATTTTTGGTGTACAAATAAAATCATTTATTTACGAAGCTATTCATTGGTGACACTCGAGTACGGGGACGTAAATCATTTACGACCGTCATACGAATGACTTCTTTTAATCCGGGTCACGAGAGGAGATGAGCTGAAACTCAATTTTACGATAGCTTACGAACCGTGGCTTTGATTCACGTTCCAATCCAGGTCTTATCATTTTAGGGGTCTCTAAGGGAGGGTTTTATCTGGTCACCCAAGGGCATACATTAACTGCTGCAAGTGGTAGGGGACAAAGTTGGAGTCCATAAATGGACTATATTAGACTGGATCCTACGAATTCCAGTACACTTAAAAATAAATAATGATGCATCAATTCAAAGTTCAGGTTTGTTTATTGGTTTTAATAAACATTTGTCATTTGATTTAGAGTTGCAAGCATGTGCTAAAAAGAAAAAAATTAAACTAGGGTGTTTAAGCAGTTTGGTTATGCGTTTACCAATTGTAAATAATTAACTTTAAATATTAACATTAATTACAATGAATAGCAAAATGTAACGATAATTTATATTTCTTTTCCATCAATCTATACATATTTACTTTCTGTAAGTACAGACAAACACGAAATAAAAACACTGTACGCATTTATAACATTTTCTTTGGTATGATATGTTTGAAACTAGGTCCGCAATTGATTCTCTGGTGAAAGATGACAGATCAACCCACTAAAGGATTTTGATTAAGCAGCAATTCTAGTGTACAAATAAAATCATTTATTTACGAAGCTATTCATTTGTAACACTGGAGTCCGTGGACGTAAAACATTTACGACAGTAATAGGAATGACGTCTTTCAAGCCGGGTCGCGAGGGGAGATGAGCTGAAACTCAATTTTACTACAGCTTACGAACCGTGGCTTTAATTGATTCACGTTCCAATCCAGGTTTTATCATTTTAGAGGTATCTAAGGGAGTATTTTATCTGAGCATCCAATGGCACAAATTAACTACCGAAAGTGGTAGGGGACAAAGTCGGATTTTATAGTAGCAAATCCTTTACTATTGAAATATCAAGCATAAATGGTTTACATTTGACTGGATCTTAAGTATTCTGCTACACTTATTGATGAACAGTGACGCAGAAATTCAAAATTCAGGTGTGTTTATTGGTTTTAATAAACATTTGTTATTTTATTTAAAGTTGAAACCATGTGCTAAAAAGATAAATTTAACTTAGGGTGTTTATCCAGTTCGGTTATGCAGTTACTGATTAACTTTATTAACATTCATTACAATCGATAAATGTAACGATACTTTATATTTCTTCTACATCAATCTATACATATTTGCTTTCTGTAAGTACAGACAAACACGAAATGAGTGTTATAAATGTGAAAATAAATTTTCACATTTATAACATTTTCTTTGGTAAGATAAATTTGAAAACAAGTCCGCAATTGATTCTCTACTGAAAGATAAAATATCAACTCACTAAAGGATTTTGATTAAGCAGCAGTTCCAGTGTTCAAATAAAACCCTTTTTATTTAAGAAGCTATTCATTTGTCACACTGGAGTCCGTGGAGGTTTACGATCCTCATACGAATGACTTCTTTTAATCCTGTTCTCGATGGGAGATGAGCTGAAACTCAATTTTACGATAGCTTACGAACCATGGCTTTAATCTATTCACGTTTGATTCCAGGTCTTATCATTTTAGGGGTCTCTAAGGGAGGGTTTTTTCTGGGCACCCAAGGGCACACATTAACTGCCGCAAGTGGTAGGGAACAAAGTCGGAGAGTCCATAAATGGAGAAAGTCCATAAATGGACTATATTAGACTGGATCCTACGAATTCCAGTACACTTAAAAATGAATAATGAAGCATCAATTCAAAGTTCAGGTTTGTTTATTGGTTTTAATAAACATTTGTCATTTGATTTGGAGTTGCAGCATGTGCTAAAAAGAAAAATTTAAATTAGCGTGTTTAAACATTTTGGTTATGCAGTTACCAATTGTAAATAATTAACTTTAATTATTAACATTAATTACAATCAACAGCAAAATGTAACGATATTTTATATTTCTTTTCCATCAATCTGTACATATTTACTTTCTGTAAGTACACACAAACATGAAATAAAAACACTGTACACATTTATAACACTTTCTTTGGTAAGATATATTTGAAACGAAATCCGCTATTGATTATCTGCTAAAAGATAAATGATCATCTCACTAAAGGATTTTGATTACATAGCAATTTTTGGTGTACAAATAAAACCATTCATTTACGAAGCTATTCATTTGTGACACTGGAGTCCGTGGACGTAAAGCCATTTACGACCGTCATAGGAATGACGTCTTTCAATTCGCGTCTCGTTGGGAAATGAGCTGAAACTCAATTTTACGATAGCTTACGAACCGTGGATTTAATCGATTTACGTTCCAATCCAGGTCTTATCATTTTAAGTGTCTCTACAATAGGGTTTTATCTGGGCACTCAGGGGTACAAGTGAATGCCCGCAAGTGGTAAGGGACACAGTCGTAGTTTATAGTGGTAAAGGTTAGGTGTAGATCTGCTAAATATGAAATAATATTAAACTCAATTCCATGAATTTAGGTAAATTTAGCAACGAATGATAATAAACTACTGTTTTGTTTATTATTTAAAGATATATTTGCAATTATTTTGAAAAGGAGGTACAATGTGCTAAAAAGGAAAATTGATTTTAGTGTTTTTGGGGATTTTAATAAACATTTGTTACTTTATTTTGTGTAGAAACCATGTGCTAAAAAGGAAAACTTAATTTAGGGTGTCTAAGAATTTTTCCTTTTTCCTGATTTAGTTTTAATTTCCTTGATTAAGGGTTAAGACGATTAATGGTTTATTCGGTTATACGGTTGTTGACCACGAAGGTCAGAGCGCTTATCATTCATTCATACTCTTCGTTTGATTGTTGCTCCAGCTTGTCTCTGATTGGTTTTAAATTGGTTAAAAATTTGGTTTTAACTATATTAAAGAATATTACCTAAACATTTAGCCTTTCTCTTACCTTACACTTTAAATTACTGGATTTTCATAAAGAGGGGGGGGGGTCTTATTTCGGGTCCGTAGACGGGTGGTATCTTAAAAAAGGTTGAAAATCACTACCTTAATTCTAAAAAAAAAATACTTTTTTTTAAAACTGTCTTTTCCTAACATAGAAGGAAACTAAGTTGTACAAAGAACATTTTTTATCGTGGAAGTTTTCTCTTATTAATTGACCCTTGACTGGATTTACATAGTGTAACCGAATAGGGTTATACAACCGTATAACTGAATAAACCCTTAATGGTCTTAACCCTTTGTAAATTACTGGAATTTTACAAAGGGGGAAGGGTGTTGATGACATTTCATCTCCATAGGCGGGCAGTTACTTAAATAAAGTTGAGAATCACTGCCTTAATTCTAAAAAAAATTCTTCCTTTAATTTAAACTTTAAGTTTCAGTTCTTCCTCAATATAGACGAAACTAATTTATACAAAGAACATTTATTATTATATTGGAGTGAATATATGTAAAGATATTTTTGCCCTTGACTACTGGATTTAAGCAGTGAATTAATGGATTTTTACAAAATGAGGAGGGGCGTTGAACAAATTTCTGCTCCATAGGGGGGCAGTATCTTAAAAAAGGTTCAGAATCACTGCATGATTCTAAAAAAACTTCCTCCCCTTTTACAAAATTTTAAGTTTCAGGCTTCCTTACATAGACGGAAACTAAATTTTACAAAGGACATTTAATATTATCGTGGAATAAATTCATGTAACTTTTGCCCTTGACTACTTGATTTACACACTGATTTAATGGAATTTTACAAAGGGGGGAGGCGTTGAACACATTTCTACTCCATAGGGGGTGTGTGACAGTATCTTAAAAAACGTCAAGAAACACTGCCTTAATTCTAAAATTAATTTCTCCCCATTTATAAAATTTTGAGTTCTTCCTCAACCTAGATGAAACTAAATTATACAAAGAACATTTATTATTATCGTGGTATAAAATCATGTAAAGAAACTTTTGCCCTTAACTACTTGATTTACACACTGATTTAATGAAATTTTACAAAGCAGGGGAGGCGTTGAACACATTTCTGCTCCATAGGAGGGGGGGCAGTATCTTGAAAAAGGTCAAGAAACACTACCTTAATTCTAAAATAAATTTCTCCCCTTTTATAACATTTTGAGTTCTTCCTCAACCTAGATGAAACTAAATTATCAAAGAACATTTATTTTTATAGTATTATTTTTATAGTGAAATGAATTTATGTAAAAATAATTTTATCCCTTTATTACTGGATTTACACACTGAATTACTGGATTTTTACAAAGGGGTGTTTGGCGGTAGCTTAAAAAGGTTAGGAATCCCTGCTATAAACAAATTGACTTTCTTCAAATTCAGAGGACTCACATTTTAAACAATCTTTATTTTATTTATAAAATCAATTTTGATTTTATAAATCTTAGACGAAGTCCACAATTGAATCAATGATAATCGAGCAAACAAGCTCATCTCACAAAAGGATTTTAATTTCAGAGGCGATTCTAATGTACAAATAACTTACGGCACTAATGACATTGTAGTCGAGAATCGTAAAACATTTACGACCATCTGAAACCAATTCCGTCATACAAAACGTATCTAGAGGGGAGATGAACCAAAACGCAATTTTATGATGACTTCCGAACCGTGACTTTAATCGATTCACTTTACAACCCCATGTCGTATCTTTTTAAGGGTCTGAAAGGGAGGGTCTCACCTAGGCGCCACAAATTAACTTCGGTAAAAGGTTTGGGGTAAAGACTTGGCACGTAGCAAACCGTTGACTGTTGATCTGCTAAGTTTCAAAGAGCAATATTTGATTGGATCGTACAAATTCAGATACATGTAGCTACGAATAATGAGCAGAAATCGAAACTTAATTTTTTTATTGGCTTAAACGTTTATTTTATAACTAGCATATGCCCGTCATATGCCGGGATCAGTAAAAGTTTTAATTTTCCAGAATTGTAAAGTACTCTGTGAAGCAGGTTAATGGTTTGTTATGGTAAAAAATGGTTTGTTATTTGGCTGCGAATTATTTGGTACACGCTTAATAATTTATCTTCGTACTCCTCTAAAGTCTCCCGATATTGTGAATTGAAGTTTAGAATTAAGTTGAATTTATTTAGTCAAACCGTGTGTTTATGCATGAAAAAGAAACAAATTTTTCTAATCAATATAATTAATCTAAATAAATTTTAGAAGGCAATTGGAAAAGCAAACATGCATGTTACTTATTGCAATTCGAAAACTCGCAAGATATTGCTTTTCTCGAAAGCAATATAAAGATTTCAAAAGATGGTAATTTACAACATTTTACGCTTACATTATTAACTCAGACCTACACTAGTTTGCTTTTATTTAGTTCTGAAAATGAAAAACGTCATTAAACATATTTGAAAGCACTTTGATTACCTAGTTTCTAAACAGTATATTTTACAAAATTTGACTTACAAGGAATTTCGTTCATTTATATTTGTTTAGATATGTTAAAAGTTGTTATGCATACTGAAAGATTTTGTGAGTGCTAAAAGTGCAGTTTTTTAGACAGAACATAAATCGTAAAAAATAATGAATAAAATTATACAAACATTTTCAGACATTAAAATATTATTTCAATTATTATAAAATTATGAAATAATCCTTTTTAATTTGATATGGTATAAAATAAAAAATAATAAGTACAAGAAAATTTTGAAAACAATTATTTTGTACTAGCATATAGCCGATCATATGACGAGTTCATTAAAAAACATTACTGATCGTATGTTATTTACCAACTTTATATTATCTTGACATATTGCATAAATGGATAGATAGCAGAGGTTTTAATATCATAGTGATTATTTGGCAGTAAATATGAATGATGTCCAAAATTTGACAAATCGATTGCAAAACCATGTGGTTATACATAAAAAGCAAGAACACAAACGAACAAACTTCTTAATTTTCAAACATATATAACTCAAACACAAGATATTTATTAGTCCATGACATAGACTCTTAGACTTTTATGAAAATAATTTGTTGTTAATACCGGTGATAAAATTTTCATTGCAACAAAAAATAATCGATGATTCAATTTTAAATCATCCCATATGTTCCTAATTTATTCTTTACATACGAACTCTGATACCAAAGACCAGAATCCAACCTATTCATTCAGCCATCGCCCTACGATCAAAGACTTAGATCTGTAAGAAAAGCTTGCGATCAAGTTAGGATAATAGGAAAAACTGGGAATAAAGCCGATTTGTCATGCATCTCCCCTTACTATTAACATTAAACATAGTCGTTATTGTTCTTAAGCGAATTTTTAATTTTATTGGCATTACAAAAGCATGAAACTAACATAAAAAAAACATAATTATCATTCAGAGTTTTGAATGCAACCGACGAATAAATCCCGCGGGTTTACGGGAAAGGGACCGTTACAAACTATTATTTCTACATTAACCCCGAATTAGTAAGACTCTTCATTAGAGAAGAGAAGCACTTTCCAATGCGTGCTTTTTATGCTAAATTAAATTTTTCATAATTCTTTCTTACTCGAAATCATTATTGACGCTACATGCCATATAAATATACAAACAAATTTGACTGACATATAAACACAAAGCCAAAAATATAGAAGCTGTGAAAATAGATTAATAACAAAAGTTCCTGTTACGATGTTTGGAGCCTCTAGAGAGGATTTTTCAAAATTGACTCTTAGCTCTCCGCAAGTTTCTGTACCACTGCCTACCAGCAACTCCGACACATTTTCACAACGGAACAAGTGTGAAGAAGGAGTCTTATTTTAAATGGGAAGAATTACGTGTGCTTGTGAACGTTTTTGATTTAATTTATTTTATACATATGCACCTTCTTCTTGTAAATGAAAAGTAAATTTTAAAATTTGGTGCGATATCTTTGAAAACAGTCTTCCATGTGCACTATGTGTTTACTTGGGCAAGTGTTACAGTACACATATTGATAATAACTCAAATAAAAGCCCAAAACTCATCCTCTTCCACCGCAAGCCACGTTTGCCAAATAGAATTACTAGATATTTCTTTGTTCTTTAGAACATTTTCTGCGTAATTATTGGTTTCTCTTATAATTTCATTTAGCAGTTCGTTTGTGAAAAATAATTTGAAATATCGTGTCGGCTGTACAATATTTGTAGGAATTTGTGGTACAATGACTTTTGGCGATACACTAAAATGTATTCTATCGGGAATATCTAATTCTTCCGTGACATCACGCCATTCATCTAAGTCTTCTGGCGACTCTTCGCTTTCACTTTCAATAACTACCATTCGTCGTTTCTATGGTAGTATAATTTCGGAACTACCACTTGAAGTGTCAGAATTATAATCAACATTGCCTTCCACAATATCTTTTAACAATGAAAAATCAAACACATCTTCACTATCACTCAAGTCTATATTCTCATCACAATAATTATTTTTCAACATGTTGCTAACCATAAAATGGGTCAAATAATGTTTCATTCGTAACAGTAGTGAGATTGGCAAGTTTTAATTACAGATAACAATTGCCAACTCCGACGATTCCGTAACATATTAAGCCTAATTATGCTAAAAATATTGGGCTCCGAAGCTATTGGTTGTTGGTTAGTTTGGAGCACTAAGATCTATTTTTTGCAATACTAGGGCTAATGAGACCTTGATCTACTGCTTAAAACAGATTCCAAACGGCTACGAACATCAATGCCAGAGTGGGATTCGAACCCATGAACTCCGGTTCCGAAGATCAGCACAATAAATATTCGGCCATCGTTCGGCATGCTCCGCAGCGAACCTACGAAGTTGATGACTTAGCGGAGTCAACGGAGCGCTAAGGATTAATATTCAGAGGTCTGAATGTAACCCACGAGTTAACGGGAAAGGGACCATTACAAACTATAAATTCTACATTAACCCCGAATTAGTGAGATTCTTCACAAGAGAACAGAATATCTTTCCTGTGCGTGCTTTTATGTTAAATTAACCCTTTCCCTGTTTTGCCCGTACGTAACACGGGCACAGCTTTCGGGCCTTTACTGATTTGCCCAGACTCTGTACGGGCAATATTTCTATTTCGCTTGCACTGTTTCCGCCGTATTTTTTCCAATTTTAGTAACAAATTATTCGTATAGATGTCCAGTAAATGATAGTTTGCAGTTTATTGTATATTGTACTCTGGTTCAAAAGCGCATGTCTTTTCGCATGTTTTGTATCAGAAGACGAATTGTTATCTTTCAGCGTATACTTTTCTGTTTATATTTTACTAACCGCCTGATAATTTTATTGATGTAAGAGTTGAATAATATATTTTTACTTTGAAATAATGGATAATTCAGAGCGTATGGAGGTAATTTATTGTGATTCGAACCGTGACTCGGAATCAGAAACTGAATTATCTGTAAATGATAGTAGCGAAAGTTTACAAGATGACCTGGATCGTAGTGACTCGGGTAGTAGTACAGATGGAATTAGTCAGGTAAGACAATTTTTAAAAATTAATTGTGATAATCCTTCGAATCCGCCTTCTAGATTTGATTTCACTGGAATTCCAAAAATTAACTTGGATATCGATGAGACTAAAGGTAAGCTTCAGTTCTATGATGCTTTCATAGAAAGAAAAAAAGTTGTAATGGATGCTTAAAAATATTAGAAATGTTAATTTTAATAACATATCTTTACTTAAAAATGTAAAATAAATATAAAAAAATGCAATAAAAAATGTGACATTTTTTTTGACCGAATTCTGGAAAAAAATGAAACTGTCCAAGGGTTAAATTTTCCATTCATTTTTTTAACTCTAAATCATTATTAACGCTACATGCCATATAAAGATAAAGAAAAATTGACTGACATATTAACACAAAGCCAAAAATACAGAAGATAGGAAAATAGATTCCTAATAAAAGTTTCTTTTACCATGTTTGGAGCCTCTAGAGAGGATTTTTCAAAATTAAACACCTGTAGGAATGAAATGGATTTTACAGGGAGGAAAAAGTTGTCAACAGAGATTTATCAAAGATTCTTTGAAGAAACTTGAAAAGCTGAAAAGTACTCAACTAATCCCTACGGCGCATAAAAACAACTTCTTTGACCCGGAAATTGTACCTGTTCTTGGAAAATTCACTATTTCACTGTTTAGACAGCGGGAAGTATTTAGAGGATATACCAGAAGAGTTAACACCCGTTATGCTTTTCAGGAACATGACATCACAAATGTTTTAAATTTCACGTTTCCACTAATATTTTTTATATTTATTAATTAATCATCTAGTATGATGCATTTGTAAATCAAAGTTTCACCATATACTATACCTACAAAAAAAACATTGATTTATTTTACATTGGCTTGTATAACAATGAATCCCTTTTCTCCCATTTTATTCTGATTTTCTCATACCTTTGAGAAACAGACCATTTAGGTGTTTGTATGTTTATTATATTAATATTTTTCAATTACACATTCTACTTGTATATTTGTTTTTTGGGGGGGTTTTGGTTTTGGAGCGCTACAGTCTACTTTTTTCAACACGAGGACTAATGAGACCAGGACCTACAGTTTAAAGTCGATTCCGAACGGCTACGAACATCCATGATATAGTGGGATTTGAACCCACGTACTCCTGTTCCAAAGGCCAGCACCCTAACCATTCGGCGACGTATGTTCGGTGACAATTACGTCGAACAATCGAGGTTCTACTGTATGTATTTCTATAACTATATATATTTTATGATATTGTAATATCTTATTTTTATCTAAAATGAATAAATGTAATTGCGTATAAATAAGGAACTTTAAATAACAACACAAATTCGCATTAATTGAGGTAAGGCCTGAGGTTTTATAGGTACACAAATGTTACTTGGTATTAGTGTTAATACTTGACATGCGGGTATATTTCACCACCTACTTACGTGTGAAGCGGGCGTTTTTTCGTGAATCGCGCGAAAATTTAGTTATTCAGAAAAATCGCAGTAAATAGAAAACTATTTTGTTTTTATGAACCAAACTTTTTTTTATTTTACACTTTAATATATACTGTATGATTATTTAAAAAAAAAAACAATATTTTTACAAGATCAAAATAAACGATTTTTAAAATTAAAGTCTGATAATCTGTCAGCGCATATTTCTTCATCACTATCTTTGTCACAACGGCTCAGTTTTTTAATTTTCTATTCAACAATAAAAAAACCAAGATTCAAATTGACAAAACACGACTTGTACTATCTGGAGATAGGAATTCGATTGAAGACAAAATAACGCAATAAAAGACCGAGTAACTCGACAATCATAACTTGTGGAAAGAAAAAAATGCAAAGCGTTGCATAGCAACGCAAACAACACGCATATAATGTCACACATACATGTAACAATACATATTTAGTAGATTTGTGGTGGTTAGCGGGTATCCACCACAAATTCACTAAACACATATTTTTACGTGACGCGTGCTCCAGTGACAGACTGCAAAAAACGTAAAAATACGTTGCCCGCATGCGAAGTGTTAACATAAAATACAAAAATATTTTTGAGCCGGGATTTAATAAAGTAACATTTCCAGTGGTGAGATTCTCGAAAATTAGTCTCGTTTTCCTTCTAACATTTTCCGATTACTTGTTATAAAAGAAAGAGAACGAAAATTATTTTTATCTTTATTTTGCCTTCGGAACAATCTTGTGAGCTGTTTTCTTTCCTTTCTTCCACTGCATGCCTTCCAGCTTATTTTAGGGTTATTAATACATTTGATCGCTCTCAGAAATCCCTGTAGAAGCTTTTATATTCTTTACCAAACTATTAATATTTGATATGACATGCCTTTACCCATATAACTGCGATTTTAATATTGTATCGAGGTAGAATGTTTGCAAGTAGAACGCAGTGAGGGTTGCTCTTTTGATAATATTTAATATGTAATATTTTAATAATAGGGAAGATGCAGTCACAATATTTTTCTTAGTGAGATTTAATAGCTGATTTGATAAGCAAAAAATAGTGATAGATTAAGAAAATATTTAATTATTTGCAAGTTTTTAATATATATAATTTCATTCTTGTGTTTTTTATAAATATATAAATATTTTTAATTCATTTTTTATTACTGGAATATTTTGTATTTGTTCTTCGAATGTAAAAGAACACATTCCGGTTTAAATATTTATTTAAACATAAAACAGAACACGGATTAAAACCTGAAGTTTTAAGAACGTTTTAATTGACCAATTACATTATAATAACAAATTAACTTTTTTAAAATTTAAATTGTATACCGAAATAATTTTCAGGCTTTTTTGAGTATAGATTCATTTTAGTTTTAGTTTGTTTCAGTACTAGCATATAGCCCGTCATATGAGGGTGTTGGTAAAATGTTTAATTTTCTAGAATTGTAAAGTACCCTATGAGGCAGATAAAAAAAATGTTTTGTTTTTTGGCTGAGAATTATCTGATACGTGCTCAATAATTTGTATATCTTCATAATCCTTGAAAGTCTCCTTATACTATGAAGGCAGTTTAGAATCACGGCAGTTTAGAATTCCTTTAAAAAACAAGCACACGAACGAACAAACTTCTTAATTTAGGGTTTAGGTACACAAATTTAACTTGGGTTTAGTGTTAACATAAAATACAAAAATATATTTGAGCTGAGACTTAATAAAGTAACATTTCCAGTGGTGAGATTCTCGAAAATTAGTCTCGTTTTCCTTCTAACATTTTCCGATTACTTGTTATAAAAGAAAGAGAACGAAAATTATTTTTATCTTTATTTTGCCTTCGGAACAATCTTGTGAGCTGTTTTCCTTCCTTTCTTCCACTGCATGCCTTCCAGCTTATTTTAGGGTTATTAATACAATCGATCGCTTTCAGAAATCCCTGTAGAAGCTTTTATATTCTTTACCAAACTATTAATATTTGATATGACATGCATTTACCCATATCACTGCGATTTTAATATTGTATCGAGAAAGAATGTTTGTAAGTAGAACGCAGTGCGGGTTGCTCTTTTGATAATATTTAATATGTAATATTTTAATAATAGGGAAGATGTAGTCACAATATTTTATTTGTGGGATTTAATAGCTGTTTTATCAGGAACAAATAGTAGTAGATTTATAAAAATTCATTACCTTTTTTAATATACATATCATTCATGTGTTTTTTTAAATAAAAATATAAATATTTTTAATACATTTCATTATTTTATTTAATATTTTTTTTTATTACTGGAATATTTTGTATATATTCTTCAAATAAAAAAGAACAAATTTCGGTTTGAATATTTATTTACTCATAAAGCAGGAGATTAAAACCTGAATTTTAAGAATGTTTCAATTTGTTCAAATAATAGATTAGGAACATATGGGACAATTTTAAATTTAATCATCGGCTGTTTTGACAAGAAAAAAATAGCGATAGATTTAGAAAAAAATCATTCTTTGTAGCTTTTTTGGTACATATATAATTTCATTCTTGTGTTTTTTTTTTATAAATATATAAATATATAAATATTTTTAATTTATTTTTTTGTTACTGGAATATTTTGTATTTGTTTTTCAAATGAAAAAGAACATATTTTGGTTTAAATATTTATTTACACATAAAACAAAGCTTCGATTAAAATCCTGAAGTTTTAAGAATGTTTCAATAGACCAATCCAATTGTAATAACAAATAAAATTTTATTTATTTATAAAGAATAGTGAAATATTTTTAAAGTGTCACGCTCTTTTGAGTATAGATTCAATTTAGTTTTAGTTTATTTTAGGACTAGCATGCATCCCGTCATATGCGGGGGTTTGAAAATTTTTTAATTTTCCAGAATTGTGTAAAGTACCCTATGAGGCAGATAAAAAAAATGGTTTGCTTTTTGGCTGAGAATTATCTTATACGTGCTCAATAATTTGTATATCTTCATAATCCTCTAAATTCTCCCGATACTGTGAAGGCAGTTTAGAACCACGGCAAGTTATCACGGTAGTTTAGAAGTCCTATAAAGAACAAACACACGAACGAACAAACTTCTTAATTTATTTTTTAGGTACACAAATTTCACTTTGTTTTAATTTGGTTGGTTTGGAGCGCTACGATCTACTGTTTTGCACACGAGGACTAATGAGACGGGGACCTACTGCTTAAAGCCGATTCCGAACGGCTACGAACATCCATGACATAGTGGGATTCGAACCCACGAACTCCGGTACCGACGATCAGCGCCCTAACTAATCGGCCAGCGTTCGGCTTCACTTGGTTTTAGTGTTAACATAAAATACAAAAATGTATTTGAGCTGAGACTTAATAAAGTAACATTTCTATTGGTGAGATTCTCGAAAATTAGTCTCGTTTTCCTTCCAACATTTTCCGATGACTTGTTATAAAAGAGAACAAAAATTATTTTTATCTTTATTTTACCTTCGGAACAGTCTTGTGAGCTGTTTTCCTTCCTTTCTTCCACTGCATGCCTTCCAGTTTATTTTAGGGTTATTAATACAATCGATCGCTCTCAGAAATCCCTGTAGAAGCTTTTATATTCTTTGCCAAACTATTAATATTTGATATGACATGCATTTGCCCATATCACTGCGATTTTAATATTGCATCGAAGTAGAATGTTTGCTAGTAGAACGCAGTGAGGGTTGCTCTTTTGATAATATTTAATATGTAATATTTTAATAATAGGGAAGATGTAGTCACGATATTTTCTTTGTGGGATTTAATAGCTGTTTTATCAGGAACAAATAGTAGTAGATTAAAAAAAATAATTCATTACGTTTTTTAATATACATATCATTCATGAGTTTTTTAAATAAAAATAGAAATATTTTTAATACATGTTTTTTTATTACTGGAATATTTTGTTTATATTCTTCAAATGAAAAAGAACAAATTTCGGTTTAAATATTTATTTACTCATAAAGCAGGAGATTAAAACCTGAAGTTTTAAGAATGTTCTAATTTGTTCAAATAATAGATTAGGAACATATGTGACAATTTTAAATTTAATCATCGGCTGTTTTGAAAAGAAAATTAGCGATAGATTCAGAAAAAATTTAATTCTTTGTAACTTTTTTAATATATATAATTTCATTCTTGTGTTTTTTTATAAATATTTTTAATTCATTTTTTATCACTGGAATATTTTGTATTTGTTCCGCGAATGCAAAAGAACATATTTCGGTTTAAATATTGATTTACACATAAAACAGAGCATCAATTAAAAACTTGAAGTTTTAAGAATGTTTCAATTCACCAATCAAATTGTAATAACACAAATTAATTATTTTTAATTTAAATTGAATAGAGAAATACTTTTAAAGTTTCACGCTTTTTTGAGTATAGGGTAATTTTGGTTTTAGTTTATTTCAAGATTATTAACCCCTTCCGGTAAAATGACGAGTCTAGCTCGTCATTAGTTTTTCATTCCATTCCACACAATGACGAGCTTAACTCGTCATGCGATTAAAGTTACTGTTAAATATGATAATTAATTTAGTTTAAAATTTCTAGTGTACTGAATTTGGCAACACTTTTATAAATTGTGAAAATCACAAGTCACTATTGCATATTGTTTACTTGGTACAAGTCGGAATAAAAGAAAACCTTCTAAGAAATGCCGTGTGTGTTACAAGAATCAAATTAAAAGTGAGACTACTTGGCGGTGTAAACAATTAAGAATTCCTTTGCACTTTGTTTTGAAAAGTACCACTAGCTTGAAGACTATTATCTGTATACCTTATTAATGTTTTGCTTTGATATTTTCTTAATTTTACTGTTTCTGATATTATTTGACACTATGTAAAAAGTGGATTTTAATTAAGAATATGTATGAATTGTAAAATGAAACAAGTTTTTAAAATAAAAATTAAATGGTTATTTCATGCACAGTTTTTCATTATTAAATCATACCGGAAGGGGTTAATGTAACAAATTATTCTCAAATTATGCTGTACTGATGCACTTTCCCACGACGGACAGCACATGCACACAGAGCTGTGAACTATATTCCTAAGAAAATAGAGGCAGCTGTTGACTTCCAAGTTATAATAGGGGACCCATGCGGAGGAGTTATAGTTTCTGCAACACCAGAAGCGCTAAACTCATCCTCTATATATTAAACTAAACTCCTCGTTGCAACAGACCCTTGGGTGCCAGGGCCTACAGTGCCAATCTCCGTTTCTTAGACCAAGGGTCCTGGGGTGCGAAGCATATGTTCCGATTAGATGGTCTCTATATATTAATAGCTTAAATTATTTGTCCGTGTGTCCTCAAATTTATAAGGCGGTTGGACCTGGATGGGTAGAGGCATCCATATTGGATTTTTGATGAGTTAGGGTTATCGAAATTCAAAGCGAGTAAAGTTTATATCCCTCTAAACTACAGATCTGATTCTAAAATAAATTGGTATAAATATGTTTGTATCACAACAAAAAGTAGTCTTCTTTAAAACCTTTGACCCCTCCCCTCCCCTTTTCGAGTATTTATTGCTATTATTTCAAGCCCTACTTTCCCCTTTAAGAGCAGGTGATTAAATTTATTAAGTTATCACATAATAAACAGGTAAAAACAACATTTTTTACTAGTAACGTGACGTCATTCCTTTAACCATCTCATTTAATCATTTAATTTAAATTATTTGAACATCAACTGCATTATTTCCATATGTTTTATCACTGGACTTAGATGTTACTAAAATAATTTATTTTTATATTTGGTTTAATTAATAGATTAGGTACATATGTGATAATTTTAAATTTAATCATCGATTATTTTTGTTGCAATGAAAATTTTATCACCGGTATTCACAACAAATTCTTTTCATAAAAGTCTAGGAATCTATTTACCGGATTAATAAATAACTAGCGTTTAAGCTATATAGCTAATTATGAAGTTTGTTCTCTTGTGTGTTTGTTTTCTATGCATAACCACACGGTTTGCAATCGATTAGCTAAACTTTGGACATCATTCATATATACTGTGAAATATTAATCGTCAATTTTCAAACCTCTGCTGTCCATCCTATAACGATAATTTTGACGTAGCTAAGAAAACTGGAATGTGGACACTTTTAGTAGACTTCCATGACTTCCACAGTGAAAAATACTGTCCTCTTTAAAACATTCGAAATCCACCTCCCCCCTTTTCGAGCGTTTACGGTATTATATCGAGCTCTATTTCCCCGGTTAAGAGCAGACAAGAAAATTTATCCGTTTATCACATAATAAATAGGTAAATTTTTTTAACATTTTTTTTCTAGCATTATGACATTGTTTTAACCATCTCATTTAAACATTTCATGTTTTAAATTATTTAAATATCGTCTGCATAATACGAATATAATTCATCACGATTTGGCAATTTTTTAAACATCAAACCTAATATTTGATATCTTATGGTCTTATATTTTTTTCGAACTATAAATCATCGATTAATCAGCTTTAATGTAATATATATCTAAACTCCCAATATAACTTCCATATATTTTATATATCCTCTCAAAATACTATAGAATTACACATAACTACAAATAACCAAGAAAATGCCTTTACATTTTACACTTTAATAAAATAAACTATTACTAAATGTCAGACTAAATAATAGTTTTTTTATAACCTCAATATTTGTTATACGTGATTATATGTAATATATAATACAGTACTGCATTATTGACTGAAAATTGAAAATAATATTCACAATATTAAGTAATCAAGAGTAACAGAATATTACTTATGATTCACAATCCCCTGTATAATAATAGCCTTAATTATCTGTCCTTCTGTTATGAAGCGGTTAGACCTGGAAAGGATAGAGGCATCCATACTGAATTCTTCATGAGTTAGGATTAACAAAATTCAAACCGAGTAAAATGTATCTTCTCCTAAACTATCTATTCGATTCTAAAATAAATTGGTATAAATATGTTTCCTCTCACAGTGAAAAATACTGTCCTCTTTAAAATGTTCGAAATCCACCCCTTCCCACCTTTTCGAGCGTTTACGTCATTATTTCGAGCCCTATTTTCCAGGTTAAGAACAGACAATTAAATTTTACTGTTTATCGCATAATAAATAGGTAACAGTTTAACATATTTTTTCTAGCATTATGACATTGCTTCATTTAACATTATGACATCAACCATCTCATTTAACTATTTCTTGTTTTAAATTATTTAAATATCGTCTGCATTATACAAATATAATTCTTTACGATTTGGCAATATTTTAAACATCAAACCTAATATTTGATATCCTCTGGTCTTTTTTCGAACTAAATATCATCGATTAAACAGCTTTAATGTAATATATATCAAAACATCAAACATGACTTCCATATATTTTATATTTACTCTCCAAATACCATAGAATTACACACAGCTACAAATAACCAAGAAAATGTCTGTACACTTTACACTGACTACTGAAATAATTTCTGCAGTCTGACATTCTATAAACATTCGATTTAATATTTGATGTATCATCTCATATTTTTTTCAAACTATAAATTATGGTGTGACATGCATTTGCTCATATCAATTTCCTTTTAACTTTATATTTAGGCAAAATACTTAAAGACAGAATGCAGTGCTAAGAGCTGTTTTGACGTAGAAATATCTTGCGAAGGTTTGATATATAATATTTTGATTATATGGTCGATATATTCATAATGCTGTTTTCAGTGAAATTTAACAGCATTTTTGATAGTGTAGATGCTTGATAAATTACATATTACATAAAATCTTGACAGAGTGACATAAAACATTAATTTTTTTCTATGTTTTTCTGATATTTTAATATTTAGAAATATTTTCCTTATGCATTTCTGTCATATTTCAGGTATATAGTCGTAGTACAAAATATTTCGATATAAATATCTTTTTAAATAATAATATAAACCATTAGTAAAATTCAGACTAAATAAAAGTTATAGTTTTTGTTTATAACCTCAATATCTTTTATACATAATTATATATAATATATAATACAGTACTGTATTATTGACTGAAAAATGAAAATAATATTCACAATGTTAAGTAATCAAGGGTAACAGAATATTACTTATTATTCACAATCCCCAGTATAATAATAGCCTTAATTATTTGACCGTCTGTCGTCGAATTTATGAAGCGGTTGGACCTGGAAAAAGATAGAGGCAACCATATTGATGAGTTAGGCTTAACAAAATTCAAAGCGAGTAAAGTGTATCTTCTCGTAAACTATCGATTCGATTCTAAAATAAATCGGAATAAATGTTTCATAAATCTTGCAGTGAAAAATACTGTCCTCTTTAAAACATTCGAAATCCACCCCTTCCCCCCTTTTCGAGCGTTTACGTCATTATTTCGAGCCCTGTTTTCCCCGATTAAGAACAGACAATTAAATTTATCCGTTTATCACATAATAAATAGCTAAAAACAAAAAAAATTTCTAGCATTATGACGTCATTTTTTAACCCTCTCATTTAACCATTTCTTCCTTTAAATTATTTAAATATCGCCTGCATTATTTTCATACGTTTTCTCACTGAACTTAGATATTAGGTAAATAATTTTCTTTAATATTTGGCTTAAATAATAGATTAGACACATATGATATTTTTAAATTTAGTCATCGATTATTTTTTGTTGCAATGGAAATTTTATCACCGGTACTAACAACAAATTATTTTCATAAACGTCTAGGAGTCTGCTTCACGGACTAATAAATATCTAGTTTTTAAGTTATATATCTTTAAACATTAAGAAGTTTGTTCGTTTGTGTGTTTGTTTTTTAAACTTAACCACACAGTTTTGCATTCGATTCGCATCTTATAACGTGAATTTGACATAAAAAAGTTTGATTTATATTTCTAAATGAATACAGCGTGATTCTAAACTGCATTCACAGTGTCGGGAGGCTTTATATGAGTATGCAGGTGATTGCTGTTGAGGTTGCGTGTAGATTTTACCTACTAAGTAACTGACTCCATTTAAGATAAAAACATTTATTCAAGGCGTACGTACTTCGTACTGAAAAGCGCTCTCTGTGTCTCTGGTTACATTTTCCCTCGGCTTTTATACCTGCCGAGAAGCGAGAAGAAAAACATGCAAATTATATCTTTGGCAGGATGCCAGGCGCGCGTGCAAGTATAGATGTCCTTGAGAGTCGCTTGTGTTGCCATGGAGTAACTTCAAGTATGAAGCTAAACAAATTATTGAGCGTGCACCAGATAATTATCAGCCAAAAAACGAACCATTTCTTTTATTTGCCTCATAGGATACTTTACAATTCTGGGAAATTAAAAATTTTACTGATCCCGTCATATGACGGGCTATATGCTAGTAAGTAATAGTGTTTACCATAGCCTAAACCAAATATTAGACCAAAAAGTAATAAAATAATACTCTAATATTCCTATCACTTTCTATAAACCAAAGAGAAAGGAATAAAAAATAAAGCTCTTTTAGTCTTTATTTAGTCTTCTGATAAGAATATTGTGATAGTTTTTCTCTGTTATCTCCAATGTAATCCTTCAAGCTTATTTTAGGATTATTAATACAATGGACTGTTTCTCAGACAGAAGAAATCAGAATCTTATACAAGCATCTTGAATAAGATTTAATATTCTTTCCCAAACTATTAATCATCTTTATAACACGTTTGTGAAATATCAGTGCCGTATTGGTATTATATTGAGGTAGACTGTTTTAACTATTTAATGCCTGACGTATATTCTTAGATACAGCTAAAAAATAGATTGTAGAAATTTTATGCTTACTTAGGTTTGGGTTTGGAGCGTTATGGTTTACTTTTCTGAAACACGAGGATAATCTACTGCTTAAAGCCGATTCCGAACGGCTTTAACCCCTTCCGGTATGGTTTAATAATGAAAAACTGTGCATGAAATAACCATTTAATTTTTATTTAAAAAACTTGTTTCATTTTACAATTCTTACATATTCTTAATTAAAATCCACTTTTTACATAGTGTTAAATGATATCAGAAACAGTAAAATTAAGAAAATATCAAAGCAAAACATTAATAAGGTATACAGATAATAGTCTTCAAGCTAGTGGTACTTTTCAAAACAAAGTGCAAAGGAATTCTTAATTGTTTACACCGCCAAGTAGTCTCACTTTTAATTTGATTCTTGTAACACACACGGCATTTCTTAGTAGGTTTTCTTTTATTCTGACTCATTAATTTGGCAATGACTTGTACCAAGTAAACAATATGCAATAGTGACTTGTGATTTTCACAAGTGATAAAAGTGTTGCCAAATTCAGTACACAAGAAATTTTAAACTAAATTATCATATTTAACAGTAAATTTAATCGCATGACGAGTGTATCTCGTCATTGTGCAGTATGGAATGAAAAATTAATGACGAGCTAGACTCGTCATTTTACCGGAAGGGGTTAAGTAGTTAAATCATACGGCTGTCGTTCGGTAATTTTTATAAAGTTTTGAAAGTCAGTATATCACCTAAATTTATTAATATGATTATATATTTTATTTTATGGAATGATAAAGCACAGTTGTTTTTAATTTTTAATGCTATTTAATTTCTTTAAACATCAAAATGTCAAATGGATTCAATTTTTAATTCTAAAAGTGCATAAGATATTTATTAATATAATTATTTAGTTTTATTAGTAGAATTTAATTTTAATTAGATTTAATATTAGAAATCAGTTTATTACAAACATATTTCAAAAATTATCTAACCAAGTAAATTTCATTAGTCATTTCTAGATAAATTTCAATTTTTAAAATTTAGTCTTTAGTTTATTATATTAACCCTTTAATTCTGGCTTATCCTTTTAGATACCACTAAAAAATAGCTTGCAGAAATTTTGTGCTTTCTTAGGTTTCGGTTTGGAGCTCTATGGTCTACTTTTATACAACAGGACAGCAAAAGAGACCTGGACATATTACTTAAGGTTTCTAAACGGTTACGAACATCCATGCCATCAGAGATACGAACTTGCAAACTGCGGTACCAAACACAGCTCCCAAGCCATGCGGCTGTCGTTCGGTTATTTTTATAAAGATTTGAAAGTCACTATATCCCCTAAATTATTAATATGGGTTATATATTTTATTTTATAGAATGATAAAGTGGTTTTTTTATTTTAATTTTTAATGATATTTAATTTCTTTAAACATCAAAATGTCAAATGGATTCAATTTTTAATTCTAAAAGTGCATAAGATATTTATTAATATAATTATTTAGTTTTATTAGTAGAATTTAGTTTTAATTTGATTTAATATTAGAAATCATTTTCTTACAAACATATTTAAAAAATTATCTCACCAGGTAAATTTCATTAATCATTTCTATTTCTAGGTAAATTTCAATTTTTAAAATTTAGTCTTTATTTTATTATATTAACCCTTTAATTCTGGCTTATCCTTTTAGATACCACTAAAAATAGCTTGCAGAAATTTTGTGCTTTCTTAGGTTTCGGTTTGGAACTCTATGGTCTACTTTTATACAACAGGGCAGCAAAAGAGACCTGGATATATTACTTAAGGATTCTGAAGGGTTACGAACATCCATGCCATCAGAGATACGAACTTACAAACTGCGGTACCGAACACAGCTCCCAAGTCATGCGGCTGTCGTTCGGTTATTTTTATAATGATTTGAAAGTCACAATATCCCCTAAATTATTAATATGGGTTATATATTTTATTTTATAGAATGATAAAGCGTTTTTTTATTTTAATTTTTAATGATATTTAATTTCTTTAAACATTAAAATATCAAATGCATTTAATTTTTAATTCTAAAAGTGCATAAGATATTTATTATTAAAATTAGAATTTAGTTTTATTAATAGAATTTAGTTTTAATTAGATTTAATATTAGAATTTAGTTTTTTATAAACATATTTCAAAAACTGTCTTATCAGGTAAATTTCATTGGTAATTTCTCTCTCCAGGTAAATTTCATTGGTCATTTTTGTCTCCAGGTAAATTTCATGTTTTTTTATTTAGTGTTTAATTTATTAAGATAGGCTGTTTTAACCCTTTAATTTTGGCGTATTCTTTGAGATAACAAAAATAGCTTGCAGAAATTTTGTGCTTTCTTAGGTTTCGGTTTGCAGCACTATGGTCTACTTTTATACAACAGGACAGCAAAAGAGACTGGTACATATTACTTAAATTGGTTTCTGAACGGTTACGAACATCCATGCCATCAGAGATACGAACTTAAAACTGCGGTACCGAACACAGCTCTCAAGCCATGTGGCTGTCGTTCGGTTATTTTTATAAAGTTTTGAAAGTCACTATATCCAATAAAAATTATTAATATGGGTTATATATTTTATATAATAGAATGATAAAGCACAGTTTTTTAATTTTAATTTTTAATGGTATTTAATTTCTTTCAACATTAAAATATCAAATGCATTTAATTTTTAATTCTAAAAGTGCATAAGATATTTATTATTAAAATTAGAATTTAGTTTTATTAATAGAATTTAGTTTTAATTAGATTTAATATTAGAATTTAGTTTTTTATAAACATATTTCAAAAACTGTCTTATCAGGTAAATTTCATTGGTAATTTCTCTCTCCAGGTAAATTTCATGTTTTTTTATTTAGTGTTTAATTTATTAAGATAGGCTGTTTTAACCCTTTAATTTTGGCGTATTCTTTGAGATAAAAAAAAAAAAAAACTTGTAGAAATTTTTATGCTTTCTTAGATTTCGGTTTGGAGCACTATGGTCTACTTTTATACAAGAGATCAGCAAAAGAGACCGGAACATATTGCTTAAATTGGTTTCCGAATGGCTACAAACATCCATGCCATCAGAGATACGAACCCGGAAACTCTACCGAACACAGCTAACAAGACATACGGTTGTCGTTTCGTAACTTTTTAAAAGTTTTGAAAGTCCTTATGTCACCTAAAATTATTATTATGTGTTATATATTTTTATTTTACAGAATGATAAAGCACATTTTTTTATTTTAATTTTTAATGGTATTTAATTTCTTTAAACATTAAAATGTCAAAAGCATTCAATTTTTAATTATAAAAGTGCATAAGATATTTATTATTAGAATTAGAATTTAGTTTTATAAGTAGAATTTAGTTTTAATTAGATTTAATATTAGAATTTAGTTTCTTATAAACATACTTCAAAAATTATCTTGCCAGGTAAATTTCATTGATCATTTCTCTCTCCATGTAAATTTCATTGGTCATTTTTGTCTCCAGGTAAATTTGTTTTTTTATTTAGTGTTTAATTTATTAAGATAGGCTGTTTTAACCCTTTAATTTTGGCGTATTCTTTGAGATAAAAAAAAAAAAAAACTTGTAGAAATTTTTATGCTTTCTTAGATTTCGGTTTGGAGCACTATGGTCTACTTTTATACAAGAGATCAGCAAAAGAGACCGGAACATATTGCTTAAATTGGTTTCCGAATGGCTACAAACATCCATGCCATCAGAGATACGAACCCGGAAACTCTACCGAACACAGCTAACAAGACATACGGTTGTCGTTTCGTAACTTTTTAAAAGTTTTGAAAGTCCTTATGTCACCTAAAATTATTATTATGTGTTATATATTTTATTTTATAGAAAGATAAAGCACAGTTTTTTTATTTTAATTTTTAATGGTATTTAATTTCTTTAAACATTAAAATATCAAATGCACTTAATTTTTAACTCTAAAAGTGCATAAGATATTTATTAATAGAATTATTTAATTTTATTAGTAGAATTTAGTTTTAATTAGATTTAATATTAGAAATCAGTTTCTTGTAAACATATTTCAAATTTATCTTGCCAGGTAAATTTCATTGGTTATTTCTCTCTACAGGTAAATTTCATTGGTCGTTTTTGTCTCCAGGAAAATTACATTTTTTTTTAAATTTAGTGTTTGGTTTTTTATATTCAGATAGACTCTTTTAACCCTTTAAATCTGGAGTATCCTTTTAGATAAAAAAAAAAAATAGCTTGTAGAAATTTTTATGCTTTTGTACGTTTTTGTTTTGAGCACCACGGTCTAGTTTTATGTAACAAGAGGGTAAACGAGACTTATCTATTGCTTAAAGCCGATTCCGAACGGCTAAGAACATCCATGGCTTCAGAGATACGAACCCGTAAACTCAGGTACCGAACACAGAACCTTAACCATACGGCTGTTGTTTCGTAATTTTTTTTCAAGTTTTGAAAGTCACTATATCCAATAAAAATTATTAATATGGGTTATATATTTTATATAATAGAATGATAAAGCACAGTTTTTTAATTTTAATTTTTAATGGTATTTAATTTCTTTCAACATTAAAATGTCAAATGCATTCAATTTTTAATTCTAAAAATGCATAAGATATTTATGCGCGATTTAATATTAGAATTTAGTTTCTTTTAAACATATTTAAAAAATAATCTTTCCAGACCATTTCATTATTCATTTCTGTTTCCAGGTACATTTCGTTTTTTTTAAATTTAGTGTTTAGTTTATTATATTAACACATTAAGTCTGGAGTATCTTATTAGATATCACTAAAAAAGAGCTTGTAGAAATTTTATGCTTTCTTAGGTTTTGGTTTGATGCACTATGTGCTACTTTTATGCAACACGAAATCAAAGGAGACCGGGACATACTGTTTAAAGAGGATTCCGAATGACTAAGAATATCCACGTCATAGTGGGATTTTAACATACAAACTCCGGTACTGAACACAGCTCCCAAGTCATACGGCTGTCCTTTCGCAAATTTTTAAGCTTTGAAATCACTACATCTCCTAAAATTATTTATATGGTTTATAAATTTTAACTTAACCCTTTAATACCTGGCGTATCATTTTAGATACGGCTAAAAAATAGCTTGTAGAGTTTTTATGTTTTCTTAGAACAAATTTTCCTTTTGAGAGTAGGTAATGGGCAATCTTATAAACAATCTACGAAATTTTCAAGTAATTTCTATTATTTATATTTTTTTCATTTAGATCTAGATTTTATGATTTTTCGATCAGCGCTCATAAATTTACTTTTTCGGCAGGTACAGACTGAGATCATGACAAATTTGCTTTTTCCATTACACTACATCATTTTGCAGAGATTATTTTACCTGCAATATCAAATAAATCTGGAAGTTTTTCCCTTTTTTTTATAAATGTCACTATGTTTAACACGATAACTGATCACTACCGTGACATGCTCTAGTATTCAAAATTGTTTGATCTTCAAATTTATTTCGTTCTGTACAGTCCATATTAACTTAGATTTAAGATAGGCTCCGAAATGTAATCGGCAGATATGACTTGGGCATTAAAGGGTTATAGAATAATAAAGCACATATTTTTTAATTTTAAATTCTTAATCGTATTTAATTTCTTTATTATATTAACCCTTTAATTCTGGCATATCTGTTTAGATATTACTAAAAAATAACTTGTAGAAATTTTATGCTTTCTTAGATTCCAGTTTGGAGCGCTATGGTATACTTTTATGGACACCAAAAAAGACCTGGACATATTGCTTAAATTGGTTTCCGAATGGCTACAAACATCCATGCCATCAGAGATACGAACCCGGAAACTCTACCGAACACAGCTCCCAAGCCATACGCCTGTCGTTTCGCAATTTTTTTTAAAGTTTTAAAATTCACTACTTTTCCTAAAATTATTAATATGGGTTATATATTTTATATAATAGAATGATAAAGCACAGTTTTTTAATTTTAATTTTTAATGGTATTTAATTTCTTTCAACATTAAAATGTCAAATGCATTCAATTTTTAATTCTAAAAATGCATAAGATATTTATGCGCGATTTAATATTAGAATTTAGTTTCTTTTAAAGATTTTTCAATTATCTTGCAGGTAAATTTCCTTGGTCATTTCTGTTTCCAGGTAAATTTAATTTTTTTTTAAATTTAGTATTTAATTTATTATATTAATCCTTTAATTCTGGCGTATCTTTTAAGATAGCTCTAAAAATAGCTTGTAGAAATTCTATGCTTTCTTAGATTTTGGTTTGGAGCGCTATGGTCTACTTTTATGCAACACGAGGGTAAACGAGACTTATCTATTGCTTAAAGCCGATTCCGAACGGCTAAGAACATCCATGGCTTCAGAGTTACGAACTCGTAAACTCAGGTACCGAACACAGAACCTTAACCATACGGCTGTCATTCGGAAAATTTTTATAAAGTTTTGAAAGTCACTATATCACCTAAAATTATTAATATGGGTTATATATTTTATTTTATAGAATAATAAAGAACAGTTTTTTTTAAATTTTTGATGGTATTTTATTTCTTTAAACATTAAAATGTCAAAAGCATTCAATTTTTAATTATAAAAGTGCATAAGATATTTATTATTAGAATTAGAATTTAGTTTTATTATAATAAATTTTTAACTGGATTTAATATTTGAATTTAGTTTCTTATAAACATACTTCAAAAATTATCTTGCCAGGTAAATTTCATTGATCATTTCTCTCTCCATGTAAATTTCATTGGTCATTTTTGTCTCCAGGTAAATTTCTTTTTTTTTTTAATTTAGTGTTTAGTTTATTATATTTAGATAGGCTGTTTTAACCTTTTAATTCTGGCGTATACTTTGAACTAACACAAAAAAAAAACTTGTAGAAATTTTTTATACTTTCTTAGGTTTTGGTTTGGAGACTAACGGTCTACTTTTATGCAACACGAGCTCAAACGAGACTGTTATATATTGCTTAAAGCCGATTCCGAATGG
>CM063507.1:33559755-33592255 GCA_032207245.1 Pardosa pseudoannulata
AATCAGAGGAAAGTTTGAATTCTCGAAAAAAAGGAAAGTTTAAGTACCAATGATAGATGTTCGGAAAAATTGCTAGAAATTTTTCAGTGGTAACTGAAAATAATTTTGCAATAGATTTGCAAAGTATATGTTTCTCAGAACAACATGGCTCACGTTTTCCCGAAAGGTTTTCTAAAAAGACAACATTTTCGATGATCTTGTATGAAAAAATACTTTCTCCAAAATCTTTATAGGTACATTGTATAGTTTCTAACACTAAGCTATACAATGTATCCCTCTTGTAGCTTGATGCCCTAAGCAAACAGTTTTAGCGTTTTTCTGCAATATTGAAAAATGACCTAAAGGGAAATGATACACCGTCTTTGTAATTAGAGGGTTATTGCCTTGAAAACAAACTTTTGGCTTGCTTGGAAAGTGGATTTACTCAAATCAGAGAAAAGGTTAAATTCTCGAAAAAAGGAAAGTTTAAGTACCAATGATAGATGTGCGTAAAAATTGCTAGAAATGTTTTCAGTGGTTACTGAAAACAATTTTGCAATAGATTTGCAAAGTATATGATTCTCAGCACAACATGCCTCTCGTTTTCCCGGAAAGTTTTCTAAAAAGACAACATTTTCGCTCATCTTGTATGAATCAATACATTCTACAACATCTTTATAAGTACATTATGTAGTGTCTAATACGAAATTCTATGATGCACCCCTCTTTTAGCTTGATGTCCTAAGTCTTCATGATTTTCTGCAATATTGAAAATCGACCTAAAGGAAAATATCTGTATCTTTGGAAGCATAAGAAACTAAAATGCACCATCTTTTTAATCAGACTGTTACTGCCCTGAAAACAAACTTTTCGCTTTCTTGGAAAGTGCTCATCCTAAAGCACAAAAACGCTCTTGGTGTATGATGTTCATTTAAAAACAGAAATTAAACGGTAAAACCTCTGAGGAAGACTAACTTCATTTTCCATTGACACATAAGTGCACAGATAGGATTTCCCCGTTACGTAAATCAGAGAAAAAGTAGAATTCTCAAAAAATAGAAAGTTCAAGTACCAATGATAGGTGTTCGGGAAAATTGCAAGAAATTTTTCAGTGGTTACTGAAAATGGTTTTACAATAGATTTGCCAAGTGTATGTTTCTCAGCACAACATCCCTCTAGTTTTTTCCCGGATGGTTTTATAAAAAGACAACCTTTTCGCTGATCTTGTATGAAACAATACCTTCTACAACATCTTTATAGGCATATTGTATAGTGTCTAAAACGAAACTATACAATGTACCCCTCTTGTAGCTTGATATCCTAAGTCTTTATGTTTTTCTGTAATATTGAAAATTGTTCTAAAAGGAAATTATATCTGCATCTTTGGAAGGATAAGAAAATAAAATGCCCCGTCTTCTTTTTAATCAAACAGTTACTGCCCTGAAAACAATAAACTTTTAGCTTGCTTGGAAAGTGTTCACCCTAAAGCGAAAAATACTCTAGGTTTATGATGTTCATTAATTTATAGAAGAAATTAAAATCTTCCCTCTTTTAGCAATTTATATTTTCCTATGCACCATAACAATGTCTCATTACCAAATAAAATTTTATTTAAATGTATATGGAATCTTATGAGATTTACTTAAAATAAATATATATTAGGATACATTATGGTGATCGATAACAACTCTGGAGAAATCTATAATAAATGGTTAGTTTCCCTAACGGCATTTATTCCTGTTAGAAATCAATGACAGATAGATGGGTTTTAAAACTATTAGAATAGTCAATCCAACTTAACGGTAAACCTCTGTGGAGGACTAACTTCATTTTTCATTGACACATAAGCTAACAGATAGAATTTCCACGACTTACGGAAATCAGAAAAATGGTTGAATTTTCGAAAAACAGAAATTTTAAGTAACAATGATAGATATTCGGGAAAATTGCAAGAAATTTTTCAGTGGTTACTTAAAATGCTTTTTGCAATAGTTTTGCCAGGTATATGTTTCTCAGCAAAATATCCCTCTCGTTTTCTCGGAAGGTTTTATAAAAAGATAACATTTCCACTGATCTTGTAGTAAGTAATACCTTCTCCAAAATCTTTATTGGTACATTGTATAGTTTTTAACACGAAACTGTACAATGTACATCTCTTGTAGCTAGATGCCCTAAGCAAACTGTCTCCATGTTTTTCTGCAATATTGAAAAGTGATCTAAAGGGAATTGATATATGTATCTTTGGAAGCATGAGAAACTAAAATGCCTCGTCTTCTTTTTAATCAGACGGTTACAGCGTTGAAAACAATAAACTTTTGGCTTGTTTGAAAAGTGTTTATCCTAAAGCCAAAAACGCTCTAGGTTTGTGATGCTCATTAATAAATGGAAGCAATTAAAATCTTCTCTCTATAAGCAATTTATATTTTCCTATGCACCATAACAATGTCTCATTACCAAATAACAAAATTGTATTTAAATTTATATGGAATCTTATGAGATTTACTTAGAATAAATATATATTAGGATACATTATGGTGATCGATAACAACTCTGGAGAAATCTATAATAAATGGTTAGTTTCCCTAATGGCATTTATTCCTGTTAGAAATCAATGACAGATAGCTGGGTTTTAAAACTATTAGAATAATTAATCAAACTTAACTGTAAAACCTCTGAGGAAGACTAACTTCATTTTCCATTGATACATAAGATAACAGATAGAATTTCTACGATTTACGCAATTTAGAAAAATGGTTGAATTCTTGAAAAATAGAAATTTTAAATATCAATCATAAACACTCAGGAAATTACAAAAATATTTCAGCGCTTACTCAAAATAGTTTTGCAATTTATAAATAAAATACGTAATATTGAAAAAGTGGAAGTATATGTTTTTCATCGCATCCTGGAAGATTGTTATAAACAGACAACTTTTTTTACTCTTTTTGTGTGAACCAATACCTTCTCTAAAATCTTTATAGGTAGGTACGTTGTACAGTTTCTTGTATGAAACTATACAATGTATCCCTCTTGTACGTTGTTGTTGTTACTTATGCTCCTTAGACAATCCAAGCACATGATCAATAGGCTACTCGAGTTAAGACAAGGGGTGCGTTTTTATTTTTTTTATAAAGAACACCTTTAGTATGAAAGCATGACTTTGCTCTAAGTAGGTCTTCCCCAGATAGCAAATTTAGTTTGCAACAAACTATCAGTAGTCTTGCTTTTCAAGCCCGCAAACTTGCAACAAGTTCAGCATGAGAAGTCTGCAAGTTTGAGACAAGACTGCAGAAAGTCTAATAATTTTCGCTTGCTTCAAGGTTGTCACGACAAGGTTTCCACAGTTTTGCAGCAAAACAGCTTGCAAAGGAGGGGTCGCTTTATGATCCGTCTAGTTTGTAGGAGTATTGCTGCAAGTTTGAGGCCTCAAGTTTGTTATGACAAGATAGTATCCGGAAAAAATCCAACTTGCTGCAAGTATGCATGCTATCTGGGTTGTAATTTAGAAGCAACCAAGATTACCCACATTCTTGGCCTACCAAACCTAGGGTATCGTTTGAAAACTTGGAGAACATTGTGACCACGAACCTATTTTACTAGTCCCAGTCACCCTTAAAGGACACAATGAATTTGGGGCTGGATTGATTCCTGGACCCCGTAACCTTTCAGTTAGTAGATCGTTGCTTTTGCCAACTGAACTACCGTAGCAACCCTCTCGTACATCGATACCCTAAGTATACGGCCTTCCCATTTTCCTGCAATATTAAATATTGATCTAACGAAAAATGACATCTATATCTTTGAAACATCTAAAACATAAATGCACTGTCTTCTTAGAATAGTACTGGTCTACTAAGACGATTACGTCCCTGAAAATAATAGACTTTCAGCTTCTCTTGAAAGTGTATGTACTAAAGCAGACAACGCTGTCATTTTATGATGCTCCTTGATTTAAGAAAACAAAAATAAAACATGAAGTCTACCTCGCTGTGCCTCTTAACACATTATGTGCGGGTACATTTCGCAGCGGAACTGTACCGAGAGCAGGCGTTTTGCGCGTAAATTTAGTCATTCAGTTAAATCTCAATCGATCAAAAATTATTTAATTTTTCAAACCAACTTTTCGTATTTTATATTGAAATATATAAACAAATATATAAATAACAACCATAAGATTTTTGTAAATAAAAATATATTGTTTAGTGGATAAATTTATAATAGTATCGTAAATATGAATAACCAAATAGAAATAGTAGTATATAGTTTTAATGTTTTCGAATTAGGCTGTATATAAACATTTTTACATTCCAGAACCTAAGTAATAGACAAGAACATTCGGATTCCTTTTCCTGTATATACCGTTATTTTTGTTCCCACAAACAAACCATGTTGTTACACTAATCCGTACTAGTACGTGTCCCGCGCTCAAGTATCAATAGCCAGAAAACGTACTAGCACACGTCTCGCATACAATGTGTTAAAATATTCTAAGGTTTACTATTTTCTGAAGATTACTACTTTGTTACCAGCCTGTTTCCAGTTTGGTCTGAAGATAGTAAGACACATTTAAAAGCAGACTTATAATTGGAAAGCAAATGAGGACTGAAATTTTCTAATTCCACTTACCCAGCAGAGGCGATTTGTACCAGTATCCGTCTCTCACTTCTAGGTAGTCCGTTTCACAGTTCTCTGACTTGAAGAGATCAATATCAGTGATATTGAGAATGATGCGTTCACCCTGAGTTGCAGTTATCCGCCATTCACAGTGCTCGGCGTCTGGCGGCGAGGACGAACTGTAGTCAGGAGAAGAGAAGGCACCACTAGGGTTCTGGAGGGTTTTACCACACTCTGGAATAAATAAAAATGGCAACGTCAGATGGTAGTTGGAATCCGTCCTGCCCCAATATTTCTTCGTCCGGTTTGATTATTCGTCAATACAACGTAGTAGGTAAGGAGGCATTGAGGGTAACGACATACTTTTTGAGAAGATATATCTTTGTGATGGTTCGATATTGCAGCATTTTTTGTATGATGGATGGATAATTTTCTGTAATTGTGAACCACAAAAGTGTGAGGTTAATGAATAAAAAGTAGCTAGAAGCGAAAATGCTTGAAAGAGTTAAGTGTTAAAAGGAGAGACGACAGGACTTGAAACAATAAAGTGAATTGAAGTTGGAGATTTATGTCTTTAAAGTCAGTTAATTGTTAAAAAGCAATACACTTAACACGTTGCCGGGCACTTGCATCTATAACTTTCAAAGCGAAGTTCACTATGTGGCATGACAGCAATAGTCGTCCAAAACCGAATATTTCTTCGTCCATTTTGAATTTTCGTCTCTATGATATAATAGGTGAGAAGGCATTAAGGGTAACGACATACGTTTTGAGATGAAATTTCTTTGTGATGGTTCGATATTGTAGCATTTCTGGTAGGATAAAGAGATAATTGTAACACAGCTGTAATTGTGATCCACAAAAATGTAAAGTTCATGAATAAAACGTAACTAGAAGCTAAAATGCATGGGGAAGAGTTACGAGTAAAATAGAAACAAGACTTGGAACAATAAAGTTACCTGATGTTGGAGATTTATGTCTTTACAGTCAGTTAATCATTAGAAAGCAATACTCTTAACACGTTGAAGAACACTTGTGTTCATAGCCGGCAAAGTGAAGTTCACTATCCCAGATAGAAATTTTAGTTTGCAGCAGTCTTGCTTTGCACGCATGCAAACTTGCAGCAAGTTCAGAATGACAAGTCTGCAAGTTTGAAACAAGACTGCAGGAAGCAAACTTCGAAGTCACCATACCTCCAACTTGCAAGAAACTTGTTATGCAAGTTACAGTACACTTGTCGTGCAAGTTTGCCGCAAATTTGTCATATCAAACTTGCAGCAAGTTCATTGCAAACCACGGTTGGAAAAAATGGCTTATTATCTTAACTCTCATGCAATGATGAGAATTTTCCCTTGCTCCAAGTTTGTCATAACAAGATTTCCAGAGTTTTGCAGCAAAATTGCGTTGCAAAGGAGTGGTCGCTTTATGCTCCGTCTAACTTGCAGGAGTTTTGCTGCAAGTTTGTCGCGTCAAATTTGTTATGACAAGATATTATAAAAAAAATCGAACTTGCTGAAAGTATGCGTGCTATCTCGCATGTGCCATGACGACAATAGCCATCCAAAACGAAAGGGTTCGATATTAGACACTACAGCTATTTCGACACAAATGTGCATTTACCGGCGTACAAGTAGAAGCCTAGTGTCATGTTTTGGAAAGAATTTTTTAAGTTGAATTTCGTTCTACACCTGTTACACGACTTGAAGCTTCAGCTTGCACGTGTCTGTGAAGGGAGTGGTGCGATCGTGTTTTTAATAGAATTTATATTTTTGTTCTTTATTTTTGTTTGATTATGAGCTAACATTTCGTGTAAAACTCCCAAAAATACTTTGTTAAACACAAAAACTGCTTATTTGGGTCATTAAACCTGTCATTTACTTTTCTTCATTTTTGCTGTTATAGCAGCCATCGTCCCATTACTTAATATCTAGAGTCCGCTGACTCTAGCTGGTTATAGCTTCAACCTAGTTTGAGATCAAAGGCTTATGGGCAGCAGCACGACCAAACAGATCTACTTCCTTACGGATGGTATTCATGGAAACAATACTCCCGGATGCCTGTTGAAACGTCTCGCTGATAAGGGCCATCGGTTGGGTGAGGTTTTTCCGAATTTCTTTGGACAGCATTCGTCGGTCTCCATCTCCCAGTTTCGTTGTCTGCCGACTCGGGGGACATTTCGACAATCACCGCTCACCTTCCACTTCTTAATCGCATAGGCCACTGTCGATTTTGGGTACTTCAGATTGCTAAATATGTCCCTTAAGGATCGGCCACATTTGTGATACCCGATAATTATACCTTTCTCGAAATCAGAGAGCTCCGAACTGAGCGGCATCTAGCATGCGACTAATGCCGATGCTGTTTCCTACACGATGTATACCTGCGGTGTTCCTGACGTACCTCAGGACCGCAGATGTCGTCCTTTGCACAGGTGTCCAAATACTTATTGGTAGACAGTATATTTTTAGAAAGGTTGAATTGAGTTGAACCTAAAAATACCTAACTGTATGAATCATTTCCTATGGCTGCATGTATTTATACGACTCAATTTAAAATAAATGCTTGAAGAGCCACATGTGGCTGGAGAGATACCATTGGGCCACCGTTGATCTAGAACATGCTACCGCATTTAGACGAAGAATTTAAGTCCTATATATTTGCCCATATATTCCCAATAACTAGAAATGAAAAAGCCCGATTAACAACCCTCAATATTTATGGGGTTTAAAGAAGATTAATTAAACAAAACTAGATCAATAAATAATTCATTTGGGAGTAAAATAAAAAAATGACAATAACTAAGAACAGCAGTAAATTAGTGACTTATCTATATATATAAAAATGAATTTGTGTGTGTCTGTCTGTCTGTCTGTCTGTACTCAATAGACTCAAAAACTATGCATCCAATCGCCGTGAAAATTTGGGAAATGTTTAGGTATATCCCTGGGAAGGTTTTTGTAAATTTTCAACGTTCGAAATTCATTCCTTCCCCCTTTTTCGAGCATTTCATGTCATTATTCCAAGCATTATTTTCCCCGGTTAAACGCAAACGATTAAGTTTTTAATTTATCGCATCATATCTAAGGGAAAGAAGCAATATTTCTAGCAATGTGACGTCATCCCAAGTAATTGTTTTAAACGCAGTATTCCACGGTTAAAAGCAGGAGATTAAAATGTTCAATTCATCACATAATAAATAGGGGAAAATGATATTTTTCTATCATTATGACGTCATTCATTTAAATATTTCATTTATTCATTTCTTATTTTATATTATTTAAAATCGTCTGCTTAGTATCTATTCGATTTGAACTGAAATTTGAGATATAAAGTGATTCACTTTCATTTCTATGTGACGCAAATTATAGCATTTTTATGTGAGAACTAATTTTAAATTTAATTCTTGGTTCATTTTTATATTACAATGAAATGCATATCAACAATATTCTAAGTATAAAAAGTACAAATTTCAGTGACTCTCATGGCCAAATAAAACCTATCATTTTATACAGTTATCTTCATATTCATATGGTTGTCGATATGAATGTGTGTTTCTGTTTCATACAAAACTATGTGGTTTGTCATAAATTTCCTTAATTTTGGAAAACATTTATTACTACCAACAAAATTAGCACTGTTGCTGTCAAAACCTGTGCTTCCTATTCTATCACGTAATATGGCAAGATCTGTTAACTTTGCTAATCAACGTACAGTAGTAATACAGTAATGCAATTTAGGGTTAAGCTTATATTTTACAATAAAAGAAATTTGAGCAAATTTAATATAAGACAAATTCGATTATAAAAACTGAATAATGTTATAATACGCTTATGATAGAAATATATAAACATGCCAATGACTCGAACTGAACTGTGACGAATTTAGAGAGTTATTCACGAAAAATAAATCTTTGTTTAAAAGTAATATATTAAGTTCACCGTAGCGAAGCACGGGCAAACTTGCTAGTTAGTTAATAAAAAAAATAATTGAGTGAAATATAAAAGTGACCAAAATTAATAGAGAGATGACTCTAGATAGAAATGTAATCCAAGCATGGATATATTAGTTTATATGAAAGAACACAAGATTGTAGCAGAAAGTGTGTAAGATTCATATATTCAAGGCACAGATGACTGAATTGAAACTAGTAGAGTGATCAAGGGTAGTGGAGGATGAAAACTAGAGAATAAAAGAGAAAGTCGAAGCACTATATAAGCAGGGGATACATTGAATATATCAGTTCAAGGAAAAGGAAATAAGAAGAAACAAATAAAAGGTACCAAGTATGTAAATGTGAGAGACATAAGATTGGATAAAAAACTAGAGATAAAATAAATGTTAGTAGATTTCAGATACTAACTACAGAAAAGTAAAATGTAATTTACGATATACACTCAAACCTGTTTTTGTGCGGTCTTTTTTTGTACGGTAAATAAAAATTTCAATCAAATTGAACATAATTGACGAAGTTGTCGAAGTTATCAATAATGACATCGGCGGAGATGGGTTTAATAGTTTTAGTGAAAATGATCTTGTCGAAATGATTCAGGATGACACCGTAAGGGAAGATGAAATTATAAATTACGTAACAGATGATACTGATGGGCAAGAAGAACCCGATTATATGACAGCAGATAAAATCTATGCAGGACTCCAACTCTGTCATAAATTAGAATGTCATTTTCATGCAATCGATGCCAATTCTGAAAGAACTTCAAAATTCCAAAAGGAGCTTCAGTCGTGCATATCTGGCTACCGGGACATATACAAGCGCCTAGTGAAACAACAGTCGTCGCAAAAACTAATCACTGACTATATGGTACCTGAAAAAAGTCAACTCTAAACGAGTGCGAGATAGTATCTTCAAGTGACGAAAGCGATTTTGAACCAGTTTATCACAGGAAAGTTCGCGTATTGTCAGACTGCTAAGGATAATGTTTATACTTTTTGAAAAGTTTTGTATGTGTAAAATAATCACATAATATGTAAATAAAATAATAAAAAATGTTCGCAAGTGTATTTTTTTAATCAGATTCCAAAACGTTTGGCGAAATTCCAGGTATGTACTAGTTATTTCGTAAGGTTTTGAGTTATTTTAAACGTAAGACTTTTTTTATGCGGTCCCTATCCTCCTCACAAAAACATGTTTGAGTGTATTACTAAGAGAAATATAACATAGATTCAGAATAAATGATTGGTAAATTCAAGAGAAATATGAAAATTGGAAAGGTGACAGATTAAACATTTCATTGAAAAGTTGAAGAAATTATTGTACTTATACTACAAACAGCAATTGAAATATACGAGTTTATAAAAGATGGCTAACTGAAGAATAAACTAACATGGCAAAGCAATATTTCAAGATAACTGTATCTGTAACTAAAGATGGCTTGATGGGATGAAAGGGGTATGAATACGCACAAAAGAAAAAGGATGTTACAAATAAAGTAATGATTAAAACGTTTTAGGTCTGTCATATTACAAAATTATTCTTATAACTATGTATACAGTATAACTAACACACACACACATATACAATTGCCTGACGTTTGTTTATGACATCTTACTATTGTAAATAAGGTTCATTCCACTTATCTTTATTATTACCCCTGTTTTTCTTATATAAGCTATCATACGATGTGTGAAATAAAAAATTTATTATATAACTGCGAAAATGATAGTTCCAATGAAGTACAATAAAAGATGTATGATAACAGTGATTAGAGTGAATTAGATAGTAAAAGTGATGAAAACAATAATTTGGAAAGTGGTAGTGATGATAGTGTAGTAGTACCTGTACGTCGAAAATGAAAGCAGCTTTTATCGAGTAATAAGGGATCTACTATTGAACAATTGCAAGATGAATGGATTTGGAAAGAAAAAAAATCTTGATATAAAATAATTTCAAGAAATAGCTGGAATCAGTGAGTTATGCTTGTGTAGATTAGGTGATAATCCTACACATAGTAAGTGTTAGACCAAGTTCTTACTGAAAATATTTTTTGGAAAATGATAGTAGAAGAAACGAATAGATATGCTAGCCAAATTACTGAGAAAGAAGGTTGTGCAAATAAGAGAAACCTAAGATGGTTTTCAGTAACTGTGGATGAAATAAAAGGAATCCATCCCATGGGCATAAAAATCTTAAAATAACTCAGTACTCAAAGAGTTTTTGAACTCATTTCATATGCTGCCAAAAGCTGCTATAGATCTTGTTCTCCGTAATTCTACCAAGTATTCTAAAGTCATTTCAAATTCTGCGAAAAGCTGCTAAAGATCTAGTTCTCCGTCTTATACCAAGTATTCTAAACTCATTTCAAATTCAGCCAAAAGCTGCTAGAGATCTAGTTCTCCGTAATTATACCAAGTATTCTAAAGTCATTTCAAATTCTGCGAAAAGCTGCTAAAGATCTAGTTCTCCGTCTTATACCAAGTATTCTAAACGCATTTCAAATTCTGCTAAAAGCTGCTACAGATCTAGTTCTCCGTCTTATACCAAGTATTCTAAACTCATTTCAAATTCTGCCAAAAGCTGATAGATATATAGTTTTCCACAATTATACAAATTATTCTAAAGTTATTTCAAATTCAGCCAAAAGCTGCTAGAGATCTAGTTCTCCGTAATTATACCAAGTATTCTAAAGTCATTTCAAATTCTGCGAAAAGCTGCTAAAGATCTAGTTCTCCGTCTTATACCAAGTATTCGAAACTCATTTCAAATTCTGCCAAAAGCTGCCAGAAATCTAGTTCTCCACAATTACACATTACACAAATTATTCTAAAGTCATTTCAAATACAACCAAAAGCTGCTAGAAATCTAATTCTCCGTAATTATACCAAATATTCTAAATTCATTTCAAATTCGGCCAAAAGTTGCTACAGATATAGTTCTCCGTCTTGTACCAAGTATTCTACACTAATTTTAAATTCTGTCAAAAGCTGCTGGAGATCTAGTTTTCCGTAACTGTAGAAAATATCCTGAAGTATTTCTTAAAGTTTAGAAATTTTATACAAGAAATGACATGCGTAATTTCCTAACAAATACTACACACCAAATTTTATTCCTTTATCGTTTTTCATAACTAACAAAATTATTTTTACATATACAAGAGATTTACAGAATTTTAAAAGTGGAAATTCAATTGTTTCTACTATAACTTTATGTTTTGTAAATCATAATATACAAATTATGCCTTACGTAAATAATTGTTGCCTTAATTTTAAAAAAGCACAACAGTTTTATAGATGAGACTTTTCATCATTCCCATAATTATTATTCATAATCAGAAGTTGTACCGAGAACAAAACTGAAAGTCCCCGTATTAAAATACAATCGATTGTCTCCAACCTCATCATAAGCGAAACGCAATTCTTGTCTCTCTCTTTTGGAAAACCATGATCTACATTTTAAGATGAATGACTTCTGTTTCAGAGAGCCAGAATAGCAAAAAAGAGATTCCGCGTTCATTAAAATTCCAGCTCACAATGCCGACCGCAGGAATTTCAAATTAGGAATTCAAATGCATTCGGAATAATGATATTTTCGAAATCTTTCCACATCACGTCAGGTTTAACAAGATCTCCTACATCCCTCCCCCCTTCCTCTAAAAATTTTCCTAGAAATTCAAATGTCGCCAGTGTATATCCGCAATTCCAACAAAATCAAATTATTTAAAATCAAGGATCAAAATCAGGTTGTTCAATATTTAATCATCCTTGGGGTTTTCGCTCGTTCAAATTAACGACTCAAAATCCGCATAATATTCGATGCTTATTCATTAAGGCGGGACTCTAGTCTAGACAGTAGTTTATGCAGGTTCAAATGCCTAGCAAGGCAGTTGATAATGTTTTATAAGGTTTTAAAGTGAAAGGCATATTAAATATCCACAAATGTATGTATGTGTTTGGTGGGGTTAGGAGCGCTATAGTCTAACATTTTGCTACACTGGGAATAAAGAGACCAGGATATACTTTTAGGGCAGATTCCGAACGGCTACAAACAAGCATGACAGCAGCGGTATTCGAACCCGCAAATTCCCTTACCGAAGATCGGTTTTCTACCATTCAGCTTCGTTCGTATACACACATATACATATATATACGTATATATATACATACATATATATACACACATATACACATATATACACATATACACACATATATATACATATATACACACATATATATATATACATATACACATACATACATACATACATATATACACACATATACACACATATACGAATACACACATATACATACATATATATATATACACACACACGCACATATACGAATACACACATACATATATATATACACACATACACATACATATATATATATATATATATATATATATATATATATATACACACGCACATATACGAATACACACATACACATACATATATATACACACACAAGCACATATATTTATATATATATATATATACACAAGCATACATATATATATATACATATATACACATAGATACAGACATACACATATATACAGACATATATACACATATATAGGGTCGGGACTAATAAGTATGCAGAGAGTACAGGTATTAAGGCAGCCAAATTCTTGGTGTGGTAGATGGAATAAATAATTTTAAAATATTCTGACTGAAGCTTTTTTATATTTAAACTGAGGACTTTTCTTAAATTATTTAGTGAATTCAGCATTTTGTACGAGAAGTGCGGTAATCTCAATTTCAGAATATCCTAGATAGGAATATGAAACTGAAAATCTGGTGAAACGTTATACAATAATTTAAATGAAATTCAGAATATTGTATGATTGCTGAATGCAGTAACAACGGAATTACACAGAGTAAAATAGTGAAAGGTTCTATGCCTGAAGCTGACGACTGGAGTAAACTAAACCTGTATAATTTCTGGAAAGAACTGAAAAATGCCAAACATTCGCGCTGTTTCCATTTTGCGGTACAGATATGTCATAAGCGACTTCCGGGTCAGAAGTCTTCAGAAAGTGGACCTTATGGTACCTAACTCACATCTGTGACTTCATTATGATGTGGAATTCGTCTGTGATATATCTCGATATTAACATTCAGCACCCTCAGTAGAAATTATTCCAGATTTAATGAGCTAATACTTACTTTTTAAATGCCTAACGTATATCTTTGTTATGGTATTGCACTTTGCGATGGAATTGACATTTGTCAGATCCACATGCAATACTGGCCCACTCGAGATTTTCAACCTGACAACTACCATAGGTACGACTTTACGTGTACTTACGTACTTCTTTAGTAGAGAAGTTTAGTCTGGGATATATCTTCTTCACTCAACCAGACCCTTCTTCCAATCTCTGGAAAGAACTGCAAAACGCAAAACATTTGGACTGCTTTCACATTGTGGTAAGGATGTGTCACAGGCGACTTTTGCGTTAGAAGTCGTTAGAAAGGGGATTTTATGATACCTAAATCCCATCTCTGATGTCATTACGATGCGAAATTCGCCTGGGACCAGAACGTCGTCAGATCTACATACGATACTGGCCTACTCTTGCTTTGCAACCTTAACAACTACCATAGGTTCGACTTTAAGTGTATGGGAACAGTACTTACGTGCATACTTGGGCATTTGTTGAGAAGGTTAGTATCTGATATGTCCCCTTCAACCGGACCCTTCGTCCCATCTATGGAAAAAACTGCAAACAGATAGTACGGATATGTCACAGGCGACTTCCGAGTCAGAAGTCATCAGAAAGGGGACCTTATGATACCTAACTCCCATCTCTGACATCATCATGATGCGGAATTCTCTTGTCACGTACCTCGATAGCAATATGTTGCACCCACGGTAGAGCTTACTCCAGCTTTATTAAAATCACTTTTCAAATGACTAACGTATATATTTCAATTGCAATTTGCAATAGAAATAACCTGAATGAGACTAGAATTTCGTCAGATATACATGCGATACTGGCCCACTCAATCTTTGCAACCCTGACAACTACCATAGGTCCGACTTTAAGTGTATGTTTGCATTACTTACGAACTTACTTGGACATTTGTAGAGAAAGTTAGTCTGAGATATGCATCCTTCGCTCAACCGTACAATTCGTCCAATCTCTGGAAAGAACTGCAGAACGCAATACATTCGGGGTGCTTCCATACTGTGGTTTGGTTGTGTCACAGACGACATCCTCGTCAGAAAGGGGATTTATGATACCTAACTCCCATCTCTGACGTCATTATGACGCAGAATTCGCCTGTGACATATCTCGATAGCAACATGCAGCACCTCCGGAGAGATTACTTAGGCTTTAATGAGCTCAGTTTTCAAATGACTTAACTATATCTTCAAATTGCAGTTTCCGATAGAAATTACCTGAATGGGACCAGATCTATATGCAATTCTGGCCCACTCGAGCTTTGCAAACCTGACAAATTCCATAGGTCCGAATTTAAGAGAATGGACGCAGTAGTAACGTACTTACTTGGGCATTTGTAGAGAAGGTTATCCTATGATATGTCTCTTTCGCTCAACCGGACCCTTCATCCAATCTCTGGAAAGAACTGCAATTGTGGTATTGATATGTCACAGGCGACTTCCTCGTCGAAAATCGCCAGAAAAAGGACCATAAGATACCCAACTCCCATCTATGACGTCATTATGATACGGAATTATCCTGTGACATATCTTGATAGCAACATGCAGCACCCTCGGTAGAGATTTCTCCAGATTTAATGAGCTAATATTTACTTTTCAAATGCCTAACGTGTATCTTTCGTATCGTATTGCACTTTGCGATGGAAATAACCTTTTTCAGATCTACATGCAATTCTGGCCCACTCGAGCTTTGCAACCCTGAAAACTACCATAGGTCCAACTTTAAGTGTTTGGGCGAAGTACATACTAGCTTTAGCACTTCTCAAATGATTGACGTATATCTTTCAATTGCAATTTGCGATTGAAATAACCCGAATGCGACCAGAACTTCGTGAGATCTACATGGGATACTGTCCCACTCGAGCTTTGCAACCCTGAGAACTACCATAGTTTCGACTTTAAGTGTATGGGCGCAGTACTTACGAACTTACTTGGGCATTTGTAGAGAAGGTTTGTCTGGGATATGTCCCCTTCGCTCAACCGGACCCTTTGTCCAATCTCTGGTCTTTTTCGCTGTGGGTCTTCCTGTGGCAGTATGGTGTCCAAGTAAGTACTCTTGGAGAAGGTGTTTCGGGCGTAATGCATGATGCTGGCGTAGTCGTATGGCAGCCCCAATGACGTCACTTCTTCCTCAGTCAGTTTGTTGAAGTTGTACTCCTGACCTTGCAAAGAGGAAAGCGTGTAACAGAACATCGGTTTGGAAAGAGCAAGCATTCAAATAAATACAAATGGAATTGCACTAATTTAAATGTAACACTTTCAGTAAATTTAATACAGTTTAGACCAGATTTTAATACTGAGTAAAACCAAAAATATTGAAATTGAGACCAGTTACCACAAGCTTGTATCGTTAAGGCAAACAAATTATTAAGGCAATGGTAAATTTTCAAATTGGCTAAAATCGATCGAAAATTCGAATTTTCGATTTTAGTGAATAGTGAAATAATATATCATTAGGAATACAGAGCAAAAAGAATTTTTTCATTCCCATCATTTTATCATTACTTATGGGTATAATAATCTTATCATTACTTATGGGTAGAGCAATAATAATTTCAAATGCTGTTTACTCAGAAGTAAAATTTTTATGTTTAAAGTATCCAAGCGCATTGAAAATAGATAATTGTCTCTGAAATACCAGTATTATTTACGTTAGAGTTTATAAAATAAAGTCTAGTTGAAACGGGTATGTTTTGAATCGTATAATATGTTAGTTATGCATTTTAATTAACCGCTATAGCTGTTTATTCTGCAAAATATGGGTATCAGCATAATTAATTTTTTTCTCTTTATATTTTCGATGAATGTTTATGGAAACAACAATAGGAATACGAAGCAAAAAGAACTTTTTCATTCCTATCACTTTATAATTACTTATGGGTATAATAAACTTATCATTAGTTATGCGTATAATAAGCTTATCATTACTTATGGGTATAGCAATAATACCTTCAAATGCTGTTTACTCAGAAGTAAAATTTTCATGTATTACAAATGTTTAAAGTACTCCAGGCACATTGAAAATAGATCATTGTCTCTGAAATTCCAGTATTATTTACGTTATAGTTTATAAAATAAGTTTTAGTTGAAACGGGTATGTTTTGAAGCATATAATATGTTAGTTACGCATTTTAATTAACCGCTATAGCTGTTTATTCTGCAAAATATGGGTATCACCATCGTAATTATTTTTTTCTCTTTATAATTTCTATGAATGTTTATGGAAACAACTACATTTTTTGTAAAGTCTATAAGGTATACTTAAAATTTTTTTATAATATTTTATGGAAAATTCATGCGCCTGGAGCATTTTCAATTAGGCTAATTATGAAACAATAATTAATAACTCCAAAGTTAATTAATATTTTGCCTTCAAATTTTAAAAATATTTATATATCAATAGTATTAATAACAGTCAATCATCAAGAAAATTCATTTAAAAGAAAAATGTTTGACCTAAAGGTCCACTGTCCCCTTATGGTAACAAGTTCAAGTATGAAAGCACTCATATGAAAAAACAGTATTAACTAAACAATGACATTTATGTATATTAAATATTCGTACCATGTAATAAAATTCTATGAATGCATTCCTTGTAACTTAGTTTAACACATTGACGGACGGTAGGAACAAGTGAAGTTCGAAAATTAACACTATATGTTTTCGTAATTTTTGGAATATTAGAAGTATAGTTTTACACTTTCTGGTTAAAATGGTGTCGCTTTTATATCTAAAGTATGGAATTTCATTTATTTAAAGTTAATGAATACAAGTCATGTAAGAATTATTAATTATCTGTATAAGCATTTTTGTATTATCAATTACTATTAAATATAAATTAGAATAATTGCTTTCTTAATATATTAGGTGCTAAACAAAACAGTAACGTCATGTATTACTCTGCAAATTATGCAGAAAACAACACAAAACCTTTTTATTTACTTTTCAAAATCTGAAATTGACTGATTGAGTGAAAGACAGTAGGAAGGAATGAAGTTCGAAAATTAATACTATGTTTTTGTAATTTTTAGAATAATAGAAGTATAGTTTTACACTTTCTGCTTAACATGATGTCGCGTTTATATCTAAAGTATGGAACTTCACTTATTTAAAGATAATGAATGACAGTCATGTAAGAATTATTAATTATCTATATAAGCATTTTTGTATTAATAATTACTATTAAATATAAATTCGAATAATTACTTTCTTAATATATTAGGTGTTTAAAAAATGGTAACTTGAAGTATTACTGTGCGAATTATGCAGAAAACACAAAACCTTTTTATTTACGTTTCAAAGCCTGAAATTGACTGACTGAAAGACAGGTAGAAATGAAGTTCGAAAATTAATACTATAGGTTTTTGTAAGTTTTGGAATATTAGAAGTAAATGCTTAAAGTCGTGTAGCGATTATATCTAAAGTATGGAACTTCACTTATTTAAAGCTAATGAATGCCCGTCATGTAAGAATTATTATCTATATAAGCATTTTTTGTATTATCAATTACTATTAAATATAAATTCGAATAACTACTTTCTTAATATATTAGGTGCTAAACGAAACAGTAACTTCAAGTATTACTCTGCGAATTATGCAGAAAACAACACAAAACCTATTTATTTACGTTCCAAAACCTGAAATTGACTGACTGACTGAAAGATAGTAGGAAGAAATGAAGTTCGAAAATTAACACTATGTTTTTGTAATTTTTAGAGTATTAGAAGTATAGTTTTACACTTTCTGCTTAAAATGGTGTCGCTTTTATATCTAAAGTATGGAAATTCATTTATTTAAAGTTAATGAATACCAGTCATGTAAGAATTATTAATTATCTATATAAGCATTTTTTGTATTATCAATTACTATTAAATGTAAATTCGTATATTTGTAATGTAACTTTCTTAATATATTAGGTGCTAAACAAAACAGTAACTTCAAGTATTATTCTGCGAATTATGCAGAAAACAACACAAAACCTTTTTATTTACTTTTAAAAACCTGAAATTGACTGACAGACAGTAGGAAGAAATGAAGTTCGAAATTTAACACTATATGTTTTTGTAATTTTTGGAATATTAGAAGTAAAGTTTTATACTTTCTGCTTAAAATGGTGTCGCTTTTATATCTAAAGTATGGAACTTCACTTATTTAAAGCTAATGAATGCCAGTCATGTAAGAACTATTAATTATCTATATAAGCATTTTTTGTATTATCAATTACTATTCAATATAAACTCGAATAATTACTTTCTTAATATATAAGGTGCTTAACAAAATAGTAACTTCAAGTATTACTCAGCGAATTATCCAGAAAACAGCACAAACACCTTTTTATTTACGTTTCAAAATCTGAAATTGACTTACTGACAGTAGGCAGAAATGAAGTTCGAAAATTAACACTATATGTTTTTGTAATTTTTGGAATATTAGAATTATAGTTTTACACTTTCTGCTTAAAATGGTGTAGCGATTATATCTAAAGTGTGGAACTTCACTTATTTAAAGCTAATGAATGCCAGTCATGTAAGAATTATTAATTATCTATATAAGCATTTTTGTATTATCAATTACTATTAAATATAAATTCGAATAATTACTTAATATATTAGTTGTTTGACAAAAGAGTAACTTTAAGTATTACTCTGGTAATTATGCAGAAAACAACACAAAACCTTTATATTTACGTTTCAAAAACTTAAATTGACTGATTGACTGCAGGACAGTAGGAAAATTGAAGTTCGAAAATTAACACTATGTTTTTGTAATTTTTAGAATATTAGAAGTATAGTTTTAAACTTTCTGATTAAAGTGGTGTCACGTTTATATCTAAAGTATGGAAATAACACTATGTTTTTGTAATTTTTAGCTTATTAGAAGTATAGATTTACTCTTTCTCCTTAAATTTAATTTTGATTAACTCAGCACCTTGAACTAGGTTGCGGCTATAACTGCCATGGCGCCAGCGGACTCTAGACACGAAGTAATGGGACGATGGTGGCTATAACAGCAAAAATTTAAAAACGTAAATGACAGGTTTAATGACTCAAATAAGCAATTTATGTGTGCAACAAAGTATTTTTGGGAGTTTTACACGAAATGTTAGTTTATAATCAAACAAAATTAAAGGAAAAAACATTTATTATAATTTTATAATTATTACACATTTTCGGTGTGGAAAACGAAATTCATCCTAAATTTTGTTTCCAAAACATGACACTAGGTTTCTACTTGTACGCCGGTAAATGCCCATTTGTTCCGCTATAGCCGTACTGTCTAAAAACAACCGTTTTATTTTGGAAGCCTATTTCCGTCATGTCACATAATGAACTTCGCTTTGACGGCTATAGACGCAAGGGTCCGACAACGTGTTAAAACAAGCATTTGAAAATTCTCTGGAAGTGAAGTGAAATAAATTTCATTCGATTTCTAAAAGATCTCTTTAGAAACATTAATTTTAGATTCTCAATCGAGATATTTATAAAGTTCTAAATGAATTTTTAGAAGGCAATTGGAAAAGCAAATATACATGTTACTTATTGCAATTCGAAAACTGGCAAGATATTGCTTTTCTCAAAAGCAATATAAAGATTTCAATAGCAACTAATTTATAACATTTTACGCTTACATTATTAACACAGAACTGCACTAGTTTGCTTTTATTTAGTTCTGAAAATGAAAAACTTCATTAAACATATTTGAAAGCACTTTGATTACCTAGTTTCTAAACAGTATATTTTACAAAATTTGCCTTACAAGATTTCATAGGACTTTACGTTTAAAATTTTCGCCTTCCCCACAACATAAACTAAAATATTCAAAGAACAATTCATTGCATCGCAGAATAAATTGATATTAAATTTTCGGATACGGACACATTGTGTGCGTTTACATTTTGCAGCGGAATTGTACTGGGAGCTTGCGTTGTATGTGTAAATTTAGTTTTTCAGTTGAATATCATTAGATCGAATATTATTTTATTTTTTAACAAACTTTTCGTGTTTTATATTAAAGCATGTAAACAAATATATAAATAGAATATATAAATATATATATATATATATATGTGTGTGTGTGTGTGTGTGTGTGTGTGTGTGTGTGTGTGTGTGTGTGTGTGTGTGTGTGTGTGTGTGTGTGTGTGTGTGTGTGTGTGTGTGTGTGCGCGTGTGCGATATCATTTTCGCAAAGATAAATAAAAAGTTAATTTAAAATCTAAACTGATTTATTTAATTGACCTTCCCGTTCTGTGGTTCCGCATCGACTGATGTAAAAACTAGTTTTTGTTTAAATTTTTCCAGAATCTCTGTAGTACACAAGAACATTCGGCTTCGCTTTCCTGCATATACCGTTATTTTTGTACCCACAAACAAACCATGTTGTTACACTAAACCCTACTAGTACGTGACCAGAACTCAAGTATCAATCGTCAGAAAACTTACTAGTACATGTTCCGCTTACAATGTGTTAAAATGTTTTACTTCTAAAGATCAAATGGAAACATGTATGACACTAAGTCATTATAAGTAATTCCAACTTCAGTTATTTTATTATATTCGCTAATTTGTCTTCCATGCTTCCTAAATTAGGATATCTAGTGCTTCAAAACGCTATCTATCCTAATTTATAATACGCTTTAACTTATCCCATTACGTCACATTATTATCAACAAAACTGGATTCACAGCCACAGCATTGTTTCATTTGTTAACTAAACAATTTCATGAGCTCAAAATAGATATTTGGAGGAAATCAGATAATACATTATTTGTCCCTTTCATTCTTCAAGTTATTTCGTCGACATTCATGAACGGCGGGGTCTCATTTATAAAACCGAGGTGCATTAGCTGGTATTGTGTTTGTGTATATAAGAGGGGAGATAGATACTTTACCCATGAAGGTTGATATCAACTGAGAGGTAATTATCTCCCATTTCGGAATGCATAACTCGAAAATGACGAGAATGAAATTCAGACGGAAAGTGCGATTGATATAAGAGTGTCTGTACAGAGAAAACCAGCTAGAATTCTGCCATCAAGGGAGATTTACCCACGAGAAGTTCTTAGCAAAATGTTGTGTTTTGAAAACAGACTAATATTTGGAAGGGTGTTGGAAAATTTAAACACAAATGATTTTATTACATTTGTCACATACAAAATTTTAAATATAGCATTAGATAGATATTTTGAAAACATTAATTTTTTCGAAAATAACATGAAAATTGTTTAACTGTAGTATTTTAGAACAATTGTCATTTTTTAACCAGTAGATAAGATATTTATATACTTGTACCCTAAACTTTTTATCATTAAAGTTTAAAAACGTGTCCTAGCATGCAATTTTCTGTCAGTTATTTCTATAAATTTAGATTTCATTACCTATATCACCTAGCATTGTTGCATATATATATATATATATATATATATATATATATATATATATATATATATATATATATATATATATATATACATTGCAGTAATATTTTAGTTACAGTACATATTTGGATAAACATTCGACAAAAAGTTTATCATGAACAAGTGAATGTGAAACTACTGTGCTGATTCCTTCCCCATAATTTGAAATTGGATTACTGTTTTTTTTTTTATTTATTCTTTCCTTTGTCTCAACTATATATCTTCAATTAGTATGTCTAGCGCTTTGTAAAAGCTAAATATCCTAAATTAAACTGTTCGTTAACACTCACATTAAATATTTGAACATTACAAATAACACACGTAAGTGACCCTCGCCAAAAACGTTTACATCTAAAATGTCATCGGAAACTAACATTGTACTATTTCTTTGATTTTAATTCAAACTTGAGTTCCTTTATTCGAAACAGGTTTAGTATTTTTATATGTTCTTTACTTTGTGTGATATACATATTTAATTAGGATATCTAGCCCTTCGTAAAAACTAAATGTATTAATTTAAACTGACCATTAACTCTCTAAATATTAAAATATTACAAATAATGTAACACTTAACTGACCCTTGCCAAAATATATTACATTTCCAGGCTATTGAAATATATTATTATCCTAAGTCTTTCCTTTTAATTCAAATTTGAATTAGTTGTTATATAGTCCGGACTTTGTTCCCATCCATCTCAAATTAGGATATTTAGCCTTTCTTAAAGCCAAATACTCTAATTTAAACTACCTGCTAACTTATGACATTACTTTACCATCAACAAAACTGGATACAGAATCTGCGCAATTTTTCCGTTTCTTAATTGAACAATTTTATGTGAATTAATAGATATTTGGGGGAAATCGGATAATACATTATTTGTCCCTTTCATTCTTCAAGCTGTTTCGTCGACAGTCATGAGCAACAAAGGCTCATTTATAAAACCGAGGTGCATTAGCTTATATTGCGTTTGTATAAATAAGAGGGGAGATGCTTTACCACTGAAGTTTTATATTGACAGAGAGATAATTAGCTCCCATTTTGGAATGCATACCTCGAAAATGACATGAATGAAATTCAGACACAAATAGTAGTTGATATAAGAGAATCTGTAGAGAAAAAACTAGCTAGATTTCTGTCATCAAGGGAGATTTACCCACGAGAAGTTCTTGGCAAAATGTTGTGTTATTAAAACAGAATAATATTTTGGAAGGATATTTGGAAATTTATCCACAAATAAATTTACTACATCTGTTGTAATAAATTTTAATATAGCGTTACAAAAGTTTTGAGAAATGATTTTTTTAAATTAATAATTTTAAAGTTTTATAACTGTAGAATTATCAAAACAGTTGTCATTTTTTAATTAGTAGGTAAGATACTTATATGCGAGATTTACAGTAAACTTATTATGATCTTAGTGTATCTAGACATTTTTTTATCATTACAGATTTATATACATATATAACCATACAATTTTCTATCAATTATTTCGATAATTTTAGATTTCATATTAACGATATCACCTAGCATTATTGTACACACACATACACACACTTTATATATACATTATGTATGTGTATATATATGTATACTGTAGTAATATTCAAGTGAACGTATATATTTGAATAAACTTGACAAAATCGTTTGCATGAACAGACCAATGTGAAACTAGTGAACTAATTCCTTCCCATTAATTCTTATTAGTTTTAGTTTTTATTATATGTTCTTTACTTTCTGTACCATATATCATTAATTAGGATATTTATTGCTTCGTAAAAGATAAATATACTAAATTACACTCTCCATTAAATCTCTTAACATTACAAATAATGTAGCACTTTTAACTAACTCTTGCCAAAAAGTTTTACATCTATAGTTTATAGGAATCTAATATTTTACTAAGTGTGTCATTTTAATTCAAATTTCAGATAGTTTGTTGTACATTTCGTACTTTGTTCCCATCTATCTGAAATTAGGGTACCTAGCTTTCTTAAAGCTAAATATCTTAATTTAAACTACACGCTAACTTTGAGCATTAAGTTATCATCAACAAAAGTGGATTCCAAGCCAGACCGCTGTTCCATTTGTTTACCAAATAATTTTAGAATCTAAAAATAGATATTAGAGGAAATCGGATAATACATTATTTCCAGTTATTTCGACAGTCATGAGCAAAAACAAGTCATTTGTAACGCCGAGGTGCATTAGCTTGCATTGTGTTTGTGTATATAAGAGGGGAGATAGATGCTTTACCCCTGAAGTTTGGTATCGACTGAGAGGTAATTAGCTCCCATTTCAGAATGCATAGCTAGAAAATGACAAGAATGAAATGACGCAAACTGTTATTGATATAAGAATATCTGTAGAGAGAATGCTAGCAAGAATTATGTCATCAAGGGAGATTTATCCGCCAGAAGTTCTTATCAAAATGTTGTTTTGTAAACAAGCTAATATTTTGATAGGATATTAAAAATTTATCCACAAATAAATTTACTACATCTCTTATATAAAAATTTAATATAGCATTACAAAAATTCTGAGAAATTATTTTTTAATTAATAATTTTAAAGTTTTATAACTGTAGCATTATCAAAACGAATGCTATTTTTTTAATTAGCAGATAAGATATTTATATACGATATTGTACCATAAAAGTATTACGATATTACTGTATCAGGACACTTCTTATCATTAAAGATTTAAATACATATCTAAGCATACAATTTTATGTGAATTATTCCGATAATTTTAGATTTCATATGGGTATCACCTAGAATTATTATACACAGACACACTTACAAACATTATATATATATATATATATATATATATATATATATATATATATATATATATATATATATATTTGTACATATATTGCAGTAATATTCAAGTATATATTTGAATAAATTTTCGACAAAAATTTGACAGGTAGAATTTTACATGAAAAGATAAATGTGAGGCTAGTGTACTAATGCCTTGCCAATAATACGAATTAGATTTAGATTTTCTATATATTCTTTACTTTGTGTGCCATATATCCTTAATTAGGATATTTAGAGCTTAGTAAAAAATAAATATCCTAATTTAAACTGTTCGTTAACTCTCTAAGTATTTGAACATTACAAATAATGTTACTCTTTTTGCTGACCCTTGCCAAAATGTGTTACATCTACAGGTGTACTAGAGTCTAATATCGTACTAAGTCTTTCATTTTAATTTAAATTTGAGTTAGCTTATGAATATTCCGTACTTCGTTCCCTCCATCTCAAATTAGGATATTTAGCCTTTCGTAAAGCAAAATACCCTAATTTAAACTACAAGCTAACTTATCGCATTATTTTATCAACAACAAAACTGGATTTCAAGCCACACCGACCTTCCATTTGGTAATCAAATAATTTTAGAGGCTCAAACCAGATATTATAGGAAATCAAATAATACATTATTTGCCCCTTTCATTCTTGAAGTTATTTCGACAGTCATGAGCGACGACAACTCATTTGTAATGTTGGGGTGCATTATCTTGCATTGTGTTTGTGTATATAAGAGGGGAGAAAGATTCTTTACCCCTGAAGTTTGATATTGACTGAGAGATATTTATCTCCCATTACGGAATGCGTAACTAGAAAATGACGTGAATGAAATTCAGACTCGAATAGTAATTGATATAGGAGTGTCTGTATAGAGAAATCTAGCTAGAATTCTGTCATTAAGTGAGATTTATCCACGAGAGTTTCTTAGCAAAATGTGTTTTGAAAACAGGCTAATATTTTGGAAAGTTGTTCGGAAATTTATTCTAAAATGAATTTACTACTACTGTTAAAAAATTTTAATATAGCGTTACATAAATATTTTGAGAAAAAGATATTTTTAATAATACTTTGGAATTTTTATAACTGTAGCATTATCAAAAGAAATTATATTTTTTTACCCACTAGATAAGAGGTTTACATATATACGAGATTACACTGTAAGATTATGATATTGGTGTATATAGACACTTCTTATCATTAAAGATTTAAATACAGATCTAAGTATGCAATTTTCTGTGAAGTATTTCGATAATTTTAGATTTCATATCGATATTAGATAGCTTTATTGTACACACAGACACTTTATATCTATATTATATATCTATATATATAAACACACGCACAAATATATATATATATATTATATTTGTACATATATTGCAGTAATATTCAAGTGTACGTATATATTTGTTGAATAAACTTTCGACAAAAAGATGACAGGTGAAGTTTTACATGAATAGGTCAATGTGAGACTAATGTTCTAGTTCCTTTCCTGTAATTCAAATTAGGTTTTGGTTTTATATATATTTTTTGTGTGTCATATCCTTAATTAGAATATTTAGAGCTTAGTAAAAAAAATATTCTAATTTAAACTGTCCATCAACTCTCTAAGTATTTGAACATTACAAATAATATTACACTTTTAACTGACCCTTGTCAAAAATTTTTGCATCTACCGGCCATTGGAATCTAATATTGTACTAAGTCTTTAATTTTAATTGAAATTGCAGTTCCGTACTTTGTTCCCATCCATCTCAAATTAGGGTATTTAGTCTTTCGTAAAGCAAAATACCTTAATTCAAAATACAAGCTAACTTATCGCATTACATTATCATCAACAAAAGTGGATTCCAGGCCAGAGTGTTCTTCCATTTGCTAACCAAACAATTTTAGAGGCTCAAAACAGATATTAGAGGAAATCGGATAATACATTATTTGCCCCTTTCATTCTTCAAGTTATTTCGACAGTCATGAGCGATGACAACTCATTTATAACGCCGAAGTGCATTAGCCTGTGTTTGTGTATATAAGAGGAGAAATAGATATTTTAGTCCTGGTATCGACCCAGAGGTAATTAGCTCCCATTTTGAAATTCATAACTCGAAAATGACGAGAATGAAATACACTCTGAAAGTGTGAATGATATAAGACTGTCTGTAGAGAGAAAGTTCGCCAGAATTCGGTGAAAAGAGAGATTTATCCGTAATAGGTTTTTTGCAAAATGTTGTGTTCTCAAAACAGAGTAATATTCTGAAAGAATGTTGGAAAATTTATTGACAAATAGGTTAGGTTTGGTTTGGTGTGGAGTGGAGTACTACGGTCTACTTTTTGCAACACGAGGATTAATGAAACCGGGACCTACAGCTTAAAGCCGATTCCGAACGTCTAAGAACATCCATGCCACAGTGGGATTCGAACCCATGAACTGCGGTACCGAAGCCCAGCACTCAAACTCTATTGACTAATAGATATATTACATTTCTCATGCACCAACTTTGCCCCCAAAACATTAGTACGACAAGTTATTAAAGTTAATTTTTTAATTAATAAATTAAAATATTTATAACTGTAGAATTTTTAAATATATACACATCTTATATTCTGTTTATAAGTAAATCATGCATCAGATTTTACCGTAGATTAATGATTTTAGTGTGCATAGACACATTTTGTTATTAAACATGAAATTGTACATGTTTGCTTTGTTTTGTTTTTAATTTTCTGGCAAATATATCGTTGATTTTAATTTTAATATTATCCATTATGAGTGATAATTTAGAATAATGTACCCTTTTGACTAATTTGGTAAAATTACTGACTGCTTTCAAAGCAGAAATACATAGATTAACTACACTTTTAACCTCTTGCCTGTGAAATATATTACAAAATGAAAGATTTTTTTTTCTTTTTCTGGTACAGAAAAGGAAAAACAAATTTTGTCCGTTGTTATCACTGAAATTTTAGAAATAGATTATTAAAAAAACAACAAAAGTTTAAACGATATTACTACCATTTTCAATATTTTCTACTATTTCCAATATTTTCACATATATGGTAACTGTTAATGGATTACAGCAATTTTTTTCCTTAAATTACAGCAAAATAAATCGAATGACAATTTCCTGGATAAATATACTAAACTAACACAACAGTATTATTATTTATATCAACTGTCATAAATTCCATGTCAATCACATTTCTTTGAATTTCACAAATCCTAGAAATAGCGACGTATCCGAGAAATAGTGACAAATGGCGAACTTTTTGTGGGTTTTGGTTAGGTTTTGGAGTTCTACGGTCTACGTTTTGCAACACGAGGGCTAATGAGACCGAGACCTACTACTTAAAGCCGATTCCGAACGGCTGCGAACATTCATGCCACAGTGGGATTCAAACACACGAACTCCGGATCCGAAGGCCAATGCCCTAACCTTTCGGCCATCTTCCGGAACTTTTTCTGGGAAAGTACTCTAATGGGGAAAATGGCGAATTCAATATCATGTATAGGGTGAACCGATTTCGGGCTTTACGGAACTGAAATATCGAATGTCTTCTTGCCCGAACTTAGGTCGGGCAATCCAAAATTGGCAAATTTGAGTTAACAGGAAAAGGGGTTAAACATTACGTCATTTATCCCTTACTTCTTATGTAATTTCGGGTGTCATGGTCAATGAGGTATCATTCATTTGACCAGGGTATATAAGACCCGTTTACATGTGCCAGTAAAGTTATCTTTATTTTACCGGGTAAGAAATTTTATTTGGAGGGTTTGAAAGATACGTTTATATAAACAATTTCAACCGTCCTTTTTGCCAGGACTGACGTCAGAAGTCACGTGATCTTAGCGGAATGCAATCCTATCCTTCCACTCGCTGTGCTTTTGTTTCACTTGATATAAAATATGGCATTTACGTTCTTTTTTGCTATTTTTAATAAATCATATAAAAAATTATGATGCAACGTTTAGAAGCAGAAGAGAAAGGAGCAGAGGGTTTTAAAATAATTTAATTAAACAGCAAGTGTTGTGTGGATGTTCGATTCAGTTTATACAAATAATGCTTTTATTTTGATTAATTTCTACCTATTGCAAAATTACGGCACTGTTTAAGCCCTTGCAATGGGAAATACTAATGGATTGCAGTAATTGTTGCTCAAATTAGTTAGCGAATAAATGAAATGACGTAATTTTCTGGATAAATATAATACACTAATACAACAATATTATTATCTATATCAAATGTCATGAACTCCTTGTCCCTCAGATTATTTTGTATTTCACAAAATCCTTTACAGTATCCGAGAAATAGCGAACAATGACGTGGAACTGACGAATGTTTAGCGGGAAAGTCTGTGTATATTAGGAAAATTGAAAATTAAATATTATGCAATGGACGAACCGATTTTGGACTTTACTTAATTGTAAATATCGTTTTGCCTTTTTTCCGAACTCAGGTTGGACATTCCAAAATTTTCGCATCTTTGTTTTCCCAAACTGAGTTTGGCTGTCACAGGTAAGAGGTTAATTCCAAAAACTGCAAAAATGTGCGTTTAATACTCAATTTTGCATTTATTTTAGGTTGCATTTAGTTTTAGGTTGACTTAAGAATTGGGTTTCCAAGCCAACTTGGCGATAATGGTTTAAGTTTTATTCGCCTAACATATTCTCCTGATCACACCGTGTAAAGACAATCTGTATCTATATTATAATTTATATGATATTTGCATCCAACTCTTCTTGTGTAACTCTTTTCTTATATAATAAAAGTGCGTAGTGATTAAAAAATATATAACAAATAATTAATGGTTCACTATGATTTGTAATAACAGTAATTTTCCTTTAACAGTTTAACTGTTAAGGATTAATTGCCCATAAATATAAATATCTGGTTTTCAAGTCGTTTTCTTTGTTTGTTTGGTTTGGTTTGGAGCACTACGGTCTACGTTTTGCAACACGAGGACTAATGATACCGGGACCTACTGCTTAAAGCCGATTCCGAACGCCTACGAACTTTCATGCCAATGTGGGATTCGAACCCACAAACTCTGGTTCCAAAAGCCTGCACCCTAACCATTCGGCCATCGTTCGACAAGTCTTTCTCTTTAATTAAGTAAGAGTATATAATTATATTACGAAGGCGCACTGTGCATTAATTAAAGTCGCCAGAAAAAGCAAGAAATACAATGTTTGGATGGATTTCCTTTGTGTTTTAGTAAATATTGTCAATATTTACACTAAATTTGCCACGGGGAACCCAATTCTTAAGTAGACCCAAAGTTTTTGCTCAAATTTTTATCAAACAGTTTTTGTTCAAAATATGCTTTGAAATCGTGTATAAATTTAAACAAGACAAAAAATATTGTAAACATCAATTGGAGACAATTTGATGGCTACTTGAGAGAAAATAGAGCCAAAACATGGAAACTGGCCACTAAACTATAAGATAATCATAAATTAGATCAACAGTACTGACATTAAACTATGTCATATACCTATTATAACAAATCCCCTTTGTTGAGCTAGCACTCAAACCGGAAATGCTGAACAGCTACATCATGAACAGCCACTGAGCATTGTTTGAGCAACAATGAGCAGATAAATATTCACAACAATGTGAAAAAATCTGTAAATTCACATTCACGCCAGAACGCTAGAGGGTTTACCAACAATGGCTAGCCCCAGCTTTCACAAAAATAGCTGCATGCCATGGAAAAAGGCTAAAATGTAAATTAGTATCAAAACAACCGAAAATTCGTAAAATTCTCCCCCGCAGTTAACTTGACATTTAACATTTAAACTCACAGTACTGAAATCTCAATTCATGGAAGCTTCGCAGGAAAATGCTTCTACATGCAACCAAAAGTTTAAAGAATGTGATCTGTGCAGTGACGATGACGAAAAGATTCTCGTGTCCGTCAGCCCCCGTCGGTTCAGTTTGCCGCCACCCAGTGAGAAAAAAGCCAAGATGGAGATCAGAAACAACAATCCTTTTCCGATATACTTCAGAGCTGGTACATCAAATAAAGATGCCTTCAGGACGGAGCCAAATACGGGACGTATTCCACCAAACAGCAAGGTATTAAAATAAATAACCATAGAAGATAAATTAAAACCATTTATCTCTAACTTTCCCTGAATAATGGCAACAGTATAAGCTATTTTTTTCATACATAATTATAAGAATATTTTGCCGCCTTATTTTAAGGTGACAAAATCATGAAATGAACTTGTAAATTTTATCCCTAAAGAAATCCATTGATCATGCCGTCATTTAAATCACTTTCTCTATATATCTCTCTCTCTTCTCCCTCCCTCCCTCCCTCCTTCTCCACCTTTTTCCTTTATCCCTCTCTCCATTTCTCTCCCAACTAAATTACATATACAAAATATCATTAAATTAGTCCTTCCTTTTAGGAGAAGTTCTATTACAAACACACAGACAGAATAATTATATATATAGGTACATATTGAAGCTAGGGATAACTATATATTCTAGCTCTCTCTATATATCCATCCATATATATAACTATATCCATCCATCTATATAACTATATCCATCTATCTAGATATCTATATAACTATCTATCTATCTAACTATCTAACTAACTATCTAACTATCTAACTACCTAACTACCTAACTATCTAACTGTATATCTATCTAACTATATATCTATAAATCTATAAATCTATATATCTATATAGCTATATATCTATATACTATATAGCAATATATCTATATATCTATATAACTATATATCTATATAACTATATATCTATATAACTATATATCTATATAACTATATATCTATATACACTAGATGTATAGCTATATATATATATTAGATGTATAGCTATATATATAGAGAGAGAGCGCTCTACATCAGGTTACATATTATAGGTATATATATATATATATATATATAACTAAATATAGGTATATATTCCAGCTAGGTATATCTAGCCGAGTTTACTTTGACCTACCTAACTATATGCAGAAACTGAAAATAGCTGAAATGAAATGGAAACTAATAGAAATATGGGATTTCACTTAGAATAAATGTAAAAAAAAAAAAAAACCTTTCAAAACTGCTAAACATGCATTGTAGATTTTTGAAAATACAAGTCGTAATTTATGTCAGATAATAATGTAAAGTAATATTATTCACTGCTATCATTCATACTTAAAAGTACACTAACATTACCACTGGATGATATAACTAGGACGCTTTAAAGTTTTTGACTACAACTTTAAAACTTTCATTGAAATTAAGTATGACCTCAATAATAAACCCAACGATTCTTTCCAAAGACAAAATGAAAATCCAAATTCTTTCTCGTGTAAACAAACACAAGAAGCCACAATCAAATCACAATCACCAGAGCGAAAGAAGAGTTTCTTTTATAACGAAAAGCAAGCCGAAAGGTGCCTTATATACCACATCCTTTTCGTCTTTATCTATGATTCTGGATAGTATTTCCTCCTTTCGAGAAGAAAAATGAAATTGGGGCTTTGCCAGTCGCTTTAG
>CM063507.1:33604755-33627255 GCA_032207245.1 Pardosa pseudoannulata
TTATTCCCGCAAAGGAAAAAACGCATCGCAAGTTCATAAAAAGTTATGTTATGTTTATGGTGACGAAGCCTTAAAAGAACGACAGTGTCAAAAATGGTTTGCCAAATTTCGTTCTTGTGATTTTTCACTCAAAGATGAAAAACGCTCTGGTTGTCCAGTTGAAGTTGATGACGCCCAAATCAAAACAATAATCGATTCAGATCACCACAGTACAACACGTGAAATTGCAGAGAAGCTTCATGTATCACATACATGCATTGAAAATCACTTAAAACAACTTGGCTGTGTTCAAAAACTCGATATATGTGTTCCTCACGAACTGAAAGAAACGCATTTAACGCAACTCATTAACAGTTGCGATTTGCTAAAGAAACGTAATGAAAATGATCCTTTTTTAAAACGACTGATAACTGGTGATGAAAAATGGGTTGTTTACAACAATATCAAGCAGAAAATATCGTGGAGCAGGCCAGGTGAACACACTCAAACAACATCAAAAGCTGATATTCATCAAAAGAAGGTTTTGTTATCAGTTTGGTGGGATTACAAAGGAATTGTCTGCTTTGAACTCTTACCACCCAACCGAACGATCAATTCTGATGTCTACATTAAACAACTAACGAAATTAAACAATGCAGTTGAAAAAAAGCGGCCCGAATTGACATATCGAAAAGGTGTTGTATTCCATCATGACAATGCAAGGCCACACACATCTTTGGTCACTCGGCAAAAATTATTGGAGCTTGGTTGGGATGTTCTGCCACATCCAACATATAGTCCTGATATTGCATCATCTGATTACTTTTTGTTTCGATCTTTACAAAACTCCTTGAATGGTAAAAATTTCAATAATGATGATGATGTCAAATCGTACCTGATTCAGTTTTTTGCCAATAAAAACCAGAAGTTTTATGAAGGTGGGATTATGATGCTGCCTGAAAGATGGCAAAAGGTCATTGATCAAAATGGAAATACATTACAGAATAAAGTTATATAGTTCCATAAAAAATTGTCTTTGATTTTCTAAAAAAAAATCCGCAATTACTTAGTTGCCGACCCAATATATAACACAATATATACATCTAGAGACTCGGTAACTCAGCCAGAAAAGGTACCAAATTCATAACGAGATAGTTGATAACTAAAAGGTTGTAATGGGTACGAAAACCAAACTATTTTTTTTAAATATATTTTGTATTTTTCATAAATATTTAGATTTAAATTAATTTCATCTGTACTGCTTATCATAATATTGCTATCTAAACTTAACAGCTGTTAGATATAAATAAAATCATATCAGATAATTATTACCAAATGGAAAATTATTATAATACGATTGTTTTAAATAAGTAAAAACTTTATACTAACACATTAAACTTTATATTCTATGACATTTTTTATCATTACGACTAATTCAATTGCCTTTGAATATAAGTCAATGTATTAGTATTATTAAAAAAAATTAAAAGAATATATTGATAAGTATAGTAGAAGTTCATTGTATGTCATGTTCAATATGCTCAAGTTCTTCCCATTGGGACTGTTTCTTTTTGTATTTTTTGTCTCATTGACGACACAGCAATCTGATGTATAACTTGTTTATTTTTAATATATATATTAGAAATATTTTAAATCAGTCATTGAAATAATAATGCAAAATAAATTAGCGGAATTATCTAATATATATATATATATATATATATATATATAAACGTTATATGCATTACATGTGTTTGTCAATTACAAATACAGTGTGTGTATAACATATATAGGTATAACACACACATATATACACATATATTCATATATACACACATATTCATATATACATGTACAAAGATACATGTACATACACATATATACATGTATTCACATATATATTTTTATATACAAAGATAAATATGCATATATACACACACATATATATGTATACACACTTATATACACACACACATATATATATATATATATATATATATATATATATATATATATATATATATATATATATATATAAATATACATACATACAAAGATATACATACACTCATATATATATATATGTGTGTGTGTGTGTGTGTGTTTCATGTGTATTTTTGTATCTACTACAAACTAAGACTCATATCGATGCTATATAAAGTGCAGACGTTAGACTAGCAAAGAAATCTGAAAAATTTAATAGTTAAAAATTTGTATTTATTATTACAATCTATATTTTTGGCTTTGCTGATAAAATATTTTACATTCGCTTCTATAGTTCAGTAAGGGCAAAATGAAAACTAGCCTATGTTAAGATTGAAAAAACTATGCATATGTATGTCAATAATTATGTTTCTTATATGAATGTATAATAATCATTTTTTTTAAATCAGTCATTGCCATAATAATGCAAAATAAATGTGCGGAATTATCTAATATATATATATATATATATATATATATATATATATATATATATATATATATATATATATATATATATATATATATATATATGCACACTTACACTATAATACATACATTTATGTATATATGTAATACACGATCGCTTTAAATGAGTAAAAACTTTAAACCAACACATTAAACTTATATTTTATGACAAAATAATTTTTCATTATGAGTAGTGCAATTACCTTTGAATATAAGGCAATGCATTAGTATTACATTAGATGATTATTACCAAATGGAAAATTATTATAATACGATAGCTTTAAATGAGTAAAAACTTTATACCAACACATTAAACCTTATATTTTATGACAAAATAATTTTTCCATTATGAGTAGTGCAATTACCTTTGAATATAAGGCAAATGCATTAGTATTATTAAATAAATTAAAAGAATACATTGACACGTTAAACTGCGTTATCGAAAATTTCATTAATTTCTTTACAAGAAAAATATTTTATTATATTAGTAAAATTGTATAATTCGTAAAATTACAATAATATAAAATCAACATATATCATTAAAGTATACTTTTCATATGTAACGATGTTCTTAAGATTTAAACAATAAACTAGGTTTAAATATAAATTCGAACTGGAACAATAAACAGAAACACTATACGGCAAAGTGTAATTTTTGAAACAGTATTTTTTTAATGCATTAGAATAAAAATTTACTCTGGTAGGAAACATATAAATGGAAAATGAAATTCCCTTATACAACAATACAAAAATTATAGAGAAAAGATATTCTATTAGACATTAGCAGTATATATGTTTACATATATATAAATATATATAAATACTAAGACTTTTGCCTCATTACAAATTGTGGTTCCTTGCGCATGCCACCCTGCAGTCGCGCAACTTCGCAATGAGAGCGCAATCACCAAGATAATCAAAACTTCAATCTAACGTCGTTTATTCAATGACATATCAAAGCATCATCCTGAAACCTTATACAAAACTATCTATATCAAAACTCCATCTAAAAAACTGAGATGGAATTCTAGACATGTGCTTAAATAGCCATTTGTGCCAACCAATCAGCTATTATTTGAAGTCACGTGGTGGATGTAACCCTCACGTGAAAACTATTTTTGGATATGGAACCGGAAGGATATCTACTGACAAATATTCGAGAATGTTTCACTAGGGTTCTATGAGAAGACTTACCAGTAAAATAGAATCTTAAACCGAAAGTGATTATATATATATATATATATATTATATATATATATATATATATAATATATATATATATATATATATATATATATATACATACATACATACATACATACATACATACATACATACATACATACACATACATACACACACACACTTACGTTTGTCTAATAATTCTTATTGCAGATGATTTTTAATTCAATTATATTCTATAGTAAATTTTTTCCGATATTGTATGCTTATATTAAAACCCTTTTTTCTGTCATTATGGGATTTTACTCTAGATTATTTCAATTATGTTAATCTATTGGTCAGCCAAGCAAAAATCCCTATAATAGAAATGATTTAGCTGAATTTTTCTATAACGAATTTAAGTTTCCAAGCATCATTAAGAGACCCAAATTAACGTTTCTGATTGATTAAACTTCTTTTGGTGGCGAGAGTGAAGAAGAGTCGAATGTGAGATTGCCTCTTAAAATTTTAAGAATAGAATTTCATTGTATGACATGTTTAATATACTCTAGTTCTTCATATTGAGATCATCTCTTTTTGTTTTTTGTCGTCTCACTGACGACACATCAATCTGATATATAACTTTATCATTTAGTATATATATATATATATATATATATATATATATATATATATATATATATATATATATATATATATATATACTCACTTGCACACAATATAATACATACATTTCTGTATATAGTTATGTAATACACTTTTAACTAGATAAAATGGTAGCATTTGCACAAATTATTGGTCGTTTAAATTTTTATAAACTTTTGCAGGTGAATGTTGTAGTGCAGTTTTTTAACCCCGTGACTCCAATCCGACGTCACGAGGAAGTCGTCGTCGTTACGTCAATTCGACCATTCGAGCATTACGCGCTGTATGACTGCAGCGTATGCCCTTACTGCTGCGAGTCCTTCGAAGTGTCTAAACACCACCAACAAGTGAAATACGTCTGTTTACCTCAGCAATTCATGGAGGCGGGGCAATGCCAGAGTTGCAGCGACGAGAAAACTACCCTAAACGAAAACACAGAGATGTTCAAAGGCGACTTAAAAGGGATGTTAACCGAAGAAAGTTCCTCAAGGGAGATGAAATATTTGCCACCACCTGTGAAGAACCAAGCAGTAAAAGAAGAGATCAGTTGTACCACGAAACAAATTCCGGTTATTTTTCCATGGAGCAAGTCCTCCGGAGATCGGTCAAAACACAGAAATGGGGATATTTGCTTCAGGGATTCAGTTCAGAGGAGCAACGGTGGCCAGGAACTTGAGGAGATTTGTTTGCATGCTTTCGTACACCGTCCTTCGGCACGAGGTTGCAGCTGCAACAAGTGTTTCGACCTGTCGTCAGGAGATAAGCTAGTGGAAAAGAGCATAAAGGAAGCTATCCAAGATACTGCAATTTTAGAACGTAGACTGTCAGATCCGACACCATCTACCAATGCACGGCGAGACAACTACGAAATATCAGAAAAAAAGATCAGACGGTCAAAAGACACTGTCAAATTAGAGCATAAGAGCTTGGAAGAATCACGCGATTCTAAAGATAAGGTTAAAGCAACGGCCCATATACTAACCAGGGTTATCAAGGCCACCGACGCTCAGGAATCATCTGATACAGAATTATCAGAGATCAGTAGTAAAAACGGCAAAGTATTGAAGAAGACAAAAATAATATCGGAAGATGATTTTAAAAAGAAACTGGAAAAGGCCAAGTTCAGGAAGCATCAAATTCAACTGGTAAGTAAAAGAATAGTAGCTAATTACATGATGTATTTTAAACAATATTTTTCTCGGTGACTTTAGTGTTAATATAGAACATTTTACTTTTATTCAAGCTGGAAAACAATTTGACAGACATGAACTTTAAAAATATATTTTTTTTAAAATAAAAGGTTCATTCTACACATTTTGTACGGAAAAAATGGGTATTTTAATAATTTAACTATTATTTAGAAACCAATATTTATTCTTTGAAAAGTATCCTATGAAAAAAAGACCCGATTATACTTAAAAATGTTGAACATCTACCATTTTTAATGTTTCTTGTAAAACAGTAACAACAGCATTTAAAATTTTATGATGTAATTGCATTGACTTTCACACATATGTATTTCTTTTAAAATATTGGAGCTAACAAATTTTCAAGCTGAACGATCAAAAACAATAATTAATTCTGGAAATACATTCTTCTTTTAACACTTTAGGAGCTTCTCGAAATCTGTCGTACCAGCCATTCTGTATCTCACAATAACAACTTTGTTTTTATGATTTCTGTCGATTAGAATTACTTTACAATGTTCTACTAAAGTTCTTTTTAAGTTCAGGCTACTACATTTTGACATTTCACCATTGGTCGCATTTTGGTTTCTGATTGGCTGTCCTGCGACTGGCGGGATCTCAAATTTTATCAAAACTACTCATTTCTACACAGGCTTTGACGCAAACGGATGCCCCTGATATCAAAAATATCGTTTTTTACAATTCCTGAACACTATTATTGTGTCATGAACTCACGAATTCACCATTATATTTCCTTTTCCCTATTTAGTTCTTTTATTTCTCCTTACTTGCCATTCATGCTAACTGAAAGAAACTCAGAAATGACGGGTTCGGCCCATAGATTCTTGTTGCCCCATTTACTGAAAGTACTGAAGATTCAGCACAGTAGGTGTTCAGATAGACAGATATAAGGCCGTAAAAAGTAGTTTCAGGTTCAGTTTGTCAGTAAAAACGAACAAATTGACACATCTGTATCAAACAGATAACAAGAGTTGGTATTTGTGGATAAGGTGTTAATTGTGATTAAAGATCTGACGGTAGTTTGTATATCTTTGAACACAGGAAGAAGAATCCAAGAGCACAAACACAACAGAAACTACTGCCGACTCTGAGCAAATAAAGGAGGAAAAGCAAGTAACAACCACGCCTAAAAAGAGGAAAAAGTGGCAGATATTGCAACAAAAGTGCGATACTATCCTCAACTTGACCTGGACCAACTTCTATCTACTCCTCGTCCTCATAGTCCTCGTTGTTGTAGTGGGCGTAATCTGCTTTTCTCCGGGGCAGAACGTCAGTTGCGCTAACTACATCCAACCGAATGATTATTACCTCCCGTGTTTTTTCCAGCATTTCAGCTGATTTGATTGTCTTGATTGGTGCCTTTACCCGAAACAAAAAAGATAGCTGATTGTTACATAGGCAAAGCTGAAAAGATTTGTAGTATGTAATAGCAGAAGTAATGCAAAATACGGACTTTGTTTGTATATTTAATGGTTTTTAGTACTTAAACGCCAGAAGTGAGGCGGCAAACCCTGGAATCGCCAGTATAATTTTTTGACCAGTCGCTAAATTCAAAGAAAAACCAAATTTCATGAAAAATAAGAATTTATCTTAATGTACTAGAATACAGCCCGTCATATAATGTTATCAGTAAAATTTTTTATTTTTCAGAATTGTAAAGTAACTTATGAGGCAGGTTTGTTTTTGGCTGAGAATTATCTGTACACACTCAATATTGTTTATCTTTACTTAATCTCATTTCTGGATACGGAATGCAGAGGTTTAAAAACAATATGAATTATTTAGTCAAATCGAGGTGGTTATGTATAAAACAAATACAAAACGAACAAACTTCTTAATCTTAATTCGTATATAATTTACATGCTAGATATTTATTAATACCGTGAAATAACTACTAGATTTTATGAAAATGGTTTGTTGATAATTAGGTGTTAAAATTTTCATACAACAAAATATAATTATGGTTAAATTTCATTATTTCATATGTACCTAATATTTTAAGCCAAATAGAAAAGAAAAATTATTGACGTAATATCTAAAGTTCAGTGATAAAAATATGAATAATGCAAACATTTAAATAATTTTAATTAAGAAATGATTAAATATGGTTAAAAATGACTTCATAATGAAAAAAAAATGTTTTATTAACTTAAAATTGCAGAGAAATCGTATAGAAAATACCGAATCTTACTTATAACAAAAGGTTGAAAGATAGGAGAGAATAATATTTGAAATTATATATATATATTAAATATAACCTTAAAATATTCATGATTCACTACTATTTTTATGATATTACAAGTATAAAATTTTTATGCTAGTTTATAAGTTTTGGTGACTATAAAAAGGCATTATTTCAATAGAGGAACGCCACGAATTTTTAATTATACCCTGTAAGAAAATAAAGAAGAATTTCAATGTATAGTTGAAGATTAAACAAAAACGTTAAATATCAGTAGCATACAAACTTTAATCAAAAATAGGGTCTAAAATAAAATTGTTTGAAATGGTAAAAAAAACTAAACCTTATGATATTTTTTATCTAAAATTATCATTATGTTCATTCAGATATAAGAACTGTGAAATGAAATCTACTTTTACTAAAATTTGTAATTATTCATTTTGAAACGGGTAAAAATCAGTGAGTTAATTATTTTTTCTAAAAATTTTACACTTAAACAACTACTATATCAATAAAAGATGGAAAGTACTATGTTCGTTTTTATATGATACTTGAGTGCGTACGTACTGTACGTTAGTAACAAACATGGTTTGTTTGTGGGAACAAAAAAAGATTCATGTACAAGAGCTTGTTTTGTTCTATATATATATTTATTTATATAGAACCTGGTTGTATGTATAATTTAAATCTTAGTGGAAAATGGCATACTAAAATATAGATAATTCTTTTTGTTAGTATATTATTATATTATAAATATAGCAAAAGCGATAAACCTTCATACAAGAAAAACCAGACGAACATTTCTCAATTGTTAAAAATAATAGACGAAAAGATAGAGCTATATGTACAATATAATTCAATTTATATTTGTAAGAACTCAATTTTATGAAACAATCCAATTTTTAAATTTTGAAAGTTGATAAAGATTAAAACCAAAATTAAGTAAATATAATATTTTGAAAATGTTTTATAATATGTAAAAGTTGAGTATTTCCCCGTAAATATTTTTTGGTAGTGAATTTGAAAATATGTCCAACGTTACTTTAAATATTTAAAATCAGTAAAATTAATAATCAGGAATCACGATAATGCTGGAAAAATGTACCTTTATAGGATGACCTAAAAATTTCAAGCAAATAGGTAAAATTAAAAATAGTTTCGAAAAAGGGGAAAGGGTGGATTTCGAATGCTTCCTCTTTTCAAGCAGGGAAAAAAAGAATGCAAAACTTCCTACGATAATTTTTATGTATCCTTTAAAAACTATGCGTACCATTAAGTACGGTCTAAAAGTTCAACCCGCAAACACCAAGGAAAAAAGACAAATAAGGAAAAAAATAGTTCAAGATAGTCAGGTATTTTCCCTATTGGCAGATATTTTCCCTTTTCTTGCAGGAAAAAAAGAATGCAAAACAAACTATGATAGTTTTTATATATCCTATAAAAGCTATGCGTACCAATAATAAGATTAAGAAGTTCAACCGGTAAAACACCAAGTAAAAAAGAGACAAATATGAAAAAAATAGTTCAAAATAGTCAGGTATTTTCCCTATTTTCACGCAGAAAAAAAGAATGCAAAACTAACTACCGTAGTTTTTATATATCCTTTAAAATCTATGCTTACCAGTGAATAAGATCAGAAAGTTCAACCGGCAAACACCAAGCAAAAAAAGACAAATATGAAAAACAATAGTTCAAAATAGTCAGGTATTTTCCCTCTTTTCATTAAGAAAAAAAAATAATTCAAAACTAACTACGATAGTTTTTATATATCCTTTAAAAGCTATGCGTACCATTAAATAAGCTCTAAAAGTTCAACCGGCAAACACCAAGTAAAAAAAGACAAATATGAAAAAAATAGTTCAAAATAGTCAGGTATTTTCCCTATTGTCAGATATTTTCCCTCTTTTCATGCAGATAAAAAAAGAATGCAAAACTAACTACGATAGTTTTTATATATCCTTTAAAAGCTATGCGTACCATTAAATAAGATCTAAAAGTTCAACCGGCAAACACAAGTAATAAAAAAGACAAATATGAAAAAAAATAATTCAAAATAGTCAGGTATTTTCCCTATTGTCAGATATTTTCCCTCTTTTCATGCAGGAAAAAAAAAGAATGCAAAACTAATTATGATAGTTTTTATATATCCTATAAAAGCTATGCGTACCAATAATAAGATTAAGAAGTTCAACCAGTAAAACACCAAGTAAAAAAAGACAAATATATAAAAAAAATTAGTTCAAAATAGTCAGGTATTTTACCTGTTTCCCTGCAAGAAAAAAAAAGATTGCAAAACTAACTCTGACAGTTTTTATATATCCTTTAATAGGTATGTGTACCATTAAATAAACTCTACATGTTTAACTCGTAAACACCAAGTAAAAAAAAGAGAAATATGAAAAAAATAGTTCAAAATAGTCAGGTATTTTACCTTTTTTATGCAGAATAAAAAAAGAATGCAAAACTAACTACGGTAGTTTTTATATATCCTTTAAAAGCTATGCGTACCAGTAAATAAGATCAAAAAGTTCAACCGGCAAACACCAAGTCAAAAAAAGAGGACTTCCCAAAGAAAAATGCAAGGAATAATCCAATGTATCAAGACGGTGAAATCCTGTGACAGAAAGTGACAAATTACCTCATTCTACAATGGGCCTACCTCCCTTTTTCTATTCTTCAAGTACAACAGCTGTCATTAGTGGATGCCTGAGAATAGACCCAGTGTAAAAGAATAAAGAGCGTCACTTCCAGAATGTTTACAACTCAACCTTGCCTCCTAAGTGGATGTATATTCAGGGCGGACCTCCCCATGCACCTGGATTTGCTTGAGGAGCTTAGACACTTCAAGTTGTAGGTATTTGTGGAACAATGGGTTCTTTTGTGCTGAAAAACAAAGCTCTTCAATGACTGTAAGACCACCAGTTAGACATTGTGTTCAACAGACTTCACAACAGTTTCATGTAAACTAGTTTGCATGAAACAGGCTAACATGCTACAGCTTTTATACACACTTGTATGTGAATGCATGCTTATTAATATTTAGCTTTTTGAGGTGAAATTATTTGACATATTGTACAAAATGCAAGCACCAAAATAGCGGCATTCATTGAAATAAATGTAAAATTTTTATTTTCCAAAATTACAAAGCATCCTATGAGGCAAGTAGAAAAAATGGTTTGCTTTTTTAGCTGAGAACTATCTGGTATAGGCTCAATGATTTGTTTACCTTCATACTTCTATAAAGTCTCCAGATACTGTGAATGTTGTTTAGAATCACGTTGAATTCATTTAGAAAACAAACACACGAACGAACAAACTTCTTAATTTTCAAAGATATATAACTTAAACGTTATATATTTATTATTCCATGAAATAGAATCCTAGAATTTTATGAAAAGAATTTGTTGTTAATACCGGTGATAAAATTTTCATTGCCACAAAAAATAATCTATGATTCAATTTAAAATTATCACATATGTACCTAATCTATTATTTAAGCGAAATATAAAAGAAAATCATCTGCATAATACCTAAGATCAGTGATAAAACGTTTGAAAATAATGCAGACGATATTTAAATAATTAAAAATCTCCCGATACTGTGAATGCAGTTTAGAATCAAGTTCTATTTAATTAGAAAGATAATTCAGAGTTTTCTTAGCTACGTTGGAATTATCAGTAAGTTCTTCCCAATTTTTTTTGGCACAGTAATAAATGGAAGTAAAGGAATAAAACTATCATTTCTACTACATCCTGGAGGTTGGTAGAATCTGTTGTTAATACCGGTGATAAAAGTATCATTGCAACAAAAGATAATCGATGATTAAATTTAAAATTATCACATATTCACCTAATCTGTTATTTAAGCCAAATATAAGAGAAAATTATTTAAGTAATATCTAAGTTCAGTGATAAAACGTATGAAAATTATGCAGACGATATTTAAATAATTTAAAATAAAAAATGATTAAATGAGATGATTAAAAGGATGACGTCATAATTCTAGAGAATAAAATATTTTTAAATACTTATGTGATAAATTTATTAAATCTAATCACTTTCTCTTAACCAGGAAAATAGGTCTTGAAATAATGGCATTAAATGCTCGAAAAGGGGGGGGGTGATTTTGAATGTTTTAAAGACGACAGTATTTTTCTGTGATATGAAGCATATTTATACCAATTTATTTTAGAATCGAATTGATAGTTTAGGAGAAGATAAGCTTTACTCGCTATGAATTTTGCTAACTCTAACTCGTCAAGAATCTAATATGGATGTCTCTATCTATTCCATATGCAACCACTTAAAAAATTCTACGACAGACGAACACATAACTTAGGCTATTATTATATAGGGGATGTAACTTTAAAAATTGTTAAAGAAATTTTTGATAATCACTTTTTTAAATTTTTAACATACATTCTTTTCGAGAGCTCACAAAATTTTTCTGTTAAATTTTTTATCCTACATAGATCAAAATACCAATAAATTATTCAGGACATGCTCCCGAGTTTATTTACTGAAATAATGCTTTTCAAATAAGTGTCTACGATGATAAAATGCTTTAAATATTCATTAGAAGTTACGAAATTCAAGTTCCTAGAAAATATCTTTATTTATTTTCCTCTTATTTTAATAGTCCCATGCAATCTTTACAATTCTTTTTCTGATTCAGAGATCCGATATAAAACTTTCTATGTTAAAAACAGCTTTCATTATAAAAGAGAACAATTCAGTTTCAAACAATGCTATAGCTGTATAGTTATCTCCTAAAAAAGAAAACGTGATTAAATTAAGTTTGTAATACACATTTTACTATCTTCTTTTGATTACTAAATTTTTTAACTATACTTTTAAAGTTAAACAATCAAAGATGCATTTTCAATGGTAACACAAACATAAATTAAATATTAAGTTGTTTAAATTTAATAAACATTTAATAGTTCAATACACATTAATATCTTAACCACTTGCGCTACAAAGACGTGCCAGGCACGTCGAGATGCTTTTGTTACAGAACCGAGTCGATAGTATTCCAGAATAGTCACTTCGCGCAGAAACAATCCGACTTGTGCGTGGTACCTCGGCTAATCGTAAGAGTTCAGCCGTTCATTCTTCAGCTACAGTTCTACAGTGAATAACATCGCGTGCTGTCTTGAGAATATACCAGAGTTGAGAATATACTGAGTATGTTGTACGAATTTTTTACACGAGAATTCCTTTAGTTTTTGAGATATCTTATATAATGCTGAAAAATTGAATGAAGTATTTTTTGAAGTATTTTTTTAAAGTTATGTCGCAGCGCGGCGCGGCCACCGGCAGTTAAATCGTAGCGCAAGTGGTTAAAAAACTTTAGTACGTCTTGTTTTAAAAGTGTATAGTTTCTATCATTGTTTTCCCTTTTACGCCATTTTTTGAGAAACAAAATATATATTTATGTAGCATCCTATCTTGCACAAAATATTTTAGGGTGATTGTCACTGCTTATAATATATACGTATACAGTTAAAATATACACATAACTAGCATATTAACTAAAACTAGCATATAGCCCGTCATATGACGGGATCAGTAAAACTTTTAATTTTCCAAAATTCTTAAGTACCTTATGAGGCAGGTAAAAAAAATGGTTTGTTGTTTTTGGCTGAGAATTACCTTGCAACAAAAAATAATCGATGATTCAATTTCAAATTATCACATATGTACCTATCTATTATTTAAGCCAAATATAAAAGAAAATTATTTACGTAATATCTAAGTTCAATGATAAAACGTATGAAAATAAGGCATAATTTAAATAATTTAAAATAAGAAATGATTCAATGAGATGGTTAAAGGAATGACGTCATAATGCTGGAAAAATGTTATTTTTACCTATTTATTATGGGATAAATTGATAAATTTAATCGCCTGCTCTTAACCGGGGAAAATAGGAGTTGAAATAATGGCCTTAAAAGCTCGAAAAGAGGGGAAGGGGTGGATTTCGAACTTTTTAAAGAAGGCAGTATTTTTTGCTGTGATATGAGGCATAATTTTACCAATTTATTTTAGAATCGGATCTATAGTTTAGGAGAAGATAAACATTACTCTCTTTGAATTTTGCTAACTATGGATGCCTCTATCCATTCCAGGTCCAACCGCTTCATAAAATCGAGGACAGACGTACAAATAACTTAGCCTATTATTATATAGGGGACTAGTTTGCAACACTTATTCTTTTTAAAAATCGAAGCATTTTAAGTTACCTCTATATTTTTGTAATTATTTTCTTTAGAGTAAACTTAAACAGATATTGAAACTATTGAAATCTATAATTGATGACACTATATATGTATGTATATATTAAAAAAAATATACACTGATATATTTATACATACCTTTATAATGGTAATTAAAAACAAAAAAAAATAACCAACGTAATTATAAGTCTATCTATCTTAAAATAATTTTTGGACGATTATATACTTTTATGCTAAAACGTGGTGACTATCTTTTGTTCTTTCTATCCAGTTGGCGAGTTCAAAAACCTCAAAATTATTTTTTGCTTCAATCAGCGCTTTTTATATAACACTTTATATAATTAGTTTCACCTTATCACACGACTAACCATTATAAACAGGCTGGCTCATACATCTACATGGTGATATACATGGTGTTTCATCCCAGGAACCTTCAGGAGGTGATGCTATAATAAACTCCATTCCTCTTCCCCAAAACACTTTTCCTTTTTCCACTACAATTTTACTTACGACTTCACCCAAGTATTGTAATTTCTCTTCCATTTCTGATGATCTGAATTGCATACACACATATATATGTGTATATATACACACATATATATATGTATATATATATATATATATATATATGTGTGTGTGTGTGTATGTGTATATATGTGTATATATATATACATATATTATATATATATATATATATATATATATATTATATATATTTATATATATATATATATATATATATATTGTATATAATTATATATGTGTGTGTGTGTGTGTATATGTATACAGATATGTGTATATATGTAAAGACAGACGTGTGTATATATGCATATATATGTGTGTGTATGCATATATATGTGTGTGTATGTATACATACGTGTGTATATGTATATATGCGTGTGTATATGCATATATATGCTTGTGCATGTGTTATACGTGTGTGTATGTGCATGTATACGTGTGTATATGTATATACGCGTGTGTATGTTTATATACGTGTGTATTGTATATGCATATATACTTGTGTATGCATATATACTTGTGTATATGCATATATACGTGTATATATAGATGTATATATATGTGTGTATATACATGTATATATATATATGTCTGTGTGCTATGTGTATATATACATGCGTGTGTGCATATGTATATATGTGTGTATATGCGTATATATATGCATGTTATATATATGCATATATATATGCATATTTATATGTATATATATATATCATACGTGTATATGCATATATACGAGTGTATATGTATATATATGTGTGTATCGTGTATATATATATTTATATATATACGTATATATATATTTTGTAAATATATATATGTATAAATATTATATACATGTATATACTATATATACATGTGTGTATATGCATATATGTACGTGTGTACACTCATGTATATATATATATGTGTGTGTCCGCGTGTATATATTTATATTTATATATATATTTAATATATATAATATATATATATATTGTATTATATATATATATATATATATATATATATATGTATACGTGTGTACATATATGTGTATATGTATATGTATCCATATATATGTACATGCGTGCGTGAGTGAGTGCATGCGTGTAGGTGTGTTAGATATATAGAATAAAAATCGGCTCGGGTAATAAAATGGATTAATCGAGATTTCTATTTCAGTTTGCGTCAAGAAATAACAAAAATTTTAAAATAGGTTAAAAAAACTTTAATTCAATATATTTAATTATATTTCAGAACATATGTTTCTTAATTTTAATAATTCACAACCATTTTGTGATGAACAAATATTTACGCTCCATTTATCAGATTGTTTTACCTTTTAAATAGTGTTATATATTCGTCTTCAAAAGCCATTAATAAGACGTCAAGATTTGATTGAGAAACAAGAAAAATTATAATCTCATATCAAATATTTTCTATTTCGAGATATTTCAACTCCCCTTTATAAGTATACATACATACATACATACACATCGCGATGAGAGATGGGGTGGGGGGAAACTCCGACGCTCTGATATTGAATCAATTGATTTGTCTTAATATAGCCTCGAAATAAATCACATCTATCAAAATAAGAGATAATATATCACAAACGTAGAAAAGTAATATTCTGTTATCAGCTTTACAGCCTAACGGCATGCCCCGCTTCCGAAATAGAAATAAATACTGTAAACAGCGAAATTGCAAAAAGAAAAATATCCTAACAGGAATTTAATATCTCTCTCAAAATGTCATTTTTATTGCTTTATTAATGATTTCTAGATTCATAAATAAGCTATTATCAAAATTTCAGTTATTCTTTTATACTTTTTTTTTGCCGTGAACGAATTGATTTTCAGTTTTATTTTATTCGTGGACGGGGGGAAATAGGGATTTTACAGGAAAGGGAATTTATATTGATAGGGAAAAAATAGTTGCTATGGAAGGGGAATTAATATCTTGACACGGTTAGGTTGCAGTCATTACTTAATCATTAGCAGTCAGGGAAAATGACTCGTTTTTGGATAGAATGAGAATCGACGTTTAATCACTGTTTAATAGCTTTGTGAAAATGGAGTCGCTTTTATATCTAAAGAATGGAATTTCATTCATTTAGAGCTAATGAATTTCAGTCATGCAAGAATTATTAATTATTCTTATCAGCATTTTTTGTATTATCAGTTCCTATTAAATATAAATTCGTATAATTATTTTAATATATCAGGTGCTTAACAAAACAGTTACTTCAAATAAAACTTGGCGAATTATGCAGAAAAGAACAAAAACTTTATTATTTACGTTTTAAAACCTGACACTGACTAACTGACAAACACACGCATATTTTAATTAAACATAGATACATAAACACACATACGTATAAACACACACATGTATACTTACCCATACATACATATGAACACACATGCAAGTACATAAATATTTACCTACACACATACATATCTATATCATATAAATTATACACACTCACACATATATACATATGTACATTCACATACGTACATACATATGTACACACAAACGTACGTACATGCATATGTACACACAAACGTACGTACATGCATATGTACACACAAACGTACGTACATGCATATCATGCTCCCGAGTTTATTTACTGAAATAATGCTTTTAAAATAAGTGTCTACGATGATAAAATGCTTTAAATATTCATTAGAAGTTACGAAAGTCAAGTTCCTAGAAAAGATCTTTATTTATTTTCCTGTTATTTTAATAGTCCCATGCAATCTTTACAATTCTTTTTCAGATTCAGAGATCTGATATAAAACTTTCTATGTTAAAAACAGCTTTCATTATAAAAGAGAACAATTCCGGTTAAACAATGCTATAGCTTTATAGTTATCTCCCAGAAAAAGAAGACATGACTAAACTAAGTTTGCAATGCACATTTTACGATCTTCTATTGTTTACTAATTTTTTTATCTATACATTTTTAAGTTAAAAAGTCAAAGGATGCATTTTCAATGGTAACACAAACATAAATATTAAATTGTTTAAATTTAATATACATTTAATAGTTTAATACACATTAATATCTTAAAAAAACTTTAGTACCTCTTGTTTCAAAAGTCTAGAGTATCATTGTTTTCCCTTTTACGCCATTTTTTGAGAAACAAAATATATATTTATGTAGCATCCTATCTTGCACAAAATATTTTAGGGTGATTGTCACTGCTTATAATATATACGTATACAGTTAAAATATACACATAACTAGCATATTAACTAAAACTAGCATATAGCCCGTCATATGACGGGATCAGTAAAACTTTTAATTTTCCAAAATTCTTAAGTACCTTATGAGGCAGGTAAAAAAAATGGTTTGTTGTTTGGCTGAGAATTACCTTGCAACAAAAAATAATCGATGATTCAATTTCAAATTATCACATATGTACCTAATCTATTATTTAAGCCAAATATAAAAGAAAATTATTTACGTAATATCTAAGTTCAATGATAAAACGTATGAAAATAAGACATAATTTAAATAATTTAAAATAAGAAATGATTCAATGAGATGGTTAAAGGAATGACGTCATAATGCTAGAAAAATGTTATTTTTACCTATTTATTATGGGACAAATTGATAAATTTAATCGCCTGCTCTTAACCGGGGAAAATAGGAGTTGAAATAATGGCCTTAAAAGCTCGAAAAGAGGGGAAGGGGTGGATTTCGAACGTTTTAAAGAAGGCAGTATTTTTTGCTGTGATATGAAGCATAATTTTACCAATTTATTTTAGAATCGGATCTATAGTTTAGGAGAAGATAAACATTACTCTCTTTGAATTTTGCTAACTATGGATGCCTCTATCCATTCCAGGTCAAACCGCTTCATTGAATAGAGGACAGACGTACAGATAACTTAGGCTATTATAATATAGGGGACTAGTTTGCAAAACTTATTATTTTAATACATCGAATCATTTTAAGTTACCTCTATATTTTTATAATTATTTTCTTTAGAGTATACTTAAATAGATATTGAAACTATTGAAATCTATAATTGATGACACTATATATGTATGTATATATTAAAAAAAATATACACTGATATATTTATACATACCTATATAATGGTAATTAAAAACAAAAAAATAACCAACGTAATTATAAGTCTATCTATCTTAAAATAATTTTTGGACGATTATATACTTTTATGCCAAAACGTGGTGACTATCTTTTGTTCTTTCTATCCAGTTGGCGAGTTCAAAAACATCAAAATTATTTTTTGCTTCAATCAGCACTTTTTATATAACAATTTATATAATTAGTTCCACCTTATCACATGACTAACTATTATAAACAGGCTGGCTCATACATCTATAAATTGTGATGTATATGGTATTTCATCCCAGGAACCTTCTGGAGGTGATGCTATAATAAACTCCATTCCTCTTCCCTAAAATTCTTTTTCTCTTTCCGCTACAATTTTACTTACGACTTCACCCAAGTATTGTAATTTCTCTTCCATTTCTGATGATCTGAATTGCATACACACATATATATGTGTATATATATGTGTAATACATACATATATGTATATACGTGTGTACATACATACATATATATGTGTGTGTGTTATGTATATATGCATGAGTGTATGTGTATATATGCACGTGTGTATGTGTATATATACGTGTGTATGTGCGTATATACGTGTGCATGTGCGTATATACGTGTGCATGTGCTATATACGTGTGCATATTATATACGTGTGCATGTGCCTATATACGTGTGCATGTGCTATATACGTGTGCATGTGTATATACGTGTGCATGTGTATACACGTGTGCATGTGCCTATACACGTGTGCATGTGCCTATACACGTGTGCATGTGATATACACGTGTGCATGTGTATACAAGTGTGCATGTATATACACGTGTGCATATATACGTGTGCATGTGCCTATACACGTGTGCATGTGATATACGTGTGCATGTGCCCTTACAGTGTGCATGTGTATACACGTGTGCATGTGCCCATACACGTGTGCATGTGCATATACGTGTGCATGTGCATATACGTTATGTGATATACGTGTGCATGTGCATATACGTGTGCATGTGCCTATATACGTGTGCATGTGCATATACGTGTGCATGTGCCTATATACGTGTGTATGTGCTTATATACGTGAGTGTATGTATATGTATGCGTGTGTGTATGTGTATGTATGCGTGTGTGTATGTGTATATGTATGCGTGTGTGTACGTATATATTGTGTGTGTACGTATATATGTGTGTGTACGTATATATGCGTGTGTGTATTTATATACGTGTGTGTATCGTATATATACGAGTATGTAAATATATACGAGTGTGTATATATACGAGTGTGTATATGCATATATACGTGTATATATACATGTATATATATATATATATATATGTGTGTGTGTGTGTGTGTGCGTGCTTGTGTATATGTATATGTATATATGTATATATATGTATATATATGTATATATATATATATATATATATATATATATGTATATATATATATATATATATATATGCATGTGTGTCTGCATATGTATATATGTGTGTATATATGTATATATATGTATATATGTATATATAAGTATATATATATATGTGTGTATATATATATATATATATGTGTGCGCGTGTGTATATATCCATATATATATATATATATATATATATATATATATATATATATATATATATATATATATATGTATGTATGTATGTATGTACATGGGTGCGTGAGTGCATGAGTGTGGGTGTGTTAGATATATAGAAGTAAAAATCGGATTGGGTAGTAAAATTCTCGGATTATCGAGATTCTATTTCAGTTTTATTGTGTTATGTAGTATCAAAATTTTTAAAATAGATTAAAAAATCATTTTTAATTCAATATATTTAATTATATTTCAGCACATGTTTCATAGTTTTAATAATTCACAAATATTTTGTGAAGAACACCTATTTATTCTCCATTTATCAGATTGTTTTTTCCGTTTACATAGTGTTATATATTCGTCTTCAAAAGCCATTAATAAGACGTCAAGATTTGATTGAGAAACAAGAAAAATTATAATCTCATATCAAATATTTCCTATTTCTAGATATTTTAACTCCCCTTCATAAAAACACATACATACACATCCCTATGAAAGATGGGGGGGGGGACTCCGACGCTCTGCTATTGAATCAATTGATTTGTCTTAATATAGCCTCGAAATAAATCATATCTATCAAAATAAGAGATAATATATCACAAACGTAGAAAAGTAATATTCTGTTATCAGCTTTACAGCCTAACAGCATGCCCCGCTTCCGAAATAGAAATAAATACTGTAAACAGCGAAATTGCAAAAAGAAAAATATCCTAATAGGAATTTAATATCTCTCTCAAAATGTCATTTTTATTGCTTTATTAATGATTTCTAGATTCATAAATAAGCTATTATCAAAATTTCAGTTATTCTTTTATACTTTTTTTTTGCCGTGAACGAATTGATTTTCAGTTTTATTTTATTCGTGGAAGGGAGGAAATAGGGATTTTACAGGAAAGGGAATTTATATTGATAGGGAAAAAATAGTTGCTATGGAAGGGGAATTAATATCTTGACACGGTTAGGTTGCAGTCATTACTTAATCATTAGCAGCCAGGGAAAATGACTCGTTTTTGGATAGAATCAGAATCGACGTTTAATCACTGTTTAATAGCTTTGTGAAAATGGAGTCGCGTTTGTATCTAAAGAATGGAATTTCATTCATTTAGAGCTAATGAATTCCAGTCATGCAAGAATTATTAATTATCTTTATTAGCATTTTTTGTATAATCAGTTTCTATTAAATATAAATTCGTATAATTATTTTAATATATTAGGCTCTTAACAAAACAGTTACTTCAAATAAAACTTCGCGAATTATGCAAAAAGGACAAAAACCTTATTATTTACGTTTCAAAACCTAACACTGACTGACTGACTGACAAACACACTCGTATTTTAATTAAACATACGTACATAAACACACATACGTATAAAACTACACACGTATACTTACCCATACATACATATGAACACACATGCATGTACATAAATATGTGCCTACACACATACATACATACATACATATGCACACACATACATATCCACATCATATAAATTATACACACTCATACCTATATACATGTACACTCACATAAGTACATACATATGTACTTACATAAGTACATACATATGTACACACATAAGTACATACATGTACACGTGTGTGTGTTACATATGTGTGTACGTGCACATATGTGTCTTGTGTACATATGTAATGTGTGTGACGTACTTGTGCCAAACAATGGCGACTGGTTACACTGCTCTATGTAACCGAATTCATTTAATCCCACTGCATTGTAAATCGTTCAATCGGTTTTAAGCTGTAGGTCCTGGTCTCATTAGCCCTCGTCTGCAAAACACAGACCGTAGCGTAAACCAAACCATTTACGTATGCGCTTACATACGTATGTACAAACGTACATGCATATGTACACACAAACGTATGTACATGCATATGTACACACAAACGTATGTACATGCATATGTACACACAAACGTATGTACATGCATATGTACACACAAACGTATGTACATGCATATGTACACACAAACGTATGTACATTCATATGTACACACACACACATACGTGCATGCATATGCATATGTACACTCACGTACGTACATATGTACACACGTACGTACATATATACACTCACGTACGTACATATGTACACTACGTACGTACATATACACTCACGTACGTTACATATATACACTCACGTACGTACATATACACTCACGTACACATATGTACACACACGTACGTACATATGTACACACACGTACGTACATATGTACACTCACGTACGTACATATGTACACACACAAGCGTACATATGTACACACACACGTACATATGTACACACACGTACGTACATATGTACACTCACGTACGTACATAGAACGTACATACACATATGAACATACAACATATGACATATGAACATACAAACTCACATACATATTCTCATCATACATAATTATGC
>CM063507.1:33637255-33644755 GCA_032207245.1 Pardosa pseudoannulata
CCTCGCTGTAAAATTATTAGCCTTATTTCTCCAACCTTGTCAACTATGAAAGTATCACCAATATTTTAACAGTACTATTTCTTATTAATTTGAAAGTAAATTAACCTGATCTTAGTTATACCTTTTCATTCCCTTATTAAAAATCTGATACCTTTTAAAAATAGTTTTTTATTGCCTTTATATATCATTTAGTGTAAGCAAAATCCGATGACTTTTCTAGTCTTTAAATAACTTAACTCAAAATTACAAAAACATTTTCTGGGAACTATCAGTTTAAGAATATTCTTTATATCCAAAGTTAAGTAATGAATTTCTGAGTACTAGAATAGAATTTTGAAAGTCGTTTAAAATATAAAATTATCATGAAATTTTAGTTCTTTTTTTAATATATAATTTCGCGAGGTAAAATTATTAGCCTTATTTCTCCAACCTTGTAAACTACGTAAATATTACCAATTTTTAACTCATACTATTTCTTATCAATTTCAAAGTAATTTCATCTGATCTTTAGTTATACCTTTTCATTCCCTTATTAAAAATCTGATATATTTTTAAAATTGTTTTCCGTTACCATTATCTATCATTTAGTGAAAGCAAAATCCTATGTCTTTTCTATTCTTTAAATAATTTAACTCAAAATTAGAAAAAACTTCTCCGGGAACTAGAAGTTTAAGAATATTCATTATAGCCAAAGTTAGTGAATGCATTTCTGAGTACTAGATTAGAAATTTAAAAGGCGTTTAAAATCTAAAATTGTTATGAAATTTTAGCTCTTGTGTGAAATATAACCTCGTGGGGTAAAATTACTAGCCTCATTTTTCCAACTTTTTTAACCACGTAAATATTACTAATTTTTAACTCATTATTTCTTATGAATTTAAAAAAAATTAACCTGATCTTTAGTTATACCTTTACAATCCCTTATTAAAAATATGATACCTTTTTAAAATTGTTTTCCGTTACCATTATCTATTATTTAGTGAAAGGAAAATCCGATGTATTTTCTATTCTTTAAATAATTTAACTTAAAATTAGAAAAAACTTCTCCGGGAACTAGCAGTTTAACAATATATTCTTTATAGCCAAAGTTAGTGAATGCATTTCTGAGTACTACATTAGAAATTTAAAAGGCGTTTAAAATCTAAAATTGTCATGAAATTTTAGCTCTTCTCCGAATATATAACTTTCAGAGGAAAAAATTATTAGCCTTATTTCTCGAACCATGTCAACCATGTATATATCACCAATTTAAACCATATTATTTCTTATATATTTTTAACCCATATTATTTCTTATCAATTTGAAAATAAATTAACCTGATCTTAGTTATACCTTTTCATTCCCTTATTAAAAATATGATACATTTTTAAAACTGTTTTAACTTAAGTCATATATCATTTAGTACAAACAAATTCCCATGTCTTTACAATTCTTTAAATAACTTAACTCAAAATTAGAAAAACTTCTCCGGGAACTAACAGTTTAAGAATATTCTTTATAACCAAAGTTAGCGAATGCATTTCTGAGTACTAGATTAGAAATTTAAAAGACATTTAAAATCTAAAATTGTCATGGAATTTTAGCTCTTCAGTGATTATATAATCTCACGAGGTAAAATCATTAGTCTTATTTCTCCAACTTTGTCAACTAGGTAAGTATCACCAATTTTTTACCCGTACTATTTCTTATTAATTTGAAAGTAAATTAAACTGATCTTAGTTATACCTTTTCATACCCTTATTAAAAATCTGATACCTTTTAAAAAGTTTTTTATTACCTTTATATATCATTTAGTGTAAGCAAAATCCGATGACTTTTCTATTCTTTAAATAATTTAACCCAAAATTAGAAAAAACTTCTCCGTTAACTAGCAATTTAAGAATATTCTTTATATCCAAAGTTAGTTAATGAATTTCTAAGTATTAGAATAGACATTTAAAAGTCGTTTAAAATCTAAAATTGTCATGAAACTTTAGCTCTTCTCCGAATATATAACTTTGAGAGGTAAAATTATTAGCCTTCTTTATCCAACCCTGTATACTACGTAAATATTACCAATTTTTAACTCATACTATTTCTTATCAATTTCAAAGTAAATTCAACTGATCTTTAGTTATATCTTTTCATTACCTTATTAAAAATCTGATACCTTTTTAAATTGCTTTCCGTTAATGTTATATATCATTTAGTGAAAGAAAAATCTGATGTCTTTTCTATTCTTAAAATAATTTAACTCAAAATTAGAAAAACTTCTCCGGGAACTAGAAGTTTAAGAATATTCATTATAGCCAAAGTTAGTGAATGCATTTCTGAGTACTAGATTAAAAATTTAAAAGGTTTTTAAAATCTAAAATTGTTATGAAATTATAGCTCTTCTCCGAATATATAACTTTGAGAGGTAAAATTATTAGCCTTATTTCTCTAACCTTGTCAACTATGTAAATATTACCAATTTTTAACCCATACTATTTTTTATCAATTCCAAAGTAAATTAACCTGATTTTTAGTTATACCATTTAATTCCCTTATTAAAAAATCTGATGTATTTTTAATTGCTTTCCGTTACTGTTATGTATCATTTAGCGAAAGCAAAATCCGATGACTTCTCTATTCTTTAACCCCCCCCCCCCCCCCCCCCCCACCCCCCCCTCCCCCCCCACCCCCCACCCCCCCCCCCCTCCCCCCCCCCCTCCCCCCCTCAACCCCCCACTCCCCCAAAACAAACTCCCCCCCCCCCCCCCCCCCCCCCCCCCCCCCCCCCCCCCCCCCCCCCCCCCCCCCCCCCCCTTCCACCCCCCCCCCCCCCCAGCCGCCCCCCCAAAAAAAAAAAAAATTAAAAAATTAATATATCACCTCCCCCCCCCCCCCCCCCCCCCCCCCCCCCTCCCCCCCCCCAACTTCTCCGGTAACTAGGAATTTTAGAAAATTATTTATAGCCAAAGTTAGCGAAGGCATTTCTGAGTATTAGATTAGAAATTTAAAAGTCATTTAAAATCTAAACTTCTCATGAAATTTTATCTCCTGGGGAAATATATAACCTCGCTGTAAAATTATTAGCCTTATTTCTCCAACCTTGTCAACTACGTAAATATTACCAATTTTTAACTCATACTATTTCTTATCAATTTCAAAGTAAATTCATCTGATCTTTAGTTATATCTTTTCATTACCTTATTAAAAATCTGATACCTTTTTAAATTGCTTTCCGTTAATGTTATATATCATTTAGTGAAAGAAAAATCTGATGTCTTTTCTATTCTTAAAATAACTCAAAATTAGAAAAAACTTCTCCGGGAACTAGCGGTTTAAGAATATTCTTTATAGCCAAAGTTAGCGGATGCATTTCTGAGTACTATATTAGAAACATAAAAGGTGTTTAAAATCTAAAATTGTTATAAAATTTTAGCTTGAGTGAATATATAACCTCGCGGGGTAAAATTACTAGCCCTATTTTTCCAAACTTTTTAACCATGTAAATATCACCAATTTTTAACTCATACTATTTCTTATCAAATTGAAAATAAAAATAACCTGATCTTTAGTTATACCTTTTCAATCCCTTAATAAAAATCTAATACCTTTTTAAAATTGTTTTCCGTTACCATTATCTATCATTTAGTGAAAGCAAAATCCGATGACTTTTCTATTCTTTAAATAATTTAACTCAAAATTAGAAAAAACTTCTCCGGGAACTAGCAGTTTAAGAATATTCTTTATAGCCAAAGTTATCTAATGCATTTCTGAGTACTAGATTAGAAATTTAAAAGGCGTTTAAAATCTAAAATTGTTATGAAATTTTAGCTCTTGGGTGAAATATAACCTCGCGGGGTAAAATTACTAGCCTTATTTTTCCAACATTTTTAACCATAAATATTACTAATTTGTAACTCATTATTTCTTATGAATTTAAAAAAAATTAACCTGATCTTTAGTTATATATTTTCATTTCCTTATTTTAAATATTGATACCTTTTTAAAATTGTTTTTAGTTACCTTTATATATCATTTGGTGCATGCAAAATCCGATGTCTTTTGAATTCTTTAAATAAATTATCTCCAAAATCAGTAAAAGTTTTTAAAAATCCTTAACTCTAATACATATACTTAGAAAATAATGAAAAGTGAACTTGAAGTGAAATAACAAAACAAACAAAACATTGAAAAATATCCTAGATTTTTTTTCTAACTTGCAAAAGTTATTCATATCGGATTTTTAAAAAATAACCATACACTTCCAAACTACAAACATCGAACGAAAATTGTGCGTGATTCTACAGACAGTGACGTAACTCCATCTAACACCCTATCTCTTTGCTATTGTGTAAAATCCTTTTTTATTCTCTGAGTTCATGATGGTTATTAAAAAAAGAAACAGTTTTCAATGTCCTTAATAGCTCAACATTTATCTGAGTTGGATAAAAATGATCCATTATCAATTTTTTTCAAGAATCGTCATCAAGTAAATCTCATCTTGAATGAGAAAGATAAAGTGTATATCGATATTTTAAAGTATAAAGATTTGCAGTAGCTGCTTTAGACAGACATAATTATAAGAACTCGCCCTTTCTTTTTGTACCAGAAATTTGTGTCCATGGCATATAAATAAGTGCTAAGTGTAACATATAAAAAATAATTGTCCTATACGTTCTTCCAAATTGTACCAGTTCACGTGTCACTTTTCTAAACCCTTCACTTTCAAAACTACCAAAAATAATTCTAGGATATGCATCAAACTTTTTATTTTTCACCTCTTCCAAGGCGATTTTAAATATACTTAACAATACTTATATATTTAATTTATTTATGTTTAGAAAAATGCATAAAATATACTTTTGTATTTACACACACTCTCATACATAACCTTGAAGAGCAATATTTTTGGCTATTTTACTCCCAAATAATTAACCGCGCAAGTATGAATAAATTCTTTATTTTCGACTTCTTCCAAGTCGATTTTAACTATACTTAACAACACTTATATATTATTATTTATTTATATTTATAAAAATTCATACAATATACTTATGTATTTACATATATGCTCATACATAACCTTGTAGAGAAATATTTTTGGTTATTTTACACCAAAATAATTAACCTTGCAAGAACGAACAAATTCTTTATTGTCGACTTCTTCCAGGTCTATTTTAACTGTACTTAACACTTATATATTATTATTATTATGTTTATTAAATACATAAAATATGCTTATGTATTTAATTACATGTACATACATAACCTTGTAGAGCAAAATGTTTGGCTATTTTACTCCCAAATAATTAACCGTCCAAGTGTGAACAAATTCTTTATTTTTGACTTCTTCCAAGTCGATTTTAACTATACTTAAGAACAGATTATGTTTATAAAAATACATAAAATATACGTATGTATTTAATCACATGCTCATACATAACCTTGTAGAGAAATATTTTAGCTATTTTACTCCCAAATAATTAACCGTGCAAGAACGAACAATGTTTTTATTTTCGACCTCTTTGAAGTCGATTTTAACTATATTTAACAACACTTATATATTATTATTTATTTATGTTTATAAAAATACATACAATTACTTATGTATTTACACAGACTCTCATACATTACCTTATAGAGTAATATGTTTGGTTATTTTACAACAAAATAATTAACCTTGCAAAAACAAACAAATTCTTTATTTTCGACTTCTTCCAGGTCTATTTTAACTATACTTAACACTTATATATTCTTATGTTAATAAAATAGATAAAATATGCTTATGTATTTAATTAGATGTTCATACATAACCTTATAGAGCAATATTTTGGCTATTTTACTCCCAAATAATTAACCGTGCTTTTTATTTTCGACCTCTTTCAAGTCGATTTTAACTATACTTAACAACACTCATATATTATTATTCATTTATGTTTGTAAAAATACATAAGATATACTTATGTATTTACACACACGCTCATGCATAACCTTTTAAAATAATATTTTTGGTTATTTTTCTCCAAAATAACTAACCATTCAAATATGAACACATTTTCCTCTATAATACTTATAATCTAATTTTATACATTTCTAATTTCGTACAAACTAATTTTTAGCAATCGCTTTACACTCTCTGAAATAAAACACGGTATGTTTTTAAATTCTTTTTTAATACCTGAATATTTTTTAAAACTAAAAACACTTATACACACAAAATGGTACACAATTTTATAAATAAATTAAATAAATATTAATTATTTTTTTAAAAACTTTTAACTGTAGTAAACATATTAAAATAATAAAGAAAAGTGAATTTGAAATGAAATTCAAAAAGATAGAAAAGAGGCAGACATAGTCTGGCCAAATTGCGCTTGCTTACTTAGCAAAGATGTGCCTAGCTATTATTAAGCAACCATAAAATGATGAACTAAGCAGCAAACATTAAAGAAATTGTGTGAAATTCTACAGACAATAAATTCCCCCTTCTATAACAAATTCTCTTTACTATATTGTCAGAATATAGCTATTAAAAGATTAAATTTATGATCCTTATTATTAAAAACAGAATTACTTTTAAATGTAGGTCTACTAGATATCAATCAAGAAGTATATAACTTCTTTGTACAAAAACGATAGATTAACAATTTTATTTTCTCAAGTTGTCACCAATAAATACTCAACTAGAATTAGTTAAACATTAATTAAACATTCAACAAGTTAAAGCATTTAGTTGAAGTATAGAAATACTCAATAACTTACCAGATAAAGATACCCAGAAAGATAGTACCTCCCAAATATAACAATTATTTTCTTTACCGTGTTGTCAGAATGTAGTTATTAAAATGATCATGATCATTGTGATTATTCTCTTATTAATAATGATTATGATCATTATTAATAATAGAATTATTTTTAAATGTAATTTAAATATATATCATACGAGAAGCATTTAACTGCTTTGCACGAAAACGATCAATTAACAATTTTGTTTTCTCAAATCGTCATGAAGAAACACTCAACTTGAAAGAGGACAATAAAGATAGTGAAGCGTTAATTTGAATAATAGAAGTACTCAATAACCGCCCAAAAAGAACATGCCACTTTTGTCTCTAGAAACTATGTGATCTCCACAAACTAAATTATTTTTCTGTAATTTAACCTCTAAGTGTTTCGCACGTACAATTTTCGACCTCCAAAAACGTTACGAAAATTGATGTAATGTACATTTCTGCCAGTTCTTTCCAGGTCGATTGTTTAGGAACTGCACCCCTCTTTGACATTTATTGAGGGATGCACTCCTACTCTCTGAGGCACAAAGACGCTAATAGCTTTCTCATGACTTTGTCACTCTATTTCGAAGTATTTCGTTTGCGGTAACACATTTATCTCTAATTAAACCACTTAAATATATTGGATGACTTTCGTAAAAGAATATAAATAATTCTCTTAAAAAAATTTTTTTATTCGTACTTTTAGAATCCATTATTTCTTATGGAATGATCTTCGAGACTTGACGAGCTTTATGTG
>CM063507.1:33649755-33662255 GCA_032207245.1 Pardosa pseudoannulata
TTAATCTCTGTATTGCTTTCAACTACTTATTCTTGTAAGTATCACAGTGTTTCAAACAAATTACTTCATATACAATTTCACAGTTATTTAAATTACCTGCTTTTAAAATACCTTTATTTTCTTACTTAAAATCCCTCTTGTCTTTAAATGGATTTTCAGTATCAGGATGCACATTTATACTTAATAGCCATTTAGATAAAGGAATTAATTCTAAAATTTCTAAAATAAATTTACTCCACGATTAGATAACTTATTCAAACCATTAACTATAGTATAAATGTTTGTACATGTACACTGCAATTGCTATTAGGCCATGATATATTTATACATGTCTTAAAAACCATTTAGATAAAGTGTTTTACCATTTCTAAACTTTACTGCGTGATTAGATGATTTATTCAAACCATTAATTGCAATATACGCAAAATAAAATACTAAGACTAACAAGTGGAATAAAAAAAATCTGAATTTATTAAAATTTAGATTCCGTACTTAATAAGGATATTCCTATCCAAACTAAGCTACAAGCATTAAAGAAAAATTTCGTCTAAGTTAACAATCTTTGAAGTGAAATGGAGCGAAATTCTGCAGACAGTGAGTTTTAACCTCTCTATTCAACATTGTTTTCTCATAATATCGTTATTTCTTCTGCAAGTTTATGAGAGTTTTTTATAAGAGGAAATCATTTTTAATATCATTCTAAATAGCAGTCAAAACACATTTAACTGCGTTGCATAATAACGCTTCATTATCATGTTATTTTTCTTTTGTGTCGTCATCAAGAATCGCTCAAGTTGAATGAAGACGATAAAGATAGTAAATCAATATTTAGAAGATCTGAAATTGTCAATAACTGCTAGGGAAAAACCCGTGATTAAATACCCGCCATTTTTATCCACGAAATTTGTTGGGTGAAGAATCTTGACCCAACAGCATTTTAAAGAAATGAATGATTATTTTTTAATATATATATATATATATATATATATATATCACACACACACATCATAGATGTACGTTTGTCTTTTGTATGCAAGACATTTCTTTCAGTTATTTAGCATTGAGTTGGAAGTACAAAGTTTTTACTGAGTATTTCTCTTGGTCTTGAATTCTAAATGATAGCCTTTCCTCGCCAAGACAGCCGCACCTGAGTTACATTGCTAAGCTGTTAAATATATTTTATTCTTCTATTTTTTCCATGTAATAGGTAAAAAATAGTTTAGCAGTCACAAATACATATGTTTCGTTTTATTTGTACTTACAATTTTAAAATTCACCTTGTAAGTATCTTCAATTTCAATACATACTATGTCATGGAACTATTTGCTTTTTATCTATCATTTTTCACTCGCCTCTTTACAATTCTATTATTACCTTAAACTGTTCTTTTCAAATTTCAAACTTATAAATAAATGCACATTACTCTAATTTTAAAGAAGATTTGACTTTAATACATTGTATGAGAAACACGTACTAGTACGTTTTCTGATGACTGATACTTGAGAGCGGGTCACACACTTGAACGGGTTAGTGTAACAACATGGTTTGTGTGTAGGTACAAAATTAACGGTATATACAGGAAAACGAAGCCGAATGTTCTTGTCTACTACATAGATTATGGAAAACATTTAGACAAATAAAAACTAATTTTTACATCAGTAGATGAGGAACCACAGAACGGGTTGATTAAAAAAATCAATTTGCATTTAAAATTAACTTTATATTTATCTTTCGAAAATAATATATATGTATATTTATATATTGTGTATATATATTTATATATATTTGTTTATTTGTCTATTTATATATTAGTTTATATATTTCAATATAAATTACGAAAAGTTGGTTAAAAATTAAATACTTTTCGATCTATTGAGATTTAACTGAATAACCAAATTTTATGCGCAAAACGCCCGCTCTCGGTACAATTCAGCTGCGAAATGTACCCGCACACAATGTGATAAGAACACACAGAAATGAGTTTAATAGATAGGAGAAATCTACATCTATAACTATGTGTTAATGTTATAAATTCCACGTCTTAAGTCTACATTTCTGCAGGCGTAAATTTCTCCTTTCCAAAATACACGAGCTTTGTGCACGCCCACCACGTGTCGAGACAAAATAACGCCCTCTTCTGCGTTAGAAGGATAAGAGGAGGTGGACTCGATGCCTGAGGTAATGGCATATTGATGAACCACTGCGAGATCATTAAAGAGTTCTGGCAACGGAGTAAATGCTTCTAGTTTCATATTTCGATCAGAATGTTTCTTTTATTCACTCGGTCATGAGCCGATGATGATGTTGCTTTCCTTATCCTTAATGGGCTGGTAATCAGATTTTGGTGGGACAGCAGATAAAGCGGATTTAATGGACTCGAGTAGTTTCATATATAAATCGATGCAACATTTTTTTTAGCTTTTATACTCAAACTAGACTACCCAAAAGACGTTGTTCTGCTTTAACGCTGTAATTCAAAAAATTGTAAAATGTTTTTAAATAAATTATAAACTGGACCGTTTTGATGGAAAAGTAAGAAAAAAATATTTTAAAAATACTTGACGTCACGACGCGTATAGTCATCACAAACGTAATTAGATGAAATTAAAATTCACATATCAGTCTCCGCTTCTAAAATACGAGGTCCAACTTTGTTGTTTTGTGTTGCCCAAGGAAGTAATAATAGCCGTCATTATAGTGCTTCTTGTTGTGGCGAATGCAATAAAAAGCAAGCATCGGGCTTTGGAAATGATAATAACTATTTCTTTTAACAGCTATTATGGGACTAGCGTATACTCTGGCTGTTAATAAATGTTCAACAAATATTTGCTTCCTGTTGTGGTGATTGCAATAAAAAGCAAGCGTCGTGCTTTGGAAATGATAATAACTATTTCTTTTAACAGGTATTATTGGACTAGCGTATACTCTGGCTGTTAATAAATGTTCAACAAATATTTGCTTCTTGTTGTGGCGAATGCAGTAAAAAGCAAGCGTTGTGTTCTGGAAATGATAACTATTTCTTTTAACAGCTATTATGGGATTAGCAATATTCTAGATGCTCTTATTTTAATTGGAAAAAGACAGATACATGACTGGGGAATTTTAAGAGATAGAAATCAATGCCCTAAAATTTTAATATCATAAAATATATCATTTATCATTGTTGGTCAATGCTGCAGTAACATGTGATCTTAATAAGTTTTTAATTTTAGTACTACAGTGGCTGTTCGAACATTTTAGACGATTTTGGTTAGCGGTATTAAAAATTCGTTGGTTGCAGAATAAATAACTGCAATTATACTATGTTTATATTAGTCAAATTATCGTTCTCGGCTTGAGGGGTTTGTTTTTATTCAAAATGGCGTTTTTAACGAAGCAGTGGTTGGAAGGCTAAATTTATGTTCTTTCCGAAGAGATGTATTCATTTCATATTCCGTTATCCAAAAACGATGTGAAAGTCATCCTTTTGTAATATCTAAAGGGTCGATAGGGAATATCGTTGAAAATAAAGGGAAAAAAAGTCAAATTGGAGCCTCATGTAGGACAAAAATTCCAAACAAATAAATAAGGAAAAAACGATCATCTTCGACAATTGCAAAGGTATGTTGTTTAATGTTAAAAGAAAATCCCCTAGTCAAAGGATAGTTTCAAAATCATTAAAATGCTTGGTGTCCACTGTAAACAAAATGATAAACATTGATTTAAATCTTAAGGAAGAGTGAAAACGCAATGTGCATCGTCTCTAAAGCATATCGCTGAACACGCTTCAGAATTCCGTATGACAAACATTTATCTAAAGAAAAACGGAAAAATATTGTCACAATATCGTGGGTGTATTTAAATGACTGCAACAAAAAATAAAAAAAAAAAAAAAAAATAGCAAAACAAAAAAAAAAAAAACAAAAAAAAAAAAAAAAAAAAAAAAAAAAAAAAAAGAAACATCATTATAAAAGCGGAGAAAAAATATAAGTACATTGTTCAAAGAATCGAAAAAAAAGTTTTTCTAAGGGATTCATGTTTGTTGCCGGTTTTTCTTATAATGGCAAGTTAAAAATTAAGAGAGTTGAAATAAATGTCAAGATTAATTTCAAATACTATTAGGAACATATTTTTTCACCAATTTTTCAGAATGAAATACCATCTCTTTAACCGAAGTGCCATCCATTTATGAAACTCCATCAAGACAAAACTAGCAGTCACACATCAAAATTCACTGTAAATTCCTAAAAAAAAAAATGGAACAAAATACTTTATCAAGGCCATACCCTTTACTAATATCTCTACTAAATCTCCCGATGTATCTCCTATGGATTTTTGGAGTTTCAGACTTTTAAATTCTGCATTATCCAAACATCGTCCCACAACCCTTACAGGACTCTGGAAAGCTGTTCAGGATGAATTGGATAGAATACCTCTTCTGACACTTCAAAAGGCATTATTATCCTGGAAATTAAGGTGTCGCAAGATAGATCAGAATAAGGGATATCAAATAGAACATTTAAAACACAAGAATTTTATGTAATTTAGTTTTGTGACTACAATATACATCGTCTAAAATGTGTGAACAGTCTTTGTATTGCACAAATTGCATATCGTTTCATTCCAACGGTTACCATGTTGATTTAATATATCCTGGGATACAAAAAGTTTAAATAACTAATAAAACTTTCAAAATTAATTTCTCCCTGGAATAAAGTATCTTTTGAATTCATTTCCAAGAAAAACAACACAGATTTTAATACATAAAGGTGAAACCTCTCTCGATCTCTATACATTCTCTATAATATCTCGAGTGAATCAACCGTTATTTCATTGCAGTCTGGGCAAATATTTTTTGATGACTACAGGGAGATAGGGAATTTCCAGTGAACGCATTTAGAAACGTTCGTTCATCCATTTCATCCACGGTGAAATTTAAAATGCAAACGTTGCTGCACAATTGCAAAATTAACCGTCTGGAGAATGCCTCTAGTTCCGATGGTTTCGCTTCTGGTTTTCAATTTTTAAACCGTCTCACCCATAAAAAGGGTAATTTCAGGGAACGAATAGAACTCATAAAAGCAAATGAATCTGATCCGGAAAATGAAAAAGGGAAACACTATTACCACTGAGGGATAAGTTATTTTAATAGTTATCCCTATCTACTAGATTTTGAATAAAGTCATTTATATAGTTGAATTTTTTATGTATCTACGTAATGTATCAAAATTATTTCACTTTAATATCTCATAAAATTTATTCCCCCATTCTATTTCCTTCAAATCTACTTTCCCAGCCATAAAATATCATAAAAGAGCGACCAAGATTTGAAATTCTTCAAACCCATTTTCCAAAGCTTTCTGTGCAATAGATGTAAATTTTCTGTCCACTCACGCATTTTCCAGCTGTCTCTGGCAAACTGCTCAGTTTTTCCCATCTCATCTGAGTTACTTTTATTATTAAATTCACTGATTAAACTACTTTATCTGCAAAAGATTTCACCTCCGTCTAGCTCTGGGGTCCAATCCTGTTCCATCACGTGTTTTCATGTCCTTTTAAGAAGCTAATGAATAAAGTTTAAGTTTCGCTACGAACTCGACCTGTTGTTCTTAACACATTGTGTGCGGGTACGCTTCGCAGGGGAATTGTACCGGGAGCTCACGTTTTGAGCGTTTTTAGTTATTCAGTTAAATCCCAATAGATCGAAAATTATTTAATATTTTAACCAACTTTTCGTTTTTTATAATGACATATATATATATATATAAACAAATATATAAATAGAAATATAAAAACAATAAGATTTTTGTAAACAAAAAAATATATTCTGAGTGGATAAATGTATAATAGTATCTTAGATATGAATATTCAAATAAAAATAGTAGTACATAGTTTTAATTTTTTCCCGTTCTGTGGCTCCACATCGACTAATGTAAAAACTAGTTATTTGTCTAAATTTTTCCAGAATCTATGTAGTAAACAAGAACATTCGGCTTCGTTTTCCTGTATATCCCGTTATTTTTGTACCCACAAACAAACCATGTTGTTACACTAACCAGTACTAGTATGTATGTGACCCTCGCTCAACTATAATTCATCAGAATATATATATATATATATATATATATATATATATATGTGCATGTATGCATATAAATATATTTTATATATACATACATACTTTTATATATTTATATTATATATATAATAATTTATATATATATATTTATATATATATATATATTTATTATATATGTATATATTATATTTATATTTATTTATATGTATATATATATATTTTTATTTTTATATATATATTTATATGTATATATATATATTATATGTTATATTTATATGTATATATATGTATATATATGTATATATATATATATATATGTATATATATATATAAATATTTTATATGTATATATATATATATATTTTTATGTATTTATATAATATATATATTTATATATATATATATTTATATATATTTATATATATATTTTATATATATATATATATTATAATATATATATATATATATATATATATATATATATATAATATATATATATATTTATATGTATATATATATATATTTATATATATGTATTATATATATATATATATATATATATATAAATTATATATAAATTATATATAAACACATTTATATATAGAATATTGCACACACACACATATATGTATGTACATTTATTTATTTACAAATATGTATGTAAATATAAATGTATGTGTAATCAACCGATTTTTATAACTTTGGAAGACTTTTGTTTAAATTTGCTATCTATTTTTCAATCACTGTGATTAAACTAACAATTTAATTGCAAAATAGGTATAAAATGGCTAAACTAAATTTAATTTCCGTATCCATGTTTTGTCATGATCAGATGTACATGATAACTTTGAAATAAACTCTGAAATTTTTAATTTACAAAAATTGTAAAGACGTCAGTAACAGATTTCTCACAAAGTTAATTTCAAATTCTTTGTATGTTATTAACATCTATTTGTGTAAAGTAATTTACAAAACGTGTCAGAAATAGGTAATATTTTGTTATAAAAATGATTTTTTGCTTTAATTTTAACACTGTGTGCGAATACATAACGCAGCGGAATTATACCGAAGCGGGCTTTTTGCGCGTGAATTTAGTTATTCAGTTAAATCTCAATAGATAGAAAATTATTTAACTTTTTAACCAAATTTTGGTATTATCTATTGAAATATATAAACAAATATGTAAATAGAAGTATATAGATATCAACCATAAGTTTTTTTAAAGAACAAATATTTTTAGTGGATAAATTTATAATAATATCGTAAATATGAAAAATCCAATAGAAATAGTAACACATAGTTTTAATTTTATAACAAATTTTTATGTAATTGATAAAGCAAAAAAATGGATTTGGGAAGTAGTTTTATTTAACTGCAGTATTAACACATTGTGTGCGAGTACATTTCGCAGAGGAATTGTACCGGGAGAGGGCGTTTTGCTCGTAAATTTAGTTATTTAATTAAATCTCAATAGATCGAAAATTATTTCATTTTTAACCAACTTTTCGTATTTTATATTGAAATATATAAACAAATATATAAGTAGAAATATATAAATAACAACCATAAGATTTTTGTAAAAAAAAATATTTTTTAATGGATAAATTTATAATAGTATCGTAATTATGAAAAATCAAATAGAAATAATAGTATATAGTTTTATTTTTTTCGATTTATATTATATATAAACATTTTTATATTCCAGAAATTATGTAGTAGACAGAAACATTCGCCTTCGTTTTCCTGTATATACCGTTATTTTTGTACCCACAAACAAACCATGTTGTTACACTAACCCATAATAGTACGTGACCAGCGCTCAAGTATCAATCATGAGAAAACGTACTAATGCGTGTCCCGCATCAATGTGTTAAAAAAAGTTATAAACTTAGTTTATTTTTCATGTATTGTAAAGCCTATAATATCTGTTGGGGATTTAAGGACAGTCAAAGCTTTAATTATTACTTATTTGGTCTTCCAAGAATGCCAATATAATTCTCATAGTCCAACAATTTTCTTAATATATTTAAATCAAGATGCTTGCAGCTATATTTTATTTTATCAAAAATATTTATTTTCATTTTCTAAAGCAATTCTTTAAGTAAACTTACATATTACGACTCCTCAGCAATCTGTGCTGAAAATAAATAAAAAATAAAAAACCTTATTTACTCCTTGAGTCTTAAGCTTGCGAGAGCCCTTCGCAATAAATCTCCAAGAAATAACCCAATCTCTCGAATTTCTCTAACTACATGTTTCCATTCCACGAATCACTTTTTTTTCCTTTATCGAAAGCATTTCGAATTCTTTGTTCATGAGATGGGACCCCCTTTTCATGCTGTGAAAAACCATCCGTCATTAGAAGTTTTCCTTAAGTCACTTTTAATGGGACAGTTTAAAAGAATAAACTCAGACGGAAGGGAAAGTGGGTGAATGTATTTTTTTTTCTGCTCTGCTTTTGCATACAGCAGGGGAAATAATACATACATTTTAAATTCATGCCTGCGGAAGGCAACAAAAAGAAAGTAAAAAGCATGATTCTTCAAAGCATTTTTTTTCTTACTCTTTTAGCTTCTTTCCTGCCATCATCAAAAAATACTCATCCAGAAATGAATGGAATAAATATATTTTTTTCCTTTACTTTGCATATGATAGACAGGAGAGGAAATTCTTTTGGGAGAATTTACCAGACGGTCTGTGGTCCATGTTGGACCAGGATTGAAAATGCTTTAATTTACTCAATGAACTATAGTTGATTATTACAAAAGTACCTTTATCTAGAAGTTAGTACTTAAAGCAATTAAACAGACGGTACTGCCTAAATATATATGTTACTTTGGCTTTGATAGCACATTCCGGCATTACTTAATCATAAGAAATTACTTAAAATATTCAAATAATTTAATTTAAATTAGATATTTCACATTCAGATTCGAACACATTTTTAATACTAATTAAAAATATAATTTACATCCCATAACTAACACGCTCCAGCATTATTAACCATTTATGTAATAATTGTTAATTTATGTAATCATTTATGTAATAATATATTGTATTAGTAATTATTAAAATAGTCATCCAATAATATTTAAATTAGATATTTCGATTTAAGATTCGAATATTCTTAACTAGCATACAGCCCGTCATATGACGGAATCAGTAAAATTTTTAATTTTCCAAAATTGTTAAGTACCTTATGAGGCAGGTTAAAAAAATGGTTTGTTTTTTGGCTGAAAATTATCTGGTACACGCTGAATAATTTGTTTATCTTTATTGACCGCATGTTAGTTGCCACCTTTAATTTAACTTGTAATATTACTTGATAGGATGGACAGCATAGGTTTTAATATTGACAGTGATTATTTGGCGGTATATATGAATGATGGCCAAAATTTAGCGAATGGATCGCAAACCCTGTGGTTATGTATAAAAAACAAACACAAAAACGAGCAAACTTCTTAATTTTCAAAGATATATAAATTAAACGCTAGATATATATTAGTCCATGAAATAGACTCCTAGTCTTTGTTGTTAATACCGGTGATAAAATTTTCATTGCAACAAAAAATAATCGATGATTAAATTTAAAATGATCACATATGTACCTAATCTATTATTTAAGCCAAATATAAAAGAAAATTATTGGTTAAAGGAATGGCGTCATAATGCTAGATAAATGTTATTTTTACCTATTTGTTGTGTGATAAATTGATAAATTTAATCATCTGCTCTTAACCGGGGAAAATAGGAATTGAAATAATGGCATTAAAAGCTCGAAAAGAGGGGATGGGGTGGATTTCGAACGTTTTAAATCAGGCAGTATTTTTCGCTGTGATATGAAGCATATTTATACCAATTTTAGTATGGGATCGATGGTTCAGGAGAAGATAAACATTACTCTCTTTGAATTTTGCTAACTATGGATGCCTCTATCCATTCCAGGTCCAACCGCTTCATAAAATCCAGGGCAGACGTACATATAACTTAGGCTATTAGTACATAGGAGATTCTAATTAAAAACATACAACTTAGAGGAGGCTGAACACACAGAACTGTCTTAATATACATGAAATTTTTGGTCTAGGTAAATTGTTTCGGTACTGTTTAATCCTAAAAAAACATATAAATATTTAATATATTTTGATTTATGATTCGTACATTTTTAAATATAATTAAAAACATACAAAAACTTTTTAGAAGTGGCTGAACATGAAATTACCATCCTTAATATCTATGTTCACTTTGGTTTCGGTAACACGCTTTATTATTTAATCCTAAAAAAACATATAAATATTTAATATATTTTGATTTATGATTCGTACATTTTTAAATATAATTAAAAACATACATCTACAACCTACATTTTAGAAGTGGCTGAACATATTGTACATCCTTAATATATATGTTAATTTAGTTTTGATAACAAGCTTCGGTATTATTTATTCATAAAAATTTAGATAAAACATTCATGTCATTATATTTAAATTAGATATTTCGACTTAGGATTCGTAATTATTTTTAATTCTATTTAAAAACATACAACATAGAAGAGGATTAACACACAGAACTGTCTTAATATACATCAAACTTTGGTTTAGATACCTTGTTCTGGTATTATTTAATCATAAAAAATGAATAAAATATTCATCCAATTTAATTTGAATTAAATATTCTTACACTTTAATTCTTATTAAAAAAGTACATCTACAACAAACAACTATACAATCTACATTTTAGAAGAGGCTAACATAATGTCCTGCCTTAATATATATGAAACTTTTGTTTCGATAGCAAATTCCGGTATTACTTAATCCTAAAAAATTAGATAAATATTCATCCAATTATATTTAAATTATATATATATCGATTTAGGATTCGTAAATATTCTTAATTCTAATTAAAAACATACATCTACAACTTACATTTTAGAAGAGGATGAACATTATATACATCAATAATATATATGTTACTTTGGTTTCGATAACACGCTTCAGTATTATTTACTCCTAAAAATAGCTAAAACATTCATCAAATTATATTTATATTAGTTTTTTCGATTACGGATTCGTAAATAATTTTTATTCCAATTAAAAACATACAACTTAGAGGAAGCTTAACATACAGAACTACCTCAATATACATGAAACTTTGGTTTAGATAACCTGTTCTGGTATTCTTTAATCCTAAAAAAATAGATAAAATATTCATCCAATTTAATTTACTCTACATATCTCGATTTATAATTAGTACACTTTTTATAATTTTAATTAAACACTTACATTTACAACGTATAACTATAGATCTACATTTTAGAAGATGAACATGCTGACATATATATATATATATATATATATATATATATATATATATATATATATATATATATATATAAATATTTGGTTTCGATAACACGCTTCAGTATTATTTACTTCTAAATAATTAGCTAAAACATTCATCCAATTATATTTATATTAGTTTTCTCGATTACGGATTCGTAAATAATTTTTAGTCTAATTAAAAACATACAACTTAGAGGAAACTGAACATACAGAACTGCCTTAATATGGATGAAACTTCGGTTTAGATAACCTGTTCCGGTATTATTTAATCCTAAAAAAATGGATAAAATATTCATCCAATTTAATTTAAATTAGATATTCGTACACATTTTTAATTCTAATTAAAAACATCGGAGGATAAAAAAGGATAACCTACATCGTATAAACTTTCCACTTACATTTATTTTAAGGTTAATTTTTGTCTGAATTTTAATTTGTTATGGAATTTGATACCTATTCAAAATTCACATTTGTACTGATTCTAAAATTCATAGATATTTTTATTCCGACTTTTTAAATGAGTGTTTATTCCAAGTATTGAGTATTTTTGACAGCATTTTGAGTATAAAAACTATAAAAATTTCATTTTCTGTAAAACAAGTTTTTTTTCCTATCTTAACTGTAATAACTTCTTAAGAGAAATTTTATAAGTCATTAAGGTTATAAAATAATAAATTGAAATTTTTACTATCTTCAATGTAATTGTACTTATTGACATAAAGTTTACCCCGAAATATGTCCACCACACACTTGAGGAAAAGGAAATTCTATCTCAAATTCCCTGAAAGTTACAATAAATTTAAAACAATTTATCCCATTTCTGTTATTAAACTATTATTCCAAAAACGACATTCCGAGTAAAATTCAATATTAGAAAGAGAATTATTCTAAATCCCTCTTTAAAATGCAGGCTAGATATTATCTTCAATAAAAGCACTTTCAAACGAATTTTAAATGATATGTAAGTGAATATTCAAATAGATCCCATCTATCTGAAAGCCACTGAAATGTTTTGCATTAAAAGTCTGCAGACAAAATTGTCTCATATAGAGCGATATATATGATTGCTTCTGAAATTTAGTCAGTCGAAATCTCTTTTC
>CM063507.1:33667255-33669755 GCA_032207245.1 Pardosa pseudoannulata
AAATGGGGAATTACACGTGGTCTAGTGTGTTCGTTAGTGTCTGTACACACACACATACATATCTGTACACAAGTTTACATCCTCCTCCCACGCAAGATATTTTTTATTTAATTTTGGGTTAGGTTTGGAGCGATATGGTCTACTATTTTGCACGCGAGGGCTAATGAGACCGGGAACTACAGTTTAAAGCCATTTCCAAACGGCTGCAAACATCCATGCCAGCTTCGAGATTCGAACCTGCGAGCTCCGTTTCCGAAGAGCAATGCTCCACCATTCTGCCATCATTAGGAGATTCCTTTTAGGAGCAACGGATTTCGAACTTATTCTATTGACAAACATTTTCAGAATTTTCACACTGTGTTTTGCGGACTTTCACAAAAGTTTCATGTAGCTAATACATTATTCACATTATATTTTGATTGCATTCGAGCATGCGCAATGAAACATTTAGTAAACTTGCTTATCTTTCATCCACTGAAAATAGCATTATTTGATATTGAGAACTCTGCAAATTATAAGCAAACACTTGGAAATAAATTGGGATTGTTTTTGTAAAAACCTTAATTTCTCCACGAGTATACATGCTATCCTCATAACAATGATCACATATTATTACAAGAAGCATCCTAATCATGTGCGAAAGTTTCAATGCTTTTCATATATTGCTTTTTACAGGGTTATCCAAAACATTTTCGTTATTCTTCAATTTGTTCATTGTTTTCGGTCAATTTGTTAAGGTTTCGGGAAAAATTTTTTAGCTGAAATATATGCCATCTACCATCCTATTTACACACCTGGGATTTCAGGATAATTTCCTCGTGTATGTTTCTAGATATTCAACAAAATGTCTAAAATCGAAAGTGATCGGTAATCATTGGCAATATACATAGTGTATAAATGACTTATTAAAATGCATTTTTAAGATATCAATTTCAAATAAATTTGTTTAAAAAAACAATACTGTAATATATTTCTCAATCCTTCGTTCATATTTTTAGTATCATATGCATTATCTCGTTTCTTTTAAGAACACAGTTGAAAGTTTAATACTTAATAAACAGATTCAAAATTTTTAATCATAGGCTGTTTCACTTATTATTTTGGTTTGAACACTACGGTGAATGTTTGACTTAAAGCCAATTTCAAACTACTATAACCATCCATGCTAACAGGGGGATTCAACCCCTATTAGAGCTGAATTATACCATTCGGTTATTGTAGACTGTTTCATTTATTCATATTTTATATTAAAACCCATAAAGTTAATGGTATTAATATAGCACCATGTTTACTCCATTACAAAGAACTTATATACATTTTTAAAGCATATGACTGAAAATTAATTTAAGAAATCAAACTATCAAAGTTTTCATTAGCAAAAGAATAGTTCTGTTGTAACCTCAATTCAATAACGAGAACTTACATTTTTAATTAAAAGATTAAAATTCATTTAGGAGATTAAGGTAAATAGCCTTACAAAACAATCTAGTTAATTGCAATCGATTTGAAACGAAATAGCTTTAATAAGCTATTATTACTAAAATGACATTTTGACGAAAATTCAATTTCGAGGGAAAAAGCTAATTTCACAGAAGAAGTGCACTTCAAAATGATGCACTGATATTATCTTCAATATAAGGCGATTTCCAAAGATACGATATTTTAAAGGCAAAATTGAAATAAATGTCATTCCCTTGAAAGCTATTGAATTCATTTGCACCTTAAATTCTAGGGAAAACTTTGTCCCTGAGAGCCATTTTTATGATTGCTTCTTCTGAAATTTAACCTGCCGGAATATCCTTTCACATTACAAAGTAACTTTCATATTACAAAGTAAGAAGACCTATAGTGTTTATCGACCTTAGTAAAAAATATTAGAAAATATAAAGGATTTTATTAAATACTTCAATCCCATAAAGTATCGAAAAAAAAAAAAATTGAGACATTTGCTTAGTACATAAGATACAACAAGCAAAACATATTTATGGATAAAAATTGATTTCTTTTGGTAATGCAATATATTTTTCATTACCATAAGCTGCCAAAGAGAATATATATATATATACATTTATATTGATATCTATATATCAATATAAATAACTATATTAATATCTATCTATCTATATAAATAGATATCTATCTATAATATATATATATATATATATATATATATATATATATATATATATATATATATATATATATATATATATATATATATAGAGAGAGAGAGAGAGAGAGAGAGAGAGAGAGATTTATATAGACATTTATATTGATATCTAGATATATATATAATCTAGATAGCAATATAAATATCTATATATCTATCTATGTATATATATATATATATATATATATATATATATATATATATATATATATATTCGTCCATCTACCTATCTACATATATACAAACATAATTTTTTATGAAAATATAAGAATAAATATGATGGTATAAATATACCACCATGTTTACTCTATTACAAAGAAATTATATATA
>CM063507.1:33674755-33722255 GCA_032207245.1 Pardosa pseudoannulata
ATGTCCCCATTTTGAATTCAGGGTACTTTGGTATTATCCAGGTGACCATGAATAATAGCCAAATATAACCCTATAATGTTTATATACAATATCCCTAGAGATAAAGTTATATTTTCTGCAAAAATCTTAACTAATTTTTATTAAAAAATAATTGTTATTATATTAATAAAATTTTAATCTACAATTTAAGAAAAAAAAACCAGAATAATATACATTTACCCACCCATTAAGCTTTCTTGCTTTGAGTTTCCTTGGTGAACAAATTTTACTTGGTAATAGGTTCAATAGATACATAAATACCAAACTCAGTAACTTCAGCCAAATGACAAGTAAAAATAGAATTAAACAATTCAATGCATTTTTTTAATCGGTAGTTTAGCGGATCCATGACTTTAAATGACTTTTGCTCATTTTACTTGAAAAATCAAGATTTTCCATGACAAAATTAATCCATTGTCTAAATCCATGAATTTTCCTGACTTTCCCTGACTTTCCAGGTACTCGAAAACCATGTAGATGTTTATTAGTCCATGAAATAGACTGGTAGACTTTCATGAAAAGAATTTGTTGTTAATACCGGTGATAAAATTTTCATTGCAACAAAAAATAATCGATGATTCAACTCAAAATGATCACATATGTACCTAATCTATTATTTAAGCCAAATATAAAAGAAAATCACTTACGTAATACCTAGGTTCAGTGATAAAACTTATGAAAATAATGCAGACGATATTTAAATAATTAAAAATAAATGGTTGAATGAGATGGTTAAACGAATGATATCATAATGCTAAGGAAAAATATTTACCTACTTATATTTTTACCTATTCATTATGTGATAAATTTAATTGCCTTCTTATAACCGGAGAAAATAAGGATTGAAATAATGGCATTAATGTTCGAAAAGCGGGAAGGGGTGAATTTCGAACGTTTTACTCGTTTTGAATTTTGCTAACCCTAACTCATCAAGAATCCAATATGGATTTCTTTATCCATTCCAGGTTCAACCGCTTCATAGAGGACAGACGGACAGATAACTTAGGCTATTATTGTACAGGGGATGAGAACAGAAAAAATAGTTATTAATTATTTATAGAAATTATTATATTATTTATAGAAAAATAAGTTATTAAATTTATGCATTATTCTTCAAAATTTTACTCTACATACATATATTTACCATACAAAAAAGAAGTTTAATTTTGAAATATTAGCACTCGAAACAAATTCAACAGATGTATTGCTTTGAGTAACGAAATAGATGTTATCCCTATGATGAAAGCTTTGATTTGCATTTAAAAGTTTGGGTATTGCCCTGCACAGAACCCATTTCTACGATTTCTTCTAAAATTTAATCAGCCGAAATCTTCTTTTCATATTATCTATTTATTTTCTTGAAGTAAGTCGCTCTATTTTTTAGCTTTTCTATCGAAGGTAACAATGTAAACTATACCTACATTTATATTCTTCTCAATGTGCTGAAGATTTTAATTTTCATAGCTATAATTGTGAAAGAAAATACACGCAAAAAACGCACATATTAAATAAAAATATTCCTTTTCAGGTTTTTATAAATTTTAAATCCCAAATTTTAATTAATCTTTAGTTTCTAAGCAATCGGAAGGTTTATTTGGGCAACTTCGGTCTAGCGTTTTGCAACACGAGGCTTAAGAGACCTGTATCTGAATGCTTAAGACGATTCGGAAGTCTACAAACATCCATGTCACAATGAGATTCGAACCCATGAACTCCGGTATAGAAGATTAGCGTCTGAACCATTCGTCCATCGCTTGTCTGCCATCATAAGGAAGAAGGATACTAAATCTACAAAGGAGTCAAATTCTATTCTAAGGAGTTGAAAATTTCTCGAAAGGAGACATCTGAATTTTCCACGATTCTCCAAATGCATTCACGAATTCTCAAATCCCAAATTCCAATTCACATTTTAATCTTTAATTTCTAAACCATCGACATGTTTGGTTTGGAGCGCTTCGGTCTAGCTTTTAGCAACACGAGGGCTTATTAGACTTGTACCTGAATGCTTAAAACCGATTCAGAATGTCTATGAACATCCATGTCACAATGGAATTCGAACTCTTGAACTCCGGTATAGAATATTAGTGCCTTAACCATTCAGCCATCGTTTTTCAGCCTTCGCAAGGAGGAAAAAGTTCTGAATTTTCAAAGGAGTCGAAAATTTTTCGAAAGGAGACGATTCCCTAAGGTTGAATTTTTTCACGATTCTCAAAATCTTAAACTACAGTACCAAATACCAAATGTACGACTCCTTGTGCCTACATTTTAGTAACTCGAAAAATTCTTTCTGGAAATCAAGCATTCTATCTTTACGGTCTAATTCACAACCAACAAAAATAAAATGTATTATAATCTACATTTTAAGAATAAAGTGATCAGTCTGATGTTCTTTTTATACTCATAGACTTAAAAATTTTGTAGATGTCACACGTGTTTCGCATCATTCCAGAAACCAAAATTAATTAAATAAATTTTACTTTACGAATTTTGCTTTCAGTAATTGAGAATACAGAACATTTCATGAATGAGTAAAAGGACTACCTAAATTGTCAAGAAAACCTTGGGCACTTGAAAATCTCACAAAACACTAATATATATATATATATATATATATATATATATATGCTGTCTTAATAGTTTTGAACATGTGATAGAAAAAACTAACTTTATTCTATTCAAAATCAATAGTTGGAAACTTCACGAGAGGCATTTAAGGTGAATTCCATACTTTCCCCAAATCATTCATTACAGCTAGTGGTATTTTTCCACTCGGCTTGGAGTAGTCATACAAGTTCCTTCACCGATTTTGGACTGGTAGTGATTAATTCGGCGATCCAACTCGTCCTAGACATTCTCGATAATGTTCATCTTTTACAGGCGAATTCGATGAACTCCATTGCATCACCAAGCCTTGGTTAAGGAAACATGAAAACTGGCATTGTCGTTGAAAGTAACAGTCCAGCCCGTAAAACTTCCACAACGGAGGAAATACTCATCCAAAATAGTGCAGTAGGCATCGGCGTTGAGCTTACCATGAATGGGGACTAATTAGTCCATACCAAAAAAACCCCAGACCATAATTACCTCCGCCGATTGACTGTTGACAATGCATTCTGGCAGAAACATTCTGCACAGACCAGACCCAGATCCTGCCATCGGAACGGTAATAATTAATCTATAAGAACCCGTTTATTGCAATGTCGATGTTTTTTAATTTAACATAGCTTGGTTGATTTGATCAATTTTCAGCAGCACGACCAAAAACCAAGCAATGTGCTTCCTTACGCGTGTTATTCATTGAAACAATACTATGCCTGTTGAAACTTCTCGTGGATATCTCGGTTGGTTGCAGTTCTTCGAATTTCTCTGGACAGCACTCGTCGGTATCTATTCCCAGTTTGATTGGTCTGACTCACATTCCGACAATCACTGCTGACTTTAAATTCTTAATCACATAACTGTCGATTTTGGTATTCAGATCGTAGACATATTTAAAATCGGCGACATTATGATAGATAATTTTCCTCTCTCGAAATTAAAATCGAACTGCGCATCTTGCATGCGACTAATGCATGCTGTTTCCTACAATGTATAATTCTACGTACTTAAATATCTTCATTTGCATGTATACAAACACTTACTGGTATACAGATATATTAGCTTAATATAAGCACACATACAGTATTTTTTACGTAAATACATCCTTTTATTGCGATATAGTGTTTTAAGTAAAAAATAAATGCAGTGGTTATATCACATATGAAATAATAGGTGTGTGTGTGTATATATAATATGTATATATTTTTATATATATATATTATATATATTATATATATATTTTGATAATATATATATATATTATATATATATACATATATAGTATTAGCATAACAAGCAATTTTATTATCGTAATCTGGTTATTAATTACAGATTATATTTTATCAAAATTGCTATTTAATATTAAAGTTGAAGCATATTTTTTGATTTAAACTTAAATTTTCTTACAATTTCATGTACAGATTTTAAACAAATTAATCTTTAATGCTGTATCAGTTATACGAGTAAAATTCTTTTACAAGTCAGTGTGAAAATTTTGAAATCTTGCGTCTAAAATTTCCTCTAATTTTTTCTTTAAAAAATAAAAGTTTTAAAATAATTTGTTATTAAATTATTTTTTAATTATTAAACCTAACAATATAATAATTTAATAATAATAGTAATAATATAATATAATAGTGTAATTAATGTATAGTGAATTATATTTTTCCCTATTTAATAGTCATATGACCTCTTAAAATAAATAAAAGATAAAGGAACACTTCAGTGCACAAAATTAAATACCTTCGCACTCATAATATTCTATTATTTGAAGAAAATACAACTTTAGATATAAAGCTAATTTAAAAAAGTATCTTTAAAATTCGGTTTAAATCTTTTAATGTTAGAAAGCTTCAAACGAATTGTAAATGACACGATATTTAAGTGAATATGCAAATATATGTCGTCTCTTGAAAGCTATCGCATTGAATTGTACTTAAACGTCGGAGTATAGAATGGTCTCGATCAGAGAAGTTTCTGTGATTGCTTCTGAAATTTAATCAGCTAGAATCCTCTTTTCATATTATAAACGTAACTTTTTTTAAAGAACTATACTTTATGTATTCAGTTTGATATGGAAATATAGCATTTTACATAATTAATATACGTTTCATTGCTGTAATTATTGAAGTGCAGTTTACTTAAGTATATTACATTTGTGGTAAATATATGTAATTAAAACTGAAGTGAATGTTAAATAGATACGTTAATTAACATTTTGGAGAAAGATTATATTTTCATGTACATAGAAACATATGGACACATTTATATCTTGAATTTATCAATAACCTTCTAAATTGATTATTTTTGGGATTTAGTGATACATACAAGATGGTAAGGTAAAGCCCTTTACTGGATTTTTGCTCCAGAAAAATTGTCCATAAATATATTTGAAATTACGAAAATGAATAAGGTACAATTACGGTATTTTAAATTTGCGAAAATTAAGAAATCTAAATGATTATGCGTTACCCTTTTTCGCCATGTTAAGATGAGATACCAATTTAAATTAGCTATTAACCACTTCCCTGTTTTTCCCGATCTGAACTCGGGCAGGCGAAATGTACCATCCTGGCTCATCCCGAGTGTAGCTCGGGCACTGTGAAATTTTTCACTGTGCAATCCGTCTTTCCCGAATTATTTCACATGTGCTTTTTGCTGTGGTGTAGTACATTGCTGTTGTTGTTTCAAAGACATTAAAAACCCAAGTTTGCTTTATATCGTCTTTAAGTATAGTAAAATACCACTGATCTATATTACAATGTTCAAATATAAAACAAACGACAAGGAAATATGCTAAAAAATATTTTTTTAAAAATTAAAAAGTAAAAGAAGCACTCCACGTGCTACTCCTGAAAAAAAAATTGCCAATGTCCAAGAGAACACTGCATTCTTTTCCTTCCTTCTTTCTACTCAGACAACCCTATACTTTTTCCATTATCCTGTGCTGATATGTTCGTTGTTCCATTGTCCTTTTTACAATGAGTCCTTTCTCGGCTCTGCAGAAGAACTCCAAGGGATGGTCCTGAATCGCCTCCTGGAGACCAATCACGATTCTCCAAAACTTGGTGAAGTTTAAGTGCAATTATTTTCACTGGCCACACCACATGCTTCCTGGAGTCGCGAAAAAAACTTGGGCATTCAACCCATAACTTGCGAGTGCGCCGAGCAAATCAGTTTGACAAACCTTATGTCAAACATAGCTGCACTCTCACACTTTTTATGGTTTCGAATGCTTTTGTGTACTTTTCTGGTCACTTGTTTATTTGCTGCTAAAAGAGAGACAGTAGAGGTAAGAAGGTAAGGAGAGAAACAAGGTTCTACTGTCCAGATTGCGATGTTGGACTCTGTGCAGTACTGTGTTTTCGATTGTATCATACACGATCAAATTTTGATTAATAATTACTTAATCATTTATGTAAATGCAAAGGATATAAATAAAATTTAATTCAAGATAAAAGCTAGGTATTCTAAGCTTTATATTTATAGCTAGTGTGAATCCACTCTAAAGTCTAATGATTGCTGCAGTACAAAAAGCCAACTATACAGGTAAATTACTCATTTATTTAAATTGATTTTTTTACATTAATTTTTAGGAAATTTTGTATGCGAATGATGCTATTATGTTTAAAAAATTATGTATGTATGAATATAAGCAAGAAAAATTGACATTTTTTGACCCATAATCCCGAAATAAAATAAACCTGGAAAGGATTAATAAAAGAATACTCAGGGCTTCGAAACGTAATTCTATCATTACAGTTTCCGTTCTGCTTCAACGAGGGATTAGGTCTACTTTTTTTGCAACACGACAGTTAATGAGACTGGGACCTACTGCTTAAAGCGGATTTCGAATAGATATGAACATCTAGCCTAAAGTGGGATTCGAACATACGAACTCCGGTAATAAATATCAGCCCCCTAATCATTTGGGCCGAACGGTGGCCTAATGGTTAGGGCACTGACCTTCGGAACGGAAGTTCTTGTTTTCAAGTTCCACTGTGGCATGGATTTTCGTAGGCGTTCGGAATCGGCTTGAAGCAGTAGGTCCCGGTCTCATTAGCCGTCGTGTTGCAAAAAATAGACCTTAGCGCTCCAAACCAAACCAAACCTAATCATTTGGTTATCGTCCGGCACAACAGATATGTAATGATGCTGATAATTCAACTGATTTAAGTCTGTCTTCAACAAGGAATTTCATACTAAACTGAAACCGCAAAATACTAGTGAACTTCAAAACAGGAAATCAAGAAAAAATGTTCATGTAGTTTGGTTTGGTTTTGAGCGCTATGGTCTACTTTTTTGCAACTCGAGGGCTAAGAAAACTGGGACCTACTTCTTAGTGGCAATTCCGAACGGCCACAAACATCCATGCCGTTCGGCACAATGTACATGTAATGACGATAATTATGTGATTGACTTTAATTATAAAATATGAGATGTTACAGTAACAAAATGACAAGATATATCGAACCGAATTAGATTTTTTTTCAGTTACGGTTGGTTGGTTGGTTGGTTTGTTGAAGTTTAGTGGAGCTAAATCCCCTAGGAACAAACTGCTCCAAACAAGATGTGGAAATAAACTAAAGACGATTACTAAAGACGGTTTTCGTTCTGATCAAAATAAGTTTTCTTTGATTTTTATCCCGGGAAAAAACCGTTAAATTTTTATACATTTCATGGAATATCTAATAAACATAATTGCATAATCATTAAATGTGTGGATGTCACATTTTATGACGAAATTTACTCGAATTCTGCTCCTGAGACAATTAACAAATCATAAAAGAAAAATTAATTTTCATCACCATTATATAATAACAAACTAGAAGTTTTAACTTTAGTTTTAACAGTTATGCAGTTAATGTGAAACAATACGTAAAATTTAAAAAATGCATCATATGTTACAGTAACAAAATGACGAATATATATCTAACATTTTTTTTTAACCGAAATAAACAGATTTTTTTTCATTTCAGTTCCGATTTTAGTTCCATCCAAAAAAAATTTTAAATATGTTTAGTATTGATAAAATGACTATAAACGATACAAAGTAAAAATTATGAATGATTACTTAATTTAAAAAAACTTTTTCATAATTTTTAAGCCACCTAAAATGCAGTTTAGTTTAATCTAATATGAAAAAAGTACTGATGCTTATTTTCTTTTATTTTTTAAACCTATAAAATTAAAAACATCGCAGGTGATTGTTTTACAAAATGAACATAGGATTAAATTTTATCAAAAAGCCCAAGTCCTTTTTAAATAGAAATATTTAGATACAAGTCACTAACAGACTTGTATCCGTTGGATATTTGTGCACCAATAAAATTTTTAAAGTATGTTTTTCTTCTACGATTTAAATACAAATAGATAAAAAATGATAAAATGGAGATAAACAAAATAAAGTAAAAGTGATCAACGATTATTTTATTTTACAAATTTGATCAATAACTTTTTAAGCGACCTAAAATGTAATTTATTTTTACCTAATCTGAATAAAAAATGTTATCTATTTTCTTTAATTTATAAAATGTATAAAATTAAAAATTAAAAAAAAAGATAATTTTATAAAATGTACTTTTAAAATGAAACAAAATGTTAATTTTACATGGGGGTTACTTGGAAAAATCTGCATTTAGAAACAGTACAAATAAAAACTATCAGAATCTTAGTTTTAATTTATTTCCCATAGCACTTGTTAAAGCATGAGTGACATTTCGAACTTGTAAAATAATTGCGTACTTGTAAATATTTCATTAAAAGGAAATATTAATTGGAGAGCTCATTAAGATTTTCAATCTATCAATATAAAAATATCGAATATTTTCATTCTTGCTTAAATTAATTTGGAAATTTATTAACATTAAAAAACTTGCTTATCTTATTAATATTTTAACAACAAATAATTATTTATGAAACAGATTTATATCTGACCAAGATAAAATATTCGAATATTTGTGTTATAATTAACTACATCCAAATTCTCAATTTCCATTCTGAAATAATCAGAATTCTACTACTCCCTTTAGACTTTATTTTCGAATGCAGTAATTATTTTTAAGTTTTACGAACCAAAAGTTCCAAAGTTTGTGCATTAATGAAAGCTTTTGATTAGAGTAAAAGCAAGGTTTCTGCAATTTAAAGTTCCAACACTATCCTGCCACCCCCAAATAAAAAAATTAAAAAATCGACTTACAAGTTTACTTGCACATGAATATAAATTTTGCATACTATAACACACATGTATACCGGGTAGCCAAAATTAAACTGACAGGGCTCACAGTGTTCTGTAGCGCGATCTATTTGTGACAATGAAGCCACATTTTGTAGGAAGATTAACCCATCCACCGACCACCCTCCCCACCTTTTTCCCTTTCAAAACAGTCACCCTTTTCGTAAATTCCAGACGGAACTTACCGTACCATACTAGAGTTGCCGATTTAAAAGTTGTCAGGCTACTTTTAAGTTATTTTCCCTGCAAGGTAAAGGAGTTTCGTTACGCAAAATTAGTTTCTTTCATTTATTATCGATTTGCAATATTTTTTTTCCTCAAAAGTGTGTTATACGAGTTCGAACGAGAAGGGGTCGACAGGTCTGTTTTCGAACAGGAATTCGCTGTCGAACCCCCGTCGACGCGTCCGTTCAGTGGGTTAAACAAGACGGGAGACGAAGGATTCCGCGAAAAAACAAATTAGTTCCAAAAGTCACCACTAGGAGAATATTTGGCGATATGTTATAGAAAATAGAGTGTTAACATATGCAAATTAATAGGAAGCGAACGCAGAGACTGAAAAATTTCAACTCTTGCATTTGAGAAAAGCGTCATCAGCGTTAGTTGGTTTGATAAGTGAATCAGGTTCTTCATCTTCACGAATAGCAAGTTGTAAATGTTAGTAACTTTGTTTCCAGCCAATTCTAATACCTCAGCAGTTAAATACTCCAAAATTGCAGCACTGTAAACTGTGGCTGCAGCACCAACTATTCTAACGACTCCATATTAAGATTGCATAGACTTTATGTGCTTCACCAGATTGTGAATAAATAAAGATATAAATAAAAAAGTCTGCAAAACTGTAAGTCTCATTTGTATCTGGTGTTTTAACTCTTTGTATTATATCAACATGACCTGGTATAAGTCATTGGTACCTAATAAGTTGATATGTCAAATATTTGTCAGAACCTAAGTTTTGGGACATGGAAATAATAATGCGATAACTTTTACATTGACAGAGATAAGTTTGCCACTAATATTCATAAGCCATCTTTACGATCTATTAACATAAAAGATGATGGTACAGCAAAATAAAATAAAAACAAAGAACTGAGTCCTCACCGGTCATGATATTCTTGTTGATGATTTGGACATGTTTGTCTCGGTCAGGCCGCGTGTGTTCGTGCCAGAATCCGACCACGTGACCCAGTTCATGCACCACAATGCCGAATTTGTCGCAGTTCTTGCCTATAGATATGGCTTGCGGGCCGTTTCCTCTTTTGCCAACGAAAGAACAACACCTGCAAGAAAAGAAGAGTAAAAATGAGTGTCAAACATTTAGGTAGGTTTAGATGACATGTGTGATTATAAAGCATTCGTCACGGATTAATATTTGTATACATTACATAATACTCAGCAGACCGAGTTAATAAAAATTATTGCTAATTAGCTCCGATGTTACGTCTTGATTCACATGTTATGTGAAGTTTGGTGAGGTTAAAACTCGAGCACTTCATGTTTTTCACACTGCATGAAAATCAGTGATTACATGTTTTAACATTAAACTTTATGATATAGAGCAGTGTTTTCTAACCTTCGGACCACTATTTCAAGCCTTATTTTCCCCTTTTATGAGCAGGCGATTAAATTTAGCAATTTATCACATAACATATATGTAAAAATAATATTTTTTCTAGCATTATGACGTATTTCTTTAACCACCCTTTCCCTTCCTTTCCTAGCATTATAACGTATTCCTTTAACCATCCATTTTAATGATTTCTTATTTTAAATTATTTAAATATCGTCTGCACTATTTTCATACTTTTCATCAATGAACTCAGGTTTGGTTTGGTTTGGAGCGCTACGGTCTGCTGTTTTGCACACGAGGGATAATGAGACCCCGACCTACTGCTTAAAGCCGATTCCGAACGGCTACGAACATCCATGCTATAGTGGGATTCGAACCCACGAACTCCGGTACCGAAGATCAGCGCCCTATCCAATCGCCCAGCGTTCGGCCAATGAACACAGATATGACGTAAATAGTTTCCATTTATATTTGGCTTACATAATAGATTATGTATATATGTGATAATTTTAAATTTAATCATCAATTATTTTTTGTTGCAATTATTTTTACATATTTGTTATGCGATAAATTTAGCAATTTATCACATAACAAATATGTAAAAATAATATTTTTTTCTAGAATTATGACGCCATTCCTTTAACAGTCTCTTAATAATTTCTTATTTTAAATTATTTAAATATCGTCTGCACTATTATCATACGTTTCATCACTGAACTTAGATATTACGTAAATAGTTTCCATTTATATTTAGCCTACATAATAGATTAGGTATATATGGGGTAATTTTAAGTTGAATCATCGATTATTTTTTATGGAAATGAAAGTTTTTATCACCGGTATTAACAACAAATTCTTTTCATAGAATTCAGGAACACTTCTTTGGGCAGTTTTTATGTACTCCCAAAGAAGAATCTAGGTGTGTAGAGTTTATGCCGTCGTTTTGGGAATCCTGTGTGTATATATTGTCAGTTTCATACGACATTTAACACAGAGTGGCAAGTATGGTGATTGAAGAGTGAAACCATTAAAAAAAACATGCCGTTTATTTCACATGCATTAAAAAAATTATAACATTATACATTGCAGACCGAGCAATAAAATAAGACTAGCGTGAAAACCCACACAGGAAATCAAATCAACAGTCAGAGTCAGTCCACAGAAACTACAATTATTTATATACTACTGGGCTGACCAGATACACGTGTAAATTTGCATAAATTTGAAAATTAATACATACAAGAAACTTAAATACACACAGTAACTAAATAAGAGATCATTACAAATGATGACTAGTACGATTTTAAAGACTTTTTACAATCTAAAAGAGTCGAAAATTGGATATAATTAACAGACCAATACTTAACCACTGGTTAAGTCCAAGTAATCCTAACAAGTGGTCCGCCTATACAATTTTAGACAAAAAAAAATTAATAATAGTAAAGGTAAACAGTCTTGTATTCATTCAAAAACAAGTATGTACATATATATATACATATATATATACATATATATATATATGTGTATATATATGTGTATATATATATATATATACGTTCAATACACAGTTTAACATCTATATAAATGCTTAATAATAATAATAATAATAATAATAATAATAATAATAATAACAATATTATTACTATTATTATTATTAATATTAATATTAATATAATAATTATAATAATAATAATAATAATAATAATAATTGTATAATCACTAGGCAATGAAAACATTGTGCGTTATTACATTTACCAAAAAAAAACGGTTATTAAAAATAATCGGCAAATTATTAATAATAAACAAATTTATTACTCGATTCGTAATATGTTTTTAATCATTTGAAATCTCTAGCAATTTTTCCGATCAAAGTAATCTTTATATAAACATTAGGAACTATAATTTCGAAAACCTTCACATATAAAACCTCCGTCGCAAAAACTTCTATCAAAATAATGAAATATTTATTTTTTTCAACTCCACTATTTTCTACAATGACAGATTTCATATCAACACATAGACTAAAAAATATTATGTTAGGGTTCAAGTTTCATTAAATTATACCTAATTATCCGCACTTATTAATAGTAACTGGTTAAAGAGCATTATTTACGCATTTATCAAAAATAATGATAAATAATAACCATCGATTTTTAAAAACAAGAAAATATATTACTTTAAACAGTAACATATGTGTTTAATCATTTAAAATCTTTAAAAATTTTCCTGATCAAAGCAATCTTTATATAAGCATTAGGAAATATAATTTAGAAAACCTTCATATATATTAAAAATATACGGCGATTACTAATGATAACCAAATTTATTACTTCAATCGTAACATGTTTTTAATCATTTGAGATCTCTATTAATTTTCCCGATCAAAATAATCTTTATATAAACATTAGGAAATATAATTTCGAAAACCTTCACATATAAAACCTCAGTCACAAAAACATCTCCTGACAAAATAATGAAATCTTTTTTTCAACTCTACTATTATCTACAATCACAGATTTGTTATCACAGCACATAGACGAAACATATTACGTTAGAGTTAAAGTATCATTAAATTAGGCGTAATTATATGGTCTAATTAACGTGAATAATGTGCATTATTTACACATTTACCAAAAATACGATTAGTAATAAATATCCATTATTAATAACAGCGAAATTTATTACTTTAAACCGTAATATATGTTTTTAATCATTTAAAATCTTTAGCAATTTTCCCGATCAAAGTAATCTTTATATAAATATTAGGAAATATAATTTCGAAAACCTTCACGTATATAACCTCCGTAACAAAAACTTCTGATAAAATAATGAAATCTTTATTTTTTCAACTCTACTAGTGTCTATAATGGCAGATTTCTTTCCACAACATAGACATAAAAAATATGTTGGTTGTTTCATTAAATTATGTTCAATTACCTTATTGATCAAACTTTATTGGTAATTATTAATAATCACCAGGCAATGAGAATAATGTCCATTATTACACTTACCAAAAAAACGTGGTTATTAAAAATAATCGGCGATTTTTAATAATAGCCAATTTTATTACTTTAATCCTTATTAATTTAATTAATTTTTAATCATTTGAGATCTCTAGCAATTTTCCCGATCTAAGTAATCTTTATATAAACATTAGGAAATACAATTTCGAAAACCATCATTTATAAAACCTCTGTCACAAAAACTTCTGTCAAAATAATGAAATCTTTATTTTTTTTCAACTCTACTATTGTCTACAATAACAGATTTCTTATAAAAACACATAGACATATAAAATTTATGTTAGTTGTTTCATTAAATTTTGTTCAATTACCGTACTGATCAAATTTTATTGGTGATTATTAATAATCACTAGGCAATGAGAATAAAACTACTATTGTCTACAGTGACAGATTTATCACAACACATAAACGAAAAATATTACGTTAGAATTCAAGTTTCATTAAATTATGCGTAATCATATAGAATTATCAATGTGAATAATGTTCTTTATTTACACATTTACCAAAAATATGATTAATATAATAAACATGAAATATTAATAAGTAAACGGATTATTACTTTAAACTGTACCTGTGTATTTAATTATTTAAAATCTCTAAAAATTTTACTGATCAAAACAATCTTTATATAAACATTAGGAAATATAAACTTTCACATAAAACCTCCGTCACAAAAACGTCTCCTGAAATCTTTATTTTTTTCAACTCTACTATTGTCTACAATCACGGATTTTTATCACAACACAGACGAAAAATAATACCTTAAATTTTCATTAAATTACGCGTAATTACATGGTCTTATTAACGTGAATAATGCGCATTACTTACACATTTACCAAAAATAATGATTAATAATAACCGTCGATTTTTAAACAGAAGTAAATATATTACTTTAAATCGTAACATATATTTTTAATCATTTAAAATCTCTAGCAATTTTTCCTATTTAAGTAATCTTTATATAAATATTAGGAAATATAATTTCGAAAAACTTCACATATAAAACCTCCGTCACAAAAACATCTCCTGGCAAAATAATGAAATCTTTATTTTTTTCAATTCTACTCATGTCTACAATAACAGATTTCTTATCAACACATACTCAAATATATTATTTTAGAATTACAAGTTTCATTAAATTATGCCTAATTATCTGGACTTATTAATAGTAACTGGTTAATGCGCATTACTTACACATTTACCAAAAATAATGATTAATAATAACCGTCGATTTTTAAACAGAAGTAAATATATTACTTTAAATCGTAACATATGATTTCAATCAGTTAAAATCTTTAAAAATTTTCCTGATCAAAGGTATCTTTATATAAACATTTGGAAATACAATTTCGAAAACCTTCACATATATTAAAATAAGAGATTTGAAAAAAAATTTTCAATTTTACAACTCCTCTTCAACCTCCACTCAAAATACGTGTTCTGCAAAGATCGGTCGATTTACTTGAAAAATTGAAATAAAAAATAAGTATCTAACGTGTTCTGCAAAGATCGGTCGATTTACTTAAAAATTGGAAAAAGAATTTACCAAGTATCTAAAAATTTATTATTTAATTTAATTTAATTTAATTTAATTTATTAAAAATTTATTATTAAAAGTATTTAAAATAATCAAATTTTGAAAAATTTTTCCTCAAAATGTTGTTTTTGATTAAGAATCAATTTGTTGAGTTACGATCCCCTCGCCAGATTTCAAACGCCACGCTGCAAGCACGCCACGCACGCAAGCTGCAAGCACGCCAATTTCGCCAAATGTGGTTGAAGCACCAACAAGATCCATGATTAGAAACAGGAGAGTGGGCTAAGAAGAGGAGTTGAAATAGGTGATTATTAAGGATAACCAAATTTATTACTTCAATCCTAGTATGTTTTTAATTATTTGATATCTCTAGCATTTTTCCCGATCTAAGTAATCTTTATATAAACATTAAGAATATAATTTCGAAAACCTTTAAATATGAAACCTCCGTCACAAAAACTTGTGACAAAATAATGAATAATGAATCCTAACAAAATAATGATTTTTTTTTTTTTTTACTCAACGATGGTCTACCATAGGTTACATTTGTTATCACAACACATAGACGCAAAAATATTACGTTAGAGTTCAAGTTTCAATAAATTATGCCTAATTATCTGTACTTATTATTGTGAATAATGTGCATTATTTACACATTTACCAAAAGAAATGCTTAATAACCTTCGATTATTAATAACAAATTTATTACTTTAAACCAGAGGTGGGCAAAAGCCGGACCGCGGGCCGGATCCGGTCCTTTTGCTTACTTTATCCGGCCCGTTGAAAAATCCTGCATGCAACTTTTTTAATCAATTATATGCGATTTTTTTAAATCAACAGTATTTGTATGCATAGTGCACAACATATATTTACGAAAGAACATTTTCGTTAATGATGTACACGAAAAATAAATAAAGATCACAAATTACTGACTGAAATCTACACTCGGTATTAACGATTGCTACAAATGATTTGTATCCAAATTTTAAAGAAATAATATCGAATGAACATTCCAGATTTCACGTTTCGCATTAACTAAAACTATTCTATTTTAACGTATGATGTTTGTCTTTTCTTTTTATAATTCTGTTTACTATTATATTTACAAAATGTAATACAAATATAAAAATGTTATAACTATGATCAAAATAAAATAATTTGTATCGTTAGGATGTAAATAAATATCAAAATAAAATATTTCATTAACTGATTTATTTAATGACCATTATTTTAATATAATGGATCATATTGCGTTAAAAACTACGTGACATATTTTACTGGGCACAAATTGTTCGCATATACAGCTAAGTAAGACAATTTATTATTACTATTATCTTTTATTAACTGTCAAATTTCTCTGTCCAAATGCTTTAAAATGATACTTATAGTGTTTTTGTGAAAACCATTTTTTGGGCATGAAAAAACTCCACCCAAAACATTCGCGTGAGCACAGCGTACGTGGTATAGTCCTCCGGAGACATTTTGAAAATTTCATTTTGGCCCGAGCTTAAAAGTATTTGCCCACCCCTGCTTTATATCATAACCTGTGTATTTAATTATTTTAGATCTCTAAAAAATTTTCCTGATCAATGTAAGCTTTATATAAACATTAAAAAACTAGCATATAGCCCATCATATGACGGGATTAGTATAATTTTTAATATTCCAGAACTGCTAAGTACCCAAAGAGGCATGTAAAAAATGGTTTGTTTTTTGGCTGAGAACTACCTGGTTCACTCTCAATAATTTATTTATCGTCATACTCCTCTAGAGTCTCCCGATCCTGTAATGCAGTTTAGAATCACATTGAATTCATTTAGTCAAACTGTGTGGTTATGTATAATAAACAAACACAAAAAAGAACAAACTTCTTAATTTCCAAATATATATAAATTAAAAGTTAGATATTTATTAGAATATTTATTATATGAAAAGAATTTATTGTCAATACCGGTGGTAAAAGTTTCATTGAAACAAAAAATAATCAATGATTAAATTTAAAATTATCACGTATGTACCTAATCTATTATTTAAGCCAAATATAAAAGAAAATCATTTACGTAATATCTAAGTTCAGTGATAGAAGATATTAAAATAGTGTAGACGATATTTAAATATTTTAAAATATGAAATGATTCAATGAGATGTTTAAAGGAATGACGTCACAATGCTAGAAAAAATTGTTATTTTTACCGATTTATTATGTGATAAATGTATAAATTTAATAGCCTGCTCTTAACAGGGAAAAATAGGGTTTGAAATAATGGCATTAAATTCTCAAAAAGGAGGGAACGGTTGGATTTCGAACGTTTTAAAGATGATAGTATTTTTTGCTGTGATATGAAGCATATTTATACAAATTTATTTTAGAATCGGATCGATAGTTTAGGAGAAGATAAACTTTATTCGCTTTGAATGGATGCCTCTATCCATTCCGGGTCCAACCGTTTCATAAATTGGAGGACAGACAGATAGATAACTTAGGCTATTATTATATAGGGGATATACCCCGAAAACCTTCACATATGAAACTGCTTTCGTCCCTAACCATTCTAAACGTTTATATAGTTATTCTGTTTAAAATTTAATGAGAGTTACACAAACATATTTATTTACCATTATTTTAATGCATTTTATAAAAAGGCCAGCATAACGCAATCGTGAGATTATTTCCTACTCATGCATCATTTATTTTTGCCACGTATCAGAGGAGCTGTCAAAAGTGGACGTTACTGGGCAAAATTCAAATCACTTCCTTCACCAAGAATGGAGACTAAATGACAAGTGATCCGGCCGGACACAAGCTGTCGATTTTTCGTCACCACATTTTAGATATAGGGCGAAATAGGTTCAAAATCCGAAGTCAAGGGAGAAAATCAATAGAAAATAAAATTCTAAAGATATTTTTATCCAGTATTCTATATTTCTAGTATTTAGACCATAAAAATTGAAATGCTTTTTATGTAAATACCTGCAAATCATCTATCGGATCTTTGAAGTATAGATAATTTGGAAAAGGAGGAAAGATAAATATTCTTAACAATTTTTTAAAAGAAATCTTAACACATTGTATGCGGAACACGTACTAATACGTTTTCTGATGATTGATACTTGAGGGCGGATCGCTTACTAGTACAGGTTAATGTAACAACGTGATTTGTTTGTGGGTACAAAAATAACAGTATATACAGGAAAACGAAGCCAAATGTTATTGTCTACTACATAGATTCTGGAAACGTTTAGACAAATAAAAACTAGTTGTCACATCAGTCGTTGCAGAACAACAGAACAGGAAGGTTGAATAAAAAAATCCATTTAGTTTTAAAATTAACTTTTTATTTATCCTTGCTTATATATATATATATATATATATATATATATATATATATATATATATATATATATATATATATATATATATATATATATATATATATATATATATATATATATATATATATATATATATATATATATTTGTCTATTTATATATTTGTTTATATATTTCTAATTTATAAGACTTATTTTAAACTAGAATTTTAATCAATATATTAAGAAATAAAATTGTTACTATACATTAACTGCACTATTATATTATTACTGTTATTATTAAATTGTTACATTATTGTTAGGCTAATAATTAAAAAATAATTTCATAACAAATTATTTCAAAACTTTTATTTTTGAAAGTAAAAAAATAGTGGAATTTTTATACGCATGATATCAATATTTTATCATTGAGAAGTAAAAGAATTTTACTGATAGAACTGACACAGAAATAAAAATTATCCCGGTTAAGGTATATACATGGAATTATATGAAAATATATGTTTGAAATAAAAATGGTTTCTAGTTTAATATTAAATAATGATTTTGCTAATATATAATCTGTAATTAATAATCAGATTACGATAATAAAATTGCTTGTCAAGTTAATACATACATATTGCAACTTATACAAGTACACGGACTTTGACAAAGCTATCAGGTACATATTAAAAGATAAATTAATAAACTGAACTATTTTAAATCTGAGGAAAATGCATTTAAAATATATAATATATATATATGAATATAACACATAATGGAAATTATTTATTTCTATATAATTTTGTTCCACTTGATATATGGTAAAAGCAAATGTCTTTTCATTTTTCATCATGTATGTTAGTTAATGATATTTTTTACTGTTGAAAATAATGCAGATTTTTTGTGTTACAATAAATCTGGAAACTTGCACATCACACATTTGCATATCATCTATTTAATTGCAATGCAATAAAATTTATTTCATTACATACATACCATCAAAACTTTAAGCTTAATAAAAAGAAATTTAAGCATAGCTTGCTTAACGTAAGGGATATACGACTGTTAAATAAAAAAATGACGTTTCAGAAAAATATATATGAAAAAGAAATTCAGTTCTGAAGATTTTAAAACAATCCGTATAAAATATTCCAAGAATGAGATAGGACTTAAGAATATGTTTACGAAATACGTTACTAATATGTTACGAAAGTTGTTTACTGTACACTAATTTAAATTTACAAAACTTTAACTTAATTTTTTTTTGAGTTTTTTCATATAACAAGGATGTTATCTCAAAATTTTTTAGATTTTTCTCATGAAATTTTTACAAGTTATCCACAATGTAATTTTTACCTATTTGAACCTAAATTTTCTTGTATATTTCCCAAAATTTTAGACTATTATTATAAAGGGAATTTGTTTGCTACACATGCTTTTTGATTTCTTGGAAAATCGGACATTTAATTTTCAAGTCAGTAGATGTTTCAGAACTCATTTAAATTTAATTTTACTCATACAGTCTGTTCCATAAGAACTTGTCGCTCATAACTTCATTAATAGATAGCGCGCAGATACTGCCTTAATTGCACGTGTTATTCAAACATTATAAAAGAATGCTTTATGGTTATATTCTTTATTCAATTTGTTTCGCTGTGCTTAAATCAACAATTCATAAATAAGTGCCGCGTATGCGAGCCGTTTTGAGGCAGTGTTTCTGTGTAACTATCCATAAGGACAAAAATGTCTTGTGCAGCTACATCCCGGTACATGGGAAAGTCGGATTCGTTCGTCAAGAAGAGGGTAGCACGTTATAAAGCGGTACAAAATGTTGACGACCTACCAGAACAAATGATAAAGTGTTGAGTGTTGATAAAGTGTTTCTTGCATAATCGATAATAATGAGGACTGGACAACTTTTTAGGTGAAATGAATTTCAATTTAATATGTATACTACATGCTTCGTACAAATGTATTTTTAACTAATTCGTTTGTATTTTATGATAAATAGACGACACTATCTTATGGAACAGACCGTAAGACAAACAGATATAAAAAGTTTTACTTAATGTAAGATTTGCTGAATAATTTTATGTATCTTATACCTTAAAATAAAAAATATTACATAAAATCCAGGTTAGAGAAAATATTTTAAATTATAGTTCTTTATACCTAGATTAATCTTTGCTGATACCCAATTCCTCCGATAAATCAACTAAGGGTATCCCAAATAAATCTCTGTAGCTTTAACATAAAGTTTGAAAATGAATGACAGTTTGTCACTGAAATTCCCAAACTTATTTCCCTCGCCGTTGAGTCTCTTTAAGTTTTGACAGTTATTTGGCAGGTGGACTCTGTCCAGACTGCTTTCTCTCCCCTGATAGCAGAAAGAAAAAGGTCGATTGAATATTTTTTCATCACTTCTTTTGGTTGACAGGATCTAATAAAAGCTAAATGGAGTAAGAATTTTTATGAGATTATTTTAAATTCTGATATAAGTAAAAATAAAAAAAAACTAATTTATTCTATCCTTACTCTATTATATTTATCTATAACCATATGTTAATGGAAGCTATGGTGTTTCTAGGTACGTGTTCGTTTGCTTCTTATCTGTTTGTATATAAATTTGTTTATAAATGCATATGTATCATAGGCTATGTAATGCGCATTACTTAGGGTTTATTTCGGGATCACAATACTCAAATTTACTTCCGGTACCAAATTTGCGATTGGGATAGAAACAATCCCATTCGTGGTTGACTAATTAAAAATAGTATAAAAAAAGTGGTAGTCGACTTACTCGCAAGGTCTCTCCTAGAAGAGGATAAAATTAGGATGCTCGTATTACGTAGGTGCGTAAGGTTACGTAAACTATATAATGTATGTTACGTTGGATTTATTTTGGGATACTAGAATACTCAAACTTGTTTTCCAGCAAAAAAACCACCAAACTAGGATTGAGATAGCAGTAATCCCATTCTTAGTGAAATGATTAAAAAGAGTAGCAAGAAGTGGTAGTCGACTTACCCTCAAGGTCTCTCTGTGAAAACGATAAAATTTTGATGCTCGCATTATGTAGGAAAGTAAGTTTACGTAAACTATGTATCGTGCGTTAGGTAAGGTTTATTTTGGTATAATATAATAATCAAATTTGTTTTCTAACATTAAACTAGGATTGGGAAAGCAGGAATCTCATTTGTGGCCAAATGGGTAAAAAAAAAAGTACTAAAAAGTGGTTGTGAACTTACTCGCAAGGTCTCTCTGGGAAAACGATAAAATTATGATGCTCGCATTAAATAGGAGTGTAAAGTTAGCTAGGCTATGTAATGTGCATTATATAGGGTTTATTTCGAGATAACAATACTCAAACTTGTTTCTGGCACCAAACTACGACTGGGATATCAGCAATCCCATTTGTGGTCAAATGGTTAAAAATTGTATTAAAGAGTGATAGTCTACTTACCCGCAAGGTCTCTATGAAAACGATAAAATTATGATGACCGCGTAACATATGTAAGGTTAAGTAGGCTATGCAATGTGCGTTACGTAGGGTTTATTTTGGGATAATATAAAACTCAAACTTGTTTCCTAATATCAAACTAGGATTGGGAAAGCAGAAGTTCCATTCATGGTCAAATGGTTAAAAAGTGTATTAAAAAGTGGTAGTGGACGTACCCGCAAGGTCTCTCTGTGAAAACGATAAAATTCTGATGCTCGCGTTACGTATAAACGTAAGGTTACGTAAGTTATGTAACATGCTTTACGTAGGGTTTATTTTGGGATAATATAATACTCAAACTGGTTTTCCAGCAAAAACATCGACCAAACCAGGACTGGGATAGCAGTAATCCCGTTCTTGGTCAAAGGGTTAAAAATAGTATTAAGAAGTGGTAGTCAACTTATTCGCAAGGTCAAAATTATGATGTTTATGTACGTAATGTGCTTTATTTCGGGTTTATTTTGGGACAATAGAACACTCAAACTTTTTTAAAGCAAAAAAAAAAAAAACCACCAAACTAGGGTTGGGACAACCGCAATCCCATTCATGGTCATTGGTTAAAAGGAATATTAAGAAATATTAGTTGACTTAGCCGCAAGGTCTCTCTATAAATGATAAAATTATGATGTTCGTGTTACATATGTGCATAAGGTTAAGAAGGCAATGTAATGTGCATTGCGTAGGATTTTAGAATAACAATACTCAAACTTGTCTTCCAGCACCAAACTAGGATTGGGATCGCAACAATCCCATTCTTGGTCAAATGGTTAAAAAGAGTATTAAGAAATGGTAGTCGACTTACCCTCAAGGCCTCTCTGAAAACGATAAAATTAGGATGCTCGTATTAGGTGGGAGAGTAAGTTTACGTAAACTATGTAACATGCTTTAAGTAGGGTTTATTTTGGGATAATATAATACTCAAACTTATTTTCCAGCGGTAAAAGCACCAGACTACGATTGGGATAGCAGCAATATATTTCTTGGTCAAATGGTTAAAAGGAGTATTAAGCAGTGGTTTTCGACTTACCTGCAATGTCTCTCTGTTAAAACGATAAAATTAAGATGTTAGCGTTAAATATCTGCTTAACGTTACGTAGGCTATGTAATGTGCATTACGTAGGGTTTATTTGGGAAAACATAATATTCAAAATTTTCTTCCAGCACCAAAGTAAGATTGGGATCGCAGTAATCCCATTCGTGGTCAAATGGCCAAAAATTGTATTAAGTGTTTGTCAACTTACCCGCAAGGTCTCTCCGTAAAAACGATAAAATTAGGATGCTCCTCCCGTTCTACAAACTGAATGCATGTGTAGTTCTCCCAGTGTCGCATAGCTTGCTTGAAGAGTGCTCGATGGTCTCCTAAGGAAAATGAACAGGAATCTCAATATTCATAAAATCAAACACCTAAAATTTGACGTACGTAAAGGCACAGCTTCTGTGTGGTAATATAGCATTAAATAAATATAATGCAAGTAATATGCAAATTCTAAGACAAAGTAAACCAACTTTTTCTATTGTTTCTTATGTTGACTTTGCATTTAACACATTGTATGCGGGACACGTACTAGTACTGATACTTGAGCACGGGCAGCATACTAGTACATTTTCTGGCGTTTGATATTTAAGCGCGGGTTACGTACTAGTACGGGTTAAAGTAACAACATGGTTTGTTTGTGGGTACAAAAATAACGGTATATACAGGAAAACGAAGCCGAATATTCTTACCTACTACACAGATTCTGGAAAAATTTAGACAAATAAAATCTAGTTTTTACATCTGTCGATGGGTAAGCACAGAAAGGGAAAAAAATTAAAAATATATGCTACTATTTCTATTTAATTTTTCATATTTACGATACTATTATAAATTTATAAAGTAAAAAATATAGTTTTTGTTTACAAAAATCTTAAGGTTGTTATTAATATATTTCTATTTATATATTTGTTTATATATTTCAATATAAAATACGAAAAATTGGTTAAAAAAAATAAAGTAATTTTTGATCTATTGAGATTTAACTGAATAACTAAATTTGCAGGCAAAACACCTGCTCCCAGTACATTTCCGCTGCTAAATGTACCCTCATACAATGTGTTAATGATGCATATTTATATTTGTTAAATACCTGATGTGTGTACAAGAATGCCTTGTACGTCTATATCATACTTTTCAATTTTGTATCATGCGACATCAAATTTTTATTTTCAGACTACTGTAAGGTTTAAAGTCAGTTTCGTTTCTGAAGGTAACGGTTTAAAACGAAAATAACATGTAATTGTGCTGCTGCTCATTGGATTGCATTTTGAACTCTATAGAACGAAAAATTTCAATATAACGTGTAATAAAATATGCTACATTGAAATTTTATTTGTGTGGGCATAAATCACAAATGATTAGATTTAAAATGCTGAAATTAAATACAAGATTTCGATTTTTAATAGCTAACATATTTTGTCCCATGTTACATTGAAATTTTTCGTTATGTAGAGTTCAGATAGTAATCAAAAGAAACTGAGCTCACGTTGATGTTATCAATGTCTTAAGATGAAGATTTTAACCTTTTATAATTAATATTTTTAAATTATACCTTTGATATACTATTATATAAAGAAAAAGGATAATTTTTTCAGGATAAAAATTTGGTTTGGTTTCGAGTGCTACGGTCTACTTTTTTGCAACATAAGGGATAATGAGACTGGGACCTACAGCTTAAAGCCGATTTCGAACGCCTACGAACACCTATGCCATAGTGGGATTCGAACCCACGAACTCCAGTACCGGCCATCGTTCGGCTCAATATGAAGGAAAACCCATTAAATAAAGCAAAACCAATTTTTTTCAGAAGTACTCGTATATCTGAGAGTATCAAAAGGATGATTGAGCCCCGGTAAAATTTACAGTTTTGTTACAATCATTAAAAGCATGCTTTCAAGCAAAAACGGTTTGGTTTGGAGAGCTACAATGTAATCTTTTGCTACAGGACTTATGAGACAGGGACCTACTTCTTAAGCCAGATTCGAAACGGGTACGAACATCCATGCCAACAGTAAGATTCAAGCATGTATTTCGGTAACGAAGAGCAGTGCCCAACCATTCGATCATTGTTTGGAAATTGGTAAGGAAAAATCACTACCATTTTGCCAATTGTGTTTGCAATTTTATTACCGAATACACCAACGTGCGAAGGAATACTCTGGTGCCATTTTGATTTTTTTAGATTCAACGCAGGGAGAAGTACCAGAAAATCCAGGTCAGGTTTATCATTTTCAGCCAATATTTAAGATCTGAATAGCAATTTCACTGAAGCATCAAGTGATTTATTGTGAAGGAATCCACTGAAGTCATACAGATTCTCTAAGATCTAGCTCAGGGAGAAGTACAAGAAAATCCTGGTCAGGTTTATCATATTTTTAGCCTATTTTTTAAGATATTGAATAGCAATTTCCCTGAAGCATCAAGTGACTTATTACTAAGGAATCCACTGAAGTCATTCAAATTCCCTCAGATCTAACGCTCAGGAAGAAGTGCTAGAAAATTCCGATCAGGTTTATCATATTTTCAGACATTTTTTAAGATACTGAATAGCCCTTTTAAAGAGTCATAAAGTGGCTTATTGCAAAGGAATCCACTGAAGCCATTCCAAATCTCTCAGATCTAGCTCAAGGAGAAGTACTAGAAAATCCTAGTCAGGTTTACCATATTTTTAGTCAATATTTTAGATGTTATATACTAATTTCACTGAAGCATCAAGTGGTTTATTGCGAAGGAATCCACTGAAGCTATTCAGATTCCCTTAGATCTATATGAAAAAGAAGTACTAGAAAATCCTAGTCTGGTTTATCATATTTTCAGACAAGTTTTCAGATATAAAACAGCCCTTTTACAAAAGTATAAAGTGACTTATTTCAAAGGAATCCATGGGAACCATTTCGAATCTCTCAGATCTAGCTCAGGGAGAAGTACTAGAAAAGCCTGGTTAGGTTTTAATCATATTTTCAGCCAATATTTTAGATGTTGAATATCACTTTCACTAAGGCATCAAGCGGCTTAATCATCTTGGCAAAATCTAAATTACCATTAAAATTTTAATATCATCGAGCTATCTTGTTCCTTTATTAATACAGTAATCATTTGGTAGGAAGATGTGCATAAATGTCAAGTTAAAATATGTTGTTAAATTGAACATAGTTGTATTGTATTATATTTGAATTAAACAGTATAACAGAGAAATAAAGCCTAAATCTTTTATAAAATGAAAATTTAATCTAAATTTTTATTTAAGAAAACCTTAATCAACGAAATGAAAACTTTGAAGAAAGCAGCTTTGTAACAAAAGTTTGATATTATTCTCATGTGTACCGTAAAATATCCCTTAACTCACCTGCACATGTCAATACTTTATTTTTATTAGAAAACAAATGACATAATAAATTTCTTTATCCCCTCACATCAATAAGTGCAAATTAGTCTGTCACCGACAGTCCACTGGTATTGTTCTAAAATAAATTCCTACATTTTTCAATCCTCATGTGCATGCAAGTATGCATCAGGCTTCTTCGGATAAAACATTACCTAAGAATAGATTTTTGAAAGATTCTTTAACCAACACATTTATTTATGCGCATAATATTTCAATGCAATGTCCCTTAATAGATTCTTCGAATCATTTTTGTGTTCTTAAAAGAAGAAAGAAACCTTCAAAATGATAAAAAAATCGACTCAAAATACTATTTCTCAACCCAGGAATAGTCGTTATTAGTTATATTTTAAGATTCGAATCAAATCTTTGGTATCGAATGATTATTTTCTTAAAATCATTTTTTGTTGTACTTGCTAGCCAAAAAACTCAAAAATATTTTCCAGTATGGAAATTTAGATTCTTAAGAGCAACTACAAATGTTCCTCAGGGCCTTTTTCTTCCTAATTTTTTTCTAAATTTTTGCGAACTGGGGTGTCATTTGGGACACTTTACATGAGTAAATTTAATACAGTTTAAGAAATATAAGTTTAAGGTGTCTCAAAGGTTGTAAACTACTGAATTTCAGTACAAATGTGTTCCGATTACCACTTCTTGTAACTTAATATACTATTACTTCAACTACCAAAATAATCTTTCAAAAGCAAAATTTATAAAATATTTTAGCCCGATTTAAAGTTATGTATTTATGATGACTGTGAAACATACAGAATATGAATACTCATGTACGGTTAAAAAGAGAATATTTCAGACAACTGCATAGTTTAGAGAGGTAAAATGGGTATTTATTTATAATTTACTTAACAGACAGACACATCAAAACTTTTAACAATTATATTTTAGCTTTCTAATACATTTTTAGACATTTGTTGGCAATATTAATTTTATTAAAAGGATTTTATATTTTGCATCTCTTAACATATATTGCCTTGTTTGTAAGTCAGGAATATATTCTTTACATTCTGTAACAGTTTTAGATATTTGTTGAAAACATTTATTTTTCTTAAAAATGTTTTATATTTTGCATCTGTGAACATAGATTGCCTTGTTTGCAAGTCAGGAATATTATTCTTTACATTCTGTAACAGTTTTAGATATTTGTTGGCAACATTTATTTTTCTTAAAAATATTTTATATTTTGCATCTGTGGACATAGATTGCCTTGTTTGCAAGTCAGGAATACATTCTGCTTTACATTCCTTAAACTGCTGAAACAGCTATTTCACTCAGCGATTAGTAAAAATGCAGTAAAAGGTTTTAAGGAAAATGTACTTTATATCATTGACATATAGGTTTTTAAACGCAAAATAGTGTTAGCTGAAAAAGACGGATAAATAACAGTAAACAATTTTGCACAGCCTTCAACAACAGCTACTATGGGAATTATTTCTACTCGAACTTCCAGTTTAACCACTCCAAATTTTGCAATTTCTTTTCCATATAAGAACTTAAAAACACCCTAACAATAAATTCACCTCTGCACTCGAAAGTTAAAAAAGTCCTAGAAAAAATACCAGACGAAAAAGAGTACAAACTAAGGCCGGAGAAGTGATGACTATTTTTGATGTAGCAGAACGTAGCTGAACTTACTAACTGTGGCCATTACAGTTTTCCAATATAAATTGCAATTATATCACAAATGCGTTTGTAGCAAAAAAATTAAATTTTAATAAAATTTTGAGTAATTAATAGCCTTTTTAATCAATACCCATTTCACCCCATGTACTCTCATTTTACCCCCATTTCCTCTTCATTTTACATCACATCTGGGGTAAAATGGGTATAAAATTAGAAGTAAATTATAAATTTGCAATTTTAGAATATATGTAAAACTATGAACAATGAGGGTAATGAACCCTTTGCGTAAATACCCGCAAAAGAATTGCTTGTTTTTAGATTTTTAAGTTAAAAAGTGTTTAAATGGAAATCAAAAGTTTTCTACACCATACCCTATTTCTTGAATGTTTTCTTCGATTTCTTTAGCTTTAAATTCTCAACCAACTCTCCTTTCAATAATGTTATTAAAAATTGTGTATTTGTAAATGCATAATATCGACTTTTTATAACTTAATATACTATTACTTCAACTAACAAAAAAAAATCTTTCAAACGTATAATTTATAAAAGATTTTAGCTCGATTTAAAGTTATGCATTTATGACGAGAGTGAAACCTACAGAATGTGAATATTCAGGTAGGGTTAAAAAGAGAATATTTCTGACAACTGCGTAGTCTAGTGGGGTAAAAAAAGGGTAATTTTTATAATTTATTTAACAGAGATTCATCAAAACTTTTAACAATCATATTTTAGCTTTGTAATACATTTTTAAACACTTGTTTGAAACATTTATATTTCTAAAAAAAAATTTTATATTTTACATCTGTCAACACAGATTGTCTTATTTGTAAGTCTGGAATACATTCTTCTTTACATTCCCTAACATTCTGAAACAGCTATTTGAAACTGCGAAAGGTAAAAATGCAGTAAAAAGGTTTAAAGCAGTTGTATATTATACAAATGACAAATAACTATTGTACACAAAATAGTATTAGCTGAAAAAGATTGACAAATAACAGTTTGACACCGCCTTCAACAACAGCTACTATGGGAACTCTTCCTTCGCAGACCTTCAGTTTAACCACTTCGAATTTTGCCATTTCTTTTCCATATAAGCATTTAAAAAAATGTCATCTTGATAATAATTTCACCACTGCAGTCGAAAGGAAAAATAAAAATCTAAGAAAATACCGGACGAAAAACAAAGCGAAAACAAACTAAGGCCGAAGAAGTGATGGCTATTTTTGATATAGCAGAACGTAGCTCAACTTAATAACCGTGGCCATTATTATTTTCCAATATAAATTGTACACCTCAAATAAATGTGTTTGTAATGAAAAAAGTTTTGATTAAATTTTGGCATAATTACTAGCTTTTTTTAATCAATATCCATTTCACCTCATCTGCTATCATTTTACCCCTATCTACTCTTCATTTTACCACACATCTGGGGTGAAATGGGTATAAAATTAGAAGTAAATTATAAATTTGCAATTTCAGAAAATATGTAAAACTATATTGACAATGATGTTAATGAACCCCTTGATTGAATACCCGCAAAACATTGCTTGTTTATAGGTTTTTAATCGAAGAAACGTGCTGAAATAGAAACCACACTTTTTCTATGCATTTTACCCCACCAGACCCTATTTCTTAATTGTTTTCTTAGATATCTTTAACTGTAAATTTCCAGTCAACTCTCCTTTTAATAATATTGTTAAAAATTGTGTATTTGTAAATGCCTTCAGATGTCAAAATCTTTAAGTGTCCGCTTTTATTGCATGAAAAAAATGTACATGTTCAGCTAAAAACTTAAATGTAGGTATCACGATTTGTTCCGGTAACCCTAAATATTAAGGGTTGGAGCATAGTTCCTTTGTTTAGCGAATCATTCCCCGGTTGGTAAATAAAACTCTCATTCTTAATAAAATATTTAAACCATTGCCTGCCCTGTAGTTCTAATGTGATATACATTTAATGATTTATATTCTTATAAAGTGACACATGTGATATAAAGCATATGATGTGCATATAATAGGATGTATTTTTACATATTGTGTATTTGTAAATGCATAATTTTCCAAAGTGTCCCCTTTAACCGAGTGAAAAAAATGTACACATTCAGCTAAACAATTCGAATGCAGGTATCACGATTTTTTCTGGCAACCCTACAGGTTAAACATTGATGAATAATTTCCTTTTTAGAGAGCCATCCCTCATTTGGCAATAAAATTTCTATATGAAAAATGAATTATTTAATAAAATTTTGCTTGCCCTATAGATCTATTGCTTTAATTGCTTAAAAAGTATCGTATTGTGTATCACATATGATATAGAAATGCATCTTCTTATATATTAACTCATATGTGGGACACATACTAGTACGTTTTCTGACGATCAATACTTGAGCTCGGGACACGTACGAGTACGGGTTAGTGTAACAACATGGTTTGTTTGTGGGTACAAAAATAACGGTATATACAGAAAAACGAAGCCGAATGTTTTTATCTATTACATAGATTCTGGAAAAATTTAGACAAAAACTAGTTTTTACATCAGTCGATGTGACTGATGTAAAATTAAATAATTTTCGGTCTATTGAGATTTAACTGAGTAACTAAATTTACACACAAAACGCCCGCTCCTGGTACAATTCCGTTCCGAAATGTACCCGCACACAATGTGTTAAAACTGATTGTAACTATGTATGTGCGTCTATTTCCTAGCAAACCACAGGACACACAAAGCCGCCCCAAAGATACGGAACAATCCGAGGACGTCATTTCGCCCATTCGCGTTCCGATATTCCAATTAGTTCGAAAGATATAGATTAGAGATTGATGCATGGCTACTCTGTTTGGCGAGTCATCCCTCAATGATCTATAAAGTTCTTACATCCGCAAAAAACTTCGAGAAGGCTGTAGAAGTATTCTTTTCCATAATGTTATACGCCTACCTGTAGAACTACAAAATGGTCTCATTATGGAAGGAGTTAAAAGAGTCAAAGCTGAAAGGTTATTTATATTAACCTGAAAACTGATATAGTGTTATAAGCTGAATACTTTTGTAGTTTATTATATATTGTTATCTAGTGTTATGACATTTAAAAAAATAAGTTTAGCTTGTTCCTCACTATGAGAAATTAATCAAAATTGAAATCTGCTGCATGCACAACAATAATGATATACTATGGCCATACCACCAAATCAATTCTAGGAAAGGGATTAGATAATGAAATATTAGTTTTGTAATGGGATAAAATATGCAGAATTAAATTGGTTTTACCATACAATATCTTAAAACACTATTTTGAAAAATTACGCTTGCTATTGATTAAGAGCTGCTGTTGTCATGCAAATTTTTCCAAGAACCTATTCATCAGATAAGCGAAAAAGGCGGAATGAGTTTTACTAAAGAAATTTCAAGGCTTTGCCTGCCTATTTACCAAGAAAAAGATAAACCGCATTTCTGAAGATTAAATTGCAGTTTCCAGTACATTCAAGAATTTGAATTTCAAAATATAGCCCCCTCGAACAGAATGATGTCTTTTATTACCGGATGACATAAAGAATGATATTTCAGCCAGGAGAAAGATAAACTAGGGAAATTTTTTGCTGCCTCATATATTGAACCTTTTTGAAGATTTACCTCTTGTCATGAAATTTAAATGATAGAATTATAGGTCCGTAACGACTGTAAGGACATGTATGGTTTAGAGAATTTTTTTCTTCTGCTCAATAGTATATTCTATTGACAAATAATCCAAATAGTTTTGGGGAGATGCTAATAGTTCTGTAAACGAATTCAGAATAACATTTAAGCTTTATACAAGGAATTATTATAGAAGTAACAAAGAAAGTGTAACCACAAATAAGATTCAATTAGATTTGATTTTACTGAAGTTGAACTAGGAATCCGTATATTTTAATTTTTTTTTAACTGCTGTGTATTATTAGGAATAAAAAACAGTGTCTCCTTTGACAATTTTCAATACGTATGTGCATTGACTTGGTTGAAAAAACATGTAGATATCGGAGGTTCTCCTAGCTCTCCTAAAGAGTAGAGGTTGTTGTTGTTGTTATTTCTCTTGTCAAGGTATAGGACAAGACAAGCACGATTGAGCCAGCTGGCTACTCGAATTAAAGTGAAGAGGTGCGCCTTTCGTTTTTTAATGAGCACCGTTAAGGTGAAAGAACGACTTTGCTCAAGTGGATCCGTGTAATTTTGAATCAGGGACCAAGAATAAGAACCAATGACTTGGTCTTCCACTCCCGTAGGTACTGATTAAGGACATTGTGACCACAAACCTATTTTACGTGCCCCAGTCACCTTAAGTTGGCTAACAGTTCGTAAGGCATTTCCATTACATCAAGCATATGTCGCAGTAGTCGCGAACGGAATACATGGCCATCATAGAAAGAATACCGGTAGCTGAAAGATGCAGCCTTTTAAATAACAGTTAAACGGTTGCTTAACGTCATTCCATGGTGCTCGCTCATGCATGACGTGATATACGCGGCGAGCGTTTTAAACATTATCGTCTGGAAAGATATACAAATATTGTTGTTGATATGTGCAGTAAAGTGTTTTTTTTTTCTTGCATCGGCAGTGACGTCATACTTCGTTTTTTGTATTTTTCTCGGAAACTATTGTTCGGGTAAATTTCATCTTCTTTTCAGAGTGCCCAGCGTCATGTTATGCGTATGGTGTGGATATACGTAGAGAGTTAAAAACACAGTTCATTTCATGGATGTTTATTCGTCCAGATCGAACGATAATTAAAATATAAACAAGGCATTAAAATCCAATTTAAGAAAGCATTTTTAAACATAGTATATCGTATTTCCTTACCAACATTTTTCACTACATCAAACAGTAAGAGACAAGGCAAGGCCCGAAGCTAACCGGGGAAGTCAATGTATATCATGGCTGACTCGACATATTTACATAAAAGGAAATGCGGTTACGACCGAAATAATTTGTATCGATGATTTGTTTATCGATACAACTTTCCAACAACTATGATTGTACAGGAAGGCTTATTTGGGCAGTTTGTATGAACTCCCAAAGAGGAATATAGCTGTGCAGAGTATATGCGGTCGTTTTGGGACACCCTGTATGCATTTTATTAGTCCATATTGCGATGAGTCAGTTTGAAACATTCAAGGAAAAGAAAAGGTGAATCGAAGCAATCGGAACAATATGTCACCACTTTTTTGGTCGAATTCTTTGCTTTAGTTCTTCCTAGATGCTGTGAATGAGAGTAATCACTTAGCAATCGAATCACGATTAAGAAGTTAATCGTTATAATTGTCTACCGTGCCGTGGGAGTCACCGTTGACCCACACCACGGAAACTGCTTCAAGCATGATTTTATAACTCATTTTATCTGCTGCAAATAATATTTAAGAATATGCATCGTATAATGAAAAGTTCACTTTGTCTCCTTGTTCAAACCATCGAAAATACATCTCGCGGGAGAAAGAGTGAGTTGGAGACAGAACAAGAGAGAGAAATATAAGGAGGTAGACAAAGAGAGAGAGAGAAATTATTTCCGTTTATCATGTTTCGTCCGTTTATTATACATGAAATTAACAAAGATTTTGATCCCACCAAACTTTTTTTTCTCATATAGCAGTTGAAAATAAATATTCCTTTCAGTAAAGACAGTAAAAATTCCTAATTGTTAATTAAAAATGCAAATAAATGGAAAATCTACACATTTTTATTAAGCTTATTTCCTGCCATTCTGTATAATCACTAAGATTTCCTACAAATGTTTCAACCGTAATTACTTGAGCTAGAAATTTTTCTTTCGAAGGAATTTAGTTTTTAAAGAAGTAAATTCTTGGGAATGAAAATTTAACTAAAATAAAAATATACATGCTTTTCAACAAAATTGTTCTCCAATCAATTTGTTTACTTACATCCAGAAAAATAGCCTTTTAAAACATATCCCGAAGCAATAGATTTTCTGCTTAATGGTTATCCGATTGTTATTGTCATTAATTGCTGTAAAAATTGAATTTGTTATACGCACACACACACAAATAAAAAATGGATATAGATTGATAGATATGTAGAGACTTAGATGAAGATAGATGTGAAAATATAGATATATGAATAGATGGTTAGAAATAGATATGTTGAGAGAGAGAGATATGTTGAGAGATAGAGAGAGATATGTTGAGAGATAGCGAGAGATGTTTTGAGAGAGAGATGTTGAGAGAGAGAGAGAGATGTGTTGAGAGAGAGAGAGATATGTTGAGAGAGAGAGAGAGGGATATGTTGAGAGAGAGAGAGAGAGATATGTTGAGAGAGAGAGAGAGATATGTTGAGAGAGAGAGAGAGAGAGAGAGATATGTTGAGAGAGAGAGAGATATGTTGAGAGAGAGAGATATGTTGAGAGAGAGAGAGAGATATGTTGAGAGAGAGAGAGATATGTTGAGAGAGAGAGATATGTTGAGAGAGAGAGATATATGTTGAGAGAGAGAGATATGTTGAGAGAGAGATATGTTGAGAGAGAGAGATACGTTGAGAGAGAGAGAGATACGTTGAGAGAGAGAGAGATGTTGAGAGAGAGAGAGATGTTGAGAGAGAGAGTGATGTTGAGAGAGAGAGAGATGTTGAGAGAGAGAGAGATGTTGAGAGAGAGAGAGATATGTTGAGAGAGAGAGAGAGATATGTTGAGAGAGAGAGATATGTTGAGAGAGAGAGATATATGTTGAGAGAGAGATATGTTGAGAGAGAGATATGTTTAGAGAGATATATGTTTAGAGAGATATATGTTTAGAGAGATATATGTTTAGAGAGATATATGTTTAGAGAGATATATGTTTAGAGAGATATATGTTTAGAGAGATATATGTTTAGAGAGATATATGTTTAGAGAGATATATGTTTAGAGAGATATATGTTTAGAGAGAGAGATACGTTGAGAGAGAGATACGTTGAGAGAGAGAGATACGTTTAGAGACAGATACGTTTAGAGATAGATACGTTTAGAGATAGATACGTTTAGAGATAGATACGTTTAGAGATAGGGATAATTATTAATAATTTAGGTTAGAGGGTTTATAATTAATAATAAATTATGTATGATAGTTATGTATGAGGGGTAGAAGGTTAATAATTAAAAAGAAATAATTAATTAATTAATTATTCAAAATGTAGAATTAAATATGTTTTAAAAAAATATCTTAACCAAAAATTTATTTTGAAAAATTACGCTTGCTATTGTTTACGAACTATTGTCATGCAAATTTCTCCAAGCACTCATTCATCAGATAAGCGAAAAAGGTACAACGTCGAAGAAAGTTTTATAAAGGAAACTTCTATCATTGCGTGCCTATTTGCCAAGATAAACCGCATTTCTGAAGATTAAATTGCAGTTTCCAGTACATTCATGAATTTGAATTTCAAAATATAACCCCCTCCAACAGAATGATGTCTTTTATTATCGGGCGACATAAAGAATGATATTTCAGACAGGGGAAAAGAAGCACATGAAAGAAAAATTACGGAAAATTTATTCTGCCTTATATATTGGATTTTTTTTTTAAGATTTACTTCTTGTCATGAAATTTAAATGATGGAATTATTGGTTAGTAAGAACTGTAAGGACATATACGGTTTAGGTAATTTTTTCTTTTGCTCAACATGAATTTTCAATTAACAAATTGTCTGTAGAAAAGGTTAATACAGTAAAACCTCTTTTTAACGACCCCATGATACAACGACCACTTCATTAGAACGGCCATCTTAAAGAGTCCCATATATTTTACCATAGGAATAATGTTAATTTTGAATGATTACAACTACCCCAAGTGTATTAGTTTTCGTTAGAACGACCGCCAATTTTAGTTCGCAGAACTTATGAGCAATTGGGCTATTTCAAAATTATTGTACTGTGATGCAACTTCAAAAAACCTGTACTCCTCTCTTTGTGTTTGCTTAAAGGAGGGGAGGGGGCTTGACGAAAAGGGGAGAACTAAATCTTCAATTGTCTTTTGACGAAACTTTACAGTGCTGCGGAAAAATTTGAAAGAGGAAGATTTTATTGCCTGTATTACCGGACATGAAGAAATCTACAATTCCGAAGAGAAGATAACTTTCAAACTTTTGAAAAAGTGAATGAAAAGGAAGTCTTCAATTCAATCAATATTTTGAAGGGCAATTTAATTTAGAATATTTCCTTAAAAAACTAACGGATATGGAATCAGGGATAATGGAAAATTCCCAAATGAACTTGTAACAGGCGTCAATCAAAGATTTTCTTTCAAAAATTCAGTAATGGAAATACAAACAAATAGAAGTGTTCTCTAGATATATACTGTTGCATCATTTCTTTGCTCAATTTTTTTATTATTTTATTCAATTCGTTACAACGACCATATTATATTGGTCCCAAATAGGGCCGTTATACCGATGTTCCACTGTAGTTCTTTGAACAAATTCGGATAGAAAGTAATGCTCAAAACATAGAATTTGTATAGAAGTAGCAGGTAAGTGTAATAAATACTCAATTTAGGTTTTCTCTAACTGTAGTTGGGAGAGTTATTAATTATTCCCCACTTAGCACACTGTTTGAACCAAATAGTCATGTATGAATGCTTTTTTTTTTAAATTTCCGGCTCTGGATTTGATTTTACATCTGTAGACTAAACAATTGATTACAGTATAGTAAAAGACAAATGAAGAACAATAAAAAGTCTTATTGATGTCCAGTGTTTAGCCCAGGGCATTTGTTCAAATTAGTTACACACCCATTTCTGCATTAATTTTATAGTTGGTACAAAGTACTTAGAGTTTCTCACTTATAAAATATATCTGTCTATCTCTCTCTCTCACACTCACTCACTCATTCACTCACTCATTCACTCACTCACTCACACACACACACACACACACAGATCGAGATAGAGCAAGAGATAGACAAGTATAGACAAGTATAGAGACAGTTAGAGACAGAGATAGTTAGAGACAGTTAGAGACAGAGACAGAGACAGTTAGAGACAGAGACAGTTATAGACAGAGACAGTTAGAGACAGAGACAGTTAGAGACAGAGACAGTTAGAGACAGTTAGAGACAGAGGGTTATAGAGAGTTTTATGTTAAAAATCCAAGCTTGAGTGCTTATTGAGATTGTTATAATGCAGCTCGAAACCCTTCACTGCCAACGTATATGTGAATCAATGGTCAGCGCAACGGGCTTCAGTAAGAAGAGTACCAGGATTGAAATCCCCGTGCAGGCGATGTGGGAATGTTTATTTAATCTAATTACGTTTGTGATGACTTCACGTGGGGTGGCGTCATGTACTTTTTAAGATTTTTTCCTTACTTTTCCATCGAAGCGGTCCAATTTATAATTTATTTAAAAATGTTTTACAAATTTTAAATTTACAGTGTTAAAAGAAGACAACATCTGTCGGACCGTGTAGTATATTTAGAAAAAATCTTTTCGCGCTTTAATGCCTTAACTGACATTTCGTCGTAGAATCTGATTACCATGGAATTTATTGTTAATATAAGAACATCATTATCTACTTGTAAAGAAAAAATAGAACTGAAAAATATTCTTGAATTCACTGTCTTTATGTCTTATTGCATTTATTATTCTATATATGAATTTAATACAATATTTTATATATTGTATTTAATATATATTAATTTTGCATGCATACATTTGTTATAAATAGAATATGCTTTTATATATTTATATCTATCTATATCGTGTATCGTGTTCATATATATATATATATATATATATATAATATATATATATATATATATATATATATATATATATGCATTTATATATTTCATATAACATGTTTCAACATTTGCACATTGAAACTTCAAAACTTTTAAGCCTTAAAAGTGTAAAATAGTTAAAATAAGTATAATGAACATCTTTTTAATCATTTTAGTTCAAATATAAAATAAATAAAATATCGAGAATCTTTAAAAATTCGAAAAAATCTGTTACTTAAAATTTTTTATATTATTTTCTTCAATACTGCATAAAATCTGTATAAACTTCAGCATTTATTTTAGCCACATTAAACTATTTACTCACATTAATTCAAATGTCTAAAACTAAATATAAATAATAGGAATTTTTTAATAAAAAATAAATAAAATATCGAAAATGCTTTGAAAATTCAAAAAAAAAAATCTGTTATTTAAAATATTTTATATTATTTTCAACACTGCATAAAATCTGTATAAACTTCAGCCTTTATTTTAGCCACATTAAACTATTTAAGCACATTAATTCAAATGTCTAAAACTAAATATAAATATTAAGAATTTTTTAATACAAAATAAATAAAATATCGAAAATGCTTTGAAAATTCAAAAAAAAAAAACCTTATTTAAAATATTTTATATTATTTCAACACTGCATAAAATCTGTGTAAACTTCAGCATTTATTTTAGCCACATTAAACTATTTGCACACATTTATTAAAATTTCTAAAACTAAATATAAATACTCAGTAGGAATTTTTTAATATAAAATAAATAAAATATCGAAAATGCTTTGAAAATTCGAAAAAAAATCTGTTATTTAAAATATTTTATATTATTTTCAACACTGCATAAAATTTGTATAAACTTCAGCATTTATTTTAGCCACATTAAACTATTTACGCACATTAATTCAAATGTCTAAAACTAAATATAAATATTAGGAATTTTGTAATACAAAATAAAATATCGAAAATGCTTTGAAAATTCGAAAAAAAAATCTGTTATTTAAAATATTTTATATTATTTCAACACTGCATAAAATCTGTATAAACTTCAGCATTTATTTTAGCCACATTAAACTATTTAAGCACATTGATCCAAATGTCTAAAACTAAATATAGGAATAGTAGGAATAAATATAAAATAGTAGAAATAAATATAAAAATAAATATAAAAATATAAATATAGGAATAGTAGAAATAAATATAAATAGTAGGAATTTTTTTTAATGATATATTAATGATTCATTAAGTATAATTTATTAAGAGAAAGTTGAAATATATATTTTATTTTAATAACTTTATTACTTTAATTTCAAATGTGCTTATTAAATGCCTGATTAATAATATTTATGCTTCATTAAAATTATTTTGTCTATTAAGGTATTCATCTTTTTTTCAATCTGAATATTTTTCCTATTTTAATTTTCTTTACTTTCAATTTGCTTGATTTGAATAAATTTTCTCCATTTATTTTGATTCTTAAGGGATAGATAGCATTTTATTTTAACTATATACAATGTAGCAATATTGAGTTCTTGGAAAGAAAATTTACACTTTGTTTGGCTGAAGTTTAAAAAAACCCATTACTTAAATTAACATCTCGTTATTTTAGTTAATCATGAAGATGTATTTTTTACTAATCGAATAAAGTTTAAACTGTATAAAAAATAAGCCGAAGGCATTTAAGAAGCTACTAAGCTATTTATGAAAGACTAAAAAACATTTTATACTCCCAAAGAGATATAAATAAAGACATGATGCTAGTCTGTCACGAATAAAAAAAAATGATCATGAAATTTTTAAGGAGTTTATACATATATAGTTCTTTTTATTTGTATCTATATCAATTAAACTATATTTGTTTGGTTTGGTATCGATCGCTACTGTCTACTTTTTCACAAATAAGGGTTAATGAGACCTGTGTCTGCTGTTTAACGACGATTCCGAACGGCTATGCACATTCTTCTCCAGAAGCGGGATTTAAATCCGCGAACTCTTGTAGAGAAGAGCAGCGTTCTACCTTTCGGCCATCCTTTCAGCATATTAATATTTTTTATCTGTGTATGTATATCTATATACTTATCTATATCTTTCTGTCTGTATCATCTATAATCTATACCTATATATATTATCTCTAACTATCCATAACTATCTCTAACATCTCTAATATCTCTAACATCTCTATCTATAACCATCTATAATTATCTATAACTATCTATAACATATCTATCTATAACATATCTATCTATAACATATCTATCTAAAACATATCTATAGCAATCTATCTATAACAATCTATCTATAACAATCTATCTATAACAATCTATCTATAACAATCTATCTATAACAATCTATCTATAACAATCTATCTATAACAATCTATCTATAACAACTATAATTATATATAACTATCTATAACATTTATCTATAACAATCTATCTATAGCAATCTATCTATAGCAATCTATCTATAGCAATCTATCTATAGCAATCTATCTATAGCAATCTATCTATAGCAATCTATCTATAGCAATCTATCTATAGCAATCTATCTATAGCAATCTATCTATAGCAATCTATCTATAACATATCTATCTATAACATATCTATCTATAACATATCTATCTATAACATATCTATCTATAACATATCTATCTATAACATATCTATCTATAACATATCTATCTATAACATATCTATCTATAACATATCTATCTATAACATATCTATATCTAACCATCTATCTATAACCATCTATCTAACATATCTATCTATAACATATCTATCTATAACATATCTATCTATAACCATCTATCTATAACCATCTATATCTAACCATCTATATCTAACCATCTATATCTAACCAACTATATATCTGTATCTTCACATCTATCTTCATCTGTATCTATATCTCTAGATATCTATCAATCTATATCTATCAATTTTTTATGTGTGTGTGCATGCGTGCCGATAACAAAATCAATTTTTATAGCGATCAATTACAGTAACAATCGGATAACCATTAAGTAGAAAACATATTGCTTCGGGGTATGTTTTAAAAGGCTATTTTTCTGGATGTAAGCAAATAAATTGATTGGAGAACAATTTGTTGAAAAGCATGTATATTTTTATTTTAGCTAAATCCTCATTCCCTAGAATTCACCTCTTTATAAACTAAATTTCGGAGAAAGAAAAATTCTAGCTCAAGTAATTACGGTTGAAACATTTGTTGGAAATCTTAGTGATTACACAGAATGGCAGGAAATAATCTTAATAAAAATGTGTAAATTTTCCGTTTACTTGCATTTTTAATTAACAATTAGGAATTTTTAGTGTTTTTACTGAAAGGAAATATTTATTTTCAACTGCTGTACGAGAAAAAGAAGTTTGGTGAGATCAAAATCTTTGTTAATTTCGTGCGTAATAAACAAACGAGACATGATAAACGGAAATAATTTCACTCACTCACTCTCTTTGTCTACCTCACTCTCTTTCTTTGTCTCTGTCTCGTTCTGTTTCTCTAACTCTCTCCCTTCCTTTCTTCCTCTCACTCTTTCTCCCTCCCTTCCTCTCTTTGTGTCTCACTCACTCACTCGCTCACTTACTCCCTCTTTTGTCTCTCTCCCTCCCTCCCTCCCTCCCTCCCTTTCTACCTCCCTTCCACTCTCTCCCTCCCTCCCTTCCTCTTTCTCCCTCCCTCCCTTCCTCTCTCTCCCTCCCTCCCTTCCTCTCTCTCTTTGTCTACCTCCCACTCTATATCTCTATTTGTCTCTGTCTCGTTCTCTGTCTCTCTCCATCTCACTCTTTCTCCCTCCCTTCCTCTCTTTGTGTCTCACTCTGTCTCTCTCGCTCGTTCCCTCCTATTTCCATTAATTTCTCTGTCTCTCTCCCTCCCATCTTTGTCTCTCCTTGTGTCTCTCTTTGGCTCTATCTCCTAAAGAAATGTTCAAGTTTTTCATATTATTTAAAAATAGTTTGGAGATATTTAAATTCTGAAGAAATATTACGATAGCTGTCCTAATCTAAGAGAGCTCAGGACTATTGAATCTTTAAAAATTTTCGATCTTTTAATCTGCAATTCTGTTTATTTTTGACACTATTACTACTTTTGCCGTATCTTAAATGAAACGACTTTCTGAGCAGCCACATTGACGCTTTAACCCGAGTTGTAAACTTTGGACAGTTAAGCCCGTTTCCTCTGTTGAAGACAAGTGTAGCTCCCTACACCGGCTTCAAATCTAATTCTTTGCCTTTTCTAATAATCATTTGGAAAATTGTTTACTACAGCGGAATTTCTCCTAATTCTTTACCTTTTATAATAATCTTTTAGGGAATTGCTTCCTACAACGGTATTGAGCTCGGATTTTTACGTTTGTGATAATCCTTTAGAAAACTGTTCCCTACAGTGGAATTGAGCCCATTTTTTTTCCTTTTATAACAACCATATAGGGAATTGCTCTCTACAGCTGAATTCAGCCCAATTATTTACCTTTTATTATAAGCATTTGGAGAACTGTTTCCCACAGCAGAATTTATCCCATTTCTTTACCTTTTATAACAATCATATTGGGAATTGCTCCCTACAGCTGCATTCAGCCCAATTATTCACCTTTTATTACAATCATTTAGGGAATTGCTTCCAACAGCGTCATTGAGCTCAGTTCTGTACCTTTTATAATAATCATGTAGAGAATTGTTCAATACAGTGGAATTTCATCCTTATTCTTTACCTTTTATTATAATATAAGGAATTGCTCCATACGACGACATTGTGCCTGAATTATTATTATTATTAATAACTATTATTATTATTATTATTATTATTATTAATAAGTGTGCCCGTGCTTCAATATATTACTTTTAAATAAAGATCTTTTTCGTGCATAGCTCTCTAAATCCGTAGCAGTTCAATTTGAGTCATTGGCATATTTATATATTTCTATTATAAGCGTATTATAACTATATTCAGTTTTTATACATTAGTTTCGATGAAACCCGAGTTTTACATTAATAAGATGTGAAAGTGTGTGCAAATAAGAGTGCGAAAATTTCACAATAGTTTCGAAGAACTTCTCCTGTTTACTAAACATTCCAAACTACCAGGAAGATGATCAAGCATTGTCCAATTCTCCGAAATGATCAAGGATCAAGCGTCGTTTTTGCCGCTTTTTTATATAATTGTTTTTTATAATTTTTTTATATAATTGTTTTTCCGAATCATGGCTGAATGGGTGTGATGTTCGTAGCCTTTCGGGATCGGTTTCAAACAGAGGATGCTGTCTCATTGGCCTATAATAATGGAGCAAAGCAGTAAATCGTAACACTCCAAATCAAAAAATTTTTCCCACGAAAGTCTTCTTTATTTTTAGTACTGTTCGCAATCCACTTCTGCTACGACTAAAAACCAAAATGATTAGTCTATTTCTATACCATACGATTTTAATAAATTTTTATGTTAGACCAATACAAAAGCAAGCATGCGGAAATTATAGTGTAAGGATTTCTCAATTGTCATTAATGCTATTTTATCTATTCTATTTTATCACATATGTACCTAATCTATTACTTAAGCCAAATAAAGAAGAAAATTATTTACGTAATATCTAAATTCAGTGATAAAACATATGAAAATAATGCAGACGATATTTAAATAATTTAAAATAAGAAATGATTAAATGAGATGGTTGAAGGAATAACACCATAATGCTGGAAAAAATGTTATTTTTAACTATTTGTTATGGGAGAAATTGGTAAATTTAATTACTTGTTCTTAACAGGGAAAAATAGGGCTTGAAATAATGACATTAAAAGCTCGAAAAGGGAGGGGGGAGCTTTCGAACGTTGGAAAAAATACCTATTTTTAATGACAACTAAATATATTGCAATATTGCTTTTATAATCACTAAAAGTTAACCACATTTCCTTAAAACTTTAAAAGAACTTACGAGAGGTACAGCCTTATTCTTCCTGTCTCCCAAAAAAACGCATTCCCAAGTATAATTTCCTAGACAATTCCCTGAAGAATGAAGAATAAGTTGCAGTTCAAAGTTAAACGCGCATTTCTTATTCAGAATGCACCCAATTACGTGGAACCCATTTAGAATGGAGAAAATGACGCGTTTCGAGATCAGAAATTTGCGAAATGTGTTAGACGGGTAGAAATAGCCTCTGATTAATAGTCAAATTCATTTTAACAGATCTTAACTATTCCTTAAACGGAATCGTTTAATAACAAGTTTTAAAGTGACGGTTGAAGAATATTTAGGATGTAGAATTGAGGAATTAATAGGGATTTGACTTTCAAATGCGGTAATAAGTGATTTCTACTAAATATTTCGGTGATATAGCAGTCTAATGTGGTACTTTGCTATTTCGCTGTCACAAATCTGACCAAGCAATCTGAATTGGCGATAAACTGTCATTGTTTGTCGCCAACATTATAAATATGTATTACAACAAAGGACTGATAAATCTGTGCCAATTGCGCATTGTTGTGGTTCAGTGCAGTTAAACAACATGAAAGAAAAAACTGTAATATGTTTAATTACCACTGCGTCTGGTGGGATTCATATCACTGATATCATTCCTCGGTGATAGAAACTTTACTACAGAGCCAGACACACAATAGCCAATCAAATTTCTGGGAGACAAACACAGAGATTTTAAATTTTTTTATATAAATTTATGCACCTGGTTGGATTTGAACCACTGTTTTAATTCCTCGGTGCTAGGAACTTTACAACTGAGTCAAACACACAATAGCCAATGAAATTGCTGGGAGATGCACAGACAGATTATAAAACTATATATATATATATATATATATATATATATATATATATATATATATATATATATATATATATATATATATAGCTCGTGTCCGTACAATCTGTATCTATTATGATTTATATTATATCGGTGTCCAACTATCCTAAAACAACCCTTTTCTTACATATTAAATTTCCATAATGCTTAAAAAATTAGATATTAAACCATTAATAGTCTGTTTAGTTTACTATTCGTTTTAAGAAGCATCGCCAATAAATTCGCCAAATTTTTCTTAAATATTACCAGTAAATATTACCTTCTTAAATATTACCAGTGTATATAATAAAGAAATAAAAGAAATATAAGAAAAAGTTAAACATTTTGGATGCATGTACCAGTTAATTTAATGAAAGTTCTAAGAAGGTTCCAAAACCTTACGATCGTTTGACTTTCTTAAAATTTAATGTTTCAATGATATTTATATATTTCATTTTACTTCCTTTTCGACCAAAAATAACCATCATAATAGAAAATTGGGTTTGACACAAGAACAGGTTACGCACTGCCAACTTGGCGATAAAGCTCTAAGTATGGTAGCCTAATATTTTATCCTGATATCGCCGTGTCCGCACAATCTATATTTTAATATATATTATACTGGTATCCAACTCTCCTTGAGGAACCCTTTTCTTATGCCTAAAATTCCCGTAATGCCGTAAAAAGATATAGTGCACCATTAATAGTTTGTTTAGCTTACCATTTGTTATAGTAAGCATCGCCAATAATTTCGCCACATTTGCCAAGGAATACACTATTCTTAAGTATTACAAACAATTAAATATTTATAAGGAATAAATCATTTTCTACGAAACTTTACAAATATTTTATGTATAATTTCCTAGGTACATTTCGTTAAAAGAAAAAAAAGAAAAATAAAGTGCTGTTTGATTTTAAATTTCTTCTCTAACTTTTTTCTCTAAAATGGTTCCAATTCTATGGATTAAATTTATAAAAAACAAAGTAAATGCATCGTTTTGAAATCGGGTATTCTCAAAATGTCCTAAATGGTTAGAAAATGTCTCTGTTTAGCAATCAAATTTAATTCAACACATCTTAACTCTTTAAATGCAATCGTTTAGGATGACATTTAAAAGTGACGTTTCATTTGGCATAATACCTAGTGGAATTAATATTGATTTAACTTCGTAGAAAGGGAATTCGAGTAAAATTTTCCATTAGGTTTAAATTTAAAATCATTTGTTGTTTAAAGATTATTGATATTGGTACTTAAGAATAAAATCCTTTTTTATACAAACAGAAAAAAAAAACTTGTTCTAAAACTGCTTATAGGTGATGTAAAAGAAGGTGGTAAGAAATGAAAAAAAAAATCCCATATAAAAAAGTTAATTGTATTTTATTAACGAAATCTATATATAAATAAGGAAAAGTGTTTAGTCATAATAAATTCAAAAGAATGACTTTAAAATATTCAAGCAAATGAGAGTAAAAAAGGGTTTTAGCTCACTCTGAAGGTCGATCGCTCTATTATGAATTTCTATCAGTAGAATCAAATCTATCACTAATAGAGAATTTTTTTGTTTTAATCGTTTGTTCCTTCATACCCATGTTGCCACATCTGGCTAACATAACTTTAATATAACAATAAAAAAAGTAATTTTTAGTGCCGAAAACCATGGAGTTAGCTGGCTCTCATATACTATCATGCTGCTTACCATGTCACAGGCGATTTCTGCGTCATAATGATGTCATCGCTAGAATCATAAATCTATCGCCAACAAGGCGATTTCACGCAGTAGGGCAAATTCTCAACTTATTACAATTCTGGCTTTTGTTTCAAACGGAAGGGCGTATTATTGTTTACCTATTGGCTGTTGTACACATGAAAATGAGTGGAAAGGCATAGTAGTCCGTGACGTTCGCGAAATTGCTCTATAAGGCAATTTGTCGCAACCTCACGAACTACTATAATGCCCTTCCCATTCATTTTCATGCTTACAACAGCCATGCATACATGACAAACAATAAACTGCCCTTCCGTTTGAAACTTAAGCCAGAATTGTCATAATTTGAGGATTTGCCCTACTGCGTGAAATCGCCTTATAAAGAATTTTTTGTTTTAATCGTTTGCTCCTTCATACCTATTCTTCTACATCTATAATGTAAAAGTTTAAATATGAAGAAGATATTAGAACAATTGCTCTTCATATTTACTCTATAATATGAAACATAAATATTTATAGTAAGATTCAAAACATTGTAGTCGAAAATGTCACAGTCTCTGTCTCAACATAATTGTCATAATATAACCCCCATATACAAAAATATTCTTTGACGAATAAGTTCACATGTACTTCCATAGAAATTTACAATATGTCAACATACTTATACCATATTTCTGTCACAAACGATTTTCGTGTCATAATGATTCCAAGAGTCACCCGAGATGAAAATTTGGTGACATAAATTTCCCTTTCTTGCGTCTTCTCAAGTAATTATGACTTCTGAATTATTATGACGAAATTTTCTGTGACATATATAGGCCGTAATCAACCTAAGCATAGATATTATTTAATTATTGAATTAAACGTGACAGATAAAAACAAGAATCGAGTTGAAACTTTAGTACAGGAAAAATTTAATAAGTTTATTTTTTAATGGAAGTTTCGATAATAATAATTCTGTCGAAATATCACAAACGTTTGACTTGTTTAAAATAATCCAAATACATTTATAACCTCCGCATAGACTGTTCTACATAGATTTGTATATTCAACATAATTCCAATTTTCAGTAACTGCATCTCAGTCACACTTTTCCCAAATTCAGTTTCTCTGAAAAATACGGCTTAATTTAGCATAAACTCTAAACACCGATTTTATGTAATATTCTAAAAGCGTTTCGTTGAATAATGGGGAATAAATTGTAGCTTAAATTCAAACATTAAACTACAATTCTTATACAAAATGCACCCAATTACTAATAAGCCATTCACAAAGTCAGAAATGCTGCTTTTAGAAATCCGAAATTCTTCAGATGTGCTAAATGGCTAGAAAATGGCTCTGTTTAGCAATCAAATTGATTTTAACGAATCTCAACAATTCTTTAAAAG
>CM063507.1:33727255-33739755 GCA_032207245.1 Pardosa pseudoannulata
GATATAAAATGGCAATTAAATCAATTTAACGCATCTTAATAATTCTTTAAATCCAATCGTTGATCAGAAAAATTAAAATTGATGTGTGAAGATCATTTGGAGTACAACATTAAAAACTTTTTCGTATTTAAGGTTAAGTGCGGTAAGAAGATATTTCAGTTAGAAATTAAAATCTATCTTAATTTAATGCAATTTTAGTTTAAATTTGAATCCATATTTCTTATTGAGCATGACAAATATTTTGTAAAATGAAAGAAATGGCGCATTTAGGAATCGAAAATACTTTAGATTCGCCAAATGGATAGAAAATATATCTGTTTGGCAATGAAATAGATTTTAACGGATCTTAACAATTCTTTTAAACGCTATCGTTTAACAGACGATTTTAAATAGATATTTGAAGAGCATTTGTCCTACAACATTAGAGAGCTAATCGGGTATTGAGGTTCAGTGCAGTAAACAGGGATTTTTATAAAAAATTTAAATCCATCTTAATTTAATGTATCTGTAGTTTAAAGTTGGATCCACATTTCTTATTCAGTCTGTACAATTATTTTGGAAAAAGAAAGAAATGGCGCGTTTACTAATCCGGAATTATTTATATTCGCCAAATGGATAGAAAATGGCTCTGTTTGGCTATCAAATTGACTTTAATGATCAGAACAAATCGTTAAAACGCAAACGTTTAGTAGTATATTTTTAAATTGACATTTGAAGAGAATTTACTGACAGCATTGGGAATCAAATCAAAATTCGAGTTTTGTTGCGGTAAAAAAGATATTCCTATTAAACATTTAAATCTATTTTAATTTAACTCATTTGCAGTTTAAAGTTGAATCCTTTTTTTATTCAGAATATTAGATTTCTTGGAGAAAAAGAAAGAAATGACGCGATAAGGAATCAGAAGTGATTTACATGGATAGAAAATGGCAATGTTTCGCAATCAAATTAATTTTAACGGTTCTTAACAATTCTTTTAAACACAATCATTTAGAAGATTTTTTAAATTGACTTTTGAACAGAATTTGTCCTACAACATTCCGGAGGTGATCGGGTTTTGAGGTTGAGTTCATTAAACAGGAATTTTTATAAAAAATTTAAATCCATCTTAAATTTATTTTTTGTAGTTTAAAGTTAGATCTACATTTCTTATTCCCGTATGTACAATTTTTTGGAAAAAGAAATGGAGCATTTAGGTATCTGAAATGATATAGATTCGCCAAATGGATAGAAAATGGCTCCGTTTGTCAATCAAATTGACTTTAATAATCATAACAATTCTTTCAAACAAAAACGTTTATAGCAGAAGATTTTTAAATTGACATTTGAAGAGAATTTGCTTATGGCATTGGGAATCTGATAGAAATTTTAGTTTTGGTGAGATAAAAAAGATTTCTATTAAAAAATTAAATGCATCTTAATTTGCATTTAATGGATTTGCAGTTTAAATTTGAATTCACATTTCTTATCCAGTACGCACAATTTCTTTGAAAAAATAAAGAAATGACGCGTTTAGGAATCTGAAATGATTTAGATTTGCCAAATGGGTAGAAAATGGCTCTGTTTGGCAATCAAATTGACTTTAACGATCATAACAAATCTTTCAACCTCAACGTTTAACAGAAGATTTTTAAATTGACATTGGAAGAGAATTTGCTTACAGCATTGTGAATCAAATCGAAATTTTAGTTTTGGTGAGGTAAAAAGGAGATTTATATTAAAAAATTAAATCTATTTTAATTTAACTCATTTGTAGTTTAAAGTTGACTCCTCTTTTTTAATTGAAAATATAAGATTTTTTATGAAAAAGAAAGAATGGAGCGTTAAAGAATCGGAAGTGATTTAAATGGATAGAAAATGGCTCTGTTTTGCAATCAAATTGTTTTTAACGGTTATTAACAATTATTTTAAACTCAGAAGATTTAGCAGAAGATTTTTAAATTGACGTTTGAACAGAATTTGTCCTACACCATTCGGGAGGTGATCGAATTTTGAGGTTTAGTGCATTAAACAGATTTTTAAAAAAATTAAATCTATCTTAATTTAATACATTTGTAGTTTAAAGTTGTATTCACATTTCTTATTCAGTATGTAGACTTATTTTGGAAAGAGAAAGAAATGGTTCGTTTGGGATTCGGAAATGATTTAGATTCACCAAATGGGTAGAAAATGGATCTGTTTGGCAATCAAATTGACTTTAACGATCAAAACAAATCTTTCAAACTCAAACGTTTAGCAGAAGATTTTTAAATTGACATTGGAAGAGAATTTGCTTACAGCATTGGGAATCTGATCAAAATTCGAGTTTTGGTGAGGTAAAAAAATATTTTTAATAAAAATTTAAATCTATTTTAATTTAATGCATTTACAGTTTAAAGTTTGATCCACATTTCTTATTCACTATGTACAATAATTTTGGAAAAAGAAAGAAATGGCGTGTTTAGGAATCGGAAATGATTCGACAAATGGGTAGAAAATGGCTATGTTTGGCAATAAAATTGACTTTAACGATCATAACAAATCTTTCAAACGCAAATGTTTAGTAGTAGATTTTCAAATTGACAGTGGAAGAGAATTTGCTTACAGTATTGGGAATCAAATCAAAATTTGAGTTTTGGTGCGGTGAAAAAGAGATATTAAAAATTTAAATGTATTTTAATTTAACTCATTTGCAGTTTAAAGTTGAATCCTTTTTTTATTCATAATGTAAGATTTTTTTGAAAAAAAAAGAAAAAAAAAAGAAATGGCGTGTTTAGGAATCGGAAGTGATTTAAATGGATAGAAAATAGTTCTGTTTTGCAATAAAATTGATTTTAAGGAATCTTAATATTTCTTTTAAACATTTTAAATTGACAGAACATTTTTTTACATAATTTTTTTTTACATTTTTTAAGAACATTTTAAATTGACATTTGAAGAAAATTTGCTTACGGCACGGGAATCAAATCAAAAATTGAGTTTTAGGGCGGTAAAAAAGAGATTTCTATTAAAATCTATTTTATTGTAATGCATTTGCAGTTTAAATTTGAATTTACATTTCTTATTTTATGTATACAATTTTTATGGGAAAAAGAAATGGCGAGTTTAGGAATCGGAAATGGTTTAGATTCGCAAAATGGATAGAAAATGGCTCTGTTTCGTAATCAAATTGACTTTAACGTATCATAACAAATCTTTAAAAAGTAAACGTTTAGTAGATGATTTTAAAATTAACCCCTTCCGGTAAAATGACGAGTCTAGCTCGTCATTAGTTTTTCATTCCATACCGCACAATGATGAGCTACACTCGTCATGCGATTAAAGTTACTGTTAAATATGATAATTTAGTTTAAAATTTCTAGTGTACTGAATTTGGCAACACTTTTATCACTTGTGAAAATTACAAGTCACTATTGCATATTGTTTACTTAGAATTTCTTGGTACAAATCATTGCCAAAGTAATGAGTCAGAATAAAAGACAACCTACTAAGAAATGCCGTGTGTGTTACAAGAATCAAATTAAAAGTGAGACTATTTGGCGGTGTAAACAATTAAGAATTCCTTTGCACTTTGTTTTGAAAAGTACCACTAGCTTGAAGACTATTATCTGTATACCTTATTAATGTTTTGCTTTGATATTTTCTTAATTTTACTGTTTCTGATATTATTTAAGTTTTTTAAATAAAAATTAAATGGTTATTTCATGCACAGTTTTTCATTATTAAATCATACCGGAAGGGGTTAATGTTCGAAGAGTATATGGCTTATAGCACTGGAAAGATGAACTAGATTTGAGGTTTAATATGACAAACGGATTTCTATAAAAATTTAAATCTATCTCAAACTAGAATATAGTCTGTCATATGACTGGATGAGTAAAACTTTTAATTGTAAAGTACCCCATGAGGCTGGTAAAAAATAGTTTGTTTTTTGGCAGAGAATTATCTGATAGACGCTCAATAATTTATCTTCTTACTCCTCTAAAGTTTAACGATACTGTGAATGCAGTTTAATATCCAGTTGAATTCTTTTAGAAAGATAATTCAAAATTTTCTTAACTACTTCAAAATTATCGTTAAGTTTTTCCCATTTTTACCACAGTAATTAATGGAAGTAAAGGTATGAAACTATCAGTTCCACTACACCCTGGAGGTAGATAGAATTTGCGGTTAATAAAGATAAAATTTTCACTGCAACAAAAAATAATCGATGATTAATTTTAAACTTATCACATATGAACCTAATCTATTATTTAGCCAAATATAAAAGAAAATTATTTACGTGATATCTAAATGCAGACGATATTTAAGTTATTTAAAATAAGAAATGATTAAAGGAGATGGTTAAAGGAATGACGTCATAATGCTAGAAAAAAAATATTTTTATCTACCTATAATGTGATAAATTGATAAATTTAATCGCCTGCTCTTAACAGGGGAAAATAAGGCTTGAAATAATGGCATTAAATGCTAGGAAAGAGGGGAAGGGGTGGATTTCGAGCACTGCTAACTGTAACTCATCAAGAATCCAGTATGGATGCCTAACCATTTCAGATACTACCGCTTCATAAATTCGAGGACAGATGGACAGATAACTTAGGCTATTATTATATAGGGGATTTTAACTGATATTGCTACTGGTATTTAAAATTCTATCCTAATTAAATAAAAGGACAAACAACGTTCTACAAATGCATCTAGGAGGAAAATAGCCTGAATTATAATGAAATTATAACTTAATCCGTACTGAGGAAAGTAAATGCTCAGTACAAACTAAAGATTTTATATTCCAATTACTGGAGAAATTAAAACTCTTAAAATTTTGTGGAAAATGAAACATTACAACGCATTTCTCGATTTAAAGCTTTGTTCCGATTCATTTCTACAAATTGCTTTCCATTACATGTATGTGAATTCCATTTCCAATTTTTCAAAGAGCACGGCCTTTATTTAGATACTTTTTATAAAAGTCATTGTATGTATAATCTATTACGTCACAGAAGAATAAGGAATAAATTGCAATTTAAACCAGTTATCTTTTACACAATACACCGAGTTACGTGAGCGTAATTTAAAAAAAGGAAACGTCACATCTAGAAACCAGAAACTTTAGATTCTTTAGATGAACTAAATTAATAGAAAATTACTATATATAGCAATAGAATTGATTTTTAAGGATTTGAAGAAATCTTCAGATTTAATCGTTTAGAAAACTTTTAAAAGGAGTGCTTGAATCACATTTAAATTGAAGCCTTCCGGAACTAATCTGAACGTCATTTTTGACTGAAGTAAAGGCGAATTCTGTCAAATTCAGTTAATTTTATGCGTAAATAGCTTTGAAACTGATACAGTTTCCCTTTAGTTACAATATAGAAAAACTCATTATGGGAGAGAATATGAAGTAAATGGCCTTCATGACATAGAGCAACAGGATTATATGGGTCTAGCCTATCAATCCTGAGATTTCTTTCAATGAGCATGGATAACGGTTGAACGGAAATAAAACAGCTGAACATGAAATAAAGTATATCTAATGGAGGGGTTCGTGAGTTCATTACCCAAAATAACTACAGAAAAGAGAGTTTAGGGTTAGATTTGGTTTTTTTGGAGCGCTAAGATGTACTGTTTTACTCAAAAGGACTAATGAGATCGATACCTACTACTTAAAGTCAATTCCGGACGGTTACGAACAACCATGCCAGCAGCAGGGTTCGAACCCACGAACTCCAGTACCAAAGAGCAGCTCCTTAATATTGAGCCACCATTCGACAGTTTAGGGATGGAAAAGACGATACTTTTGCGGCTGAAAGCATCCGTTCACGTCTGAGATTCATTCAGAAATGAGTAGTTTTGTACTTCTACGAGATCCTAACTATCGCAGGAGAGCCAATTAGAATTGAGTATGCCGTCAATTGGAAGTTACTAGTCTAAAATGAGATTTCTACATGCTAGCATTGGATAACATGGCCATTTTATCAGAAATTTTATAAATTTTTCTTAAGTTTTAGACATTTTTATATTTTTTGTTTAAAATGTGTTACTTTTTATAGTTTTATATTTTAACATTTTTGTATATAATTTTTTAATATTTAACATTTTTATATTTTTTGTTCTTTTAAGACATTTTTTTAAAAACTTTTTTTAAAAAACATCTTTAACTTTTTTATAATTTTTGTGCATTTTTACAATTTTTTCTTATATTTTTTTATAATTTTATATATTGCTTTGTTATTTTTAAGGTATTTTAGAATCACAGCGGAGCTAAATTTCTTTTGCTAGAATGACCTTAGACTTCTTATAGTTAATGAGACCAATAAGTAGGATTTTGTTATAAATAATAAAGTATAATGAATTACAAGTAATAGTATAAACTGATATCATGACAAATTGCTTTATGTATAATAAAATTCCATTTTATAGTACTTTATTTTACATGTAATACCCAATACAAATTTTAACGAAGATTTTCTATTTTCATTAAAGGTTACCTATGAAGTTTAAAACTCATTTTTGAAACATTTTAAACTTTTACTGCATTTTACAATTAATGTTTTATTAGACAGAGATTATCCAAAATAAGTTTTGATTTTAATTTAGCTGAATCCTCACTCATCATTCTCGTTTTAGCTCTTGCTGAATATAGAATTATCGGTAGAGAGAAAAACAAAGCGAGAACGGGATTTGTATGGAACTTTTAAAGATTTTAGACTACATTGCTGGAAATCAGAAGAATTAGTTATCCGAACCTCTGATCGGAAACACCAAAAAATCGGAAAACTTCAGAGTATATCGGAAGCATTGGCACCTATAAAATCCTAATTACGCAAAAAGAAGAAACTACAAATATATTTTGGTGCACTAGCCTTCAATTCATTGATATTTAAGAACAAAGTAAGAGATTCTTAACACATTCTATGCGGGACACGTACTAATACGTTTTCTGACGATTGATACTTGAGAGCGGGATACGTACTAGTATGTTTTCTGATGGTTGATACTTGAACCCTGGTCACGTACTAGTATTATGTCATGCCAACTCATATTCATAGTTTGATGTATAACCACTAATATTTACTCCAGTACTAGAGGGCTTGGCGTATGGAGTACTGTTTATTTTCCTGTGAGATCCTATGATATAGTACGGGTTAGTGTAACAACATGATTTGTTCGTGGGTATAAAAATAACGGTATATACAGGAAAACGAAGCCGAATATTCTTGTCTACTACATAGATTCTGGAAAAATTTAGACAAAACTACTTTTTACATTATTAGTTTTATGATTGCCCTTCTCATTTTTTTATTCTGTAATCATGTTTATATATAACATAATTCGAAAAAAAAATTATATACTACTATTTCTATTTGATATTTCATATTTACGATATTATTGTAAATTTATCCACTACAAAATATATTTTTTATTTACAAAAATCTTATGGTTGTTATTTATATATTTCTATTTATATATTTGTTTATAAAATACGAGAAGTTGGTTAAAAAATTAAATAATTTTCGATCTATTGAGATTTAACTGAATAAATTAAATTTACGTCCATCTCAGCAGTGATTTAAACGAATCAGCTGTTGATCACTGTGGTATGTAAATACTTTGAATAATTTACCAATTTGTTAAGACTGTTCATAACACTGTTCATAAAACCATCATTAAATACAAAATGCTTTTATATTTCAATTTTTATCAAAGACTTTTCACATAATTTAAAAATTAAAGAGCAGATTCTGTGTATAATCTCCTAAACATTTTATGAGCAAAGAGCATGCTCTTTTAAAAGTTTTTAATTATTTATTATAGAAGATAGAATTGACATTTTATAAACAAAAAAACAGTGATTTAATTTTCCACTTTTAATATTCTAAGTATTTCATTATCTTTACACTAATAAATACAATTACTAAAACTGACATAAAATATTTACATATATAATCCTATAAATATTAATAAGTTCATTTAATTAAACATTTAAATGCTGTTTTGTTGTTGTTCTATTATAAATGTGGAACAAATAAATAAATAACTGAATTACTTTTTAATGTGTACAAGTATGAAAATCATATTTATACAGAAAAACATTTATTAAAGTTTAAATTATAGAACTTTTAATTTTACCTTTGTTAAAATCATATTAAAATAGTTTAATATTTCTGCTGCATACAATCCTTCGGATTCACATAATTATGGTAATTATCTTAGAATAAATAGCACTCGAAAGAAATAGCAAAGCTAAGCAAAACTTTCAACGAAAGTAGCTATTTCGCACGTGCGATGAAAACAAATACTACGAAATGAAAGATTAGTTGTACAGTTTCTGATAAAGTCAGTCATTATATCACAGAGTTAAGAAAATCCATTGGTTTAGCAATTAATTTAAACAGTTTTAACGCTAAAGTGATCAAAACAGCAGGGAATAACGTAAACAAACACCAGCTGGGTGATTTAAATGTTGCTGCCAGTGTGTCTTTTTTTTATTTTATATTTTTACAGGTTCTAATTCGAATATTTCTATAAAGTTTGGTTTAAAAGATTCAGGAAAAACTCCAAAGATTCTATTCAAAAAACAAAAAATCGATTTTTTTGAAGGTTTAAAGTTGTCCCCTTATTTCCAGAATTGTAAAAAAAAAATGGCCTGTATACAAAAATAGTTTTTTTTTTAAATGTTCGAAGTTCTTTAAGTTTTCTGTTCGGAAGTGACTTTTAAACATGAACCTTAGACTAAATTTTTTTGGCTGAGAATTCTCTCTCTATATATAAATGAATTTGTGTCTGTCTGTACTCAATAGACTGAAAAACCATACACCCAATCGCCGTGAAAATTTGGGTAATTATTAAGTACATCCTTAGGAAGGTTTTCAAAAATTTTTAACGTTCGAAATCCATTCCTTCCCTCTTTTTCGAGCGTTTCATGTCATTGTTCTAAGCATTATTTTCAACGGTTAAGCGCAAACGATTAATCTTTTAAATTATCGCATTATAACTAAGAGAAAGAAGTAATATTTCTACCAATGTGACGTCATTCCTTTAATCCCATGTAATTGTTGTACGGGCCATTTTTCTCGGTTAAAAGCAGGAGATTAAAATTTTCAATTTATCGCATAATAAATAGGTGAAAATGATATTTTTTTATCATTATGACGTCATTCTGTTAAATATCTCATTTATCCATTTTTTATTTTATATTACTTAAATATCGTCTGCGTAGTATCCATTCGATTTGACTTGGAAATGTAAATATAAAGTGATTACATTTCATTTCTATGGTACTCAAATTATAGCATTTTTATATAAGAACTCATTTTAAATTTTATTCTTGGTTAATTTTTATGTTAAGATGAAATGTTTATGAACAATAGTCTAACAACGAAAAGTACAAATTTCAGTGACTCACATAAGCAAATCAAAACCTATCATTTTATATAGTTATCTTTACATTCATATGGTTGTCACTATGAATGTGTGTTTCTGTTTCATACAAAACCATGTGGTTTGTCATAAATTTGCTTAATTTTGGACAACATTTATTACTACCAACAAAATTAGCACTGTTGTTGTCAAAACCTCTGCTTCCAATTATTACCACGTAATATGGCAATGTATATTAACGTTGCTAATCAATGTACAGTAGTAGTTCAATAATGTAATTTAGCGTTAAACTTATATTTCACCATAAAAAAAGTTTGAGCAAATTTACTATAAGTCACAAATTCGATTATAAAAACTGAATATTGTTATAATACGCTTATAATAGAAATATATAAGTGTGCCAATGACTCGAACTGAACTGTGATGAATTTAGAGAGTTATGCACGAAAAAAATCTTTTTTTAAAAGTAATATATTAAGTTCAAAGCATGGGCAAACTTGCTAGTTTTACAATAAAAAATAATCTATGTTTAATTTAAAGTTATCCCATTTGTACTTAATCTATTATTTAAACCAAATATAAAAGAAAATTATTTACGTAATGCCTAAGTTCAGTGATAAAAATTATAAAAATAATGCAGACGATAATGAAATAATTTAAAATAAGAAACGATTAACTGAGATGGTTAAAGAAATGACGTTATAAGGCTAGAAGAATTGTTATTTTACCTACTTTTTATGTGATAAATTGATAAATTTAATCGCCTGTTTTCCGATGGAAAAAATCGAATAAATTTAATCGACTGAAAATAGGAAAATTTCAGAGTATATCAGAAGCGTTGGCAGCTGTGCCATCCTAATTACGCAAAAAAGAAGAAACTATAAATACATTTTGGGGCAATAAACTTCAATTCATTGATATTTAAGAACAAAGTAAGAGCTTAAAAACTGATAAATGAACTAAAAGATTTTATAATTTTTTTACTAAAGAAATAAATATAACTAAAAGTTGAAAACTAAAGCATCAAAGAGCATGACAGCAGCATTTTTCAATTTAAAACTTTATTGGTCCGATTAGGTTTAGATATTCTCAATAAATTTCCTTTACAATAGAAATAAATCAATTCCATTTCAAAGAAATCCAATTTCTTTTAAGAATACTGACTTCTTTCCACCATCGTGTTTTAATAAAAAACATCCATGCATGCACAATATTTGATTTGATCGTCGTAGAAGAATTTCAGAATAAATTGCAGTTTAAAATTAAACCCACATTTCTTATTGAGATTTCAGCCAATTACGGGAACGTAATTTAAAAAAGGAAATGGTGCGTCTAGATACCGGAAATGCAGGAGAAGTGCTAAATGGAAATAAAATGGCTCTGTTTAGCAATCAAATGGATTTTAACGGATCTTAACAATTCTTTAAATGCAATCGGTTGGGATAACTTAAAAAGCTACGATTCAAGCACATTTGGAATGCAGACTTCCGAAACTAATTTGGATTTCAATTTCAGATGTGGTAAAAAGGGAATCTTACCTTAGATTTAAATCTTATTGAAATTTAAATCATTTGACGTTTACGTATTATTGCTATTGGCATTAGGATATAGACGTCATATAACGGGATCAGTAAAATTTTAATTTTACAGAATTGTAAAGTGCCCTATGAGGCTGGTAATAAAATGGTTTGCTTGCCAAGAATTATCTTGCAACAAAAATAATCGAGGATTAAACTTCTTAACGTGCATGCTCCAGTTAACTCGAGCGCGCTAAATTGCCCGAACTGTGCACACTCTAGATAATTCGAGCAGTATAGTACTTTATGTTGGTATAATTTTTCATACTCGAATGCAAACGATAATTGAAAATAACTTAAAAAATCGTTTTATTGATATTAATCATTTACATGGTATTGTAAGCCCTAACACTTACTTATTCAAGTATATATATATATATATATATATATATATATATATATATACAATCCTAAATTCAAAGTTCTAAATTGTGTTTTTCATATTATAAAAAGTTTTTTTGGGCCGTCTTTTTTAATTAAACTGCATTAAGGGGATAAATTTAAAATTATCACATTTGTGCTTAATTTATTATTTAAGTCAAATATAAAAGAAAATTATTTGCATAATATTTGAGTTCAGTTATAAAATATGAAAATAATGCAGACGATATTTAAATAATTTAAAACGACAAATAATATGGAATTACATCATAGTGCTAGAAAAAATGTTATTTCATCTATTTATAATGTGAAAAATTTAACCGCCTGCTCTTTACCGGGGAATATAAGGCTCGAAGTAATGGCATTAAATCCCCGAAAAGGATTGAAGGGGTGGATTTCGAACGTTTTAAAGACAACAGTATTTTTAGCTGTGATAGGAAACATAATTATACCAACTTATTTTTAGAATTTTGTCGATAATTTAGAAGAAGATAAACTTTACTCTCTTTCAATTTTGCTAAACATAACACACCAAGAATCCAACATGGATGCCTCTATCCATTCCAGGTCCAACCGCTTCATAAATTTGAGGACAGACGGACAGATAACTTAGGTTATTATATAGTGGATTTTATATCCTTGCTAGTGTCGACCAAATCCAATGCGGGAAGCTCAAATTAGAAAAAACTAACGCCAGAACTGATTTTGAGTAGGAGGAAAATTGAAAAGAGTTCTATTCCGTATACGGTGCACTCAATTCTTTTTCAAAAATAAACCATTAATTTTTCAACATGTCAATATATTAAATGTAGCAACTATTTCATTTGTATAAAATTATCCATTTGAATATTATTACACTGATACCGCTAATAAAAGAAGCCTATGACCATTCTAACTAAAGAAATGTAGTTTTTTATGTGTTTCAATTAAAAAAAACTTAGACCTACACAATACCGAAAAAGAAGAATTACAAAAAATGTAAGGAACAATTATAAAAATACTAGAAATTAAGAAAAAATTCTAAAAATTGTGATTATTTTGTCTTATGTCCATACCCTTTACTTACGTTCGACTGATTAATTTCTATTGATGTACATTGGTTTTAATTTTAACGTCCTATAAATATCTCTAAGAATTACTAAACTTGAAATTTATCGTGAATGGATGTCACCATCTGCAAAA
>CM063507.1:33744755-33747972 GCA_032207245.1 Pardosa pseudoannulata
TTTTAGATCAAACTGTTTTAATAGAATTTCACTTTAATTACTAGTCATTGATACATGTTCAGATTTTAACTGCATTCTTAATTTAAGCAGATGAATTGTATAGCGCATCTTGTAAATTTCAATGTGTTATTTTTAGTAACACCAATGTGGAGTTTAATTTCACTGTGAGATGTTATTCCATTACTAACATAAAGCCAGTTATATGACGGGATCAGAAAAATTTTTAATTTTCCAGAATTGTAAAGTAGCCTATGAGTCAGGTAAAATATTGTTTTTTTTTTAATAAGAATTATCAAAACGATAACTTAGGCTATTGTTATAGAGGGGATTGCTCATGTTCATTGCTTCACCTTCATTGAAAATACCTTCACCTGAAAAAGCAATATCCTATAAGCATCGTACATATAACATCCTGTATTAAGTTTTATAGATTTTAATACTACTGAGTCTTTAAACGATGTATAAATAACTCATCATATTTACTCGCACTCGACAAAAAGCTTTCGACAAATGAGTTAAAAAATTAAAAACAAATTTATAAGTTTTGAATACCTCAAGAGCACAATATTTTGTAAATATATCACAAAAAAGTGAAAAATAAAATTGAAACTACCATTTGATTTAACCTTATTCATTTAACAGAGAATAGTGTTTTATTATCTTATACTAGTCTTTTCTCCCTCTATCACTACTAATTAGATATAAAAAGAGAAATACAAAAGGCTTTCTCTTCATTATGGGCACAGACACCTTAACGAAAGTAAAAGATTAAGTGGTTTCTTTGTGGACTAATTCAGTTGGTTTTGTTACTTAATTCACAAAAAGGAATAAACTAAGGTAAGTAGAAATAAGATTTGCTATTGTAACCAGGAGTTTATCTCTAATTAGTTTTTTCGGGATATTTATTGCTTGATGGTTAAAGGATTGTTAAACAGGATGATCATGGTTAGCCATCCCAAATAATACGGCTTGATTTGGTTTGCAGTGCTACGGTCTACTTTTTGCAACACGAGGGCTAATGAGACCGGGACCTACAGCTTAAAGCCGAACATCCATGCCACTGTGGGATTCGAACCCACGAACTCTGGTACCGAAGGCCAGCACCCTAACCAATCGGCCATCGTTCGGCCCATATAATTCGGCAGACTGCATTTGAAATACTTTATTCATTCTATCTTACCACCTATACACAGCCATCTAAACACAAGGCCTGCGCGCTGATTTTCCGAAAACCGGTCACGTGATCTCTAAAAGGCGGCATTCTATTAAATTCTGTTGATGCTTGTTGATTGCTTGCCTATTACTTCTTTTGAAAAAAAAACAAAGAAAGAAATTTATGGAAATAAAATAATGCTTGCCTTTATATGTAAGGTAAGTAGCAATTTTGCTACTGTTTCTTCTATTATTTTATGAGCTGTTTTCTAATTAAGTATATCATACGAAATGATGGTAATTCTTAAGTTCGACACTTTAGAATGGTTCAAATGTTTTGTTATTAGTATGTGCTTTGTATCATATTGTATATTATAACTGTCGTTTTAAAAATAAGTTTCATTTTATTGTTAGATCTCATTAAGGAGTTTATATAATACAACATTTAATATCCGTAAGTTAAATGTATTCTAAGTTATGTTAAAGTTTCGTTTTTGCTGTGTATTGCAACTTGGCTATTGTTGATAACTCACAAATTACAATTTCTGTTTTATCCTAAAGGAAAACTATTTATTATTACCACAATAAAAGATTAATGTATCCTTACTTCATTGATTTATAATGTGTTTTTAAGGGGCTTTATTAATAAAAGTTGATGTACAACTTCTTTCCCATACTACAATAGCAACTGGGAAATTTCTATGTAGAATCAATGTTATCTGCACTTTAAATTGTTTCTGATTTATCAACTTCATATTTTTTACGTCCTGAGCTCTTTTTCCAGATTTTCATATTAACTTTCTACAATTTAAAATTTTGAATGTCGAAGCGTAAAGAAGACATATATGTAATAAAAATTAAACTACAAAACAAAAATTTATAAATGTAAGAAAAAAAATTAATCTAAAGTAATCGACAGAAGCAATGTTTTTACACATTTTTATTATAAAAATATAACCTTTATTCAATGCTGTACTATTTTATAACAGGTAAGTTCTCATATAACCTGTAGAAAAGTAATTAAATAAACATGCTTAAAGTTTTTGAATAGCTATGTCTAACAGCCAAAAGTAGAAAAATCCCATCTAAATAAAATTTGCAAGCTGTTAAAATTATATAAATAAATTTTAATTAATAGATGCTTTAGGTAGAGGAACTTAAAAAAAACTGTATTTACACTTAAAGTTACATTTATGTATTCAGATATTTACAAATGTTTTATTAAAATATAACAGTAATTTTATAGCAAATGATAATCAACTCAATTTATTAATAACAGTCACTTAACCATATCTTAAAAATGTAATAGATGATATAAATAGGTCTTCTAAATTATGTTTGCATGATTGTTTACTTCACTCCAAAAATATAATTTTAACTACTTATAAAATATTTCTGAATAACTACTCTAAAAAAGTGACTGAAAAATATATTGAAGAAGTTAAGGAAAAATCCAATAAGAGAAAAATAAAAAAAATTCTTAAATATTTCTTGTAACAACATTTTTACTTTTTTTTCTGTATACTATTGAATTATGTTTCATTGTTTATGTAGTACAAATCAGTATCAGATGTTATACGTAAATAAAACTGTAAAAATTTTGCCTCAGCATAATATTTTTGCATGAGTTTGTGAAATTTGTCAGTGATAAATTGTTCTATGATTTTATACTAAGGCAGTGTTTTTTAACATTACCTTTAATATAATCCTTAAGGATTTTATTTATTTTAACTTTAATGTGATCCGTAAAGGATCATATTTTATGAATAAAGATTAAGACATTTTATTTCCATGGGACCATTTAATAAAAGGTAAGTAAAAAGAAAAAAAAAGATGCCAGTTGTGTAATTTTTTTGCAAATGTAATTTCTTTGCTTAAAATTTTATCTATGTATCGTATCTGTTCTCGTGTAGTGTATGAAGTTATTTTGGTAACTAAAATTTAAATATAAATTGACACACAAATAAAATCTATAGCAAAATAATTTTCTACTAATCAATATTCAAGTTAGTGAAATAATTGAATATCCTTAGTTTATTTTTTGAAAAAAAATATTTTGATGAGT
>CM063507.1:33748072-33753072 GCA_032207245.1 Pardosa pseudoannulata
CGACACATATACGCTTGGGATCCGTTCACATATCTACATGAATAAAAATAGTTGACCTCGTAATTTTCACAAATATCAAGGAACCTGTAGTATCGTAGAACCAGCAACTTTTAGTTTATTAGCTGTTTGGTTGGTTAGTTGGACGCACTACTGGTTTGCTACATGAGGGTTAACGTCACCGGCCCATACTGCTTTAAGCTAAATCTGAACGACAATGAATATCCATGCCAGTAGTGGGACTTTGTGGAACTTATGGATTACTTTACCGACGAGCAGCGTCCAATCATTCAGCTATGTTATTAAATAACAATCCTATTAAAAAGTCTTCAATGTGTTGATTACTTTTAACCATTAATTGCCATGCATTGCTTTTTGGTAACTTACCTAATTTAGTCTTCTAAAATATTATTAGAATAACATTGAAGCTCTAATAACTTATATTGCTAATAAAATAAATGCGGAATATATTAAACACATGTTGAACATGTAAAGGGAACTTTTACTTCTTTTAACCGGTTCCGGTAAAATGACGAGTCTAGCTGGTCATTAGGTTTTCATTCCATACTAAACAATGACGAGCTACACTCGTCATACGATTAAAGTTTCTGTTAAATATGATAATTAATTTAGTTTAAAATTTCTAGTGTACTGAATTTGGCAACACTTTTATCACTTGTGAAAATCACAAGTCACTATTGCATATTGTTTACTTAGAATTTCTTGGTACAAGTCATTGCCAAATTAATGAGTCAGAATAAAAGAAAACCTACTAAGAAATGCCGTGTGTGTTACAAGAATCAAATTAAAAGTGAGACTATTGGCGGTGTAAACAATTAAGAATTCCTTTGCACTTTGTTTTGAAAAGTACCACTAGCTTGAAGACTATTATCTGTATACCTTATTAATGTTTTGCTTTGATATTTTCTTAAATTTACTGTTTCTGATATTATTTAACACTATGTAAAAAGTGGATTTTAATTAAGAATATGTAAGAATTGTAAAATGAAACAAGTTTTTAAATAAAAATTAAATGGTTATTTCATGCACAGTTTTTCATTATTAAATCATACCGGAAGGGGTTAACAATATAGATTTATCCATTCATTTGTTTGTTGCATGTACATTTTTTTTTTTGGGGGGAAGCTTGATGATACATTATTTTATTAGCTGTGATCAAGTAATTATTACTTGGTAGTCTATATATATAACTTTCTTTAGATATTTAACTGTAAAATATTTGATGTAACAATATTTTCTCTTTGTTGCCAATAGGCAACAGTGGGCATAAAGTTCTAAGCTTAGAGAAAAATCAGCAGTGTTGGGTTTATTTTCTTCTATATTTAAGAGTAGTAGTTTATTTTTGTAGTAGTGTATAATTGTAGTTTAGTCTTTTTAAATGTATATATAGTCAAATTTATAGACATCCTCGAAGGTTTTAACAAATAAGTTTGTGGATAATTTGCACACATTATCAAGTATAAATTAAACAATTCATTTTTTTTTCCAGATGGATTTTTGTAATATTTGGCAATAAAATTTGTATTTTAATAAGAATCAATTACTCTGTAAAATATCTTGTGAAAGTTTATCAAAGTAATTAAAATTCATGAGTGTTTAATACATTGTATGCAGAACACGTACTAGTACGTTTTCTGACGATTGATACTTGAGCGCGGGTCACGTACTACTACGGGTTAGTGTAACAACATGGTTTGTTTGTGGGTACAAAAATAACGGTATATACAGGAAAGCGAAGCCGAATGTTCTTGTCTACTACATAGATTCTGGAAAAATTTAGACAAAAACTAGTTTTTACATCAGCTGAACCACAGAACGGGAAGGTTGATTAAGGTTAGTTGGGAGCACTACGGCGTACTTATTTGCAACACAATGGCTAATGAGACCGGGACCTACTGCGTAAAGCCGATTCCGAACGGCTACGAACATCCATGCCACAGTAGGACTCGAACCCATTAACTACGGTTCCGAAAGTTAGTGCCCTAACCATTCAGACATCGTAGGCTGGAAGGTTGATTAAAAAAAATCCATTTAGATTTAAAATTAACATATTTATCCTCTCGAAAATGGTATATATATATATATATATATATATATATATATATATATATATATATATATATATATATATATATATATATATTTGTTTATATATTGCAATATAAAATATGAAAAGTTGGTTAAATAATTAAATAATTTTCGATCTATTGAGATTTACCTGATAAACTAAATTTAGGATCAAAACGCCCGCTTCTGGTACAATTCCGCTACGAAATGTGCCTGCACACAATGTGTTAATATTAAAAAATTTTATCAAGAAAAATTAATTTTTCAATTAAAGCCCATTGTTTCCGACCAATCAAGAAACTATTTTTTAAACTGTAAACTGCAATTAAAACAATGATTTTTTAAAATTATTTTGACAATTGTGTTTTTTAAAGTATATAAAAGGAGAGCCAATTTTTTAAATTAGTTTTTAAAAATAGGGCATTTAAATGTTAAAACCAACATTGAAGTTTCTTTTTTTTATTTAAAACACTTCCATAATATTCCCGTCATTTTATACGAACGGTAGAATAAATTTCAGTTTACAGTTAAACACACATTTCGTATTCAAAATATATCGAATTGAGATAATACTTAAAAAGAAGGAATTGAGCGTTTAGAGTTCTGAAAATTCTTAAAATATGTGGAGGAAATATGCGAAATTTCTAGTAAAGCTATATTCATTTTGCAATCAGGCAATTTTTAAACATATATTATCATATCTTCAAAAGGAGGCGTTTAGGATGAGTTTTAAATTGGCTCTTAAAGTGAATTTAACTTTGAAGCCTTTGTTGAACTAATTTCAAATTTACTTTGTAGCAAAAGTATATTTCTAGAATAAAGTTAAATATAGTTTAAACTTAAAATGATTTAATACTTTAAGTTTTAATTAAGATCTTGCTGGGAAACCGAACGTAGAAAATATAATTCTAAATTTAAGGAAATGAGGAACCTTAAAACTCAATTTTTAAAATTTTTAAAATATTTAGCTTACAAGGCATACAAGGCTTTGGTACAACTGGATTGCTTGGGCCGAGCCCTCTAATTGAGAGATTTTTAACAGTAATCCGAAAAATGACTGTACACTGATGTAATATTTCCCATGATGGTCGTCAGCACATACATGCATAGCTATGGAAGAAATTTTCAAGAAGAATTCAGGCGCAGCTGTTGACTGTTAGTTTAAGCGGGGACACCTGCGGAGGAGTTATAGATCACAAAATGAAACAAAAGTAACGGTCAAGCCCATGCAGAGATGCATCCGCGAGTTATAGGGCAGGGGCTAAAAATATTGTCAGCTTTCACAAAAAGGACTATTTTAATGAGCCCACCTGCACGCCCGAAGAGGGTGCAGAAATGGGAAAATTTCACCAATAAGTGATTGGAAGGAAAAAAGGGGCTTTAAAACCGAGGTGACGTTGGTTTGGTTTGGAGTGCTACGATCTACATTTTGCAACACAAGGGGTTATGAGACAGGAGATACTGTTTAAAGCTGATTCCGAACAGCTACGAACATCCATGCCACAATGGGATTCGAACCCATGAACTCTGGTGCCGAAACCGAGGTGAGAAGTTGGGAAAGAGAGTTAAGAGACAGGGGGAGTCGAAGTCGGAATTCAAGAGTTGCTGAACATCGAAATGCAGTGCCTGCAAGTCAGCACTGACTTCCTGTAAGCCCAAACGCCCTCACCGACATACAACATGATGACTGCCCCAGCCTACTCTGGTGTAATTACTGGAGGTAAACTTGATAATTATTCATACTAATTTCCTTGGATCTCAGAATCTTTTGATTAAGGAATAACGTATAAAAGCAAACAGAAAATTGTAATGAATTGTGGTATATTGATAAACGTCGAGTAATGAATGATATGTTAATCGAGAAATAATGTCTGTAAATAATGTACAAAATAAATATTTCAGTCCAAATATAAGGCATTAAATTTTTACTGTTTCCCCCTTGTAAAAGAACACTAGTGTTAGTTTTGTAAGTACATTAAAACCTCTCCACCGAGAGCCCATTGATAGAATCGGGGACGCAGATGATTTAACTATAAAGAACAACCCCCTGCACATTCGGCCATCATATAGCTGAGGTTGTTTTGAAGCATTACGTTTAATTTTCTTGACACATAAAATTTTATTTAGACAGTTATCTATTCCTTAAAGCTGTCCCCAATGTATACAATCATACACCAAACGCTAGATTCGAAAAAATGGACCTTTGCAGAAAAATAAGGCATCACACTTACCATTTAGCTATCTTCTGAAACATTGTTAACCTTTTGACAATTTCCTTTTTTTCCAGAATTCGGTCAAAAAAATGCCACATTTTATTGAATTTTTGTTCATTTTACATTTTTAAGTAAAGATATGTTATTAAAATTAACATTTCTAATATTTTTAAGCTTTTATTACAACTTTTTTTCTTTCTATGAAAGCATCATAGAACTGAAGTTTACATATAGTCTCATCGATATCCAAGTTAATTTTTGGAAATCCAGTGAAAACAAATCTAGGAGGCGGATCCGAAGGATTATCACAATTAATTAAAAAAAATTGTCTTGCTTGACTGATTCCTTCTGTACTACTATCAGAGTCACTACTATCCAGGTCATCTAGTACACTTTCTCTACTATCATTTACAGATAATTCAGTTTCTGATTCCGAGTCACAGTTCGAATCACAAGAAATTAGCTCCATACGCTCTGAATTATCCATTATTTAAAAGTAAAAATATATTATTCAACTCTTACATCAATAAAATTATCAGGAGGTTAGTAAAATATAACCAGAAAGCTGTACAGTGAATGATAATAATTCGTCTTCTGATACAAAACATTCGAAAACACCCGCGCTTTTGAACCAATCAGAGTAGAAAATATAATAAACAGCAAACTATCATTTACTCGATATCTTACGAATAATTTGTTACT
>CM063507.1:33758072-33770572 GCA_032207245.1 Pardosa pseudoannulata
TGACTGCTCTGTCCCACAATCTCTCAGGCCTCGCAGTTGCAGCTCGTTTAGGACGATCGTGGGCTTTCGTGTTGCTTTTCCGTCGGTTTTTACCTGAATGCCGTTTGCGATTTCGGGATCTGAAAAAGAAAGGAAAACCTGAAATTATTACAAACTAAGACACAAGAAGGAGTCATGAAGGAAAATTATATTTTTCTTTATTTAAAGTTCGGGTATTGTGGATTTCTATGCACATAAGTATGACTTTCATATACAGTTGACTCCGCTTAACGTGATCGCGATTAATGTTATCAATCGCTTATTGTTATCGAAATTATTTGGTCCCGATTTCCTGTATTCATTTGTATGTTCAAATTATCGCTTTATGTGATCGTTACGGTTAATGTTATCAGTTTTCGAGCGCAGTTCACTGTATAACAATGTCTTAGCACCGAAACTTTTGTGTACTGTTTTCTTTCAAAAATTAGTAGTCTTTTTAGGATATGCTTGCTCAACGTCGAAAATTAACAATTATCAAGGTCTTATGCTAGCACAATGTCCAAAGTAGTAGTCTTTTAGGATACGCTTACCAATTGTCCAAATTAGTAGATGCTTACTCAATGTCCAGCTTTTGCTGCTATAGAGGACTATTGGACAATTATTTTTCAGGTTGGAAAATTAACGTAAGTTATACAGTGGACTCCCCTTAATGTGATTGCAGTTATTGTTATCAATTGCTTATTGTTATTGAAATCACTGGGTCCAGATTTTCTCTATTCATTTGCATGTTAAAACTATTGCTATATGGGATTGTTACATCGGTTAATGTTATCAGTTTTCGAATATCATTTTAACTGGCAAAGGAATATTCACAATGTATTCAGAAAGCACCCAATCTTTTCTTTCCCTTCACTGTTTGAATTTCCGAGAATTTTCTCTCTTCCAATTAGGGAAATGGGGAATGAACAAAGGTAAGAGTTATTAATTACCCGTTCCTGTAATTTTACAGAAGTATGCATACCCTGTTGATGGTCAATGGTTGTCAGATAAGCGAATGTAACACATTCCTATCGGAATTGAGAAGGAGCGTATTTATATTTTATGCCTTGCTCGCTTACTTGCAGCTTGTTGATCTGGAAGCCAGAACACGAAATGATTGAACATTAAAACAAAAGATTGAAATTTTAAATCGTTATTGTTGTCAAATGAAACACCTTGGTTTGTTCACTCATACACAAAATGCTAGTCAAAAGTACGTGTCTTAATCTAACCTTTGTCCAGGCCGACTTCTCAACTCCATAAAACAGTCAGCTTCTAATTGGGTAAGGGAAATTTATCCCAATGAATTTAATACTACAAGTTCTTACTTAAGCGGTGCATTTTAACTTGTTTGTTGCTTGAGAAGTCGATCTGCGTAATGAAGGGTGCAAAACAACTTCGCTTTATGAGGTTCTGCTCGTGCCTGGTTCTGGGTTAGCCTAAGTTTTAGTAAGGTCAAATGTATTCATTTTTGTAATCGTTTTCAATGTTTTTCTTTTACTAGTAGTAATATTGTTTGACAGTTTAAGCTACCAGTTTAAAGGATTCTATACCATGTTTATTTGCCTTAAACCTTTTCTTTGTATGTTTTAAGTAAATTAAACGTTAGTTTTATTTTTAAAAGTTTATGTTCCTTTACATTTAACCCATCCACCGACCACCCGCCCCACCTTTTTCCCGTTCAAAACAGTCACCCTTTTCGTAAATTCCAGACGGAACTTATCGTACCATACTAGAGTTGCCGGTTTAAAAGTTGTCAGGCTACTTTTAAGTTATTTTCCCTGCAAGGTAAAGGAGTTCCGTTACGCAAAATTAGTTTATTTCATTTATTATCGCTTTGCAATATTTTTTTCCCTCAAAAGTGTGTTATACGAGTGCGAACGAGAAGGGGTCGACAGGTCCGTTTTCGAACAGGAATTCGCTGTCGAACCACCATCGACGCGTCCGTTCAATGGGTTAAAACACATTGCTGATACTCTGCAACGATAACTTTTACAATTCCATTTTTTTTTACAATTTAAGACTGTTTAAGAAGTCTGTTTAATTTTTTGTTTGACTTAATTAAATTGACTATCAGTTATGACAGGTTGATTATGATTACGAACAATTTATCACTGAACTTATAGATATAGAGAGATATAGAGGGATATAGATGTATATAGAGGGATGTAGATGTATATAGAGAGATGTAGATGTATATAGAGGGATGTAGATGTATATAGAGGGATATGGAAGTATATAGAAGTATATAGAAGGATATAGAGGGATATAGATGTATAGATTCATTTTTAAAAATTAAAATATTTTCATAATTGATTAAATATTAAAATATCAAAAAGTATAAATGATTAGAAAATTGTCTAAACGTTAACCACAATTTTGTTTATACAATTGGAATTAATAACCATACTTTTCATAAGGAACCTATTCTTTTCATTTCATTTGCTGTAGTTTGAATTTCGGAGAATTCTCCTCTTCAACCTAGGGAAATAGGTAATGAACAAACGAGTGGGGTTTACACGTTCCTGGAATTTTTCAGAAATACGAACACCCTGCTGGTGGTTAATAGTTGTCAGATAAGCAGAAGGCAACCAATTCTATTCAGAACTGAGAAGGAGCGTATTCACATTTTATACCTTGCTCGCTTACATGCAGCTTGTCGATATGGAAGCCAGAAAGCGAAATGATTTAACATTAAAACAAAAGATCGAAATTTTAAATCGTTATGACAGGTTGATTAGGATTACGAACAATTTATCAATGACCTTCTTAGAAAAAATTGTAGACAGTCAACAATTGATCAATTTTTTTCATTATGTATACAATTCTTATGTTTTAAAGGATAATATATAGTACATAAATATAAGGTGTGTTTTTTCAGTTTGGTTTGAAATTTAGTACTTGTAAATTAAAGGGGGAGGTAAATTTATCTAATTTTGCATATATAGATATATATATATATATATATATATATATATATATATATATAGAGAGAGAGAGAGAGAGATAGATATAGAGAGATAGAGAGATAGAGATAGAGAGATAGAGGTAGAGATATAGTATATATATATATATATATATATATATATATATATATATATATATATATATATATATATATATATATATATATATATATATATATATATATGAAATTTAGTACTATGCATTAAAGGGGAGGATAAATGTATCTAATTTTGCATACCGTTTATTGTTATCAATCGGTTATTTTTATCAATATAGCGTTGCCCCAAACTGATCATATTAAGCGTATTCCACCATATATACAGAGGCTGTTCGCACATTTTTTAGACGATTTTGGTTAGCGGTATTAAAAAATCTTTTGATGAAAAATAAATAACTGCAATTGTTCTATGTTTTAAAAAGTCAAAATTATGGTCCGTTTTTATTCAAAATGGCGTTTCTAACGAAGCAGTGTTTTGAAGGCTATATATATATGCTCTATCCGAAGAGGAGTATTCGTATTCCGTTATCCTAAAACGATGTGTGAGTCATGGTTTTGTTATATATAAAGCGTTGATAGGTAATAACGTCAAAAAGAAAGGAAAAAAAACGTCATATTGGACCCTCAAGTGGAACAAAAATTCCCAAACAAGTATCCAAGGAAAGATCGAATATTTTCGACTATTGCAAAGTGCGTTGTGTAATGTTAAAAGAAAACCCCCCTTAGTCAAAGGACAGTTGCAAAATTTTTAAAATGCCTGGTGTCCACTGTAAACCAAATAATAAACGTTGATTTAAATCTTAACCCCTTCCGGTACGATTTAATAATGAAAAACTGTGCGTGAAGTAACCATTTATTTTTTATTTAAAAAACTTGTTTTATTTTACAAATCTTACATATTCTTAATTAAAATCCACTTTTTACATAGTGTTAAGTATCAGAAACGGTAAAATTAAGATAATAGTCTTCAAGCTAGTGGTACTTTTCAAAACAAAGTGCAAAGGAATTCTGAATTGTTTACATCGCCAGGGAGTCTCACTTCTAATTTGATTCTTGTAACACACACGGCATTTCTTAGTAGGTTTTTTTTTATTCTGACTCATCAATTTATCAGTGACTTGTACCAAGAAACTTTAAATAAACAATATGTAATAGTGACCTGGGATTTCCACAAGTAACAAAAGTGTTGCTAAATTTAGTACACTGGAAATTTTAAACTAAATTAATTATCATATTTATCAGTAACTTTAGTCGCATGACGAGTGTAGCTCGTCATTGTTCGGTATGGAATGAAAAACTAATGACGAGCTAGACTCGTCATTTTACCGGAAGGTGTTAGGAAAGCGAAAAAACACAATGTGCATCGTCCATCTCTAAAGCATATCGCTGAGGACACTGTGCAGAATTCTGTATTAGAAATATTTATCCAAATAAAAATGGAAAACAATTGCCCCAATAGATTAATCATGGATGTACTTAAATGATTACAACAAAAAAAAATCCATTTATCATCATAAAAGGGGAGAAAAAAATTGTAAGTTTTGAAAGTACATGGTTCAAGGAATCAAAAGAAAGTTTTTCTACGGGATTCAAGATTGTTGCTGGTTTATCATATAATTGCAAGTTAAAAATAAAGAGTTGAAAAAACACACTCGTTTGACAATATGTCACCACTTTTTTTAGTCAAATCTTTTGCTGTTGTTCTTCCTAGTTCTTGGAATGTTTAAGAATGAGTGTAATCACTTAGAAATGTAAGCACAATTGTTTGAAAAAAAAAATAGACAATCGTAACAATTGCCTACCACGCCATGGGAGTCACCAATGACCCCCAGGGTGACTGTGGGGAGGGTCTTCGTTATCTCTAGAAATACCTTCAGGAGATTTTAAACTTTAAAGGTATCTACCAATCGTCTACTTTGATAATAAAAGTTTCTTTTAATTTAAACTAGACTTTGGATTACAAATTTCCTGCACTTAAGAATTTAGTTTAGTTTTTTTTTACTTCTGTAATTTAATGCATTTATTCAGAGTCAAAAATACTTAATTCATTCATTCATTACTTTTTGACTTACGTCTATACTTTCAACAGTTTTTAAAAGCTTTTCGACTACTATCATGTTGCGGCTGCTCCAATTTCCGAAATCTGAGCCGAGCTGCTCCAAAAACGGTATTTTAGCAGAAATTGCGCCGAAACTGCGCCATTTCACAAATTTTTGCAGTTTTCACACGTTTAGTAATTACGTTAGTTCTACTTGAGACGAATTTTTCCCGCCGAAGTCACTTAATACTAGACTTTGGAGTGAATATGCCATATTTACTTTTCCTACTTACTTTGTCAAGTAAAAGTACATAAAATAAGAAGAAATAATTTCATCCTTCAACATGCTGCTATTCTTTCGTACTACAAGACTCAAGATTGACAAAAAAAATCCAATTAAAATTAAAATTGTGCCCAATGTAAAGAAGTATACGTTTATAGCTTGTACAGCAACAGAAATTTTCCTCTTTTTGGTGGAGTTCCACTTCTTGATTTCTACAGCCGATTTCTGCTCTTTTTTTTCGGAAATTTTAGTGCGTCGATATGGGATTTTCCGATTCTTTCAAAAATCACCTTACTGAAGCTGTAATAAAGAAACTTACTTGTAATTCTACAGCTTTGGTTTTTACTGCTAATACTTTATAATCTTTTATATGATTATATATTAATCAATTACGTACAAATATATGTATATTGCATATACAAAATCAACAAACCATATCAGCAGTTATTGAATATTTGGCTGTTCTATCAACCAATCATTCTAAATTATTAGATGGACTCTTCAAAAACTGTAGTTTATTTTTTAAATCGTTACATTAACTGCTCCAAAAACATTATATCCTGCTCCAAATGAACTTTTTTCCTGCTACAAAAATTCTTTCTCCTGCTCCAAATCAACATTTTGTGTGATACGAAAATGCTTTCTCCTGATACAAAATTTAAGTTTTGCTGCTCCAAAAACTGCTATGAAATGATTGAAGGGGTGCAACATCCCTGCTACTATATATAAAAACACATACTTGATACGAATTTTCAATATTAACATCTAAAACTCTTAAACTCCTGTCATGGTAAATCAAATCATTAGATATTAAATTTTAGATTAAATAATATAAATCTGTGTAAATTTCCTTTATAGTTCTTGAATTCTTAAACAAAAGAAGTTGTTTGGAATTGTTTGCACATATTTCAGTCATGAATTTACGATTCTTGTAAGTCCTACAAAATAAAATAAAATGATTTTGTAACTTCAATTTTCTCCATATTTCAAACAAGAATGACAAATAAGGAATTTTATTTTCCCTAATAGCTAAAAATGTATGTTGACATAAGAATTCATAGCACAAGAAAAATTATTTTCGCACAGAGAAATTAAGTGTCTAGAGAAAACTAATTCCAGTTATATTCAATTCCCAAAATCAAAAAGCGAAAAGAAATTTACGATTTTATCAGAAATTATTTTTCCCCGGGGGAGAAATGCGTAGAAGAATCCCTACTTTTATAGCTTTCAATAACAAATGTGAAACTTATTTTTCCTCGGGAAACATGCTTTCTTATCACGTGAATAATTGTGCATTTGTTTACGTGGGTGGCAACAAAGAGATATTTATAAGTAGAAAAAAAGTTTTACGGATCTGAAATAATGCTGTAGCTAAATTAATAAGGGATGAGATTTTATTCTTTATTCCTGTTTTTTTTTTCAGGAGTTTTTTGGTGTTTTGTTTTATATTTATATGCATTCGATGCAGATAAAAGTAGAATATATTTCAATGCATAGATATACAGTTATATGACATTTTTCCAATGCTCCAGGCAATTCAGAAATCTTTATTCCTAACACGGCCGAAAAGCTGTTGTACACTTAGTACCACTGCTGTGGTGTAGTACATTGCTGGTACTTCAAATCCAATAATAACCCAAGTTTGCTTTATATCGTCTTTAATATTATAGTAAAATCTATTTATTAAATCTTGTTCATTTATCCAAAATAAAATTCTTTAACAGTCCAATTTTTTCTTGCTTCCATAAATTTTTAATAAATGACAAATAATAAATTCGCAAATCACCAAATTCGTATGTTGTTAAATGGGTATTTTTTCTAGTAAATAACTATTTTAAAGAAAACTATCAAGGGGAAATTTTCTATTATATCCAATCCTCAAAATCGAATAACAAAAACACATTTAAGATTTTATTAGAATAAATTTTTCTTCGGACGGAAAATAAAAGTGTCTCAGTGTCTCCTACTTCATAGATTTTAACAATGAATGCAAATTATAATAAAGTCGTGGGAGACATTTTTCTCTCGTAAACAATTATGTATCTAAGAATAAAGTAAAATATTGATATTTATATATAAAAACGGTTTCAAAGATTTAATAATATAATGGATTTTTCTTTAGACCTCATTCATACTTTAAATTCTTTATTTTATATACCAATATAGTGAAAATATAATCTTTAACTATTGCATAGATCTATTTCTCATGAAAACAATGTGCGTATATAAGCATTTATATGTGTTTATATTAAATTGTACAAAACCGAGGATTGAAGAATGTACAAATACATGTATGCATTTTAATCAATATTACTACATTTCTTTACATACATAATGGATTATATAATGCCTATGTTCACATACACATAGATATACGAAGGTGAATGAAAAAGTAAAGTTTAATAAGATTTGGTTTGGTTTTGGTGGGCTACGGTCTACTTTTTGCAACATGAGGGCTAATGAGACCGGGACCTACTGCTTAAAGCCGATTCCGAACGGAACATCCATACCATAGTGGGATTCGAACCCACGAACTCCGGTTCCAAAGCCCAACACCCTAACCATTCGGCCATCGTTCGGCAAAATGTAATAAGAACTCTGACGAGTGCACTAAGTTTTCGTACAATTTTATAAACTCTGACACAACTGACTACACAAATGAGAAAATAGCAGTCAATAGAAAACGGTAAATGGAGATAAATGGATGATTTCACTCAGAGGTCTTAGAAGGTGGAGGTATTAATTGATTAGATTGTAATGGTATTACGGTTTTGCATTTAATTTAAACGTCTCCGATTTATATTCAATTGTATTCAACACATCAGAAGAATTAATCTGTAGCCAATAAATGTTTGGAGAATAATTGGGTGTATATTGTCGAGAGAGGTCGCTCTCTGTCTCGTGGTCTTGGAGACGTTAATTGCAGCACTGGTCATAGATTTTAGTGTGTAGTGGTATTACATTTGATTAAAACTGGTTTAAGTAATATTCAATTGTTTTTAACTCATCATGGGAAGTTTGGAAGATTACTTCATATCGAGGTGTACTGCTATCTTCACAGATATTTAAGGTCTTATGTTGTGTTGGCTTTAATAGCATTGGTCATCGATTTTAGTTCGTAGCGGTAATACGGTTAGACAAAATGTCTCAAGCTGATATTCAATTGTCTTTAACCCTCCATTAAAAGTTCAGAATAATTCATCAGTAGTCAATAAATGTTTGAAGACTATCTGGGTATTCTGCTGCCGAGAGAGTTCTTCCACTGTTCCATGGTCTTAGATAGAAGGTGGATGCATTAATTGATTAGAGTGTAGTGGTATCATGGTTTCGCATTTAATTTAAACGTCTTTCGTTTAAATTAAATAGTCTACCACAAATCAGAAGAATTGATCTGTAGTCAATAAATGTTTGGAGACTATCCGCGTGTAATACTATCGACAGAAGTCGCTCACTGTCCCGTGGTCTTGGGTTGAGACGTTAATTGAAGCATTAGTTATAGATTTTAGTGTGTAGTGGTATTACACTTGTTTAAAACTGGTCTAGGTAATATTCAATTGTTTTCAACTCATCATGGGAAGTTCGGAAGAATACTTCACATCTGGGTGTACTGCTATCGTTACAGATTTAAGGTCTTATAATGTGTTGGCTTTAATTGAAACATTAGTCATCGATTTTAGTTCGCAGCGGTAATACGGTTAATCAAAATGTCTGTAAGTGATATTCAATTTTCTTTAACCCTTTGACAGCCTCATTCTTTTCCAGAATTCGGTCTAAAAAATGTCACATTTTTTATTGCATTTTTTTGTTCATTTTACATTTTTAAGTAAAGATATGTTATTAAAATTAACATTTCTAATATTTTTAAGCATTTATTACAACTTTTTTTCTTTCTATGAAAGCATCATAGAACTGAAGTTTATCTTTAGTCTCATCGATATCCAAGTTAATTTTTGGAATTCCAGTGAAAGCAAATCTAGGAGGCAGATCCGAAGGATTATCACAATTAATTTAAAAAAAAATTGTCTTGCTTGACTGATTCCATCTGTACTAATATCAGAGTCACTACTATCCAGGTCATCTAGTAAACTTTCGCTACTATCATTTACAGATAATTCAGTTTCTGATTCCGAGTCACAGTTTGAATCACAAAAATTAGCTCTATAAGCTCGGAATTATCCATTATTTAAAAACAAAAATATATTATTCAACTCTTACATGAATAAAATCATCAGGCGGTTAGTAAAATATAACCAGAAAGCTATACACTGAAAGATAAGAATTCGTCTCCTGATACAAAACATGCGAAAAAACCCACGCTTTTGAACCAATCAGAGTAGAAAATACAATAAACTGCAAACTATCATTTACTGGACAACTATCGTCATCTATACGAATAATTTGTTACTAAAATTAGAAAAAATAAGTCCGAAAAAGTGCAAGCGAATTAGAAATCGGATTACTCGTATGCCGTACGGGCAAATCAGTAAAGGTCGGAAAGCTGTGCCCGTATACCGTACGGGCAACAGGGAAGGGGTTCACCCATCATTGAAAGTTCAGAACAATTCATAAGTAGTCAATATATGTTTGAAGATTATCCGGGAGTTCTGCTGTCTAGAGAGGTCTACCACTGTTCCATGCTTTTAGAAGGTGAAGGCATTAATTGATTAGTGTGTAGTGGTATCACGGTTTTGCATTGAATTGCAACGTCTTTAATTTATATTAAATTGTCTACCACACATCGGAAGAACTGATCTGTAGTCAATGTGTAGAGACTATCCACGTGTAATACTGTCAAGAGAGAGTCGCTCACTGTCCCATGGTCTTGGGTGGAGCCGTTAATTGAAGCATTAGTCCTAGATTTTAGTAAGTAGTGGTATTGCGAAAGATAATTCAAAGTTTTTAGCTACTTAGAAATTATCATTAACTTCTAGCCACTTTTTTGCCACAATAATTAAATGAAGTAAAGGAATGAAATTATCATTTCAACTACACCCTGGAAGTAGATAGAATTTGTTGTTAACACCGGTGATAAAATTTTCATTGAAATAAAAATAATCGATGATTAAATTTAAAATTAGCACATATGTACCTAATCTATTATTTAATACGAACAAAAAAGAAAATTATTTAAGTCATATCTAAATTCAGGGATAAAACGTATAAAAATAATGCAGACGTTTTTTAAAAATAATTTAAAATTAAATGAGATATTTAACCCTCCGAGTGGAACACATCATGAAATAAAAGGCTCCAAAATATAAGCTAAAGGTTAATTGTGTCAGTAGCCAAAGCGTTCTATGATTTTTCCTTGACCCTTTGTCGAGTAGAATGGAATACGGGAAACCCACCCTCGCTATTGTCCCTTTACTTCAGGTTACAAATAGAGATATAAATAGATATTATAGATTGCTAATTTTTAATACACATAAAGCTCGTCGAGTCTCGAAAATCATCCCATAAGAAATAATGGATTCTAAAAGTACAAATAAAAATATTCTTTGAGAGACTTGTTTATACTTTTTACGAAAGTCATCCAAGATATTTAAGTGGTGCAATTAGAGATACATCTGTTACCTCGAAAGAAATACTTCAAAATACAGATTTTGAAAGCCATGAAAAGCTATCAGCGTCTTTGTGCCTCAGAGTGTAGGGGTGCATCCCTCAATAAATGTCAGTCAAAGAGGGGTGCAGTTCCTAAACAATCGACCTGACCCTCCTACCGCAAAACTCCATGGGGGAAAGCACTAAAGCAAAAATGTACATAACATCCATTTTTGGAGAGTTTTTGGAGGTCGAAAATTGTACTTTTAAGACTCCATCGGTTTAGCGGAATTGTACGTGTGAACCGCTTAGAGGGTTAAAGGAACGATGCCATAATGCTAGAAAAAATTTATTTTAACCTATTTATTATGTGACAAACTGATGAATTTAATCGTCTGATCGTAACTGGGGATAATACGGCTTGAAATAATGGCATTAAATGCTGAAAAGGGGGAAAGGGGTGAATTTCGAACTTTGCTAGCCGTAACTAATCAAGAATCCAATATGAATGCCTCTACCCATTCCAGATACAACCGCTTCATAAATTCGATGACAAACGGTCAGATAACTTAGGCTATTATTATATAGGGGATAGTTTAATAGTTGGTGTATATAATCATTGGGATTATGGGAATTTAATAATATATATCACTGCATATTCGTACTGTTCATCTGTTTAACTTTGTGAATAAGTTACACTCAGGGGAACTTATATTTCTTAACACTAGATTGCCCAAGGCAGTCATTTTTGCTGTTTTTTAATTTCAATTAGCAAAACAATTATGAAATATAATGACACAATTTCTTAGAATTTGGTGACTTTTTCTATAACATATAAATGGGTTTATGAATAATTGTAGTTACTTCCGCCCTTTTTTATTATATAATATTAAAAATTAATTTTAAACAAATTTCTTTACATATTTGTTATTTTTTCACAATGCAGTCATTTTGACTGTTTTTGGGCAATATAGGTATACAAGAAATCTCGGGCAATCTAGTGTTAATCAACTACCCTAGTATTGAACACATGTATGTATACACACGTGTGTTCGTTAGTATGCGTGCATATGTTTACTTTCATACATATTTTTAAGATTATCATCCAAATCTCTTATACTTTTCTGTCATCATTAAAGCTTCAGATTATCCAAAAAATATTTTCATGCTATATTAAAGCGTTTCTTACGTTTTACTTCTGATTAACCAATACTTTAAAAAATGTTAATTTATTACTTTATGTATAATTTTATGTTTACGACCCTCTCAAATTCTACAAAATAAAATGATTTTTGTAACTTTTTACCACCTTTATGCTATTTGAAAATAAATGACAAATAAGAAATATTTTCTCGAAAATTGCGAAATCCATGCGTTGCCAAAAATAAAAGCATTTTTTTCTGAAACATAAACAACCGTTTTAAAATTAAATATCTGGAGAAATATTTCTATTATATTCTATTCTCGAAACTGAGTATAGGAAATATATTTAAGAATTTATTACAATATATTTCACCCCCCCCCCAAAGGACAGAGAAACAGGAAATATTTCGTAGATTTTATTAACGAATGTAAGATTTAAAGTTGTAAATAGAAATTCTTCCCCTCCCATCTCCTCACGGACAGATATCTGACATCATAATGTCTGAATATTT
>CM063507.1:33778072-33858072 GCA_032207245.1 Pardosa pseudoannulata
ACAGAATGATAATGTTGACTTATTATTGAAATAATAAGGTTGCAAGAAAAAATATTCGCCTGTTGTTTGGAATTTAGGGAAAAAGTGATATTAAAAATTTTAATAAGATTTGCGGTTATGTCTGGTAACCTTTGAAGAATTTTGCATCCTAAAGAGCAAGAATAGTGAAAAGTTTTCGATTAGTTTGCCAATTAAATTAAGGTTTACTATTTCTAGGTGTACTATCATTTGTAGCCTTTGCATGCGAAGAAGTAAATATAACGAACTTTGTTAGTGTGCCACCTAAATTAAAATATATTATTTTTAGGTGTACGATCCTTTGTAGTCTTTGCATGTTAAAGAGAAAGAATAGTAAATTTTTGATTAGTAGTCTAAATAAAAGATATTATTTTATGTGTACAATCCTTTGTAGTCTTTGTATGCTATACAGCAGGGGTAGCAAACACTTTTTCATTAGTGTGCCAGTTAAAGTTTATTATTTTTAAGATGTACGATCCTTTGTAGTCTTTGTATTGTATACAGCAGGGATAGCAAACATTTCTCCATTAGTGTGCCAGTTAAATTAAAGTTTATTATTTTTAAGATGTACGATCCTTTGTAGTCTTTGTATGCTATACAGCAGGAATAGCAAACATTTCTCCATTAGTGTGCCAGTTAAATTAAAGTTTATTATTTTTAAGATGTACGATCCTTTGTAGTCTTTGTATGCTATACAGCAGGAATAGCAAACATTTCTCCATTAGTGTGCCAGTTAAATTAAAGTTTATTATTTTTAAGATGTACGATCCTTTGTAGTTTTTGTATGCTATACAGCAGGGATAGCAAACATTTCTCCATTAGTGTGCCAGTTAAATTAAAGTTTATATTTTTAAGATGTACGATCCTTTGTAGTCTTTGTATGCTATACAGCAGGAATAGCAAACATTTCTCCATTAGTGTGCCAGTTAAATTAAAGTTTATTATTTTTAAGATGTACGATCCTTTGTAGTCTTTGTATGCTATACAGCAGAGATAGCAAACATTTCTCCATTAGTGTGCCAGTTAAATTAAAGTTTATTATTTTTAAGATGTACGATCCTTTGTAGTCTTTGTATGCTATACAGCAGGAATAGCAAACATTTCTCCATTAGTGTGCCAGTTAAATTAAAGTTTATTATTTTTAAGATGTACGATCCTTTGTAGTCTTTGTATTGTATACAGCAGGGATAGCAAACATTTCTCCATTAGTGTGCCAATTAAATTAAAGTTTATTATTTTAATGATGTACGGTCCTTTCTAGTCTTTGTACTATACAGCACGAGTAGCAAACATTTTTCCATTAGTGTGCCAGTTAAAGTTAATAATTTTTCAGATGTACAATCCTCTGTAGTCTTTGTATGCTATACAGCAGGGATGGCAAACATTTTCCCATTAGTGTGCCAGTTAAATTAAAGTATTATTTTTAAGATGTACGATCCTTTGTAGTCTTTGTATTGTATACAGCAGGGATAGCAAACATTTCTCCATTAGTGTGCCAGTTAAATTAAAGTTTATTATTTTTAAGATGTACGATCCTTTGTAGTCTTTGTATGCTATACAGCAGGAATAGCAAACATTTCTCCATTAGTGTGGTTAAATTAAAGTTTATTATTTTTTTAAGATGTACAACCTTTGTAGTCTTTGTATGCTATACAGCAGGGATAGCAAACATTTATTAAGTGTCCAGTTAAATTAAAGTTTTATTATTTTAAGTGTACATCCTTTGTAGTCTTTGTATGCTATACAGCAGGATAGCGAACATTTTTCATTAGTGTGCAGTTAAATTAAAGTTTATTATTTTAAAGTACTAATCCTTTGTAGTCGAGCTACAGTAGGATAGCGAAACATTTTCCATTAGTGTGCCAATGAAATTAAAGTATTATTTTAAAGTGTACGATCCTTTGCAGTCTTTGTATGCTCTACAGCAGTGATAGCAAACATTTTTCCATTAGTGTGCCAATTAAATTAAAGTTTATTATTTTTAAAGATGTACGATCCTTTTTGTAGCCTTTGTATGTAATACAGCAGTAGCAAACATTTCTCCATTAGTGTGATTAAATTAAGTTTATTATTTTTGAGATGTGCGATCCTTTGTAGTCTTTGTATTGTATACAGCAGGAGCAACATTTCTCCATTAGTGTGCCAGTTAAATTAAAGGTTTATTATTTTTAAGATGTACGATCCTTTGTAGTCTTTGTATGCTATACAGCAGGAATAGCAAACATTTCTCCATTAGTGTGCCAGTTAAATTAAAGTTTATTATTTTTAAGATGTACGATCCTTTGTAGTCTTTGTATGCTATACAGCAGGAATAGCAAACATTTCTCCATTAGTGTGCCAGTTAAATTAAAGTTTATTATTTTTAAGATGTACGATCCATTGTAGTTTTTGTATGCTATACAGTAGGGATAGAAAGTCTTTATATTAGTGGGTAAATTAAGTTACGGTGTATTTTTTATGTGTACAATCCTTTGTAGTCATTGTATGCTATATAGCAAGGATAGGGAACCTTTTTCGATTAATGTCCCAATTAAGATATATTGTTTTATATTTGTACTAACTTTTGCAAGCTAGAGATCAGTGATAACGAACCTTTTTCAATTATTGCCATTAATTTATTTTTTGGTACAACTTTGTAGTCTTTGTAAGCTACAGAGCAGGGATAGCGACTCTTTTCGATTATTGTGCCAATGAAATTAAGGTATGTTATTTTTAAGGTTTACGAACCTTTGTAGCCCTTGCATAATATAGAGGAGGGATAGCTAGTCTTTACATTAGTGTGTCAATGAAGTTATAGTATATTATTTTTAAGTGTACAATTTTTTGTAGTCTTTGTATGCTATATAGCAGGGCATTCAACCTTTTCCTATTAATGTCCCAATTAAATTAAGGTTTATTATTTTTAAGGTGTACAACCCTTTGTAGCCTTTACATGCTAAAGAACAACAATAGCGAAACTGTTTCCGATTAGTGTGCCAAGTAAATTAAGGTTTATTATTTTTAGATGTACAATCCTTTATCGTTATTGAATGCTAAAGAGATAGGATAGCAAATCTTTTTTGATTAGTAGTCCAAATAAAAGATATTTTTAGGTGTACAATCCTTTGCAGTCTTTGTATGCTCTACAGCAGTGATAGCAAACATTTTTCCATTAGTGTGCCAATTAAATTAAAGTTTATTATTTTAATGATGTACGGTCTTTTCTAGTCTTATATGCTCGAGGCACATTTTCCATTATGTCGTTAAAGTTTATATTTTTAAGTGTACAATCCTTGTATTCTTGTTGCTATACAGCAGGGATGGCAAATATTTTCCCATTAAGTGCCAATTAAATTAAAGTATTATTTTTAAATGTACATCCTTTGTAGTCTTTGTATGCTAAAGAGGATAGCAAACTTTTCCATTAGTTGAATTAAAATTAAATTATTATTTTAAGATGTACGGTTCTTGTAGTATGTATGAAACAGCAGGATAGCAAATTATTTTTCCATTAGTGTCATTAAAATATATTTTAGGTGTACATACTTGTAGCCTTGCATAATATATAGCAGGGATAGCGAATTTTACATTAGTGTCAATTAGGTTACGGTATATTAATTTAGATGTACAATCCTTTTGGTCTTGCATATATAAGCAGAATAGTAACAATTTTTTCGATAATGTCAATTAAATATTATTTAGTAGTAACTTTGCGCTAGAGATCATGATAGAAACCTTTTCAATTATTGTTCCAATTAAATTAAGGTACATTTTAAAGGTGTACGAACCGTTGTAGCCTTTGTAAGCTACAGAGCAGGGATAGCGAAACTTTTCGATTATTGTGCCAATTAAATTAAGGTATGTTATTTTTAAAGTGTACGAACCTTTGTAGCCCTTGCATAATATAGAGGACGAGTCTTTCTTAGTGTCATGAATTAAAATATTTTGAAGTGTACAATACTTTATAGTCTTTGTGCTATATAGCAGGGGCAGTCAACCTTTTTCGATTAATGACCTAATTAAATTAAGGTTTATTATTTTTAAGGTGTACAATCCTTTGTAGCCTTTAGATGCTAAAGAACAAGGACATCGAAAGGTTTTAGATTAGTTTGCAAATTAAATTAAGGTTTATTATTTCTAGATGTACTATCTTTTGTAGACTTTTCTTGCTAAAGAGTAAAGATAGCAAACTTTTTCATTAGTGTCACTGAATTAAAATATTTTTAGGTGTACAAACGTTTTTTGTAGTCTTATGCTATATAGCAGGGATAACCTTTTTCGATTAGTGTGCCATTAGTTTATTATTTTTAACGTGTACAATAATTTGTAGCCTTTATATTCTAAAGAACAAAGATTGCGAAACTGTTTCCGATTAGTGTGCCAAGTAAATTAAGGTTTATTATTTTTAGGTGTACGATCCTTTTTAGACTTTGCATGTTAAAAAAGAAGATAGCAAATCTTTTTCGATTAGTAGTCCAAATAAAATATATTTTTAAGGTGTACGAACCTTTGTAGCCCTTGTAAGCTACAGAACAGTGATAGCGAACCTTTTCGATTATTGTGCAGATTAAATTAAGATGTTATTTTTAAGGTGTACTAACCTTTTTAGCCTTTGCATAATATAGAGCAGGGATAGCAAGTCTTTACGTTAATTGGTCAATTAAGTTACGGTATATTATTTTTAGGTGTACAATACTTTGTATTCATTGTATGCTATATAGCAGTGATACTGAACCTTTTTTGATTGATGTCCCAATTAAATTAAGGTTTATTAGTTTTAAGGTGTACAATCCTTCGTAGCCTTTGCACTCTAAAGAACAAGGATAAGGAAATTGTTTCATATTAGTGTGCCAATTAAATTAAGGTTTATTGTTTTTAGGTGTATGGTCCTTTGTAGTCTTTGCATGCTAAAGAGAAAGGATAGCAAATCTTTTTTGATTAGTAGTCTAATTAAAAGATATTTTTAGGTGTACAATCCTGTGTAACCTTTGTATGCTATACAGCAGAGATAGCGAACATTTTCCGATTAGTGTTCCAGTTAAAGTTTATTATTTTTAAAGTTTACCATCTTTTGTAGTGTTCGCATAATATAGAGAAGATATAACGAGTCTTTATAGTACCGGATCAATTAAGGTATATTATTTTTAGGTTAACAATCCTTTGTAGTCTTTGTATGCATATAGCAAGGATAGTCAACATTTTTCGATTAATGTCCCAATTAAATTAAAGTTTATTATTTTTAAGTTGTACAACCCTTTGTAGCCTTTACATGCTAAAGAACAAGGATAGCGAAACTGTTTCCGATTAGTGTGCCAAGTAAATTAAGGTTTATTATTTTTAGGTATACAATCATTTGTAGTCTTTGCATGCTAAAGAGATAGGATAGCAAATCTTTTTTGATTAGTAGTCCAAATAAAATATATTATTTTTAGGTGTACAATCCTTTGTAGTCTTTGTATGCTATACAGCAGAGATAGCGAACCATTTCCATTATTGTGCCAATTAAATTAAGGTATATTACTTTTAAGGTGTACTAACTTTTGTAGTCTTTGTAAGCTACAGAGCAGGGATAGCGAACCTTTTTCAACTATTGTGCCAATTAAGGTATATTATTTTAGGTGTTGAGTGTGCCCTTGTTATATTTATTATTTAATTTTTCTTAAACAACTATAATCTACATAAAAATTTTTAATTTAAAAAAATGTTCTTTATCTTCCTGTTGCAATGGGGGAATCACTTCTTTAATATAAATTTTTAAAATAACATCACATTTAAATTTTCAAATATTCATTTTTCATTTTTTTATTTTAAAAATTTTGGGATATTTTTAGTAGTTTTAAACAAACTGCAGAGAAGTATTAAAATCAGAACCTGCGAAACTATAAAGATCCTGCATTTAATACCATAGCTTTTAAGGTAACTATAAAAACTCTAAATGCATTTTACATAAAATGTTTTTTTTTCAACTTGTACGCACTGAAAATTAAAAGTACGGCACATACGGATTGCAAATTTTTACAGTAAATAAATTATAAACTAACGGTGAAACTCTACCTGCATATTTTCTTTGTTGTTTATATCATTTATTACATATATAGTTTGAAATGGAATTTTTAAGCATTTTAGCTTTTTTGAAAATTCTATTCCTTAGAGTAATATTTGACAGATTTTAAATTTAAATAGGTGGAAAATTACACATAACCATTGTTTACGAAAAAGTGAAAATTATTAATAAAACTTATTTTCTATTGTATGTCTGCGAAGAGTATCAGAGAATTAACTATTCTTAAAACATGCTGTAAATTTTCCCTTTATTTAAAAATTTCTTATTTGTTAAAAGCAATTTAAACTCCTGCAGCTTTTCGGTAAATTCCGAAAAACTAAATAAAAATAGAGAACAAATACTCCCACGTATTTACGATAATAATTACCTATATGATAACACGAAAAAAGAAACAAAACTTCGATTTAACGTTGCTTAAAAAGATTATAGATTTCCTTAAGCGATACTTAGTTAAAATTTCTGTTTTTATGAGATATAAATGCCTGTTCCCTTGTTAATTATTTTGATGATTATATTTATTAATACTTTACAGGATTTTTTCTTTTGTGTGAAATAAATTAGGGTGATATAATTCATGCTCTAGATTAATAGAAAAGTGTTTAAATGCTAGTGTTAATATATAATATACTAAACGATATGATGAAATTTCTCATCATCTTGCAGAGAAGGGTTAAATCAAGTTGTATTATTACATAAGACGATAATATTCATTGTTTTCTTAATCTCAATAAAAATACCTTTCCCTAATTTCGAAACATCAGTTTTGTTACTTACCACCTTCATATTCAAACATAATAAATTCCAAACGATGTCATTATATACAATTTTGTTGGGATTATCTTTTAATAACATTCAATTCACGTACTTCCCAAAGAAAAAGTCAGCTTTCCCCTACAGTGACGTCTATAGTATAGAAGATATCTAGTCATACTTCTGTCATACTAAATGTTGTAATGGCGTTCAAGGGAAATCTAGTAATCCTTCTGTCCTTCTGAATGCTGTAATGGCGTTCAGGGAAATCTAGTCATTCTTCTGTCCTACTAAATGCTGTAACGCATTCAGAGAGAATTAACTGATCTGTCCTAGTAAATGTAATGGCTTTCAGGAAAAATCTAGTGATCCTCCTGTCATACAAAATGTTGTAATGGCCTTCAGGGGAAGTTAGTCATTCTTCTGTCCTACTAAATGTTATAATGGCATTCAGGGAAATCTAGTAATCCTTCTGTCCTACTATATGCTGTAATGGTGTTCAGAGAGAATAGAGTCCCTTTCTGTCCTATTAAGTGTTCTAATGACTTTCAGTGGGAATCTAGTCAACCTTCTGTCCTACTAGTGTTTTGAGGGCATTCAGTAGAAATCTAGTCATCCTTGTGTCTTACCAAATGTTGTACTGATGTTCAGAGAGAATCGAGTCATCTTCTGTCCTATTAAATGCTGTAATGGTGTTCAGAGAGAATTGAGTCACCTTCTGTTCTGCTAAATGTTGTAATGACGTTCAGTGGGAATCTAGTCATCCTTCTGTCCTACTAAATGTTGTAATGGCGTTCGGAGAGAACCTAGTCATCCTTCTGTGCTACTAAATGTTTTAAGGGCATTCAGTGGGAATCTAGCCACCTTTTGTCCTACTAAATGTTCTAATGGCGTTCAGTGGGAAACTAGTCATCCTTCTGTCCTACTAAATGTTGTAATGGCGTTCAGTGGGAATCCAGTCCCCTTCTATCCTACTAAATGCTATAACGGCGTTCAGTGGGAATCTAGTCACTTTCTGTCCTACTAAATGGTGTAATGGCGTTTAGTGGGAATCTAGTCACCTTCTTTCCTACTAAATGTTGTAATGGCGCTCAGTGGGAATCTAGTCTCCTTCTGTCCCACTAAATGTTGTAATGCCGTTCGGAGAGAACCTAGTCATCCTTCTGTCCTACTAAATGTTGTAATGGCGTTCAGTGGAAATCTAGTCACCTTCTATCCTACTAAATGTTTTAATAGCATTCAGTGAGAATACAGTCCCCTTCTGTCCTACTAAATGTTATAACGGCGTTCAGTGGGAATCTAGTAATCTTCTGTCCTATTACAACTACCATGGTAGAAATAAAAATTTTTAATATCTAGAGATAAATCTTGAAAAGACAGTACCAATCACGGATTTATTCTGAATCTGCCCTGTTTATTGGCAAATGTTAATGAGACTTTAGGAGGATATTTCTTCCTTAATATCAGTAGGTCTGCTATAAATAAAAAAAAGTCAAAGGTCTTTTGTCTAGAAGTTATTCCCTGCACAATCTACTGTTCGTATTACATGAGCTAGATTCCCCGAATTTTATAGGCGATCGACTTGTAAATCACCATTTTTTGTATGACATATTGTTTAGAGAAACACCAAAATTAAACTAACAAATTTAAAAAAAAATTAATTTTTCTGCCTATAAATTTCATTATATTTTTTTTTTACAATTTATGTAAATTTTAAATAGTAATACCTTTTTTTAACAATCAGTTGTTAATTTATCTAATGAAAATTAAACTTTTGTCACTTTACTCTGATTTTTTTGCAAAGCTTATGCTATCATTTGTATTACATTCAACGTATTTACATACTATTCCTATTTAATTTTTTGATTACGAACACTATGAGAGAGAAAGATAGAGAGATAGAGCGAAGGAGAGTCAGGGAAGAATTAGAGTTAGAGCGATAGAGGGAGAGTTAGAGTGAGTGATAGACAGTGAGAGCGGGTAAGAAAGAGTGTGAATGAGAGAGAGTGTAAGTCAGAGAGTAAGCGAGAAGAGCGTGCGAGTGAGAGAGAGAGTGCGCGAGTGGGAGCGTGCGAGAGAGCAAAAGTGAACAAGTGAAAGAGAGAGTGTGAAAGGTGGTGAGGGTGAGAGCGAAAGAGAGTGAGAGCGAAAGAGAGTGAGAGCGAAAGAGAGTGAGAGCGAAAGAGAGTGAGAGCGAAAGAGAGTGAGTGCGAAAGAGAGTGAGTGCGAAAGAGAGTGAGTGCGAAAGAGAGTGAGTGCGAAAGACAGTAAGTGTGAAAGAGAGTAAATATGGAAGAGAGTGAGAAGAGAGTAAGTGACAGAGAGAGGGGGAGTGAGAGTGAGTGACAGAGAGAGTAAGAAGGAAAGAGGGTGAAGCGAGACAGAGAGAGAGAGATATGTGATTGTATTTCACTTAATACAATTCAACATTGTTAAAAAGTGTTTAAACCATTTAAACAACCGAATATTTTAGCATATTTTAAATGTTTAGTAAATTTAATTATATAAATAATTTTAAAATATATTAAGCGTTTTTATAAGTAGTTTATCTACATTCTAAAAAATATTTATAATTTGATTAAAGTTCTTTAAAGCATTAAAGTTTTCGCCTTAAAATCAAGAAGCATAAATAAAACAAGACTATTAAAACCAACAATCAAGAAAAAAACGTGAAATGACAGAATGATGCTAAAACCTGTTACACAAGTTCCTAAATTAATTTATCTTTTTCTTATATCTCAGTTAGTTTAATTTTATTTACTTCCTTTTTCCTAAGTTCTGGAACTGTTTTTTTCAAAAGATACTTTTCAGGTCAGATTTATTTTCTTTATTGTTTGGTCTCATTTCCGAGAGATTGTTTTATGTTTCTGAAAGAACAAAAAATCGGAAGTTTTGTTTCTTTGAGTTGCTAAAAAGAGTGTTAATTAAATTTCTTCTTGTAAATTAAACTCTTTCCAAGTCTTGTTTTTCACGGTGGAACACTTCTAAATTTCCTCTCTTAAACCGATTTATTCTTCCAGATACTACAAATATTTTTTCATGGTGTATGTCTAAACATTAAACACTCTAAAAAATAGGTTTGTCTTCCATATATAACGTGGGTTTTAGATTTAGAATCGTGCATATATAACCTATAAATACAACAAACTATTGCATAATAATGCTTCAATGAGGCTTATGAACTTTTTTATGTACGTATAGCATTTCATATACCAATATTTTCTTTTTCATGGTGTATATCTAAACATTAAACACTCTAAAGAATAGGTTTGTCTTTCATAAATAACCTGTATTTTAAATTTAGAATGGTGCATATATAACCTATGAATACGACAAACTATTGACTACTAATGCTTCAATGAAGCTTATGAACTTTTCTATGTACGTATAGCATTTTAAGTACAAATATTTTCTTTTTCATGGTGTATGTCTAAACATTAAACACTCTAAAGAATATGTTTGTCTTCCATAAATAACGTGTGATTTAAATTTAGAATGGTGCATATGTAACCACAAATTATTGCATAATAATGCTTCAATGAGGCTTATGAACTTTTCTATGTACGTATAGCATTTCATATACCAATATTTTTTTCATGGTGTATGTCTAAGCATTAAACACTCTAAAGAATAGGCTTGTCTTCCATAAATAATGTGTTTTAAATTTAGAATAGTGCATATATAACCTATAAATACTACAAACTATTGCCTAATAATGCTTCAGTGAGGCTTATGAACTTTTCTATGTACGTATAGCATTTCATATACCAATATTTTCTTTTTCATGGTGTATGTCTAAACATTAAACACTGTAAAAAATAGGTTTATGTTCCAAAAAAACGTGCTAAATTTAGAATGGTGCATATTCATCACATAATTTTAACTTCATGAGGCATGAATTTTCTATGTACATATTCATTTCATATACAATATTTTCTTTTTCAATGTATGCTGAAAACATAAACACTGTAAAAAATTTTATTTTTCATTTCGTTTTTTTTAAAAGAATTCACACTTTTTCATTTCTATTAATACAATTTATAAAATCAGTTATAAACATTTTTATGGTTTTCTTAGAACATAAATGATATGTAAAAACATGTAAACAATATTTATGGATCGATATTCATGTAATCTATACTCTTATTTATTTTTTTTGTTAAATTGTAAAACTGACATCTGGCATACATGAAAAATTTTTCGATAAAGAATGTTATAAAAAAAATCTTTAAAAATATATCTTCCTATAATAAAATAAATATTCAAAATTATTCTCAGTGATAACATAGTATATAAAATTAACATTAAATGCATAGCTAATGTTTAAAAAGCTGTTTCTGTATATGAATACATGGATCGATGTGTTGATCAGTAGATTTAAGCTTCCATATTGATTTTTTGCTAAATACATCGTATTGCAAGCATGAAAGTGATCAAGAATGTAAGTCATAAAGAAAATTTCTCTCCAAGTTTAACTATTCGATATAAAATCATAATAATAGCCTAAGCTATCTGTGTTGTCGTCAATTAATAGGTTGGACTTTGAATGGATAGAACATCCATATCATCATGTTTAGTAGCAAAATTCAAAGCAAGAAAAGTTTATCTTCTCTTAAATTATCGATCCGATTCTAAAATAAAGTGGTATAAATATGCTTCATATTACATCAAAAAATACTACAGTCTTTAAAACATTCGAAATCCACCCTTTCCCCACTTTTCGAGAATTTAATTCTATCATTTCAAGCTCAATTTTTCCTAGTTAAACATTTTACATTATAACATTTTTTCTAGCATCATGACGTCATTCCTTTAAGCATCTTATTCATTTTTATTTTACATTATTTAAATAGCGTCTGATTTATTTTCATACCTTTTATCACTGAACTTAGATATTAAGTAAACAATTTTATTTTATATGTGGCTTAAATAATAATTAGAAACAATGTGATAATTTGAAATTTATTCGATTTTTTTTTCGTTTCAATGAAAATTTTATCCCTTGAATTAACAACAAATTCTTTTCATAAAAATCTACGAGTCTATCTCACGGACTAATAAATACCTAGCGTTTAAATTGTATATCTTTGAAAATTAAGAAGTATGTTAGTTTGTTTTTTTATACATAACCACACAGTTTAACTAAATGAATTCGAAGTTATTCTACGTTTTCATACGTTTTTCATACGTTTTATCACTGAACTTAGATATGACGTAAATAATTTTTTACTTGGCTAAAATAATAGATTAAGTACATGTGTGATAATTTTAAAATTAACCATCGATTATTGTTTGTTGCAATGAATCCGTTATCTAGGGTATTAACACCATATTGTATAGACCACAGGATGTAGTGGAAAGAATAGTTTCATTCCTTTACTTCCACTAATTACTGTGGCAAAAAAAATTGGGAAGAACTAACTATAAGAAAATTTTGAATTATCTTTCTAAATGAATTCAACGTGATTCTTAACTGCTTTCACAGTATCGGGAGACTTTAGAAGAGTATGAAGATAAACAAATTATTGAAAGTGTACCAGATAATTATCAGCCAAAAAATAAACCATTTTTAAATGCCTTATAGGTTTTTTACAATCTAGAAAATTAAACATTTTACTGATTCCGTTATATTACGGCTATATGTTACTACGGGAAATACAAAAACCATTTCATGTAAGAGAGAAGCTTTCTGGTGATAGTTTTGTCGTGTGCAGTGAACAAGAGGCTATTTTAAGAACAATAAAATTTAAATGTAGTCAATTTTTCATGTGTTGGTCAGTTTTTCGAAAAAAAATTAATATAACAGTTTAATAATATAATTTAGTAATAATTTATAATTATTATATTATTTTGGTAAGTGTGATTTAACTCAGATTGATGGAAAACTCAAACAAGACGAGAATTATAAAAAAAAAATGTACGGTAAGTTCTTTATTGTGTGCAAGAAAGTAAAATAATATTATAATGTTTAATTTTCGGTTACAAATTTGCTAAGTCCTCTTAACATTAGAGAACTCTATTCATATAAATTGATATATTACATTTTTCCTTAAACAAAATTAAAAAGGAAAAGATTAATCCAAGAATATAATTCAGCGATTAAAAAAAACAAAGTAAACATGTAAATTACAATAATTTACATGAAGTGTAAATATAATCAAACAGGAAATATTTACGATTTCAGCTTTCGTAAATTTAATAACTTTTTTTCTAGCATTATCACTTCCTTCCTTTAACCATCTCATTTGATCTTTTTTACTATAAATTATTAAAATATCGTCTGCTTCATTTTCATACGTTTTATATCTTAAGATATATATTACGTAAATAATTTTCTTTTTTACCTTGCTTACATAATACATGAGTACCTATGTGATAAATATAACCAACTATTTACAATGTTGTTACAATGAAAATTTTATCAGAGGTATTAACAATTTTTATCTACCTTCAGGTGTAGTGGAAGTGATAGTTTCATTTTTTTACTTCCAGTAATTACTGCCTCCCTCCAAAAAAAATTGGAAAGAACATAACGATAATTTCGACGTAGCTAAGAAAACTTTGAATTATCTTTTTAAATGAATTCAACGGGATTCTAAACTGCATTCACATTATCGGATGACTTTAGAGGAGTATGAAGATAAATTATTCAACATGTACCAGATAATTCTCAACTAAAAAACAAACCATTTTTTTACTTGCCTCATAGAGTACTTTACAATCTATAAAATTAAAAAATTTTTCCTCATTCCGTCATATGACGGTCTATATGCTAGTAAGAGAAAGAATACAAAACAATTTCCTTTAAAAGGGGAGCTGTGTGGGGATAGCTTTGTCGTGTGCAGTGAACAAGAGACCATTCGAACAATAATAAAATTTAACTATAGGAAATTTTTCAGATGTTGGTCATTTTTTAGAAATAAATTCAATATAATAATCTATAATTATTATATTATTATTTTGGAAAATTTGGTTGAACTCATATTCATGAAAAACACGAAAAGGCAAGACTCGAATTATAAAAAAGAAATGAACTGTATATCCATTATTGTGTATAAGGAAGTGAAATAATTTTATAATGTTTAATTTTCGGTTACAAATTTGCTAAGTTCCCTTAAAATTAGAATGCTCTATTTATATAAATTGATATATTACATTTTTCCGTAAACAACATTAAAAAGGAAATGACAGAAGATTATTCCAAGAATATAATTCAGCTGTTAAAAAAACAAAGTAAATTACAATAATTTACATGAAGTGTAAATATAATTAAATAGGAAGTATTTTCGAATTCAGCTTTTGTATATTTAAATCCCATATTCATATATTACAGTGTGAAAGCTTTTAGGTAAATCCTTCCAAATAAAGTTTGGATTAAATTAAAATATTTGCCACAAGGGAAGTAAAATTTATTTCTCGAAAACGCGCAAGAAATTTTAAGCAGGGATAGAGGCGGTTACAGACTAATAACACAGTTAAATAAATTTGAATCCTAGACAGAATTTGATTCCGGCGGGGATTCCCACGAAACAAAGCATAAAATAAAAAAAACGGCCATTACTTGATTATAACTTAACGTAACAGAAAATTATTATTATTGTTGTTTCATTTTTTATTACTTAGTTACGAAATAGCATTTAAATTATTGAAGTATCAAAAGAATTGTCGTTTTCAAAATTTAATTTAAATCTATATATTGACTCATTTGCAGAGTAACTGCAGGTAACTGAAAAGCCGGAATTTTAAATTACTGGACTGCTGTTCGATACAGTGTAATATAAAAAAAAGTGTAATTAAATTTTAATACAAAAAATATGTATTAAAATTTAATTACACTTTTATATGTTTCTCTATTTTGAGAGTAAATGCTAATACACGCATAGCCAAATCCATAAAATACTGTACTGTTGATCGACAGGTTGTCTGTTCTATGCAGTGTTCGGTTATAAATAATATATCAAAATAATCTTCATTTATAAAATTTAGTTACATCCCCTATATAATAATAGCATAAGTTATCAGCCCGTCTGCCCTTGAATTTGTGAAGCTGTTGGACCTAGATTGGATAGTGTCATACATATTGGATCCTTGATGGGTTAGGATTAGCACAATTGAAACCAAATCTTTAAAACGATTAAAATCCCCCCTTTTCGAGCGCTTAATGTCCTTACATCAAGCCCTATTTTCCCCAGTTAAGATAAGGTTGTTAAGTTTATCATTTAATAAATAGGTAAAAATAACATTTTTCTAGCAATATGACTTCATTCCTTTAACCATCTCATTTGATCCTTTTTATTATAAATTATTTAAATATCATCAGTTTCATATTCATACATTTTATAACTTAACATATGTTACGTAAATATTTTTTTTTACATTGCTTAAATAATAGATTAAGTACCTATGTGATAATTTTAAATATAATAAACTATTTTATTTTTTGTTGCAATTAAAATTTTATCACAGGTATTAAAAAAAAATTTCTATCTACATTCAGGTGTAGTGGAAGGGATAGTTTCATTCTTTTACATCCATTAATTACTGACCCCCCAAAAAATTTGGAAGAACATAACGATAATTTCGACATAGCTAAGAAAACTTTGAATTATTTTCCTAAATGAATTCAACGTGATTCTAAACCGCATTCGCAGTATCGGAAGACTTTAGAGGAGTATGAAGATAAACAAATTATTCAACATGTACCAGATAATTCTTAACTAAAAAAACAAACCATTTTTTTACTTGCCTCATAGAGTACTTTACATTTGTAGAAAATTAAAAATTTTACTGATTCCGTCATATGACGGACTATATGCTAGTACGAAGATTCATAAAAAAATCATTTCCTTTGAGAGGGAAGTTTTCTGATGATATCTTCGTCGTGTGCAGTGAAGAAGAGCAACAATGAAAAGTATTCTACCAACAAAAAGTAAATATAATAAATTTTTCAGGTGTTGGACATTTTTTGGAAGTAAATTTAATATAATAATTTATAATTATTATATCATTATTTTAATGAGTGTTATTTAACTCAGATTGATGGAAAACTCGATCAAACAAGACGCGAATTTAAAAAAAATTCTATTGTACTTCATTTATTGTGAACAAGGAAGTAAAATAATTTTATAATGGTCAATTTTTTGGTTACAAATTTGCTAAGTTTATTTAACATTACACAGCTCTATTCAAACAAATTGATATATTACATTTTTCTGAAGAAAAAAATTAAAACGGAAATGCCAGAAGATTATTCCAAGAATTTAATTCAGTTGTTAAAAAAAAGACAAAGTAAAGTAAATTACAATAATTTACATGAAGTGTAAATATAATTAAGCAGGAAGTATTTTCGAATTCAGCTTTCGTAGATTTAAATCCCATATTCATATATTACAGGGTAAAAGCTTTTAGGTAAATCCTTCGCAGCAAAATTTGGATTAAATTAAAATATTTGCCACAAGGGAAATAAAATTTATTTCTTGAAAACGCGCAAGAAATTTTAAGCAGTTATAAAGGCGGTTGCAAACTAATAACACAGTTAAATAAATTTGGATCCTAGACAGAATTTGATTCCGGTGGGGATTGCCATGATACAAAGAATAAAATAAAAAAAACGGCCATTATTTGATTATAGCATATCGTCACAGAAAATTATTACTGGAGTTTATTTTTTATTAGTTGCGAAATAGCATTTAAATTATTGAAGTATCAAAAGAATTGTCGTTTTCAGTATTTAATTACACATTTATATAATTCACCCATTTGCAGAGTAACTTCAGGTAACAGAAAAACCTGATTTTTAAATTACTGGACTGCTGATCTCCAGGTCTTCTGTTCGATATAATGTTCGATATTAAAATATCTATCAAAAGAATTTTCATTTATAAAATTTAATTACGCTTTTGTATGTTGCTCTATTTCGAGAGTAAATTCTAATACAAGCATAGCCAAACCGATAAAATACTGTACTGTTCATCGACAGGTAGTCTGTTCTGTACAGTGTTCGGTGTTAAATTAATAATATATCAAAAGAATCTTCATTTATAAAATTAAATTGCATCCCCTATATAATAATAGCCTAAGTTATCTGTCCGTCTGTCCTCAAATTTGTGAAGCGGTTATACCTAGATTGGATAGTGGCATACATGTTGGATTCTTGATGAGTTAGGATTAGCAAAATTCAAACCAAATCTTTAAAACGATCAAAATCCCCCCTTTTCGAGCATTTACTGTCATTATATCAAGCCCTATTTTTTCCAGTTAAGAGCAGGTGATTAAGTTTATCATATAATAAATAGGTAAAAATAACTTTTTTCCTAGCATTAAGACTTCATTCCTTTAACCATCTCATTTGACCCTTTCTATTATAAATTATTTAAATATCGTCTGCTTTATTTTCATATGCTTTATAACTTAACATATATATTACGTCAATAATTTTCTTTTTTTACTTTCCTTAAATAACAGATTAAGTACCTATGTGATAATTTTAAATATAATCAAATACTTTATTTTTTGTTGCAAGGAAAATTTTATCACAGGTATTAACAACAAATTCTATATACTCCCAGGGTGCAGAGGAAATGATAGTTACATTCTTTTATTTCCATTAATTACTGACCCCCCTCCCCAAAAAAAGAAAAAAAAAAGGACTGGGAAGAACATAACGATAATTTCGACGTAGCTAAGAAAACTTTGAATTATCTTTGTAAATGAATTCAACGTAATTCTAAACTGCATTCACAGTATCGAATGACTTTAGAGGAGTATAAAGATAAACTATTGAACATGTACGAGATGATTCTGAGCTAAAACATAAACCATTCTTTTATCCGCCTCATAGAGTAGTTTACAATCTAAAAAAATTAATTTTACTGATTCCGTCATATGACGGACTATATGCTAGTACGAGGATTCATATAAAAAACCATTTCCTTTGAGAGGGAAGTTTTCTGGTGATAGCTTCGTCGTGTGCAGTGAACAAGAGCAACAATGAAAAGTATTCTACCAACAAAAAGTAAATATAATAAATTTTTCAGGTGTTGGACATTTTTTGGAAGTAAATTTAATATAATAATTTATAATTATTATCTAATTATTTTAATGAGTGTAATTTAACTCAGATGGAAAACTCGATCCAACAAGACGGGAATTATAAAAAAATCTACTGTACTTCATTTATTGTGTGCAAGAAAGTAAAATAATATTATAATGGTCAATTTTTGGTTATAAATTTGCTAAGTTTATTTAACATTACAAAGCTCTATTCAAACAAATTGATATATTACATTTTTCTAAAAAATAAAAAGGAAATACCAGAAGATTATTCCCAAAATATATTTCAGCGGATAAAAAAAGCTAAGTAAAGTAAATTACAATAATTTACATGAAGTGTAAATATAATTAAATAGGAAGTATTTTCGAATTCAGATTTCGTATATTTAAATCCCATATTTATATATTACAGTGTGAAAGCTTTTAGGTAAATCCTTCGCAGCAAAGTTTGGATTAAATTAAAATATTTACCACGAAGGAAATAAAATTTATTTCTTGAAAACGCGCAAGAAATTTTAAGCAGTTATAAAGGCGGTTGCAAACTAATAACACAGTTAAATAACTTTGGATCCTAGACAGAATTTGATTCCGGCGGGGATTGCCATGAAACAAAGAATAAAATAAAAAAAGGCCATTATTTGATTATAGCTTAACGTCACAGAAAATTATTATTGGAGTCTATTTTTTATTACTTAGTTACGAAATAGCATTTAAATTATTGAAGTATGAAAATAATTTTCGTTTTCAGTGTTTTTTACATATTTGTATAATTCACCCATTTGCAGAGTAACTTCAGGTAACAGAAAAACCTGATTTTTAAATTACTGGACTGCTGATCTCCAGGTCTTCTGTTCGATATAATGTTCGATATTAAAATATCTATCAAAAAAAATTTTCATTTATAAAATTTAATTACGCTTTTGTATGTTGCTCTATTTCGAGAGTAAATTCTAATACAAGCATAGCCAAACCGATAAAATACTGTACTGTTCATCGACAGGTAGTCTGTTCTGTACAGTGTTCGGTGTTAAATTAATAATATATCAAAAGAATCTTCATTTATAAAATTAAATTGCATCCCCTATATAATAATAGCCTAAGTTATCTGTCCGTCTGTCCTCAAAATTTGTAAGCGGTTGGACCTAGATTGATAGTGGCATCCATACTGATTCTTGATGAGTTACGATTAGCACAATTCAAACCAAATCTTTAAAACAATCAAAATCCTTCCCTTTTCGACGTTTAATATCCATTATATCAAGCCCTATTTTTCCCAGTTAAGAGCAGGTGATTAAAGTTTTTAATTTCTTCCATAATAAATAGGTAAAATAACATTTTTTCTAGCATTATAATCCTTTAACCATCTGTTAATCATTTTTATTAAAATTTTTTTAATATCATGCATCCATTTTTTAAACTTTATCTTAAAATATTATATTACTTAAATAATTTTCTTTTTTACATTGCTTAAATTATAAATTAAGTACCTATGTGATAATTTTAAATATAATCAACTATTTTATTTTTGTTGCAATTAAAATTTTATCACAGGTATTAAAAAAAAATTTCTATCTACATTCAGGTGTAGTGGAAGGGATAGTTTCATTCTTTTACATCAATTTACGATAAAAAAAAATAAGATAACGATAATTTCGACAGCTAAGAAACTTTGAATTATTTTTCTAAATGAATTCAACTAATTCTAAACTGCATTCACAGTATCGGAAAATTTAGAGGAGTATAAAGATCAAATTATTGAACATGCACGAGATAAAATCTGCAAAAACAAACAATTTTTTTAAGCCTCATAGAGTAGTTTACAATCTAGAAATTAAAAATTTTACTGATCGTCATTGACGGCTGTATGCTAGTACAAGCATAAAAAACCATTTCCTTTAAAAGGGAAGCTTTCTGGTGATAGCTTAGTCGTGTGCAGTGAACAAGAACAACAATAAAATATTCTAGCAACAATAAAAAATATAGTAAATTTTTCATGTTGTTACATTTTTTTAAATAATTTAATATATAATAATTTATAATTATTAATATTTAATGAATTTTATTTAACTCAGATTTTAAAACTCGATTAAACAAGACGGTTATAAAAGAAATCTACTGTATTCATTTATTGTGAATAAGGAAGTAAAATAATATCATAATAGTCAATTTTTTGGTTAAAATTTCCTAAGTTTATTTAACATTACATGCTCTATTCAAACAAATTGATATATTACATTTTTTTCTGAAGAAAAAAATAAAAAGAATGCCAGAAATTTTTCCCAGAATATATTTAGGATTAAAAAAGTAAAGTAAATTACAATAATTTACATGAAGTGTAAATATAATTATAAGTATTTTCGAATTAAAATTTCGCAAATTTAAATCCATATTTATATAGTACAGGTAACTTTTAGGTAATTCTGCGGCAAAGTTTGGATTAAATTAAAATATTTGCCTCAAAGTAAAATTTATTTCTCGAAAACGCGCAAGAAATTTTAAGCTTTATAAAGGCGGTTGCAAACTAATAACAAAGTTAAATAAATTTGAATCCAAGACAGAATTTTATTCCGGCGGGGATTGCATGAAACAAAGAATAAAATAAAAAAAAAAAACGGCCATACTTGATTATAACTCTCACAGAAAATTTTATGGAGTCTATTTTTTTAGTTCGAATAGCATTTAAATTTTGAAGTATCAAAAGAATTTTCGTTTCAGTATTTAATTCACATTTATATATTGTCCCATATATTGTCCAAGAGTAATGCATTTTTTTTTTTTTTTTTTTTTTTTAGCGCTCTGTACATTTTGCAATGTAATACATAACAGAAAAGATGGATAAATTACGTTGCTGTCTACCGGTCGTCTGTTAGATATTAAAATATTATCTATTAACAGAATTTCCATTTATAAAATTTAAATACACTTTTATATGTTGCTCTATTTTGAGAGTAAATGTAAATACAGTTATAGCCAAATCTATAAAATACTGTACTGCTGATCGACAGGTAATCTTTTCTGCAAAAGTAGGTGTTAATTAATAATATATAAAAGAATCTTCATTTATAAAATTTGATTACATGCCCTAAATAAAAGTCTAAGTTATCTGTTTTGATTAATTTTTGAAATTGGACAAATGGAAGAGACATATAGAATTCTTGCTGGTTACAAAATTCAAAGCAATTCTTTAAAATGTTGAAAATCCACCCCTCCCCTACTTTTCGAGCGTTTAATGCCATTATATCAAACCCTATTTTCCCCGGTTAACAGCAGGCGATTACATTTATCAATTTATTACACAATAAATAGGCAAAAACATTCTTTTCTAGCATTTTAACGTCATTCTTTTTATCATTTCTGATTTTAAATTATTTAAATATCGTCTGCATTATTTTCACACGTTTTATCACTGAACTTAGATATTACGTAAATAATCTTTTCAATCTTTGGAAGTAATCTTATTTAAATAATCCGTCAGAATTGAAAACTTTCGAAATCTCCCCCTTTCCCCCTTTTCGAGCGTTTAATGCCAATATATCAAGCTCTATTTTCCCCAGTTAAGAGCAGGTGATAAAGCTTTTCACATAATAAATAGGTAAAAAAAAACATTTTTTCTAGCATTATGAGGTCATTACTTCAACGATCTCATTTAATCATTTCTTATTTGAAATTATTTAAATATCATCTGCATTTTTTAATCGTTTTATGACTAAAATGGTATTACTAAATAATTTTCTTATGTTTGGTTTAAATATAGATTAGGTATCTGTAATAATTTTAAGAATCATCATTATTTTTGTTGCAATAAAAATTTACCAGATATTAACAAACATTTTCTACCAGTTTAGTGGAATAAATTTTATTCTTTTACTTTTTAATTAGTTGCAAAAAAATAAAAATTAACGATAATTGTCACAGTTAAGAAAAATGAATTATCTAATGAATTGAACATGATTCTAAACTGCATTACAGCATTGGAAGACTTAGAGGAGTATGAAAACAAATTATTCAAAAGTGTACCAAATTCAACAAAAGAACAAACCATTTTACCTGCCTAAAATACTTTACAATCTATAAAAATAAATTTTACTTTCTGTCATTTGAGTATATGCTAGTAAAAAAAACACTAAAGCAATTATTTAAAAAGCTTTGTATAGCTTTGTCGTGAGTGAAACAATAACCATTCTAAAACAATAAAATTTAAAAATAAATTTTTAATGTTGTCTTTTTTTAAAAATAAAGAATTAATAATCTATAATATTTATTTTTGATGAATTTGAACGATTTTTAAAAAATTAAATACTCGAGTTAGAAAAAAAAATTATTACATTCCATTTTAATAAAAGAATATTATAATGTTTAATTTTTTTAAAATCTAATTCTAACATTAGAAAATATTTTTATAATTGTGTATTATATTTTTCCGTAAACAAAATTAAAAGAAAATACTAAGAATTTTAAGAATTTAATAGCTGTTAAAAATAATTTTTTCTCTAGCATTATGCGTCATAAACATCTCATTAATCACTTATTTTAAAACGATTGAAATATCGTCTGCATTATTTTCATCGTTTTATCACTGAACTTGGATTCGCAAATAACTCCCATTTGGCTTAAATAAGATTAGGTACATATCTAATAATTATAAATTTAATCAGATTATAGTCAGTTGAGATGAAAGGATTAACATAAACACCAAAAAGATACTAGAGAGTGAGAGAGGAGATAATAGAGATATATAGAGTTTACAGTTAATGTTTTATTAAAATTAATTATTTTTTCGTTTTTATTGTGTTTTAAACATAACCACATGGTTTGACTAAATGAATTCAAAGGGATTCTAAACTGCATTCACAGTATCGGGAGACTTTAGAGGAGTATGAACATAAACAAATCATTGAATGTGGGCCAGATAATTCTCAGCCAAAAAACAAACCATTTTTTACCTGCCTCAAATGGTACTTTACAATTCCGGAAAATTAAAAATTTTACTGATTCTGTCATATGACAGGCTATATGCTACTAAAATATAATAGTGCATTAAAAAAGGAAATTACACAAATTATTTCTGAGCAATGAAATAATGTTAGTAGCTATCAGAACATAAATACGTGCTTAAGAATAACGTGCGATACTTTGTGCTAACACAAATCCCACTCATAGTAATAAATACCTTTAGACAAATATAACTTTTCCGAGAATTAGTTGTTTATTTTTTATTTGTAGAACAACTAGTAAAAAATGCAAAGCAATGTTCTTTTAATAGCAAGAAACGATCGAGTAAAAACTAACAGATTAAGTCAAACACTTAAAGAAAATAATTTCTATTTAATGACCAATTAAAATAATTTTTTAATGTAGTGATGTAATTAAAGGCGAAATAAATGTCTTAACTAAGACCCATTTATCATTTTAATCGAATAATAGAGGGATTTTAAATTAGCATTCTTTACAAACAAGTTAGAAATTATTTTATTCCAAATAAAAGGAATTAGTAAAAAAATTTAGCTTTTCCATGGTAACTCTAAAAATCCTTATTGGAATGGCTAATGAAATTTTAAAATCTATTTTGCTCATTAAAAATAATACGTCTCATAAAAAGTTATATTGCACTGATTATGTAGACAAACGAGAAGTAGATAGAGAAAGGTTTGGTTTTGTTTGGAATTGAATGCTAGTTTTTGCAACTAGAGGGCTAATGAGACCAGGACCTACAACTTAAAGCCGATTCCAAACGGCTACTAACATCCATACCACAGTGGGATTCGAACCCATGAACTCCCATATATAGAAAAAGAGTGAGATATACGAATAAAGAGATATAAATATATAGAGATGGAGATATAGTCAAAAAGAGATACTGAAAGTTAGAGTGTGAGAGAGAGAAAAAGAGGGATAAAGATACAGAAACAAAAAGATACAAAATAAGAGAGAGAGAGAGTGAGATAGAAATAAGAGATAGAGAGTGAGACATATTTACAGTTAACCTTTTTTTTAATCAATTTTTTTTCGTTTTGTTTGTTTTTTAAACATAACCACATTGTTTGACTAAATGAATTCAAAGGGATTCTAAACAGCATTCACAATATCGGGAGACTTTAGAGGAGTATGAACATAAACAAATCATTGAATGTGGGCCAGAGTATTCTCAGTCAAATAACAAACCATTTTTTTACCTGCCTTAAAGGGTACTTTACAATTCTAGAAAATTAAAAATTTTACTGATTCTGTCATATGACGGACTATATGCTAGTAATATATATTAGTGCATTAATAAAGGAAATTACACAAATTTTTTCTGAGCAATAAAATGTTAGAAGCTACCAGAACATAAATAGCAGCATAAAAAAACGTGCGATAACTTGGGCTAACACAAATCTCACGCATAGTCATAAATATATTTAGACAAACATAATTTTTCCGAGAATTAGTTGCTTAAATTTTATTCGTAGATTAGCTAGTAAAAAATGAAAAGCAATGTAATGGCAAGAAACGATCGAGTAAAAACTAACATAGATTAAGTCGAACACTTAAAGAAAATAATTTCTATTTAATGACCAATTAAAATAATTTTTTAATGTAGTGATGTAAGGAAAGACGAAATAAATGTCTTAACTAAGACCCATTTATCTTTTTAATCGAATAATAAAGGGATTTTAAATTTACATTCTTTACAAACCAGTTAGAATTTTTTTATTCCAAATAAAATGAATTAGTTAAATTATTTACCTTTTCCAGGGTTACTCTAAAAATCGTTCCTGGAATGGCTATGAAATTTCAAAATCTATTTAGCATTAAAAATAATACGTCTGATGAAAAGTTTTATTGCACTGATTATGTAGACAAATGTGAAGTAGATAGATACAGAAAGGTTTGGTTTGGAGTGCTACAGTCTACTTTTTGCAACACGAGGGCTGATGAGACCGGGACCTACAGCTTAAAGCCGATTCAGAACGGCTACGAACATCCATGCCACAGTGGGATTCGAACCCACGAACTCCTAGAGAGAGATAGAGGAAGAATGAGAGATACAAATAAAGAGATAGAAATATAGAGAGATGGAGATATAGACAGAAAAAGATACTGAAAGATAAGAGTGGGAATGAGAACGAGTGATAAAGATACAGAAACAAAAAGATACAAAATGAGATTTAGAGAGAGAGTGAATGAGATAGAAATACACAGATAGAGAGTGAGATATAGTTACAATTAACATTTTTTAAAATTAATTACTTTCTTTCATTATAAGTATTTCATCGCACATTCCGACTTGATAATTTATTTTGTTTGTTTGTTTGTTTGTTAAACCTTTTCGTGACTTCAGACAGTTTGACTTGCATTATTCTCAGTTAACAGTTATAATTAACAGTTATTAACAGTTTGGCTTGCTTTGGTTTAATTTTTTTTAAAGTTATTAGCTCAAAATCAATTAAAACTTCTGTTGAGTGATACACGTTCAGATATGTTATAGTTTTATGTTATCAGCAAATCAGCTTGAATTTCAAACGGCCAGAGAAAACTAGAATTCCTAGATTTCCAACTGAAAATATCCTCAAATGTTCTTTTACAGGCCGAAAGTACTATATTTTAGGCTATTTTGTATTATCAATTGCAAGTGGTCTTCTATACTGATCTATGTATTTGGAATCGAGACGTGTGAGAAGCCAAATTCACCCACTCAGATAGTGATAACCCCATGGTTTGCTGCTCATTGGTAAACCAGTCACCTAATACAGACCATTAAAATATAGTCGCCTAACTTATGACCATAAAACTATAGAACTGTTGGACTATATTACTATACACTTGAACTATAGACTATGGTCGCCAAAAATGTCCATAGAATTATTTCAAGAACTTATGGTGATGTTTCGTTAACACAGTAAAAAGGATATTAAATATTTATTGATACGATAAATTGGAAAATAAATAAGAGCAAACTGGTAACGATATATGTGATTAAATATCAATGTTATATCAATGTGATCGTGTCTAAAAATACGATGAAAAGCTAGTAATTGCTGACAGAATACAGATCTCTAACATTATCAGAGAGGGGATCCTGCAGACAACCAATCAAAGTTTACAAAAGGACGGGGAAGAGGCTTCGCTTTAACACCCAAGTTGTGACCACGACAAAAGCTGCTGCTCTTAGGTGAAAGAGTCAACCAAGACAGACAGCGAAGTTAAAAATTGGCAATGCAGAACTGCCAGAAATGACCATAGAAATATTCCCTTAACAGCACAGTAAAAAGGATATTAAATATTTATTGATACGATAAATTGGAAAATAAATAAGAGCAAACTGGTAACGATATAAGTGATTAAATATCAATGTTATAGCAATGTGATAAATGAGAAAGTGTCTAAAAATATCATGAAAATCTAGTAAATGCTGACATAATACAGATTTCTAACATTATCAGAGAGGAGATCCTGCAGATAACTAATCAAAGTTTACAAAATAATGGGGAAGAGGCTTAGCTCTCCCACCCAAGTTGTGACCACGACTAAAGCTGCTGCTCTTCGCTGAAAAAGGCAACCAAGACAGACAGCGAAGGTAAAAATGGCAATGCAGGGCTTCCTGAAACGACCATAGAGAACTATGTCAATAAGTTATGGTAATATTTCGTGCTTCACCCAAGACTAACAATGCAGTGAAATGGATATTAAATATTTATTGATACGATAAAATAGGAATTAAATAACGGGTACCTGGTAACGATATAAATGATAAAATATAGATCAATGGGAATAAAAATAACAAAATGCTAGTAAATGCTAACAGAATACAAATGTTTAGCATTTTCAGAGAGGGGATCCTGGAAATAACCAATCAAAGTTTACAAAAGGACGGGGAAGGGGCTTAGCTCTCCTACCCAAGTTGTGACCAAGACAAAAACTTCTGTTCCTTGGTAAGAGTCAATCAAGACAGACAGCGAAGTTAAAAAAAAATGGCAACGCAAGGCTGCCAGAAACGATCATAGAGAACTATTTCAAGAAGTTATGGTAATATTTCATTAAAAACACAGTAAAAAGGATATTAAATATTTACTAATACGATATATTTGGAAATAAATAAGAGTTAACTGGCGATTAAATATCAATGTTATATCAATGTGATCAATGTGAATGTGGATAAAAAATGCCATGAAATGCTAGTAAATGCTGTCAGAATACAAATCTTTAACATTATCAGAGAGGGTATCCTGGAGACAACCAATCAAAGTTTACAGAAGGGCGGGGAAGGGGCTTAGCTTTCCCACCCAAGTTGTGGCCACGACAAAAACTGCTGTTCTGTGGTAAACTAGTCAACCAAGACAGACAGCGAAGTTAAAATATGGCAATGCAGGGCTGCCAGAAACGACCATAGAGAAATATGTCAATAAGTTATGGTAATATTTCGTGCTTCACCCAAGACTAACAACACAGTAAAAAGGATATTAAATATTTATTGATACGATAAATTAGAAATTAAATAAGAGCTACCTGGTAACGATATAAATAATTAAATACAGATCAATGTGAATAGAAATACCATGAAATGCTAGTAAATGCTGACAGAATACAAATCTTTAACATTTTCGGAGAGGGGATCCTGGAGACAACCAATCAAAGTTTACAAAAGGACGGGGAAGGGGCTTAGATCTCCTATTCAAGTTGTGACCACGACAAAAACTGCTGTTCCTTGGTAAAAGAGTCAACCAAGACAGGCCGCGAAGTTAAAAAATGGCAATACAGGGCGACCATAGAACTATAAAACTATGACTATACATTTGAACTCTAGATTAGGGTCGTCAGAAACGACCAAAGAACTATTTCAAGAACTTATGGTAATATTTCCTTAACAGAGTAAAAAGGATAATAAATATTTATTGATACGATAAATTGGGAAATAAGTGCTAACTGGTAACGATATATATGATTAAATTCAATATTCTATCAATGTGATCAATAAGAATAAAAATACCCTGAAATGCTAGCAAATGCTCCGATATAAAAGGAAGGTTATGGGGCTTCTTAGCCAGGAAATTGTGTAAAAAGTGTATTAAAGCGTCAGGCATTTCAAGCTGAATGCGTTTGTAAATGAGGCCTACATGCGAGATGCAGTCGAAAGCCTTTGCGATGTCGAGAAAGAATGCACCAGTTGGTTTGCGTGTTTGTAATCCCTCGCTAGCGGGTTCTACTACACGGAGAAGCTGTTGAGTAGTAGTGTGCTGGTTACGAAAACCAAATGGCTCCGGAATTAACACATTTTTTCCCTGCAGGAAGAACTGGAGGCGGTTAAATATCACTCGCTCGGCAACGTTGAGGCAACTGAGGATACTAATGGGCAGTAGCTTTCTGGAAAAGTTAAGTGAGCATCAGGTTTCAGTATAGGACAGACTATTGCAGATTTCCATGTTTTAGGGAAGCATTTAAGTTTAAGCATATAGTTTATTATTCCAATTAAATAAATTAATATATTGGGTAGTAGATTTTTAATTCATCTATTAGAACTTTTATCAATACTGGACGATTTATTATTTTTAAGATCTTTAATAATTAGTGTTACTTTAGTAGTTCATACTTCTGAAGTAACATTAGCAAATGCTGACAGAATACAAATCTTTAACATTATTGGAGAGAGAATCCTGGAGAGAACCAAATCAAAGTTTACAAAAGGACGGGAAAGAGGACTAGCTCTTCCACCCAAGTTGTAAACCACGACAAAAGCTGCTGTTCTATCTGAAAAAGACAGACAGCGAAGTTAAAATATGGCTATTCAGGACTACCAGAAACAATCATAAAGAACTCTCAAGAAGTTATAATACAAATGTATAATTCTAACACATGATTATTATTATTTATTCACCCTTTATATTTGTTTTCAGAAGTCTTACTCCTACTTCATTCTAAGCTCTCATATTTTCAGTGATTCCATACACATAAATTATTCTTTCAAATCTCTAAGAGACCATGTCATTCTTATTACAAGACCAAAAACTTTTCCTCAAAGCAAATGCCTTTAATTAACTTTGTTTTTCGAAGCATGTAATTAAGTAGTATTTTTTAATCGAAAGTTCTAGGTCGCATTTTCAGACTTTGATAATAATTATGATTACAAGTAAAATGAAAAGCAGACGTATGACAAAATTAAACTAGAACTGTTGCATGTGTTTGGAAGGTATGAACGAGTCCAACATTAATTAAAAGATTTTATAAAAATCTGTCTAGTTGTTACTAATAAAGGATTTACTGTATAAAGTATCTGTTACTAATGATATATATTTTAACATTTAGTTAAAATAATACGGATGCATAGCAATTTGTAAGAAAAATATACAAGTTTCTTCATCAGTGAGTTATGTCTTTCGTTATAAGAGTGTTTTACAATTATTGAGAGTGAATAGCCGTCTAAAATCGTTTTAGAGTTTGAAACAAAATTCTTTGTATAGGCCTAAATTGTGATAAAGTTATCACAACTTTAACATACGCCTAATAAATCACAAAATTTTTTGGCTGACTTCATATAAAAACTTACTTTAAATGTGTAATAGCATATCAGGGAAGAGATCGGGGGGGGGGTGAATATATTAACATGTTTAGAGCTTTGTTGCTAAGTTGGAGGAAATTCAGATGTCAAGCTTTTTGCTTTATTGCTCTATACCTGTTCTTTTATTGGTCAAATACTTATTTTAAGATATATGCTCTTCTCCTTATACTCTTCTCCTTATGCTCTTCTCCTTATACTCTTCTCATTATACTCTTCTCATTATACTCTTCTCATTATACTCTTCTCATTATACTCTTCTCATTATACTCTTCTCATTATACTCTTCTCATTATACTCTTCTCATTATACTCTTCTCATTATACTCTTCTCATTATACTCTTCTCTCTCTCTTATACTCTTCTCATTACTCTCCACATTGTACTCTCCTCATTGTACTCTCATTGTACTCTCATTATACTCTCATCATTATATTATACTCTCATCATTATAATCATTATACTCTTCTCATTATACTCTTCTCATTATACTCTTCTCATTATACTCTTCTCATTATACTCTTCTCATTCTTATTATAGAAAAATTCTATATACTCTTATAAATTTTGGTATTTTAATAACTGATCTTAATGGATGTTATATACTCTTATTATAAAGTATTATAATACTCTTATTATAATTATTTAACTAAATTATTATTATTTAGTTAAAAGTTGAAAAATTTATAAGACTGAATATCAACTTCCCTTGAAGGGAATTTAGCCAGAAATGTCAAGCGTTCTTTAATGAATATAAAACATCCACTTTTAAAAATTAAAAATGCTCTAAACTTAACTAAACGTCACAGAGATTATGACATTAAATGTATGAAAACACGAAGCATTCAGCGCATCTCGACTGGAATTCATTAACATTTGCTGTCACTTTCAAGAACTCCGCCGACCGGAAATATTAAAATTCAGCACATTTTCCAAACACCCGCTACGAAACGCAACAAGTAAGCACTATTTAACGGTAAGAGGGCGCCTTTTCATCTTATGAAAGGATAGGTCGAAATAAGTTTAATTTAGCAAACAATACTAGGAAATTCGACTTTAAAAAGGTGTTCGGGGATTTCAACCCCTTCCTAGTTTTCCCCGAATGTCATACGGGCAATATGTCGGGTAGCGACTGATTTGCTCGTACATAGTACGGGCAGTCTTGTTTCTCTCTTGCTTGTACCTTTTCACCCGTATATTTTGTATTTTTAATCCTTAAATGTTCGATTTTTAAAAAATTGGTAAACAAATTTTTGGCTTTCCTTTTTTTTTACAAATAATGGAAAAATGTTTTTAAAAAAAGTCATTCTGTGTTAAGTATAGTTTATGGTTAAAAATGGTTTGTTACCAATAGTTAAGGCTGGCCTGTAACTGAAAACAAAGATGTCAAAGCTGACTATATTGAAAACAAAACTACAATTATAAACTATTAGAACAACTAAATACTTCTGCTTAATATAGAAGAAAATAGAAACAACACAATTTATACTTCTCTAAGCTTAGTCGAGCATTATGCATACTATTTCCAACTGGGAACAAACATAAAAATCAGGTTACAACAAACATTATACAGGTAAATATTCAAGTAAAGTAATAGAGGTCTTTCTCGGGTGTTTTCTATTTGGATTGGCTAGATTTTTTTCACGTGGTTTTGCATCAGACAATTTTTTATCTTTTAATGTTTAGCACTTTAATTGTATTTTACTAATCACTCAATAATTATGTTATATTGGAGAAAAAGAAATTCATTATTTTTGCGTGAAATTAATGACTTTATTTAACATGTTTCAGATTGTCCGATTTGGGTCAAATATTCACCGTTTTGTTCTATAATTTGTTGACATTTTAAAGGTAGCTTCATAATGCCTCTCTCATAGAAGTCTTGGTTCTTATTGGAGAAAAACTCTAGTAATCGATTTTCACAATCTTCTCTTGATCCCAATTTCTTATCACTCTAAAAGTTTTGCAATGGGAGAAAAAGGTGGTAATCGCTTGGTGCCAGGTCCGGACTATATGGTGGAATCCTTAAAATTTCCCAACCGAGCTCCCCGAGTTTCTGGCGAGTCACTACAGACGTGTGTGGCCTGGCGTTGTCCTGATGGAACACAACACCTCTTCTGTTGGTCAATTCTGGCCGTTTCTGGTCAATCGCAAGCTTCAAACGGTCCAGTTGTTGACAGTAGAGATCTGAATTTAGTGTTTGGTCATACGGAAGAAACTCAATAAATGATTTCCTTCCAGTCCCACCAAATACACAGTAGAACCTTCCTGGCCGTTAGTCCTGGTTTGGCCACCGTTTGAGCTCCTTCACCGCGCTTTGACCACGATCGTTTTCGCACAATATTGTCGTATTTGACCCATTTCTCATCCCCAGTCACCATCCGTTTAAGAAATGGGTCGATTACATTCCGTTTGGCTAAGGCTTCGCAGACGGAAGTTCATTCCATCATGTTTTTTGGTGTTAATTGGTGTGGCACCAAAAAAATCAAGCCTCTTTTGGAATCCAGCTTTACCCAAATGGTTTAAAACTGTTTTATGGTCGATCTTTAGCTCCTGGGGGATGCTACGACTACTAACATGCCGGTCAACTTCGATTATTTCTGCGATTTTATTGTCATTTTTGACGACTGGACTGTCTGTGCTAGGTGCATCTTTAACATAAAAAATGCATGAATGCAATCCACGAAACCAAAATTGCAAGTAATTACCTGTTACAGTATCGGCACCATAAACACCATTCACAACTTCAGCCGCCTGACTTGCATTTTCGCCTTTATCAAAGAAAAACCGTAAAATGAACCGAATTTTCTCTTTGTTGACTTCCATTTTTAAAACCCTGTAACTCGCAACTGAATGGACCACACAAAAAGCAATAAAAAATTTTTTGGTGTGAAATATCACCTTCACAACGAGTATAAATTGAAATAGATTGATACTTTACGAGATATCGATCCCTACAGCCCTCTACCGAAAAAAAAATGGATTTCTATTTCCCCAACCTAATATCTTTGGCAAAGTTGGTAAACTTAGGGGCGATGTTTACTAAAGCACAAAGGTATTCCATCCGAACATTGCATCCATTTCCTTTTGGGAGACTAATTGATGTAGAATGCACCATTTTAACAGAATTTTATACTACTACTTAACCCAAACCACTTCAAAACCGGGCATTTATATTTATGGGTAATTATCCATCAACAGTTTACAAAGCCAACAACTCAAGACAACAACTGTTAAAAGTAACCACAGTGAACCATTAATGGCCCATAATATCTAATTTTTTTTAACATTACGCACATTTAACATATAAAATAGGTTCCACAAGGCTAGCTAGTTGAAAATATAATATAAATTAAAACATGATACAGATTGTTTGGGCATGGCAAGATCACGAGGAAATGGTAGACTACCATGCTCAGAGAGTTATCGCCAAGTTGGCGAAGGCTCCCTGTTCTTCAATCAAACCGATATTATTCTCAGTGAGGTCCTGCCTTGACAAGACAAAGTTAATATTGCGAAGTAAACCCTGTCAAGTAAAATAATGGGATATATTTTACTTATAGTGAGATTGAGAATAATTTTCATTGGCTACATATATATCCAGCAAAAGTTGCTCTGGTCGTAATTGGGCAAAGCAAGGTAAAGTTTAATGAATTTGAGTCTGGACTGACCTGAACTTTTTTCTGTCTTGCTTCGCCGTCGTGGTGTGCCACCTTTTGGTGTCTAATTCTGTGGCGTTTTTGGTGCGCTCGGCGAGCAGTTTGGCGAGTTCCTTTTCATGCTCTCGCTCCTCTTCCTCTTCCAGTTCTTTTTCATACACATCATTCTCCAACCGACTCAGGGCTATGTCCCCCACGAAACCGTCTGCAAAAAAGACGTTGCCAGTCAGAAAAGGTAAATCACAACAATACATAAATAAGTAAACTTGCTAGTTGGTTTAAAGGGATCATGCAACTCTTAAAAAGTGAAAAAAAAATGTAAATTAGAACAAATTATTTTTACACACATAGCTCCTTCATTTTTGAAACCCATTTTTTTTTTAACATGGAACAAATATTTTCTACACACACATATATCCTTCATTTTTAGCACAATTTTTATCATAGTTAGAACAAATTATTTTACACACCTAGCTCCTTCATTTATGAAACCTTTTTAAACATGGTTAGAATAAATTATTTTTACACAAATATCCTTCATTTATGAAACCTATTTTTTTAACATAGTTTTACACGCATAGCTCCTTCATGTTTTAACACTTTTTTTTTACACAATTAGAACAAATTATTTTTACACACATAGCTCCGTTTTGAAAGATAAATAATTTTTTGGAAAGTTTTAAATAGGAGTTTATTGTTAACAAAAATGAAGTCAAGCCTAACGTGCATGATGACTAAAAATATAATTAAATTTTAGACAAACTTGTTTTAAAACATACTGCAGAAACTAATCGATGATTAAATTTTAAATTATCCCATATGTACCTAATCTATTATTTAAGCCAATATTAAAGAAAATTATTTACGTAATTTATAAGTTCAGTGATAAAACGTATGAAAATAATGCAGACTATATTTAAATAATCTAAGATAAGAAATGATTAAATGAGATAGTTTGGTTTTGGTGAGCTACGGTCTACATTTTGCAACATGAGGGCTATGACCCTTAAAGAAGTAATAGCAAAGTGTGCATTTTAATTGCCTTTTTAAATAATTTACCTTAGAATAAAAAGATGCATTTAATTTAGAATGAAATATTTACTATTTTTTAAATTAATAGCAGGCTCTGAAAAATCATTTTACTTTTTTTTTTGAATAGTACACATTTTCAACATTAAATCCGCGAGTTTTTCTGTCTACCTAAAACGACGGGATAGATAAAACTTATAGCAATTAATATGAATGAATGGTCTTACTCAAAAAGTACACTATTTATACACAATAATATTTATTCATTTTTAGACCTTCCCCCCATACACATACACATACATACATACACATACATACATACACATACATATGCATACATACACATACACATATAAAGTTTTATTTTTAAAATTCTGCGCAAAAATACATTTAGTTGTTTTTTGAAACAATGTTTTGTGCCATCTGCTTTTAAAATACATTTTAAATAATTTCATCTTTGATTCTAGCTGATGTACTCTGAAAACAAACAAAATCAACGAGAATCGGCTTTATTACAATTTAAAGAATTATTTTTAATCTTAAAATTATTTTTATGTAATACATTTCATAAATGAGAAATAGCTCTTGTCAATGTTGGATTATAAGAAAAAAAAGCGTTACAAATAATTTAACTGTTCCTAAGACGGTTATTAATGAAAATAATGATAATGGTTATAAACGAAAGTAATAACTAATCGTTATTAACGAAAGTAGTAACTAATCGTTATTAACCAAAGTAATAACTAATCGTTATTAACAAAAGTAGTAACTAATCGTTATTAACAAAAGTAATAACTACTGGTTATTAACGAAAGTAGTAACTACTGGTTATTAACGAAAGTATTAACTAAAGATTATTAACGAAAGTAATAACTAATGATTATTAATGAAATATTGAAAAATTGTATCAAACAAAAATTTAGCCGTCTAAATAAATTTTAAAGGCCTAAAATTTTACTAAAAAATTCATTAATCTTGAGCAAAACATCATTCTTGTCCACAACACTACTTAATTTTAAGATGCATTAAAAATCCTCTCCTCCAAGCTTCTAAGTGACATAAATTCAACAAACAAATCAACCAGAAACGGCAAGAAGTATCTAATTAGTCTCCCAGTAAGTTTTTTTTTTCATCTTTCTTTAACAAAAAACCTCTTTAAAGAATTAGACTTAAAAGGTCAAATTAAATCTAGCATTGTTTTTTCAGAGCAGTAAAATTGCAGCCTCTGACATAAGACATTTAGTGCCATTCCCGCACTAAATTGCCATCATTTTAAAAGAAAAAAACATTAAATAACCGATTCCCCTTCAAAATTTAAATCTTGATTCCCCATTAAACTAGCATCAGACAATGAAATAAAACTGGAGAGGGGGATAAAAAAAACTACTGCTTTTTTATATCCCGGGTACTTTATACGGAGTAATAGGTCCATTGTATAATTATCTTGCGTTTTTTGCACGCTAAAGATGTTTGAAAAGCACTGTGGATTAGGGATCTTACACTTCCCTTGTTTTTTAATTTAGTACGTTATCCTTGACTGAAATACATTAATTAAAAATAATCCTTGATTTTTTCCCACTATCTCTCTAATCAGATAGCTTATTGATTGAATTTTTTTACCCTGATAAACTGAAAAAAAATGTTTAAGGAGAGCTGATCACTTTAAAAAAAATGTTTAAAAAATGAGTAGCAGTTAATAAATTCGATTTTTTTTATTACTGCAAATATCTAATATTTTTTCATGCGTTAAAAATCTTATAATAGGTATCATTTTTTTAAACTGAGGCATTACCCAAATTAAAAGTGCATTAGGGACACTTGGAAATAGTATATCACATGGTAACTCATTATTCCCAAAAAATAATTCATGCTTTTCAGTTGTAAAGGACGAATTAAACATTTCTAGTACTTAAGACATACTAAAAGTAATTTAGGAAATAAATACGTGTGTAAAATTACTATCTCCTAACAAAGAGGTAAAGAGCTGACAGTGATCGAGGTTCAGATGTCTTTTCCTTGACTTAAACCAAGAAAGATGTCTTTAACTCTTTAAAGTTCACGATTAAAAATTCTTTCAAATTTAACGGAATTAGGTTAGGATTAGGTTATAAACATTGTATGTGAAGTTTACAAATATGAATCATATAAAAACAAATTTTTCATTCCCTTGGAGGCGGGAATTTTTTTTTTTTTTGTGGGGGGAGGGATAATTATGAAATTTTTCCTTTTACAGCATGAAAGGAAGAGTTCTTTTAAATTAATTATATTGGAAGAGCAATGTATAATTATCATCAAAATTGACGTAACAAATAGATAACTACACAATTCTTCAGGGTAGGGGTTTTTACTTGAAGTCATAAGGTTTGGTTTGGAGTGCTACGGTCTACATTTCTGCAACACGAGGGCTAATGAGACCGAGAGCTATAGCTTAAAACCAATTCCGAACGGCTACGAACATCCATGCCATAATGGGATTCGAATCCAGGAACTCCGGCACCGAAGGTCAGCACCCTAACCAATCGGCCATCGTTAGGCTTGAAGTCATAAGGAGAAAAATCAAATTCGAGATTTTTCATATAAAACAATTTTAAACTACTATATTTCAATGGGAAATATAAATTATGCAAAATTCTATTATCTTTTACTACATAAAATAGTCAACACAGAAAATCGAAGAAAAACTTTTTGATGTTTTTAAAAAGGAGAGAAAAAAAGTTTTAATAGGTGGTTTCATTGTGAAACCACTGCCCGTTAAAGGGTTAACAATGCAAAAAGGAATCCTTTAGAATTATAAGTGACCCGTGACAATCCTGCAGCATCCTGAAAGTTTTTTTGCGAAAGAAAAAATTAAATCTGAATTAATGCTTAAAACTAATTCTGTAATATTTTCTTTTTGATATTTTACCACTTGGAAAGCGGGAACAGTTATTTATGTAAAATTTCATATCCGAACCTGACATTTAAAATAAGTATTGGACAATATATGCAAGTTTGTTGTATGCGATTTTGTGATACATCTTTTGTTCCAAAATATTCATTTTGTTGAAATTCAAAAATTCCTAAATAAATACTGCCATGAAATAAAATATTTCGTTTTTCCCTCATTAATAATTCTCCAGGAACGTTCTTTTTCTATTATCAATACTTACATTTTTCTTACATACACGAATGAGCAAACATTGACAACGATGTGCCTCACCATTCCCAAATTTTTAAATCGTAAACAAATTATCTTTGAATCAAGCAAGTCCTGTTTAATAACCATTCCTTCTTTTATACCATAAAGACAATTATAAAATTAAATTAAATATTCAAAATTAAATCATAATTCAATTTAACGTGATACAGTAAAATTTATTTATTATAAATCTTAAAAAGGGTAAAAAAATTACGGCAAACGAGTGTATTAACTCATTGTGTGCGGGTACATTTCACAGCAGTATTGTGCAGGGAGCGGGTGTTTTGAGATTCAATGTATTTATTCAGTTAAATCCCAATAGATCGAAAACTATTTAATTTTTTAACCAATTTTTCGTATTTTGTATTGAAATATATAAACCAATATATAGAAATATATAAATAACAACCATAAGATTTTTGTAAAAAAATTATTTTTTTAGTGGATAAATTTTTAATCCTATACTATAATACGAGGAATGGTTGTCAAGTCGAAAATCGCCCCAGAATTAATAAACTGTAGTAAACTTGGGGATCTGGGGTTTTTGGTCACGAGGAATCGATTGGCATCGGTTTTGACGCGCTAAGGTCACGTAGTTCGGCGCTACAGATAGGGCCGGGTTCGAACCCGGTGCGGGCAAACTTTTTTCTCATGCGTCCAAACCAAGTGAAAATTGGTACCCGGGGGTTTTCGACCACGAGGAATCGATTGGCTGTAGTTCTGACGAATTAATAATAATAATAATAATAAAAGTCTTTATTGATTTGTTTTTATTCCTTGATATCGGTTTCCATTTTTATTTTCTATCAACTCTAAATATTAAATTAATGTAGCAAAGTATATATAACACATAAACGATATAGTAAAAAAAATAATGCAAACAAAAATTTTGAAAACCAACCACAAAAAATTAAAAAATAATGCTTCACTAACGTGCCGAAACAACCTCGCCGTTCAATTTCCAAAGCCACACTAAACAAAGAGCATATAATTTATCAAAGTCCGTCGCCGCGTTAGTGCGTCGTCGGCATACCAGGAGGTGCCGCTCTGACGCGCCAGTGCGTCGGTGGCAGCGAACGTGTAAAGGAACTGATTTCGATTTCAAATCACTGTCAACAAAGTTCGACATTTCAACATTCATCAGATTTCAAGCTACATTTTCAACATGCAGAACACACCTCTACATGAAATGCTTCAAGGAGCCGGAATTTTGGAACAACAAGCGATCAACTCAATTATACCCGCAAATGGACAACTAGAAGATACCGTCATTGTCAGAATGCTTCTCCATTCAACACACTTCAATCTTTACACTGCTAACTTTGTACCATTTCTTTAATTGTATAATTTTTTGTTATCAATTACATTTTATTTCCTATGACTTTTCAAACTTTAATTTTGTATAGAATAGTTCCCTTTCCAAACAAATTTGTTTAGAATAGTTTACAATGGTGCACTTTAACCGGTTATCTTTTCACTAATGGTTTCACAAATTTTCTTATGGCATGTATTGTTTTGATAAATCACAATTGAAAATTTAAATCTTCGAGTTAGCTTCGATACCTGTTTTCTCCGAGCGGAGCTCGGTCACCCGGTACTATCGTAAATATGAAAAATTAAATAGAATATAGTAATAGAAATAGTATATAGTTTTAATTTTTTCGAATTATGTTATGTATAAATATTTCTACATTATAAAAGAAATGAAAGACAAGAACATTCGGCTTCGTTTTTCTGTACATACCGTTATTTTTGTACCCACAAACAAACCATGTTGTTACACTAACCCGGACTAGTACGCGACCCGCGCTCAAGTATCAACCTTCAGAAAACATTAGTACGTGCCCCGCATATAATGTATTAAGAATTCCATGAAGTTGGCTAATTTGCCTGGTCTTTGTGTGATAGTAAATGCAGTGTGGAATAGTAACTTCAGATAGTAACTGAGAGCTGTATCTGAATGCAATACTAAGTTTTAAGCAATATAGTATGTAAAATATCAGAACATAACATTTACGTCCAGGAAAGCAAACACTAATTCTTTCTCATACTCTTACAAGAAAAGCAAAGACTGTGGAACAATGAAATACATATTGTAATAGCGTGCTTCTCCCACAGAGATTTTGTTTCTCGAAAGAGTTTGAGAAATGTGCTTCGTTTATGTGGAGACAAAGGCATTATTTTCCCGGGTACCACGATGTCTAGACTTTTGTGTTCTACAGGTAGCGGAATAACAGGGCAGACAGATCACCAGAAGGATGATAATCGGAACCACAAGTCTTAACAGGATCGTCAAAGCTTTAGATCTTTGACCGACACGAAATTCCGGAGACTCCCGTGTTTGCAGCTGTTGATAGTTTAGCCCAGACCAATCAAGTTGGTTGAAGGTGAGATCATCGCCAGACGATCCAATGAAGAAATTGTGTGTGAGACCCCTTCCCTATAAAATGATGAGATTTTTTTAAAGAAGTTATTTAGTTAGCTAGCAGCCAGCTTATTCGGAGGTCGTGACCCAGTTCCGGAGACTTGTTTGCAGCTTGTTAGCCCAACAATCTTGGTTGACAATCATCGCCAGATGATCCAATGAAGAAATTTGTGTGAGATCCTATAAAATGATGAGATGAGATTTTTTAAGAAGTTATTTAGTTAGCTAGCAGCCAGCTTAACAGGATCGCCGAAGCGTTAGATCTTTGACCGGCACGAAATTCTGGAGACTCCCGTGTTTGCAGCTGTTGATTGTTTAGCCCAGACCAATCAAGTTGGTTGAAGGTGAGATCATCGCCAGATGATCCAATGAAGAAATTGTGTGAGACCCCTTCCCTATAAAATGTTGAGATGAGATTTTTTTAAGGAGTTATTTAGTTAGCTAGCAGCCAGCTTATTCGCAGGTCGTCTTGACCAGTCTCCTAGAACTTCGCGTATTACAAACCTTTAGATTGATAACTAAATGCCTGGTTTTTATTAATTTAATTCGACATTTTCAGGATCAGTCTACATTTCTTTGATTCTAAATTAATTTTTTATGTAGATATCAGTTGCAACTTAACATTAAATGTGCATCTACTACCGAATGAAGAAATCTACCTGTATTCTTGGTCACAAACCTTTCTGAATTAAAGGTACGTGTCTTTCAGGCCTATCTATTTTATCACATTCTGAATGAATTGTATTGTGTGTATATGAAATGTGTATATATCGCAACTAAATCATTAATAAGAAATGCCTGCTTCTAGTGTACTAAAACACAATACGTTACAATATCTAGCTGATTCCTTTAATGACATATCTTTAGTAAATGCAGTCGCCATTTGAGATACACAAGCAATTTATCAGGAAAAGTCTCAATTCTTAGGATACAAACATACAATAAGCCACGTCTCTAAATAAAAATAGGTTCACTAGTTGAAAATAGATTAACATAAGAGAATTTGAAAGTAAGAAGTATTAGCTACAACACCAGAGTTTAGGCTAATATAAGGACATCACTAATTTAACAATATATATGCTCAACTCTAAAAAAATAAGTTTATGCTACATTTAAAAATATTTAAGAATTAATTCATGAAATATTTCAACGCTAGAAACTTAAATGAATAATATTTATGAATATAATTCATGTTCTACCATCTAAGAACACCAATCAAAATGATATGCCATTTCAAACTTTCACAGTCTAACATATTGCGAAAAGAAAATAGTCGACAAGGTGATTTATTTCACTTCACTCTATTAGCAAGAAATAGCCAAGAGTCCATGAAAATAAAATCAGAAAAGAAAAACGGGAGACTGATAAACCTTTCTCCCTTACCTTTTTTTTTCTTTTTTACCCCAGAGTGGAATCAAACTAATTGTCTTGCGGTGGAATCCGATTCTTCACAGACAAATCAGTGAAATACAAAGAAAAATCTTTGGTTTCCCCCATTAAATTCTTTTTTCCTTACAAAGCTTGATGGCGAGGAAGAAATAGTTTGGATATTTTTTTTTCAAAAAAGGAAAAATAAGCAATTTACTGTTTTGTTAACTAGATATATTCTCCTACACGCCTAATTATCCGAATACCGCAGGAAACAAGTTTTGTACTTTTTACCTGTTTCTACAGGATATTTATGTACATACAGTGGACATCGCTTAATGTGATCAGTTTGGGACGCCGTGATTTTGATGACAATAAAATATTGATAAAAATAAATTGTACGCAAAATTAGATATATTTACTACCCACCCTTTAATTCATACGTACTAAATTTCAAAACAAAATAAAAAGACACTTTATTCTTATGTACTGTATATTATCCTTTGAAAAATAAGAATTGTATACATAATTTAAAAAATTGATCCATTGTTGACTGTCTACAATTTTTTCTAAGAAGCTCATTGATATATTGTTCGTAATCATAATCAACCTGTCACAACGATTTAAAATTTCGATCTTTTCTTTTAATTTTAAATCATTTCGCTTTCTGGTTTCCATATCGACAAGCTGCACTTAAGTGAGCAAGGCATAAAATGTGAATACGCTCCTTCTCAGTTCCGATAAGAATGTGTTACATTCGCTTAATTTGATCAATTGTTGAATGTCTACAACTTTTTCTAAGAAGCTCATTGATAAATTGTTCGTAATCATATTCAACATGTCATAACGATTTAAAATTCCGATCTTTTCTTTTAATGTTAAATCATTTCGATTTCTGGTTTCCATATCGACAAGCTGCACTTAAGTGAGCAAGGCATAAAATGTGAATACGCTCCTTCTCAGTTCCGATAAGAATGTGTTACATTCGCTTAATTTGATCAATTGTTGAATGTCTACAACTTTTCTAAGAAGCTCATTGATAAATTGTTCGTAATCATAGTCAACATGTCATAACGATTTAAAATTCCGATCTTTTCTTTTAATTTTAAATCATTTCGCTTTCTGGTTTCCATATCGACAAGCTGCACTTAAGTGAGCAAGGCATAAAATGTGAATACGCTCCTTCTCAGTTCCGATAAGAATGTGTTACATTCGCTTAATTTGATCAATTGTTGAATGTCTACAACTTTTCTAAGAAGCTCATTGATAAATTGTTCGTAATCACAATCAACCTGTCATAACGATTAAAAAATTCGATCTTTTGTTCTAATGTTAAATCATTTCGATTTTCGGCTTCCATGTCGACAAGCTGCATGTAAGCGAGCAAGGCATAAAATGTGAATACGATTCTTCTCAGTTCCGATATGAATGTGTTTCCTTCTACATTTCTAACCATTTACCAACAGCAGGGTGTGCGTATTTCCGAAAAATTCCAGGAGTTTGTAATATCCCACTCCTTTGTTCGTTATCCTTTTCCTTAGGTGGAAGAGGAGAATTCTCGGAATTTCGAAAAGCATGGGTTCCTACTGAACATATTGTGGTTGGTTGGTTGGTTGAAGTTTAATGGCGCTAAATCCTCTAGGGACAAACTGCGCCAAACAAGATGAAAAAAAAAACGAAAGACGAAATTAAGGAAAAACTTGACAAAAGAAAAAATTACAGGCTCTAAAACAGATTAAAGTAACTATAAAAATATAACATTCAACAAAAATCATGAATAAAAATTGAGTTATATACAGATTAACAAGAATTGAAAATTGAGTGAATTGAAAATTGAAAGATTAAAAATTGAAAATTAGAAAATTGAATCACAATCTAAAATCATATTTCAGTATAAAAGCCAGTTTGACGAAGAAAGGGGAACAAGTTTCGGTGTGGAGTTTTCCCGATGATTAAATTAAGATTAGGAGAACGATTACCAAAAAATTTTATTTACATTGATTTACAACAAACACAGGATGTTAAAATATGTGTGACTGTGTAAGGTGTCTTGCAATACGCACACTGTGGAGGAGCTTCACCTAGCAAAAGATGGGCATGGGTGAGTCTGCAATGACCCACTCGTAAACGAGTGAGTATTACGTCATGTCTTCCTAGAAGGGAGAACATATTGTGAATATTCCTTTGCCAGTTAAAATGAGGTTCGAAAACTGATCCCATTAACCTATGTAAGGATCACATAAAGCGATAATTTTAACATACAAATGAATAGAGAAAATCGGGACCGAGTGATTTCCATAACAAGCGATTGATAACATTAACCGCGATTACATTAACCCTTTGAAGACGGGCGTATCATATATGCAACATCTCTTAAATTGAACCAGATGATTATCTAGTAAAAACAGTTTAAGTATAACAGATATACGGCTATCTCTAGTGGCAATAAGAAATACTAATTAAATATTCTGCTTAAAATATCATTAACGAAATATTCGTTCTCTGAGTCAATTTGAAACATGTTGTATATAGGATACACCCATCCTCAAAGGGTTAAGCGGAATCCATTATATATTAAACATTAAAAAATAGTAGGAATGTCTCAAAACAGGATGATTTCTGTACCTTTTATTTCATTCATGAACACATTTGATTGGTTTTGAGATCTATGGTCTACTTTTTTGCAACACAAGGGCTAAATGAACACATTTGAAAATGTTGAGGAATAATATATAACGTTTTCCAACATTGCTTGTAAATTATTTTAACCCTCTCGATGCGTATTTATTTTATCAAAATAGGTTCAAAAATTGCGTAATTTATTTATTGCATATTTCAAATCTGTATACATTTTAGAGTTAAAATGTACAAAAAATTTTTGTAAAAGAGTTTTTTTTTAATACAGAATTGGGTCCTAAAAAAGGTGTTCAGAATAATGAAATTGAAAAATAATGATATTAAAGGTAAATTTTGAAAATTAATCTTGGTTAAATTATCATTTATTTTATAAAATACAAAAGCAAAACGTATATACTAATTAAAAATTCCAAAAGACTTAGAAAAATTTATTAGAAATGAAATCTTGTATGATAAATTTCGAAGCAAGGCTCGAGGCAAATTCCTACCTCGCAATCCTTACACCAAATTCGCGTTTCTTTTCGAAGTTTTTGTTCTAACTTCAGTTTTTTTAACAACAGACAGCACATTATCTACGAGGCTATTTCTTGATGGGATTTGAGCGTATAAGACTAGTAAAGTGTCGAACAGTTAGTCTCATGGGTCTGTTACTCTCATGTCACTGTTGGTCTCTTTTACTATTTACAACATAACATCAATATAAAGTTCAAAAAGTCCAAAACAGTTACATTATTTGCCATAGTGAAATTTATTCTGGGATTTCCAAGGAAAGGAAATGGAGCAGGAACTGGTGGAATATTTTGCTTATCAATTTTGCACCACTGTCGAACATTTTGAATAGAAAATGAATTTTCAGATTCATCACTATCCGTAGAGGAATCAGAGAAATTCTTATCAGTTTCGCTATAACTATCTTCAATATATTTGAAATAACAGTCAGAAGTGCTATCAGTGGCTTAAATATCGTCAGGAGTATAGGTTATATCACTCGCTAAACACTTCCTGACAGACATCTTTCAGCTATGAACAGCGCTCTCAAAATGCTAAAAAACTTCTTCCATATTTCGCAGAAATGTGGACAATTAAAGCCATCTGCTAGTTCATCCCAAATTAAACAATTAAAAATTACAGTAAAGCCAAAATTAAAGAATAAACGGGGAAAGAGCGGGTTGCTCAGTTAAACAGACAGCTAAAATGCATGACCGCAGTAATCGCGGGTTGCGCAAATTTTGCTACATCTATGTTGCCCTTGGAAATCGAGGGATGCGCAGCGAGAGGGTTAATACTAAACCACCTCGTGTACTGTACATGCACAAAATTCAGTACCTCAGCTGTATAATACAGCGAAATCCAGTACTGTCGATATTAAAACATCACTCTTTACATATATTTTAAAACATACCGCATTATGATTTCAATACATTTTATTTCATTCATGAATACATTTAATTGATTTGGTTCGGGGATCTATGGTCTACATTTTTGCAACACAAGAGCTAAATGAACACGTTTGAAAATATTAAGGAGTAATATGCAACTTATTTCACTATTGTTTGTAATTTTTTTAATAAGAAATCACCTGGTATACTGTACATGCACAAAATTCAGTACCACAGATGCATAATACTGCAAACTTCAGGTACTGCCGATATTAAAACATCAGTCTTCAAATATTTTAAAACAAAAACTTCAAAATGTTAATTTTTAAAATTCTCTTATTGCAACATTGAAACATATGCAAATAAAGTATTTATAGTTTCAAACATTATAAAACTTAAGAATTAAATTTTTCTAGACTGAAACTATTTACATTTACCCTTTACCCCTCATCAAAATAAAAAAATTACACTTTTGAGTATTTTGTTTGTAATAAACGTAAAATAGAAAATTTAAAAATCTTGTGATTTTAAGTATAAGAAACTATAAGAATAAGTTTATTTAAGAAAGTATAAGAACTTTTTTAAAAAAACTTCTCATATTTTTTTACATTTCATAGTTTTATATAATAACTTTTTCATAATTTTTCTCTATCAAAACAATGATTTTTTGGCGTTAAAATACAATTTTGTAGTAGTTTATTCAAAGAGTACAAAAATTTTGTAACTGTAAGGCACCATAATGTACTGTTAAGCATGTAGAAATTTAGATTTTTACGTTATTATTTTTTTCTGTTCATCAATCATGCATATAGACTAATAATTCATGCAATGTGTGTGTGTGTGTGTATATATACACACACATACATACATACATACATACATGCGCACATATATATATAAACTCAAATATAAGTTCAATCTATGTCCCGGGAAATTTTTAAATATTTACAAACAAAGAATTTAACAAGTAAATTTTTTATAATTACATATTTACAATGTCACATAACTATACTCACTTCTATAACATACAAATGTTATATGTATTTGTGCACGCCGTTTTTTTTAAATATACCACCATATGCATACATATAATAATATAAAAGAAGGTGTATAAAAAAGAACTTTAAGATAAATAGTTCAACTTTGTTGTACTAAATCATATATAACATTTATTTTTTCCAACCTATGAAACAACTCATTCTATATGAAGACACATAGAGTGCAATATAAAAGTAAATATTTCCAAAATAAAATTTTAAAATCTCCTGTAGAAACTGCATATTTGTTTGTGCTAACTTAAGAACATCACTGATTAGGTTTTCTAACGTAATAAACCCATAATATTTAGTCTACCGCATTTCCCTCTCCACAATATGAAATTATACTTTTGAATATATTTTCATCTAAATACAAGTAGATTAACTGGCGAAAATTACAAATTAGTTTGTAGCTTACCAAAAGCGGAAGAACAACAAAGTAATAATACTGGGTAAGTCCATTAAAATAAGGGTATTTTCTGTTCTTAAAAATATTTTCCAGGTGGTACCAAAGGGAGTGCAATTTTTATTATATGTTTCTTAAAATGTAGAAAAGTTAATTATGTTCGTGTAAGAAATGTATTTTCATTTTTTATCATGCAGTTTTTTAAATTTAATTCTTATTTTAAAGTTTCTTTAGGTACATAATTTCATATGCGTGTATTTATTTTTTAATACATTATATATGTGAATACATAATCAGCAAATCAATTTCCTTGATCTTATAGGATAGATAACACATATTCTTAATTTTCAGGGATAGCGTGGTAATATTTTTCCAACTAAAATGCAGTCATCAAATCTAGAAAGTGTCTCACTCAGAACTCAAGACCAGTCGCTATACTTAGTAAATATCCTTTGTTTTCTTGTTAATCACAAAGACCGGACGGACTCATCTTACACAGATAAGAGACAAACATGCATCTGTTTATCCGTTAAAATGCAGCCTAGATGAGTTTGGTTTGGTTTTGGAGGGCTACGGTTTACTTTTTGCAACACGAGGGCTAATGAGACCGAGATCTACTGATTAAAGCCTATTCCGAACGGCTACGAACATCCATGCCATAGTGGGATCCGAACCCACGAACTCCGGTTCCGAAGGCCAGCACCCTAACCATTCGGCCATCGTTCGGCGCAGCCTTGATGAGAGGAAAATCACGTGATTGTCTTCTCAAGAGAATGAGTTTTAGATTATCAATCGATCCTTGTGTGGATTTTTTTAAACACCAGTGACAAAAATGAAATCATCAACGTCATTAAGATTATAAAGATCTCCCTTTTTTCTGGGAGAACTAACAGCTTGGTAAAGGAGGAGGAAAAAGTAGCCTCAAGTAGCAATTAATAATTCAAACTTTAGCTTTGGGAAGTGTAGATAGAACGCCAATCTCAAACATTCACATACTTGACTTAATTTCGGTGGCTAGATAAGTTAAGATTAAGGAATTAAAACTTAAAATAGAGAAATTACATACACATGCACACACATATACATATATCTTTTCATTTACGAGCACCTATGAAAAGCATTTAATAAGAAGCCTAGTTATTGACATTACTTTGGTTATAGCGTCGATTTCGTTAGCTCTCAATTTCGGGAACATTTATTATTAGTGTTACTTTTAAATTTATCTATTGTATGTTAAAAAATAACTGAGCCATCCCAGCCTAGTTATGCACATTATTTTGGTTGTTTGCATTGATTTCGTAAGAAAGTTGTTAGTTCTCAATTCCGAGAACATTTGTTATTAGGGTTATTTTTTTAATTTATCTATTGTATTTTTAAAAATAACTGAGCCATCAGCCTAGTTATGGACATTTTGGTTGTTTTCATTGATTTCGTAAGGATATTGTTAGCTCTCAATTCAGAATACATTTATTATTAGTGTTATTTTTTTTTAATTTATCTATTTCATTTATTGAAATAACACTCTGAACAATCATAACCTAGTTAAGGACATTATATTAGTTATTTGTGTTGATTTTGTAAGGATATTGTTAGCCCTCAATTTCGAGAGCAGTTTGTTATTTTTAAATTTATCGCATTTATTAAAAAACACTTAGTCATCAAAACTTAGTTAAGGACATTATATTGGTTATTTGTGTTGATTTCGTAAGAAAGTTGTTAGTTCTCAATTCCGAGAACATTTGTTATTAGGGTTATTTTTTTAATTTATCTATTCCATTAATTGAAATAACACTTTGAATCATCAGAACCTAGTTAAGGACATTGTATTAGTTATTTTTGCGTTGATTTCGTAAGGATATTGTTAACTCTCAATTTCGAGAGTAGTTATTGTTATTTTTAAATTTATCGCATTTATTAAGTCATCAAAACTTAGTTAAGGACATTATATTGGTTATTTGTGTTGATTTCATAAGGATATTGTTAGCTCTCAATTCCGATAACATTTATTATTAGTGTTATTCTTAAATACATTTAGTGTATTTTTTAAACATATAACATTATGATCCACCTGATCCTAGTGATGGACATTAGTTTGATTATTTGAGTCGATTTCGTAAGGCTATTGTTAACTCTCAATTCCGAGAACATTTATTAGTGTTATTTTTAAATCTATTTATTTCACGTTTTTAAACAGATAACACTCAGACATATGTAACTCTATCATCTTAATCCCCCCCCAAAAAAATAGCATATATCCTCATTAATTATGAGAAGGCACATATCCCTGAAAGTTTATAGAAATACGTTATAAATTAATTAATCGGGGAGATTTAAACTACACTCAAATTAACATAAAAATATTGTAAATGATTTTTTGTCAAGTATAATTTTTATTAATATGAGCTACAACTAATTAAAATCTTATAATTATGTAAAATTCACAAAAGTCAAATATATGTTTATAGCTTTTGTGGAGAATTAAAATAATTCTTCATGAAAAAAACCTTTAATATTTTTAAAAAAAATATTAATATTATTACCGTGAATGACTTAAAATCTTATAAACTAAATAATTACAAAAAATATGCCTGAATTAACAAAATTTAATTAATACTAAAAATTATTTACCCCTTCCGGTATGATTTAATAATGAAAAACTGCATGAAATAACCATTTAATTTTTATTTAAAAAACTTGTTTCATTTTACAATTCTTACATATTCTTAATTAAAATCCACTTTTTACATAGTGTTAAATAATATCAGAAATAGTAAAATTAAGAAAGTATCAAAGCAAAACATTAATAAGGTATACAGATAATAGTCTTCAAACTAGTGGTACTTTTCAAAACATAGTCCAAAGGAATTCTTAATTGGTTACATCGCCAAGTAGTCTCCCTTTTAATTTGATTCTTGTAACACACACGGCATTTCTTAGTAGGTTTTATTTTATTCTGACTCATTAATTTGACAATGACTTGTACCAAGAAATTCTAAGTAAACAATATGCAATAGTGACTTGTGATTTTCACAAGTGATAAAAGTGTTGCCAAATTCAGTACACTAGAAATAAATAGTGTGACAAATTCAGTACACGAGTTGGATAACCAAATTGAGGGGTGCAATACCCGTCCAAAATCGGTGAAGGAACTTGTATGTCTACTCCATGACGAGTGGCAGACTATACCACTAGCTGTAGTACAAAGACTTCTTAAAAGTATGACCCGGAGGGTTTACGCTGTAATTGCCTCTCTAGAGGCTCTAACAACTATTGAATTTGAGTAAAGTAGTTTTTCTTTCTACTACAGGTATCCAAATAGGTATTGGTAGACAGTGTATTGCTCATTAGTTTCTTTACCTTCGTTGAAAATACTTTCAACTGAAAAAGCAATATCCTGTAAGCATCTTACATACGACATCCTGTATTAAGTTTTTATAGATTTTATTAGTACTGAGTCTTTAAACGGTGTATAAATAACTCAACATATTTACTCGCACTCCATAGAAAAATTTAGACAAATGAGTTATAAATTTGTTTTTAATTTTTTAAAGATTTGAATACTTTAATAGCACAATCGTTTGCAAATATATTACAAGAAATGAAACAAAAATTGAAACTAATAGTTGATTTAACCTTATTTATTTATCAGATAATAGTGTTTTATTACCTATACTAGTCTTTTCTCCCTCTGTCAGTACTAATTACAGATAAAAAGATAAATACAAAAGGCTTTCTTTTCATTATGGGCACAGACACCTTAACGAAAAGTAAAAGATTAAGTGGTTTCTTTGTGGACTAATTTAGTTGGTTTTGTTACTTAATTCACAAAAAGGAATAAACTTAGGAAAGTAGAAATAAGATTTGGTAATGTAACCAGGAGTTTATCTATAATCAGTTTTCTCGGGATATATATTGCTTGATGATTTGATCATGGTTTACCATCCCAAATAATTCCGCAAACTATATTTGCAATACTTATTTCATTGCATCATAGACCTATACTAGCATATAGCCCATCATATGACAGAATCAGTAAAATTTTAAATTTTCCAGAATTGTAAAGTACCCTATGAGGCAGGGAAAAAACTGGTTTGTTTTTTGTCTAAGAATTATCTGGTACACGCTCAATAATTTGTTTATCTTTACTGACTGCATGTTACTTGCCAACTTTAATTTATCTTGATATAGTACCTAATAGGATGGACATCAGAGGTTTTAATGTTGACAATGATTATTTGGCGGTATATATGGTGTCTAAAATTCAGCGAATCCGTAGTGACAAAACGTATAAAAATAATGCAGACGGCATTTAAATAATTTAAAAATGTTAAATGATTAAATTAGATAGTTAAAGAAATGACGTCATAATGCTAGAAACATGTTATTTTCATCTACTTAGAATGTGCTAAATTCATGAATTTAATCGCCTGCTCTTAACCGGAAAAATTAGGACTTGAAATAGTGCATTAAACGATAGAAAATGGTGAAGGGTTGGCTTTCGAACGTTTTCGAACTCGCTTTGATTTTTGCTAACCCTAACTCATGAAGAATCCAATATCGATACATCTTTCGATTCCAGGTCCAACTGCTTCACAAATTCGATTACAGAAGGACAGATAACTTAGGCTATTATTATATAGGGGATTGCTCTTCATTTCTCAGCCTTCGTTGAAAATATCTTCACCCCAAAAGCACTATCTTATAAACATCATACATGTAACATACTTGCATTAAGTAGTATAAGTTTTAACAGTACGGAGTTTTTAAACGGTGTATTAATAACTCAACATATTTACTCCACTCGACAGAAAGCTTTCGACAAATGAGTTATAAATTTGTTTTTAATTTTTTAAAGATTTGAATACTTTAATAGCACAATCTTTTGCAAATATATTACAAGAAATGAAACAAAAATTGAAACTAACAGTTGATTTAACCTTATTCATTTATCAGAGAATGGTGTTTTATTATCTTATACTAGTCTTTTCTCCCTCTATCAGTACCGGAGTTCGTGGGTTCGAATCCCACTGTGGCATGGATGTTCGTAGCCGTTCGGAATCGGCTTTAAACTGTAGGTCCCGGTCTCATTAGCTCTCGTGTTGCAAAAAAGTAGACCGTAGTGCTCCGAACCAAAATAAAAAAAATCAAAAATCTCCCTCTATCAGTACTAATTACACATAAAAAGATAAATACAAAAGGCTTTCTTTTCATTATGGGCACAGACACCTTAACGAAAAGTAAAAGATTAAGTGGTTTCTTTGTGGACTAATTTAGTTGGTTTTGTTACTTAATTCACAAAAAGAATAAACTAAGGAAAGTAGAAATAAGATTTGGTACTGTAACCAGGAGTTTATCTCTAATCAGTTTTCTCGGATATTTATTACTTGATGTTTTGATCATGGTTGATTATCCCAAATAATTCCGCAGACTATATTTGAAATACTTTATTCATAGCATCTTACCACTTATACTAATACTAGCATGTAGTCCATCATAAGACGGGATCAGTAAAATTTTTAATTTTCCAGAATTGTAAAGTACCCTGTAAGGCAGGTAAAAAATTGGTTTGTTTTTTAGCTAAGAATTATCTGGTACATGCTCAATAATTTGTTTATCTTTACTGACCGCATGGTAGTTGTCAACTTTAATTTATCTTGTCGTATTACGAGATAGGTTGAACAGCAGAGGTTTTAATATTGACAGTGATTATTTGGCGGTATATATAAATGTTGTCCAAAATTTAGCGAATCAATTGGAAAACGGGTGTATGTCACGACATTTCAAAGACTTCATTACTCGTAAAAATACAAACTTATACGAAATTCTTGGGCAGTTTTCTTCTCACCGTTTGAGAATCACTGAAGTGCGTGACTGTGCATGTATAAGTAATATCAAGGCAAAATTTAATCTGCTGGTTACATTTGAAATTAGCCCCTATTTCAATTACCCGGGCTTATTATTAAGCAATGAAAAGCCTAGTGTATAATCCTAAGTTTGAAGATACAGTAGGTATATTCCATATAAAGAAAAAGGGGAGTCCGTAGTGAAACTTGACTTTTATTTAAGGTCTAAATAACATATATCTTTCTATGGCGATCCAATTAATGAATGATACATGCAAACACTTGCATTTACAATGTCGGACCCCACAGCGAGAGAACTAAGAATATTCCCATGGTACCGGCAGCTTAGTCAGCGTTCTTAATAGTCATAAAGGAGATTGGATCATTGAAAAAAAAGTTAGCCATTTGACTAGGATAGCTGGAAAATGTGGCAAGGGGACAGAAAATTTGTATTTACTTCAAATTCAGCTTTGGCAAATGGAGTCGAAGAATTCAAGTCGCCGACACTCCTTTTAATAAGGAATTTATTCTACTGGGAAAATATATATTAAGGAATAAAAATGGAAACGAAAATTTTGAGATATTTATAAGTGAAATAATTTATATATATATGTAATACATTTTTTATAAAACTGGTGGACAAGGAGATAGCTAAACAGCTAGCAGTAATAAAAATGCAGTCGCTCGACTTTCATACAGAACGGCACAAGTCTAAGTAAAACTTTATTTCAAAGTTACTAAAACGGACATCTTTACTATTCAACGGCAGACAAGAGAAAGACGCAAAAATCACTCTGCTCGAACAGCGACGCATCCAAGAGCGAAGACAGAAAAAGTTTTCCCTCTTACTCAGCGAATTTAAGTGCAAGATCGGGAAAAACGAGGAGCCATTTGCAAACGACAACTGGAAAACGTGTTGAATAGATAGGAAATGTACATCTTCAGGATAGAAAGCTTTGGGAAGAATTTTAAGTCGAAGATAATCCTTTGTTTAAGACATTTAGAAGCTGGGAAAAAGATTTTAAGGAATTACAATGGGAGAGAGCAAGTTTTTAAGTAAATATTAAAATTAAATAATTTTGATATATTACATATATATTCCGAAGAAACGTTTTGTAAGATAATAGGTAAAAAAATGCTTTTAGACTTAATTTTTTTCTAAATCAAGCAATAAACTCTCTAGAATATAAGGAAATCGATAAGTAACAAACACCTGGCAACCGTACCAAATTCTATTTTCTTTCCGTCTTTGTTCCCTTCTTTTGCAAATGGAGTAATAGAACTCCATAAAAATAGTGCACTTAATTTTTTGCTTTCTTTATGGTGGCTATTATCATATAGGAAAGGTTGCTTTTGATTAGTGGCAAGAATTAGGGTACACAAAAGTTGGTTGAGTTAGCGATAATAAAATAATTTGATTGGAGCTTGAGTTTTGGTATAGTATTCACCATGTCAATATTTTAACTCTTTCTGTCAATATTTGATGACAATTATTTTGTTACTAGAAATTTATTAGTATAGACTACTAGACTTTTATGAAAAGAATTTATTGTTAATACCGGTGATAACATTTTCATTGCAACAAATAATAATCGATGATTAAATTTAAAATTATCACATACATACCTTATCTATTATTTAAACCAAATATAAAAGAAAATTATTTACGTAATATGTAAATTCAGTGACAAAACGGATGAAAATAGAGCAGACGATGATTAAGTAATTTAAAATCAGAAATGATTAAATGAGATGGTTAAAGGAATGACGTCATTACGCTAGAAAAACATGTTATTTTTACCTATTTATTATGTGATAAATTGATACTTTTAATCACCTGCTCTGAACCGGGATATATATGACTTGAAATAATTCCATTAAACGCTCGAAAAGGAGGGTAAGGGGAAAATTTGGAATGTCTTTCAGCGACACTATTTTTTCTTTGATATGAAGCATATTTATACCAACTTATTTTAAAATCATTCGATAGATTAGGAAAAGATGAACTTTACTCGCTTGAGAGAGAGGGGAAAAAACCCGGAAAAAAAGGGGGAGGTAAACAGAAGACCGGGAAAAAATTACCATATGTTTGTAGCAATTAATGAGGCTTTAAAACTGTAACTGTGGGGTTTCTTCGAAAGTGGGTGTTTAGAATTTTCTTGGAGGGCAAGGCCATCTAAAGTATTTTCTGGTGTGGGAAACATCTTTGAATAACATTAGGTGTTTGTACATATTGCAGCGAAATTGTACCGGGAGCTGCGTTTTACCCGTAAATTTAGTTATTCAGTTAGACTTCACTAGATTGAATATTATTTAATTTTTTAACGAACTTTTCGTATTTTATATTGAAATATACAGACAAATATATAAACATACATATATAAACGGTATATTGTATTCTGTCGATATAGAGGAATTGTTACATAAAACAGCTCCTTTATTTTATCTGGTGATGGTGAAGTATTACAGTGAATATTATCTACAACATTCTTATATAATGTGATTACGGGTGCAGAAAATATGGTTATATTACATTGTATTGTATGTGAATATATATTTTCTAGGTCGAATCAGAGAAATGGAGTGAAAAGTTGAGATATAAGATACTGAATTCTTTTCTTTGATAGCTTAACTTTTTTTTCAGTAAAATTCTATAAAACTGAATTTCCGTTTTATCACTTTATGTAAGGGTGCATTTCGCAGAGGAATTGTAATTGAAGAGGGGATTTTGCGCGTAAATTTAGTTATTCATATAAATCTCAATAGATCTAAAAATATTTAATTTTTAACCAAATTTTCGTATTTTATAGTGAAGTACATAAAAAAATATATAAATATAAATATATAAATAACAACTATAAGATTTTTGTAAAAAAAAATAATTTTTAATGGATAAATTTATAACAGTATCGTAAATATGATAAATCATATAGAAATAGTGGTATATAGTTTAAATTTTTTCCGTTCTGTGGATCCGCATCGACTGATGTAATAATTAGTTTTTTCTAAATTTTTCTAAAATCTATGTAATTGACAAGAGCATTCGGCTTGGTTTTCCTGTATATAGCGTTATTTTTGTACCCACAAACAAACCATTTTGTTACACTAACCCGTACTAGCACTTGACCCGCGCTCAAGTATCAATCGCCAGAAAACGTATTAGTACGTGACCCGCATACGATGTGTTAAAATCGATAAAACCTAATGCAAGAGGTTATATCAGATATTTATTGGATACTGCTTTTTGAGGTGAAGGTATTTTTAACGAAAGAAAAGAAACTGATAAGAAATATTTTCATTCGAACCTATACACATTCTGCAATAAATTAAAAAACGTAAAATGATGATACACAGAAATGGTGAATCGCCGGACTAGATGAACATCATCGATGTTTTTTCTTCAACTGAACAAACAGAGACTAAAAAAATGCATTTTCATATGTCCTACACAATGGGAACGCGAAAGAAAGCAAACAACAGCAAAACTTTTATTTACCCTTTTATTCCACGTTTAACACGCTACTATCTTCACACCTTTTTTTGCCCACCTCCTATTTCCGTTTTGTCTCGTACCTCGTTATTAGCATAACGAGACCACAAAAGAACAAAGCTCCGTCTTTTGCTGTTTATATCTTTTTTTCATTTTTCGTTTTAAAGGGTAGTTGGGGGAAAAGATGTAGAAACGGAGTAATTAAGCGAGTTTCGCGTCTGAGAGAGAGGGAAAAAATCCTGTAAAAAAGGGGAGGTAAACAGAAGACCGGGAAAAAATTAGCATATGTTTGCAGCAATTAATGAGGCTTTAAAACTGTAACTGCTGGTTTCTACGAAAGTGGGTGTTTAGAATTTTCTTGGAGGGTAAGGCCGTCTAGAGTATTTTTTCTGGGGTTGGAAACATCTTTGAATAACTTAACACATGTGGCGGTACATTTCGCAGTGGAATTGTACCGGGAGTAGGCATTTTTCGCGTAAATTTAGTTATTCAGTTAAATTTCAATAGATCGACAAATATTTAATTTTTTAACGAACTTTCCGTATTTTCTATTGAAATATATAAACAAATATATAAACATAAATATATAAGTGGTATATACTATTCTGTCGATATAGTGGAATTCTTACATAAAACAGCTCCTATATTTTATCTGGTGATGGGGAAATATTACAGTAAAAATTATCTACAAGATTCCTATATAATATGATGACGGATGAAGAAAATATGGTTATATTTTATTGTATTGTAGGCGAATATATATATTTTCTAGATCGAATCAGAGAAACGGAGTGAAAAGTTGAGATATTAGGTACTGAGTTCTTCGCGTAACTTTTTTTTCAATAGAGTTCTATAAAACTGAATTTCAATTTTATCACATTGTGTTCGGGAACATTTCGCAGCGGAATTGTACCGAAAGAGGGCGTTTTGTGTGTAAATTTAGTTATTCAGTTAAATTTCCATAGATCGAAAATTATTTAATTTTTTAACCAACTTTTCGTATTTTATAGTGAAGTATATGAACAAATATGTAAATAGAAATGTATAAAATCCAAATATAAGATTTTTGTAAGCAAAAAATATATTTTTAATGGATAAATCTATAATAGTATCTTAAATATGAAAACTCAAATAGAAATAGTAGTATATAGTTTTGATGTAAAAACTAGTTTTTATTTGTCTAAATTTTTCCAGAATCTATGCAGTAGACAAGAACATTCGGCTTCGTTTTCCTGTATATACAGTTATTTTTGTACCCACAAACAAACCATGTTGTTACACAAACCCGTACTAGTACGTGACCCTAGCTCAAGTATCAATAGTCAGAAAACGTACTAGTACGTGTCCCGCATACGATGTGTAAAAATCGATAAAACCTAATGCAAGAGGTTATATAAGATATTTATTGGATACTGCTTTTAGAGGTGAAGGTATTTTTAACGAATGAAAAGAAACTGATAAGAAATATTTTCATTCGAACCTATACACATTCTGCGATTAAAAAAAAAAAAACTTAAAGGGATGATGTACAGAAATGGTGAATCCCTGTTCTAGATGAAACAACACCGATTTTTTTTTCAAGCGAACAAACATAGAAAAAGAACACATTTTCATATTTCCCACACAATGGGTACATGATAGAAAGAATGTAAAAGCAGCAAAACTTCACACTTTTCTTTCCACGTTTAACACGCTACTATCTTCACACCTTTTTTCCCCACCTCCTATTTCCGTTTTGTCTCGCACCTCGTTATTAGCATAACGAGACCACAAAAGAACAAAGCTCCTTTTGCTGTTTATAACCTTTTTTTTAATTTCTCGTTTTAAAGGGCAGTTGGGGGAAAAGATGTAGAAACGGAGTAATTAAGCGAGTTTCGCGTCTGAGAGAGAGGGAAAAAATCCTGTAAAAAAGGGGAGGTAAACAAAAACCCGGATAAAAAATTTAGCATATGTTTGCAGCAATTAATGAGGCTTTAAAACTATAACTGCTGGTTTCTAGAAAATGGGTGTTTAGAATTTTCTTGGAGGGTAAGGCCATCTAAAGTATTTTTTCTGGGGTGGAAAACATCTTTGAATAGCTTAACACATTTTGTGCGGTTGCATTTCACAGCGGAATTCTACCGGGAGCGGGCGTTTTGCGGGTCAATTTTGTTGTTCTTACATTTCAATAGATCTAAAAAATATTTAATTTTTTTAACAAACTGTTCTTATTTTATAGTTAAGTGTATAAACAAATATACAAATAGAAATATATAAATAAGACTTTTGTAAACAAAAAATATATTTTATAAAGGATAAATTTATAGTAGTATCGTAAATATGAAAAATCAAATAGAATAGTAGTATATAGTTTTTATTTGTCTAATGATTTCCAGAGTCTATGTAGTCAACAAGAACATTCGGCTTCTTTTTCTTGTATATAACGTTATTTTTGCACTAGTACATGACCCGCACTTAAGTATTAATCGTCGGAAAACGCACTAGTTCGTTTCCCGCATACAATGTGTTTTAAAATCTATAAAACCTAATGCAAGAGGTTATATGTAAGATGCTTATATGATACTGTTTTTTCAGTTATAGGTAGGCTTAACGAAGGAAAAGAAACTGATAAGATATTTTCATTCGAACCTATCACATTCTGCAATAAACAAAAACACGAAAAGGGATGATACACAGAAATGGTAAATCCCCAGTCTAGATGAACATCGCCGATTTTTTTTCTTCAACCAAACAAACATAGAAAAAAAAAGATTTTTTCATATTTATTACACAATGGAAACACGATTGAAAGAACGGAAAACCAGCAAAACTTTACACTTTTCTTTCCACATTTAACACGCTACTATCTTCACACCTTTTTTTGCCCATCTCCTATTTCCGTTTTGTCTCGCACCTCGTTATTAGCATAACAAGACCACAAAAGAACAAAGCTCCATCTTTTGCTGTTTATATCCCCTTTTTATTCATTTTTCGTTTTAAAGGGTAGTTGGGGGAAAAGATGTAGTAATTAAGCGATTTTCGCGTCTGAGAAAGAAGGAAAAAAAATTCCAAAAGAAGGGGAGGTAAACAGAAGACCCGGATAAAAAATTTAGCATATGTTTGCAGCAATTAATGAGGCTTTAAAACTATAACTGCTGGTTTCTAGAAAATGGGTGTTTAGAATTTTCTTGGAGGGTAAGGCCATCTAAAGTATTTTTTCTGGGGTGGAAAACATCTTTGAATAGCTTAACACATTTTGTGTGGGTACAGTTCACAGCGGAATTACATCAGGAGCGGGCGTTTTGAGCGTAAATTTAGTTATTTAAATTTCAGTAGATCGAAAATTATTTAAATTGTTAACGAACTTTTCGTATTTTATATTGAAATATATAAACAGATTCATAAATTGTATATTGTATTCTTTCAATATAGTGGAATTTTTTTATAAAACAACTCCTTTATTTTATCTGGTGAGGGTGAAATGTTACAGTGAATATTATCTACAAGATTCTTATATAATGGGATTACGGATGTAGAAAATATGGTTATATTATATTGTATGTGAATATGTATTTTTTAGGCCGAATCAGAGAAATGGGGTGAAAATTCAGATATAAGATACTGATTACTTTACTTTGATAGCGTAACTTTTTTTTCATAGAGTTCTATAAAACTGAATTTCCCTTTTATCACATTATGTGCGGGTACATTTCACAGCGGAATTTTACGGTAGCGGGAATTGTGAGCGTAAATTGAGTTATTCAGTTAAATCTCAATAAATCTAAAAATATATAATTTTTTAACCAAATTTTCGTATTTTATAGTGAAGTATATAAACAAATATATAAATAAAAATATATAAATAACAACCGTAAGTTTTTTTGTAAATAATTATATTTTTTTAATTGATAAATTTATAATAGAATCCTAAATATCAAATGTAAAATAGAAATAGTAGTATATAGTTTTAATTTTTTCCCGTTCTGTGATTCCGCATAAACTGATGTAAAAACTAGTTTTTTTTTTCTAAATTTTTCTAGAATTTATGTAGCAGACAAGAGCATTCTGCTTCGTTTACCTGTATATCCCGTTATTTTTGTACCTACAAATAAACCTTGTTGTTACACTAACCCGTTCTATATAATTTTATAAATAACACAGATCAGTCAAAAAAAAATTCAATATGTTTTAAGACTTATTTACACACAATAACTGACAAAAAAAAAAGGACTGAAACCTGAAATATTTTTTCGTGTACAACATTTTATTCCTTTTTTGAAGAGTTCACTGTAGCTAAAATGTCTTGAAAACACTAAATACGGAGAAATGCTATATTTATTAATAGGATCAAAATTCTTTTGTAAGCAAATTCCAAAATCATTGACTGATAAGTTTGGTTTCTATTTTTATTCAATGTTAAACCAATTGCCCCGAAATTCTCCAAATCATGACGAAAAACAAACTTTAGTTGCAATTACACTTTATAGCTTAAAATCCTTTTACTTCCTACGAAAACAAACGCATTATATCAAATAATATTACCAAGAATTACGACACGTGTTTATGCAAGTTTAAAGAGAATGATAAATTACTCAACCAGATAAAATAATTCAGATGCTTCTCTTTATCAATATTTATCTGAGATCGACTTTAAAATAAATAAGAACTCCTCTGAGTAACTGATACAAAGTACGACTGTGCTAACAGAATTTACACTCGGAACGGCTTTCAAGTTGCTCTTAAGCAAATACCGCTTTGTAAATATCTCTTAGTAAACACGAAGCCTGGATTTTTTTGCGCAACAATTTCGATATCAGATTAGAGATAATATTTGCATTTCAAACTGCTTTAATTCATGCATTAGATAACCACTCTGCAGAATTGTAGAGGGAACTACATTAATTCTACACTGAATGATCTTTAACAATATTGTTTAACATACATGTTTAGGCCCACTTAAAAATATTTTTTTAAATCGGTTTTATTTTTTTCTTTACTTTTTAAATGAAAAATTGTGCTTGATGCATATATTAATTCAATATGCATAATAAACATCAGTTAATATGCATTTAACATGCATAATAAATATTAATTCAAATACCGTAGTACAAGTGTACCACCAAGTTTATATACCACTATCTAAATATTAGATTAGGCATAGTTAAGATTTCAAACAGCTTTCGTTTATGCATTAAATAACCACTCAGTAGAACTGTAGATGGGATTACACGTTACTCTACACTGAACGATGTTTCTTTAACAATATTTTTTTCAAATGCCGTAGTACGAGTGTACCACTAAGTTTATATACCACTATCTCGATATTAGAGTAAGTATAATAAAAATTTCAAACTGCTTTCGTTCATACTTTAAATCCCACTTAGTAGAACTGTAGATGGGATTACACTTTACTCTACACTGAACGATGTTACTTTAACGATATTTTTTCATACACATATTTAAGCCTATACAAAAATATTTAAAAAAAAATCATATTTTCTCTTTACTTTTAAAAGGAAAAATTTTACTTAATTCATACAGGAATTCAATGTGCATAATAAATGTTGGAGTTCAAATATCTTACCACACATATACCATTAGGTTTTTATACCACTAGCTCGATATCGGATTAGATTTACTTTTTGCATAATTTATTTTAATTTAGTTAAATTCATTGCTTTAGTTATACAACATAGTTTTCTTAATTTTATATTTTAGTCTTTCCATTTCAATTTGCTTTACATGCATTACATAACTACAGATTAGCGTAAAAATATGGATTTACAATAAAACAAACCCTAGCATTCCTTTCTGAACACAATTTAAATTTAAAAAAAGGTTTTATTTTTCCTTTACTTTTTAAATGAAAAATTGTGCTTGATGCATATATGAATTTAATATGCATAATAAACATATATGCATAATAAACATCAGTTTATTATGCATGTTAAATGCATATTAACATTATTTCAAATGCCGTAGTACGAGTGTACCACTAAGTTTATATACCACTATCTCGATATTAGAGTAAGTATAATAAAAATTTCAAACTGCTTTCGTTCATACTTTAAATCCCACTTAGTAGAACTGTAGATGGGATTACACTTTACTCTACACTGAACGATGTTACTTTAACGATATTTTTTCATACACATATTTAAGCCTATACAAAAATATTTAAAAAAAAATCATATTTTTTCTTTACTTTTAAAAGGAAAAATTGTGATTGATGCATACAGGAATTCAATATGCATAATAAATGTTGGAGTTCAAATATCTTACCACACATGTACCACTAGGTTTTTATACCACTAGCTCGATATCGGATTAGATTTACTTTTTGCATATTTTAATTTAGTTTATTTAATTGCTTTAGTTATTCAACTTTGTTTTCTCAATTTATATTTTAGTTTTTAAAATTGCTTTACATACATTACTTAACTATGGATTAGCATAAAAATATGGAATTGCATTAAAACAAAAATCCCTAACATTTCTTTCTGAAGACAGTTAAAATTAATTTTTACACGTGTTTGTGTTTATTTTGAATGAGATTTCCTCTTCAGGGAGGTCAGATGTCTATACGTTAAATAACGTAATAAATTTTGAGAATATTTTGCTTATAATTTTCCATTTCAATAACACCAACAATGTTCAAAGCACATTGCTCGGAAAATTTTCTGCGTAGAAGAATTAACTAAACTACAAATTACATACGCCTTTAGCCAATTTATAATTATCCCTGGCGTATCAAAAACAAAAACATTTTATCTGTATATCGTTAACAAGTTAAACAATTTGTCTAGACAGAAGTGTGAAAAAAATAAAATCGATCACTCAATGTAAACAGTGAAGCAATAAATTGATTTACTTTACAAAGTATATACTAAAATTCCAAGACTCTTCCTATTTATTCGTGATTTTATTACTAAATTTAATAATGCAATAATAATTTTAAAGTATAATTTAGATTATTTTGTACAGTAACCGGTATCAATCAATGAACGAAGACTACAACTAGTTTTGTTAATATTAATTTCGGAGAATATCACAAAGGTTAATTTTTAACTCTAGTTATGTACTGTTTTTAAAGAATTATTAATGTAGTATTACCGCTAAAAGTGTAGTAAAATCTACAGTTTAGTTTCCACACTTGGTAACTTGTACGGATTCTTCAATATTATATTTTCATAGATTTTTACGAATATGAAATAAGAAAAGTCAAGAAATTTATATCAGTTTTCATTAATAACATTTTCTTGAAAATTTGACACAGAGTAATGTTTTGGTTAAAATGACCCATTCTAGTGTTAAGTAAAAACTACAGAACTATGATTTATTTTTGTCTACAAATATTTCGCAAGCCACAAAATTGGTTTCGTGGGCAACACACAATTGGTTCACCAGTTGGAAAACCCCAAGTTAAATATAGCATTCCCGAAACATTTTGATCGCAATTATACATTAGAACTTCTTTACGGACGCTTCACAACGAACACGAATTTAGCAGCGTTTAAGAGCACGTTATCATTGAAGAACGTTTTTCCCCCACTTTCTCGCGCGAGCGCAAGATATCGTTTCAAGTAGATTCGAGTGGCATACTTGTCCTAACGGGAAAATAATCTAACAAGAGGGTGAGGTCACACGCGTGACTCCCCAAGTGTCATTTATTCTCGAACGAGCGTTGTAGGAACAATGCTTCTTTCACTTTCCCGACAAGAGCATCGGAAGTAATTTGAAGAAGTTGGATCCGAAACTTCTTAACATAGCAGTGGCTCGCATTTCACACCAGAGGCTCTTGTGGAAATGGATTTCGATTTTTTTGCTTTGTTTTCTCTTACAAAAGATTTTCACTTAAGCAAGGTCAATGAATTGGAAGATTTTCTCCCCCAATTTTACATTACGAAAGCAGAAAGATGTTTTAGAAACGTTACAATGAAAGATATTTGTTGAAATATTGCATTTATGTATGACAAATTTCTTTCACAATTTTGCATTACCAAAGCTAAAAGTAATAAAGATGTTTTAGAAACGTTACAATGAAAGATATTTGTTGAAATATTGCATTTATGTATGACAAATTTATTTCACAATTTTGCATTACCAAAGCTGAAAGTAATAAAGATGTTTTAGAAACGTTACAATGAAAGATATTTGTTGAAATATTGCATTTATGTATGACAATTTTCAAGGAATTTATTGAAAGCACATCAATCCCATATATAATAATAGCCTAAGTTATCTGTCCGTCTCTCCTGGAATCGATCCGATTCTAAAATAAATTGGTAAAAATATGCTCCATATCGCAGCGAAAAATTCTTTAAAACGTTCAAAATCCACCCCTTCCCCTTTTTCAAGAAATCAATGCCCTTATTTTAAGTCATATTTTTTCCGGCTAAGAGAAGGATTAAATTTATGAATTTACCACATAATAAATAGGTAAAAATAGCATTTTTTTCTAGCATTATGTCGTCATTCCTTTCACCAACTCATTTAATCATTCCTCATTTTAAATTATTTAAATACCATCTGCATTATTTGCATAAGTTTTATCAATTAACTTAGATATAACGTAAATTACTTTCTTTTATATTTGGCTTAAATAATAGATTAGGTACATATGTGATAATTTTAAATTTATTCAAAGATTATTTTTTTTTTTGCAATGAAATTTATCACCGGTATTAAATTCTTTTCTTAAATTTAATTAGCCTATTTCCCGGAATAATAAATACCTAGCGTTTAAATTATATACCTTTGAACACTAAGAATTTTGTTCATTTGTGTGTTTATTTTTTATACATAACCACACCGTTTGCAGTCGATTCGCTAAATTTTGGTCAATTATATGTACCACTAAATAATCACTGTCAATATTAAAACCTCAGTCGTCCATCCTATCACGTGATATGACAAGATAAATTAAAGTTGGTAACTAACATACGATCAGTAAATGTAAACAAATTATTGATATATATATATATATATAGCAAACCTGAATTGACTCAGAAATATACAACAGGAAGGCGGATGTATACGTCCAAGACAGTTAAAGCATTGACTGCGCAGGGCGTATATATATGCCAGTGGCAGTTAATGGGTTAAAATGTAGAACCAGATAACAAAATAGTTACAAGGTATTTTCAGGGGTTAAGACAAACTCATAAAAGGTAAAAGAATCGATGAAATGAGAAAACATTGACTATCACATACGTTAAGTCCAAGCTATTAACGGATGTACGTTGTAGCTTTAAAAGGTTTATATAATTTTTTTGAAAGATATTAAACTTTAAATGACAATAAAATTCTTATATACCAACTTCTGTGCTTACACAATTTTAATCCGTATTTCATTTCAAATTTTATATTTTATATTTTTCATCATTTATACTTCATTTCATATTTTCATTATTTTATGTTTAATATCCGTATTTTATTTAGAAAGATTAGTGAAGAAACATGTGTTAAAGCTATAGAAATTGGAAAATATTTGATTTGTTAAAAATGTATTGATGTATTACTGACTTATATTAATAATAAAAATATATTTCTAGATTTCAGTAGCATTAAAACACGTCTAAGCAACGCATTAGCATCAAACATAAATAAAGTGGAATATTCGTATAAAGTGCCTAAATTTTCTAAATCTTAATTAAACATGTGTTCCAAAATTTAATCAAGTGCATAATCAAAACCTGAAGATTAATTAGATGTTTAATATACAGTCGTGTCAAATACATATCAAACGTTAATTTTAAATTTAAGCTTTAAAACCATTATCATTTTCTGTCACTTTTCATGCTTATAGAACATACATAGATGAAGGTTATACATTTATATTTCATGACAGTATAAAATTCAAACCATACGGGGTAAACCTGTTTTTCAATTTTGTTTCCTATATAGAGAAATTTACAGGGAAAAAAGTTTCAGCTTAAGACAAATTTCAGTAAATTGTTTTAAATTTTTATAACAAAATTGATAGATATATAACTTTGGGGGTTACATATTACTTTATTCATACATTCAATTTTATACTAAATAAAAATATTAGGAAGAAATGCAATACTGTTATTAAATGATTTTTAAAATAATTCTCAATGACCTATGCATTTACGTCTCAATAAAAGTTTTTTGTAAATGTACCTTATATACATAAATTGCTCATTAAGTTTATTGGAGAAAAAAAAGAAAGAGAACATTACTATGATATACTTTAAACGCTTTTATATTACTATAGATGTCTTCAAAGCATATAGAACTGTGTTAAACCACCCAACAATTGCAATTGAGTAAAATATAAATTGAAATATTTCAATACATAAATATAAAAAATAGTTTAAACTTCGACTGTTTTCATAGTTTTGTATACAATATTTCAAGCTTGTAAAGTGTTAGTCTTAATGTAAGCATTATTGAAGAGAACATTCCGGAATCAGTAAAATTCTTTTTATCCGTTGAAGTTATTACAGGATAAAATTTTTAAACTAATAAAATAGTTTTAATATTTCTGAAAAATTTATGAAAAATTTTAAAAAATTTTAAAATTTAAGGAAAAAGCTACAGTTTTTAATTTACAGGATCAAAGTAACATAAGGTAAACATTGTATCGTTTATTTGACAGAAAACCAAAAATGTTTCAAGTTTCAGTGGTTTGAAGTTTGCCGAATTAAATCCTTGATCAAAATTAGCCAGCAAAAGAAATAAACCGATTATCACACATTTCTAAAATGACAAGTGAAAAACAAGTGATGTTATTAAAAAGGATACAATTTTAAACTAATAAAATTTTTTTAATATTTCAGAAAAATTTAATGAAAATTTTTTAAAAATCTTAAAGTTTAAATTTACAGGATTAAAGTAAACATAAGGTCGTCTCGTTAATTGACAGAAGTCAAAAACTGTTCCAATGGTTTGAAGTCTGCCCAGTTAAATCCTTGACCAAAATTTGCCAGTAAAAGAAATAAACTGAGTATCATACATTTCTAATGTGATAAGAAAAAACATGTATTTTCGAGTTATGGCTAAATATTGCTACTTTTTAAGCATTTAAATTCCCAAAATGATATTTTTTCATTATGAAATTCACAATCGTGATTGAGAGTTACTAATCATTTCTCAAAATATCAATCTTTAAATTGAGTCCGTTTAGTTAATGTGTGAAATATCCTGACAGAAACAGTGTTAACGTTCCTTTGTTATGTTTTATTTTACTGTTCAATTGAAAGGATAAAGGCTAAAAACTATGTTATTACAAGGATAAAATACACATTAAACTAATATAATAGTTTTAATATTTGCAGCAAAAATTTTATGAAAAAATTTTTTAAAATTTAAAAAAATAAAGCACTTTTAAAATTTACAGGATTAAAATAAACATAAGGTAAAATTGTCTCGTTATTTGACAGAATACCAAAATTATTTCAATTGTTAGAAGTTTGCCCACTAAATCCTTGACCAAAATTAGCCAGTAAAAGAAATAAACTGAGTATCACACATTTCTAAATTGACAAGAAAAATAAAATATGTATTTTCGAGTTATGACTAAATATTGCTACATTTTAAGTATTTAAATTTCCTGAAATTATTTTTTCATTATGATATTCACAAATATGATCGAGACAGTTACTAATGTGTGTTTCTCGAATCTTTCTCAAAATATGAATCTTTAAATTGTGTCTATTTAGCTAATTCATGAATATACTAACAAAAATAGCGATAACTTTCCTTTGGCATGTTTTGTTTTACTATTAATTTAAAGTAGTAATAGCTAAAAACAGTGTATTCTATGCATATTACACATTAAGAATAAATGTGCAGAAAAATTTTATGAAAAGTAATTTTAAAATTTAAAAAAAAAAGGTTACAGATTTAAAATTTACAGTATTTAAGTAAACATAAGGTTCCCATTGTATAGTTTATTTGACAAAAGACTAAAACTGTTTCAATGGTTTAAACTTTGCCCAGTTAAATCCTTGATCAAAATTAGCCTGTAAACAGTATCACATCATTTCTAATGTGATAAGAAAACACGTATTTTCGAGTTCTGACAGAAATAGTGTTAACTTTCCTTTGGCGTGTTTGTTTTAATGTTAATTTAAAAGTTGTAAAACCTAAAAATTATGTATTCTATGCATATTACCTATTAAGAATAAATGTGCAGAAAACTTTTATGAAAAAGTAATTCAAAATTTTAAAAAATATTTACATTTTTAAAGTTTATAGAATTTAAAGTAAACATAAGATAAACAATTTCTCGTTATTTGCCAGAGGACCAAAACAGTTTCAATGGTTAGAAGTTAGCACACTAAAATCTTGACCAAAATTAGCCACTAAAAGATATAAACTGAGTATCACACATTTCTAATGTAACAAGAAAAAAACACGTATTTTCGAGTTATGACTAAACATTGCTACATTTTAAGCAATTCCCAAAATTATTTTTTCATTATGATATTCACAATTGTGATTGAGAAAGTTACTAATCATTGCTCTTCAAAACTTTCTCAAAATATCAATCTTTAAATTGAGTCAGGTTAGCTAATACGGGAAATAGCCTGACAGAAATAGTGTTAACTTTCCTTTGGCATGTTTTGTCTTACTGTTAATTTAAAGGAGTAAAAACTAAAAAGTATGTATTCTATGCATATTACCCATTAAGAATAAATGTGCTGAAAATTAGACATATACACGTGATAAAAGCTAAACCTTGTTTGTAGTCAAATAAAGAAACGAACGGCATTTAGATTCAGAAATTTGGATCATAACTGCAGTCCGTTGTTTGCTTAAGTGTCAATTAGCGAACCTTTGCTATCACTTTCAAAATAGAGTTTATGTGACCTGTCAAGCTAAGAATACACTTTTGTATTCATCTATTCTCCCCAGGTGGCACATCTCGAAACTGAAGACATTAGGTCACAGCGTGAAATGCGAACTCTTACTGCAGCATTTTTTCATCTCTAAATATTTACAGAACACACTTCAATGGAGAGTAAACTTGCATCGGAAGTGAATTTTCCTGGAACGCTTGACACATCATCCCACTTGTGCCACGATACTCGACAACTGAATTTACACCCAAAAATAATCGACAAGAATAAATAAGTTATTCTTCGACTGTAACTGGAAACTCGCTTAGGCGAAATGAAGAGATGGTGAAAGATATTTTTCAAGTGGCTGGCCAACGCCAAAAATGAAGATCCTTGGAGAGGTTTCGGAAATCTGACTCGAGGTTTCGACACTTCTTTTTAAGGATTTTGGGAAAATGCATGTATATTTTAGGATTTTCGAAATGACGATTAGTATTTCAGTCTTAAGAATTTGTAAACAGGATCACCGAGTGGTTTCTAATTCCTAGTCATTTTCGGTATGACTTAGCATAGGTTCAGAGAAATACAGCTGTATTGATGATGCAAGAATCAGACTCCGTAGATGTTTTAAGTATTTAAAAACAAATATTTATTTACAGAAAAGCACTAGTTAACATTGCTAGTGGATGTTATTTTCATCAGATACAGAAATAAAATCAATCAAAACCACCCGGGAAAGTCCGAGTATAACACTCCAAGAGAGAAACTACCTACCCGTCTCAAGAGTTCAGACTGGAGTGCCTCAAGTTTTTTCCTACTCCACCAGGAAACTTCAGTTTTAGGGGAGATTACCCCCTCCCCCTTTGACTTTTGTACTTGGGGTAATCAAAACGCCCTTGGTGCCTGGCCGACTTGGTCACACAGAACATCTTTCCTTTGTCGGTGCGTTCAGAAACGCCCAGATTGACACTTCCAACAGTTCAAGAAGACCGTTACTTTCTCAATACTGTCGTTTAAAATTGTTCCGCGTTTGCAATGTTTGGCGTTTTACAATGCACAATAGTTTGCTTTTAGAAACGCCAGTCTTAAAAACCGACATAGACGGACGCAACGCTTACAGAATTTATATATTTTAAATAATCATATCGTTAAGTACTTACCAAACCCACCCACTGCAAATAGATACATTCTTGTAGCGTAGTTTGATCACAGTACAAAACTAATGATTTACTTCTATAGTTTTATTATTATTTCGTTCTATCTATATGTCTAATCGGCAAAGGTTTTGTTACATGTTATCACAGACTAAACTTTGGGAGAGTTAGAGAATTTTTCCTTTATTCAAATCCACGATTTGTACCACCCGATTATTTCTTTAAAAAGTATTAAGATATTGGTGAAGTGGCTAACCAACGTCAAAGATGCCGGTAACCGGCACTCGACTTGGGTAGAGCCACTTGGGACCCACCGGCGACGCAGCAAACAAAAATACATAATTATACTAAATATCGATACAGATAAATTTTTCAATGATACCATTGTTATTATAACGGTTTGAAGAAATTAATGCAATATACAACATACAAAAATAATTTTATTAGTGCATGAAAAATACACATGTAATATGGGCGAGACTGATTTAAAATCACAACACGGTTTCATTCTGTTGAGATACATGAAATCCATACAACAGTCAAACACTTTTACAACATCGGGCGAAAAGATAATGTGATCCAGCACATACCCTTTTCAAGTAGGGATTGATCAGGTAAAAAGACTACGAATAATCCCTAAGCACAATTGATCACGTGATACAAAATACCCATGTTTAAAGATAACGCGCTAACTTTTGGCTAAAGTCTTACAGACAGAGGCTGATTTAAGTCTACAGCGTGTCTGGAGAGAAAAATCAGAATTGCCCCTCAAACCCCGAACTTTATGAACAAAAGTTATTAAATTAATATTAAAATACGTAAATAAGGGATTTTAATATTAAATACAATTTATCAGTGCTTATTGCGATGAGTCAGACTGAAACATTCAAGGGAAAGAAAAGTAATTCAATGCAATCATAACAATATATCACCACTTTTTATTCACATCTTTTGCTGTAGTTCTTCCTAGCTGCTTTGAATTCTAAAGAATGAGAGTAATCACTTAGGAATCGAAACATGATTGTTTGAAAAAAAAAAAAAGGACAACCGTAACAATTGCATACCGCGCCGTGGAAGTCACTGGAAACACAACACCACGAAAATTGCTTCAAGCATGATTTTAGAACTCATTTTAAGTGCTGCAAATAATATTTCAGGATAATATGCATCGCATAATGAAAAGTTCCCTTCGGCGCCTTGGGAAAACCATCGAAAATGCGTCTGGAAGTCAATGTGTGAAGCATATAGTGAAAATGTTTTTCAAAATGGCGATTACTATATTAGCTTTATGGATTGATAATCTATTTAAATTAGACCGTTATCTCTTTATCCAAACTACCAACTGTAAATAAACATTTTTGTACACTGCACTTTGATCGAACAACATATAAGTAAACATCTATTTCCAAGAATGTAGTTTTAGTGTTTTCCCATCTATCAATATCACTAAACGGTAAAGCTTTTATTTACATGTAATCCCAGACTAAACTTTTGCAGTATTAAAGAAATGATTTTCCTTTATTAAAATCCACATATTTGTTCCAATCGATACTAATTTGAAAAATTAGTTGTGTCTTTTAGTTTGTTGTCCTGTGTATAATTGATTTGATATGGAAGAGTCGATTAATTAGATATTAAAAGAAATCTGATACAAAAAATAATCAGTCTAAATTTTTAATTCATTTATAATGTTGGTTTCTTATAATAGCTTTTTATTGGCTCTTTAAAATATTAACCCCTTCCGGTAAAATGACGAGTCTAGCTCGTCATCAGTTTTTCATTCCATACCGCACAATGACGAGTTACACTCGTCATGCGATTAAAGTTACTGTTAAATATGATAATTTAATTTAAAATTTCTAGTGTACTGAATTTGGCAACACTTTTATCACTTGTGAAAATTACAAGTCACTATTGCATATTGTTTACTTGGTACAAGTCATTGCCAAATTAATGAGTCAGAATAAAAGAAAACCTACTAAGAAATGCCGTGTGTGTTACAAGAATCAAATTAAAAGTGAGACTACTTGGCGGTGTAAACAATTAAGAATTCCTTTGCACTTTGTTTTGAAAAGTACCACTAGCTTGAAGACCATTATCTGTATACCTTATTAATGTTTTGCTTTGATATTTTCTTAATTTTACTGTTTCTGATATTATTTAACACTATGTAAAAAGTGGATTTTAATTAAGAATATGTAAGAATTGTAAAATGAAACAAGTTTTTTAAATAAAAATTAAATGGTTATTTCATGCACAGTTTTTCATTATTAAATCATACCGGAAGGGGTTAATTGTTAAAACACAACGTTATCAGAAATATGGCTTCAAACTTTACATAGATATTAAAATACTTTTATTTTGAATTCATATTTCTTTTCACCGTTTGGCAACAGTGTGTGGAATGATAATTCTTTCACTATATAATCCAGTTACTGTTCCAACACTCTGCTTTGTAATGTGACCATCTGGTGAACCAAATGTGTTTTTAGTAGATTCCTTCTTTTTTTTTTTCGTTTTAGCCTCTATGTTTATTTAATGACTAACATATAGCCCGTCATATGACGGGATTAGTAAATGTTTTAATTTTCCAGAATTATGAAGTACACTATAAGGCTGGTAAAAAAAATGCATTAATAGATTATTTGTATAGAAGAAAATATTGATTGGCATAAATATTTAAATTAATTAAAAATCAAACAGATACTTTCTTGATAAAACTAGGGCCGGTTTATCCAAAGTCATATAACAGGCAACCGCGACTCATAGCATCAACCAATGGCGGGGCGGAATTCTCCATTTAAACAGAGATTAATCATTGTTAGTCTTTAACCCATATTGGACCGCTGTCCTATAAACAGGACAGCAAATAAAATTCCATTTAATAATAAAGTTGTAAATATTTTCTGAGTGGATTTTATTTTAACACCTTTAAAATAGACACACTTTAGCATAGTAACAAAAAAAAAACTGAGAAATCAAATTATACTGTATTGTAAAATTTATTTTCAGCTACCTCTTAAAAATGGTCATTTTTTAATCTTTAATTTTACATTCATTATTATTATTATTATTTAAACCAGGGGTAGGCAACGTGGCGCCCGCGGGAGCCATGGCGCCCCCGATCGATTTTTAATGCGCCCTCGCTGGACTTATGTAAATATATGATAGCCAGAGCGATTTACTTATTCTTGTCAAACGGCGATATACAGCAAGTAGTCAGTTGAGTTTAGGACATTCAAATGCAAGTTAGTGTTGTTGAAATCCCATCTATTGAAAAAATCATTATCACATATCCCAAATATAAAATATACTGTTGAGATTTTAATTTGAATAACGAAAATTTTACTGCTACATCATATTTAGAAATTATAGATAAGCTAATAGAAGAGTTTTCTTCTAGATTTGACGATTTTGCAGAATTAGAATATCTTCATAATATTGAAGACCTAGAATTAGAAATAATAAACTTGCAAAGTGATATTATTTTAAAAGCGCATAGTAATGATAAAATGTTTCGGAATTTAGTCGATGAAAATAAGTATCCTATTTTAAAGAAATGTGCGCTAAAAATTTATTCATATTGTGCAACATACAATTTCGAGTCTTAGTTCAAATATGAAAAATTTGAAATCAAAATACCGAACAAAGCTTAATGACTCACATTTAGATAATTATTTAAGGACCGGGAACTCTAAATATATCCCCAATTATAAGAAATTAGCTGAAAATATGGACACCCAAGTTTCACACTGAACTATATGTATCATTATGTATGACACCAACAAAATAAAGTTATAAAAAATCTGTTTTTTTAATGCCTATTTATACCTGTTGATTATCTGTAAAATATGCGCCCTCGGAGATTTTCAAATTTAGTATTGCGCCCTTAAGAACAAACAGGTTGCCGACCCCTGATTTAAACATTGTGGAGGTTACTTTTAGTTTAAAAACAGAGTTAATAATGTAGCTGAAAGTTTTTGTTGAATAATATATTTTATATGTGTATTTTGTAAGTATATAAAAGGTGCACTAAAATTATGACGACGGTCCAATATTGATTATTTTTCTATGAATTCGATATTGCATTGATAGCGCTCATTATTTTCTTATCTTTTAATGAAAACCAGTTCAAACACCTGTTTATACACCTAGACACAACAAGGGGTAAATATATGTCTATTCTATTCAGAAAACTGGAGATATTTTACAAGATAAATTTACTCTCTTACTGCCAGTTCAATAACTGCAAGAAAAAACCTACAACAGTACGCCTAAAATGTAATGTTGGACTTTGTTTTGACTGTTTCCCCAAATTTCATCTATGAATCAGCCTAATGCAATGTAAGTGATATTTGTTAAGTTTTAGTAGTGTAATGGACCGTTGTCCTATTTATAGGACAGCCAATTACATAAAAAATTAAAAATATTTTTTCAAAATTTTGGTGATATATACTTAGTTACACCTTATTAATGATATGGTTTAAGTTTTAATAACTTACAGAAATATGTAGTGGGTGTGGTACAATATGGGTTAAACTACTTTGGTGAGACCGGCAAATAGACTTTTGTGAAAAGAATTTGTTGTTAATACCGGTGATAAAATTTTCAATGCAACAAAATTTATCGATGAATGAATTTAAAATTATTACATATGTACCTAATCTATTATTCAATCCAAATATATGAGAAAATTATTTACGTAATATCTAAGTTCAATGATAAATCATATCGAAATAATGCAGACGATATTTAAATAATTTAAAATAAATGTTTAAATGGGATGGTTAAAGAGTGACGTCATAATGCAAAAAATGGGGTGTTGTATCTATTTATGTAATAAGTTGATAAATTCATTCATCTGCGTTTAATTGGGGAAAATAGGGCTTGAAATAATGGCATTAAAAGCTCGAAAAGATTGAAGGGATGGATTTCGAACGTTTAAAAGTCGACAGTATTTTTCGCTGTCATATGATGCATATTTATACTAATTTATTTTAGAATCGGATAAATAGTTTGGGAGAAGATAAACTTTACTCGCTTTAAATTTTGCTAAACCTAACTCATCAAGAATCTAATATGGATGACTATATACTCCAGGTCATAAACCGCTTCATAAATTCGAAGACAGGCGATAAAATAACTTAGGCTATTATTATATTGTGAAATATTGTAATAAATTCAATGAAAGGAAAATTAATTACAACCTCACAAACCAATAACCTTTTAATAGCAGTTTCATAATGAATTTTGTTAATTTAATTGCTTACATATTAAATTTCCAAACCTAATTTTATGTAGTCTTTTAAAAACAAATTACCCAAAAATAAGAATTAAAATTTCGTATCTCAAATAGTTTTCTCTCAGATATTTTCCTCGTTTTAATTCATAAGGTCTACAAAACAATCTGTTTAAACATCAAACGGGGAAAATTCATTTAATATCTCTAATGACATTCTCTAAAAGATCATTTTTCATATTTATTTTCCCACTGCTTCAAAATTCTCCATTGAGAAATAGAGAACAAATATGTTTGTCAGTTAATTTAATTTTAAAGCTTTTGTTTAAAGCTTTGCTTTTCGGAAAAAATATTGAATTTTTTCTTCAGTAATTTACTTCTTGAAATTATTTTCATTAAACAAATGCATTGCAAAATTAAAAACTGAAAAAACAAAAGTTTCCTATTAATTACTTTAATTTTAACGCAGTGGAAATATCTGATGAATTTTGACAAGCATACGCGAAACGTACTTTACGTTTGTCACAACAGAGCGGGTCAAGTAAAGATAAGTATTTAGTAGATTTTCTATTTTTTTTTTAAGAAAGGGAGTAGCGTAAAAATACGAAGCTGGATTGAAACAAAATCTGCAAGCGGCAGTTCGCGACCAAGTACGCCTCCATGCAATGTGTTAACATATTGTGTGCGAGTACATTCCGAATTGTACCGGGAGCTGGCGTTTTGCACGTTAATTTAGTTATTCGGTTAACCTCTTCACTGTTTTGCCCAAAAGCCGTACGGGCACAGCTTTCGGACCTTTACTGATTTGACCTACGGCGTACGGGCAATCAGATTTCTATTTCGCTTGCACTATTGCCGTATTTTTTCATATTTTAGTAAAAAATTATTCGTATAGATGTCCAGTAAATGATAGTTTACAGTTTATTGTATTTTCTAATCCGATCTAAACCTACTTCTTATATCAGATTCTGAATGGCGACATGCATTCCTACAGCGGGATTCCAATAACAAAGAGCAGCACACTACCCATTTAGTTATCAGTAGGTTTGGTTTGCTTTGAGCGTTACGATCTATTACATACGGTCTACGGTCAACATGAGGGCTAATAAGAAAGGGACCAACTGATTAACCCCTTCCCTTCTTTGTCCGAATGCCGTAATTACACAACTTTCGGGCCTTTACTGATTTGCCCGTACGACGTACGGGCAATCTGGTTTCTATTTCGCTTGCACTGTTTCGGCCGTTTTTTTTTCAATTATAGTAACAAATTATTCGTATAGATGGTCCAGTAAATGATAGTTTGTAGTTTATTGTATTTTCTCTGATTGGTTCAGAAGCGCGGTTTTTTCGCATGTTTTGTATCAGAAGACGAATTGTTATCTTTCAGTGTATAGCTTTCTGGTTATATTTTACTAACCGCCTGATGATTTTATTGATGTAAGAGTTGAATAATATATTTTTACTTTTAAATAATGGATAATTCAGAGCGTATGGAGCTAATTTCTTGTGATTCGAACTGTGACTCGGAATAAGAAACTGAATTATCTGTAAGTGATAGTAGCGAAAGTTGACTAGATGACCTGGATAGTAGTGACTCGGATAGTAGTACGGATAGAATCTGTCAAGCAAAACAATTTTATGAAATTGTGATAATCATTCGGATCCGCCCTCTAGATTTGCTTTCAGTCGAATTCCAAGAATTAACTTAGATATCGATGAGATTAAAGGTAAACTCAGTTCTATGATGCTTTCATAGAAAGAAACAAAGTTGTAATAAATGCTTAAAATATTAGAGATGTTAATTTTAATAACATATCTTTACTTAAAAATGTAAAATGAACAAAATAATGCAACAAAAAAAATGTGACATTTCTTTGACCGAATTCTGAAAAAAAAAAAGTAAAACTGTCAAAGGGTTAAATCTCAATAGATTGAAAATTATTTAATTTTTCAACCGACTTTTCGTATTTTATATTGAAATATATATAAACAAATATATAAATAGAAATATATATATATATAACAGCCATAAGATTTTTAAAACAAAAAATGTATTTTTTAGTGGATAAATTTATAATAGTATCGTAAATATGAAAAATCAAATAGAAATAGTAGTATATAGTTTTATTTTTTCGAATTATGTTATATATAAACATTTTTACATTATAAAAAAATGAAGATCAATCAAAACTAATAACGTTAAAACTAGTTTTTATTTGTCTCAATTTTTCCAGAATCTATGTAGTAGACAAGAACATTCGGCTTTGATCTCCTGTATATACCGTAATTTTTGTGCACACAAACAAACAAAGTTACACTAACCCGTACTAGTACGTGACCTTCGCTCAATTATCAATCGTCAAAAAACGTATTAGTACGTGTCAATTACTTCAAAGTGTTTACAAAAAATATTTCAATTTTAGAAGTATTTGTTACACGTTTTGTTTTGAAATATTTAATTATTTTTAACTATATATCCAGTATATGCTTATGATAACAACCAAGATTTACTTTAACAATTCTGCTGTCAAGAAAACTATACGAATTTTGCCTGTTATGGGAATCCGAAATTTCTAAATATTTCATATAATTTTGAAAAGAGAAGACTAACTTTATTCCTGTTTTAAAATGAACTTTCAGTTTTCATAACTTTTCACGAAAACTAAAATTATTTTTTCATATGGTTCCATTTTTAATTAAATAACAACCATAAGATTTTCGTAGACAAAAAATATAATATTTTTAGTGGATAAATTTATAATAGTATCAGAAATATGAAAAATGAAATAGAAATAATAGTATATAGTTTTAATTTTTTTCGAATTAAGCTATATATAAACATTTTTACATTATAAAAAAATGAAAAGAGCAATCATAAAACTAGTAATGTTTTACAGTGTGGTGACGTTCAAAGCATTTTCCTCTATGAAGAGGTACACGGCAAAAATTGCATAGGTAAGTTGATTCACTCCGCACTTTTTTCACAGCATACACACACATTGTCTTTGCTGCTTTTTCTTCTTCCTTGTAGTAATAATTTTCTCTAAAATATGTTTCCGCATATCCAATAATAATCTTCCAGAAGGGTAATATTTAGGCTTTTAGTCAACCTTTCTGTTCTGTGGTTTCACATCCACTGGTCAAGGTAATTGGGTTTAACGAAGTACCTAGCGAAGTGTAAGGTACTCACTTTAACCTCCGAACGTTAGCAGAGCGAAACATCAATTTAGCCTCTAGGCAAAAAGTGATCCAAACAAAAATTTAATACACTCCAGCTCACAAGGAAGCTAGGAGGTGAGGATGTTCTCATAAAATATAATTAAACAGCGCGTTGTCTAATTAGGGAATAATTAGACTGTAACCTTGACAATTACCATTCCGTATGGTTATCAGCAATACAAAGATTCAACAACATGAAGCTCAGAAATTATATAAAAAAGGTAATACAATAATAAAAAAAAGGGACATTAAAAGTTGCAACTTGGTACAGCAAATAAAAATAAACCAAAAGTGACAGCACTAACAAAAAGATATATTTTTGGTTTTTATAAAATTTTAAAATTTTATTAATCATTTTTTCAGTTTTTTAATCTTTATAAACATAAAACAAGACAAAACAATACGTAAATCCAAAAAATATACGAGAGCAAAGTAGCGGAATGATACACTACCCAAAATATCGGAAAATGAAAAAAAAAATTAATATAAAATAAGCCAAAAGATACAAAAACGGTACTTCACCATAAAATATAGCAAAAAACAACTAGGCAATATAACATTAAAACGGAAAATTCTTCACCGACTGATGCATAAACTAGTTTTTATTTGTGTAAGGTTTTCCAAAATCTATGTAGTAGACAAGAACATTCGACTTTGTTTTTCTGTATATACCGTTATTTTTGTATCAAGAAACAACCCATGTTGTTAAGCTAACCAGTACTAGTAGGTGGCCCGCGCTCAAGTATCAATCGTCAGAAAACGTACTAGTACGTGACCCGCATACAATGTGTTAATATCTCTAATGACAATCTCAAGAAGATCATTTTTCATATTTATTTTCTACCCTAAACAGAACAATGCTTCAAAATTCTCCATTGAGAAATCGAAAACAAATATGTTTGTCAATAAATTTTAAAGATTTTTTTTCATTTGCTTTCCGGAAAAATATTAAAAATTTTTCTTCACTAATTTACTTCTTGAAGATATTTTCATTTAAAAATACATTGCACAATCAAAAACTGAAAAATAAAACAAAATATTGTTTTCGATTAATTACTTTAATTTTAATGCAGTGGAAATATTTAATTAGTTTTAACACAATGCGCGCGCAACGTACTTTACGCTTGTCACTACAAAGCGGATCATGTAAAAATACGTATTTAGTAGATTTTATTTGTAGAAAAGAGGTAACGTAAAAAAACGAAATAAGATTAAAACACCGGCTGTATTAACACATTGTATGAGGGTGTGTTTCGCATATGGCAACACATTGGTAACACATTGTATGCGGGACACGTACTAGTACGTTTTCTGACGATTGATACTTGAGCGCGAGACACGTACTAGCAGGTTTTCTGATAATTGATACTTGAGCGCGGGACACGGACTAGTACGTTTTCTGACAATTGATACTTGAGCGCGGGACACGGACTAGTACGTTTTCTGACGATTAATACTTGAGCGCGAGACACGTACTAGCAGGTTTTCTGATAATTGATACTTGAGCGCGGGATACGGACTAGTACGTTTTCTGACAATTGATACTTGAGCGCGGGACACGGACTAGTACGTTTTCTGACGATTGATACTTGAGCGCGAGACACGTACTAGCTGGTTTTCTGATAATTGATACTTGAGCGCGGGACACGGACTAGTACGTTTTCTGACGATTGATACTTGAGTGTGGATCATGTACTGGTACGGGTTAGTTAAATAACATGGTTTGTTTGTGGGTACAAAAATAACGGTAAATACAGG